>JAVANC010000012.1:9632782-10832782 GCA_033319125.1 Parnassius glacialis
TTTATTATAAAAATGTCAAAAACTAGCACGTCAAAAACGAATGAACCTAAGACTGAAACGCCAGATCACAAATTAATGATGTTATTGAATATAGCTATAGCTAGGCGCGATTCTTTATTTAACCGCTTACAAACGATTTATGATCGCTCCCAACAAGTAGATAGTGAGGTGGACAGGGAAGAGTTCCTTTCTGGCGCGATTTCGATTGATGCATTACGAAGTGATTTCGAAAGGGTATTAACCGATTACAATTTATATAATATGCAAGTCTACCCAGAAGCAAAGGTGGAATATCAGTCATGGGTCGCGTTCGAGGAACTATACTGTCATATAAAACGTGTAATGTCTCGTCTTACAAGTCGAATAACAAATGAATGTCCGAAATCGGCTACAATATCGCGACCGTCTTTACCGCCTATAGAGCTAGCGTCGTTTGATGGTGATATCCGCTCATGGTCATTATTTTATGCAGGTTTTAAATCAACTGTGCATGATAACCCGTCCCTATCAGACGCCGATAAATTGTATTACCTACAAGGTAAATTAACAATCAAAACGCATTCTGTGTTCGCCGGTATTACTCCTTGTGCTGAGAATTATGAACTTATTTTGAACGCGCTTATAGAGAAGTACGATGATAAACGCATGCTAGCATCGACCTATATCAATCAAATTTTCGACTTCAAACCAATTTCTAACTCTTCTGCTCGAAACTTAGAATTATTTTTACATACGTTCGTAACCGCGGTTAGCGCATTAAAAAACTTACAAATACCTGACTTAACTGATTTTATTATACATATTTATTATTTATTTATTATTATTATATATGTATTACATACCGCCTTAAAAAGGTTAGATCCCGAAACAGTTCGTTCTTTTGAAATGCATTCTCGAAAGGATAAAATTCCTAATTTTAAAAGTTTAACCGACTACGTAAAGGAACAAGTTAATATATTACAGCGCTCTTATCATTCGAGTTTGACCTCGAATTCGAACCCGAATCACCGAACCGCCGCAAAAGCTCCACAACCGCAATCTTATGTCGCTATGGCCGATACATACAAATGTTTGTGCAAGGATATTGTACATGATCATTTATACAAGTGTCCGGCATTTTGTAAAATGACAGCAAACGATCGTTATAAATATGTTAAGGAACGACACGCTTGTGTAAATTGTTTGAGTGTTATACATAAGGCAGGAACTTGTAACTCTAACTCTAAATGTAAAATTTGCAAAGGTAAACATCATAGTTTACTGCACTTTGACGCTTTCAAACCTGCTAACGCTCGCGTTGTGACCACCGCCGCCGAGTCATCGGGAACAACGCGCGAGACCGTACCGACAACAGCTGGTCCCGCGTCGTCGCCCGATGCGCGTAGCAAGAGCGTTTCGTTGTGTACAACGTCCATTGCCGCGCCGCTATCAACGCAATCTTGCGTATCCGAAGATTTATTTACACGCAATGTATACACTACTGTTCTGCTATCCACTGCAGCGGTTATGGTACCCGACGCGTATGGCACGAGTCATGGTGTGAGTTGCTTGTTAGATAGTGCATCGCAGAGCAATTTTATAACGTCGGAATGTTGTGATAGATTAGGTTTATCAGTAACTAAAGACAACATAAAGGTAAAGGGTATCGGGGGTTCAGAAAAATACGCAAAGGGAGTTGTAGCATTCCAGTTCACTTCTCGTTTTAACCCTAACATAAAGTATAATATTTCGTCGCTCGTCGTCGATAGAATAACAGATAACTTACCGTCTATGCCTGTCGACGCATCCGCTATGCCGTTCTTACAAGATTTGCCGTTGGCCGATGAAAAGTTCTTTGAGCCATCACAAATCGATGTTTTGATCGGTGCTTCTTTATTCTCACAACTTTTATTGCCCGGTATAGTAAGGAATAGCTCTGCTGTACCGTCCGCTATACAAACCACGCTTGGTTACGTCATTATGGGCAATGTGCCCGCTCTTCCCGCTCGCGAAAACGTAACCTTGACGTGTTGTAGTACATTACCCGCACACGCAGATGAAGACCCGCTAGATACGTTGGTAAAACGGTTTTGCCAAATAGATGAATCTCCTTTGAGAACTCCGCCCACTCAGTTCCCGGCCGAGATAGAGTGTGAGCATTTCTTTCGCGAAACCACTGAACGTGACAAAGAAACGGGCAGATACATAGTCTCGTTGCCTTTCCGGGATGATATATTTTCGCTTGGTGATACTTATGAAACCGCTCGGAAACGTTTCCTGGTGTTGGAGAGGAAGTTTGAAGCCGCTCCTGAGTTTAAGGCCGCGTATGACTCAGTTATCCACGAATATTTGGCGGGTGGCTGCGTGCTACTATCTGATAAGGAACCCATAACTATTATAATTAGATTCAAATCCAAGCATACTACTGCAGTTATTCTATTCTCTTCTTATTCTATTCAATTCTAACTATGACATTAGGTCGTCAAACACCTCAGTCCTTCCGTGACCATGGGTGCTGTTAAGTGCTCAAATTAGAAAAGTTAAAATTAAACGCGATAAAATCCTTAAAGTTAATTTTATTCCTTAAAAGTTTTATTCACAGTGAAGATGAGAATCACTACTCTCATGAACGCTTAGTTCTGTTTCTGTTAAAAAAAAATACTATTAGCGCCGCTAGCGAAGAAAAACGATTTAATGATATCGTCATATGACCATATCATGAAATAGCAACGTTGTGTTTAGTTATTAATATCTTCAAAGTTTTCTATTCATTCAAGCCAAGCTATATCATGACATAATCAACAAACAGTGATAAATATTATAAAATGACCACATCATTTCACTATATATATACCAAATCTACGATCTGACCACGACATATACAAAAATCTCTTTAATAAAACTATAGTGGTAATGAAAATTTAGCAATAATTGTTGATAGACCAGTTTTAATCAGTTTACATATAGAAATAAAACCTTATCCATTTCCATTTTTTTGATAGACGTCACTATTATTTATTGAAATTATTACACTCTTAAAATAAAAGAACAAAAATACTAAAAAACTAAACGTTAGAATTTTTAAATAATTTTAAAAATGTAATTATTTAAACATATAAATTTAAGTTGCATATATATATATATATATTTTAATTTATTGGTAACTGAAGGCAAAATATACTACTTTTTCCATTTGATGATAGATGGCGCTGTTTTGATAAACTAAATCGGTGTCACTTTAAATTATTTTATGTTTAACTATGTTTTAAACTTTATTTATAAATATGCTATTTATTTGAAAAACATAACTAAGATATATTATAAAATTAACATTTAAGGGAAGGAAAACACTTAACCTTCTTTTTGAAGTACAGTTATCAGATAATAGAAACAGAAACAGAAACTTTTTTATTCAATATAGATTATAAATAATGCTTATTGAAAGTCACTCTTTTGTATAATTACCACTGGTTCGAAAAAAAACCTCTGTCCTGGGAAGAACTAGCAAGAAACCCAGCGGGACTTTTTTTTAAAATAACAGCTTACAATCATGTATGTTACACAAATTAACAACACAACAAATTAGAAATAGCTTGGTAGCGATCACCTCATTTCCAGGGGTTATTATCATCTATAAATTCTTTAATACTATAATAACCCTTTTTATACAAACTTAGTTTAATAAAGTTTTTGAACTTTGAGCAGGTCAAATTTTGTATATTTTCTGGAATTTTGTTGTAAAAGCGTATACATCGCCCCAAGAATGAATTACTGACTCGATGGAGTCGAGTAACCGGTACTACTAGCTTGTGTCTGTTCCTAGTATTTACAGAATGAATATCACTTATTTTTGTAAAACTACTTTTATTTTTGTGTACGTACATTACATTTTCATAAATGTATTGAGAGGCCAAAGTTAATACATTACTTTCCTTAAATTTTTGTCGCAGCGACTCTTTAGGCTTTAAATCATAAATTGCTCTTATGGCCCTCTTCTGTAAAACAAATATAATTTCAGTGCCAGCTGCGTGTCCCCATAGCAAAATACCATACGACATTATGCTATGGAAATAGCTAAAGTAAACTAGTCTAGCTGTTTCAACACTAGTTAGACGTCTAATCTTTTTTACGGCATATGCTGCAGAACTAAGTCTGCTTGCTAGTTTTGATATATGGGGGCTCCATTGAAGCTTCGCGTCTAGTGTGATTCCAAGAAAAATGGTGATATCTACAAGACTCAGTTTCTCCCCATTTAAAATTACATTAGTATTTAATTGTTTGACATTTGGAGTCATAAATTTTATACATATATTTATTATAATATATTATATAATATATTTTAATCGTGGTAGAGCCACGCGGCAGCTTTTGCTGTCGCACGGATGGGCCGGCTCGAACCGGGGTAGTACCACGACCTCACAGAAAACCATCGTGAAGTAGAGGTATACCTCTGCGTTTCGCTTGGTGAGAGCAGGTGGCCGGAGGCCCTTTTTACTGGAAATGAGGCATTCCATCTTAGTCCTCACGGGTGACAACGCATCTACATTTTGATTTGTAATAGAGGATAGATGTAGATGTCTATGGGCCGCAGCAACCACTTACCATCAGGTGGACTGTGTGCTCGTTTGTCATCCTTATTCTATAAAAAAAAATACATTTCGTTTTAGTGCCATTTAAATGCAAATTATTAACATTGAACCAATTTACTAATTTAGATATAGCATTATTTAATTTGTCATATTTTGCAATTGTCGACTTAATTTGAAAATTAAAGAAGTGTCATCTGCAAATAATACTATATCATGGTTATCTCCTACTATGTAAGGTAAGTCATTAATGTATACAAGAAACAGAAAGCGGCCTAGAATTGAGCCTTGAGGCACCATCTGTACCATCGACCCGGAAGAACTCATACTGTTAATGACAACTTTTTGCGTTCTCTTACTCAAATATGAAATAATTAATTTAAGAGCATCACTTCTTACACCGTAGTGTTGAAGTTTCCTGATTAATGTTTCATGGTGAACACAATCGAAGGCTTTAGATAGGTCACAAAATATACCCAAAGCATCCTGTGAATTCTTCCATGCATTAAATATATATTTAATCAGCTCAACACCGGCATCAGTTGTCGAGCGACCCCTTGTGAAACCAAATTGATTTTTATGAAGTAAATTATTTATATTAAAGAAATTTAACATTTGTTCAAGAATAATTTTTTCAAAAATCTTACTAAGTGTTGGTAGTACAGAAATAGGTCTAAAATTAGCGGGGTCTAATGTACTACCAGATTTAAATAAAGGTATTACTTTACTATACTTCATTAAATCAGGAAACACACCAGATTCGATACTAGTATTAAAAATAGTAGCTAAATGAGGCGCGATTGTATCTATTATAGACGCAATAACTTTAACGGAAATCCCCCACAGATCCGCAGTTTTCTTAACATCAATAGTTTTAAAATATTTTACAATATCTTTTGATGATACTTTATGAAATGTAAAATTCTTTGTACACGCATTTACATTTTGTTAAAGTAATGATTCGGCGACCGCAGGATAAGAATTCAGTGACTTAGTGGTTAATATCGGAATATCATTAAAATATTTCTCAAAAACCACTGCAACGTCCTGATTTGATTCGGTTAATTTGTTATTAACACTTAACTGGTAGTTTGAATTGCGAGAGTTTATCTTACCAGTTTCGCTATTAATTATACTCCATGTCATTTTAATTTTATTAGAAGCCGTCTTAATTTAGTTGCTCAAATGCAAAGACTTGGCTGTGGAGCACACTCTTTTAAATATTTTTGATTTTTTTTTTACATATTCCCTAAATTCGACGCTATGATTATATGACCTTTCATGGTAAAGATCATATAACCTATGTCTGCTCTTATGGACTCCTACTGTCGTCCATTCATTAAATGACTTCCGACTGTTCAAGGAGAATGTTTTAGAAGTAAAAGTATTATTAAATTCATTGCAAATAAGCTTAAATAATGTTCCATACAAAAAATTTGGATCATTTTGGTATGTAAGTGATGGAAGTTTTTTCACTATGTTACTTCTAAATTTCTCCAAGCGACGTGCATTTACTGGAACAAACACAACTTTCTTATCTACTTGCTTTTTGTGAACATATGGTAACGAAACTACTTGTCCACAGTGATCAGAACTTAATTTTTGAATTATACATTTATGCAACGGCTTCACATTTGTAAAAATGTTATCTATACATGTTGCACTAGATTGAGCAATACGCGTTGGCTCTAAAAATATAATAATATAATATGTAAATATGCAAATGGATTTATGTGTGTATATGTGTACGTATGTATGTATGTGTATGTATGTATGTATGTATATGTATATATATATATATATATATATATGTGTGTGTATGTATATATATGCATTTGCTTATAATATTATATTATAATCTGTGGTTACATATAATGTGTATTAATTTTAGTTTGATTTTTTTTTCTTTTTATTGCTACGCCTACGACAAACTCTCACCACTCCATGGGTTGACTGGTAGAGAATGCCTTGAGGCATTATGTCCGCCCTTTGTATCCTTTATTTTCTTAAGGGACGCAATAAAGTTTTTAAATAAAAAATAAATAAAAAGTAGCCTATAAATTGCCTCGGGTTACTAACTACCTACATACAAAATTTCATGTAAATCGGTTCAGTATTTTTTGCGTGAATCCGTCATACACAGACAGACAGACAGACAGACTAAAATTCTAATTACCACTAATTTGGCTACAGAACCCTTTATTTAGTACCCTGGACTTAATTTTTCATGAATATATTAGAATTACTGACACGACTTTTCTACAGATTTATTATATGTATAGATATGATAATGATTGAAATCACTGTGTAGCGACGGTTGTACAACGCGACAAAAGCAAATGAACAGGGCAGCATTGATGACATGGATACATGCAACAGGTTCGAAAATAAAATCTGAGTGTACAAAACTTTATCCTGTTATTTTCGAACTGCATTGTTGATTGCTGTATGGTAGTAGTTACGTTAACAATTAACAGTGAGTTTCAGTATTTTTCTAAACTCTAATATTCTATTTGATTATTCTCTTTTCTATTTGATAATACGATCGAACACAACGATGGTGTATTTTTCCTAGTGTAGTCGTGTTAGGAGTAGTGGTGTTGGGATAAGCAGTGAAGGGGATATTGCACACAATTGAGGGAGTGTGGAAGGTGCTCTTCAAACAAGGTAAGACACTTTTTTTTATTATTTAACCGGATCTTTGTCAATAAGTTTAACATTTTTATATAGTATATTTCCGCAAAATAACGCCTGATTTTATTAATTAACTTGTTGAAATGTTTAATTTCAAACCCTTTTGAGTGGACTAAGTTAAGCGCAATTGGCAGTGGCGGTAGCAGCCCGGGTTAAAGAATATGCCGGCGTTTCTCCCCGTGCCTCGAAAAGCACGTAAAGGTCCTACGCCTAAGCTCTCTCCGATCGTGTTGGTTTGCCGTCCCACAGGACTATGAGATTGAGGGAATAAAAAGTGCACCTGTGTTTGCGCATACACTCTGGTATTATAATCCTGTCCTACGCAGATAGATGGCTAGTCTCCGCTAAGCCTGGCCGCCGTGACTAAAATTCGGTCTGGAGGACGTTATCGCAAGTTTAAATTAACAACAGTGGTAGAACCACGCGGCAGCTTTTGCTGTCGCACGGATGGGCCGGCTCGAACCGGGGTGGTACCACGACCTCACAGAATACCAGCGTGAAGTAGAGGTTTACCTCTGCGTTTCGCTTGGTGAGTGCAGGTGGCCGGAGGCCCTTTTTACTGGTAATGAGGCATTCCATCTTAGTCCTCACGGGTGACAACGCATCTGCATTTTGATTTGTAATAGAGGATAGATGTAGATGTCAATGGGCCGCAGCAACCACTTACCATCAGGTGGACTGTGTGCTCGTTTGTCACCCTTATCATATAAAAAAAAAACAACTAGAATGTCGTTTAATTTATATTAAAATCATCGACTCCGTTAATGGATCAATTTATATATCAAGATTTTAATGTTTGTTTTTAAAATTATGACAATTTTAAGTTGTGTTATATCTGTTAATTATTGAAATAAACAGGAAGCATCGCTATTAAATATTTGAAACAAGGAACCTGCTATAAAAATGATTATGTAAGGTTTCATTGCCACTTAAACGAATTAATTACGAACAAAAATTCCTGGAGAGTTAATTATAAATGAACTGCATATAACGAATATAAATTGCAAATATTACGTTTTTATCGTAAATTATTCCCACAAACGTGCGAGTAAATCCAAAAGCTTTTTACTTCTGGGTTGTTCATTGTCTTTTAATGCGAATAAATTCCAAGGAAACTTCAATTTTACAGTTCCATTTCTAAAGCGCAAGAAATTGGAAGGAAACTTGAATTTTTCTGTTTAATATCGCTATTCAATTTCCAGTATTTAATGGCGATTTTATATCCACAATCAACCTAGGTACATCCCGCGTATTTACTTGCACTGCTAGTTGCATATCATGCTAAGGTACAAGTTAGAACCTCATTATCATCATCATTATCATTACAGTCTGTCAAAGTCCAAGGTTGAACATAAGCCTGCGTCATAGTTTGCCTCGTAAACATATGCCCCATAATTGCAAATTTACCTTGCTTGTCAGGCGGATGGGCAACCCTAGTTTCTTTTACTTTGAATTGATAATGATCATCACCATTAATCTTTGTTTTATTTTTCAGGGTGATCAGAAGAGATAGCAACTATTTTTTTTATAAAATTGAAGTAACAAACGAAATTATAGGCTACCTAATGGTAAGTGGCTGCAGCTGCATAGATATCTGCCATCAACTTCAAATAAAGGAAGCTACAGATGCACTATTGCCTCCGAGGACTAAGATGGAATGTCTCACAGCCTGTAGTTATACTGGCTTTCTATACCCCTCCAGAACTGAACATTTAGTGCACGCACTGCTATTTGGCGGTAGAAATAGGTAAGAGGATGTCAGCTCCAAGTTGACGGCTCCGCGGCGCAGTGACTTAGCCAAGTTGTTACGCTGGGAACCGCGGGTTCGTATCCCACAAGGAACACGTATTTGTATGGCCTACAAATAATTGTTCCGGGTCTGGATGTTTGTCCTCGTGCAATCTATGTTTGTATACTGCCTCCACGATACAGGAGAAAATCCTAGTGTGGGAGTAACGTATTTTAAAGGAAAAGAAAAAGAAAAAAACCTATCCAGAAGCACTTAAAGGTAGAATAGAAGTCCTAGCACCTAGTAGATATAATCGTCAGCCTCAATTTATTGTAAGTAGTCATCCATACGATTAGCTGAGGTCAATATCACTTTGTATTTGTGCGTATAAACACTTGTGCCAGTATTTTAAATTCCGAATTATGATAAATTGTAGGTAAATAAATAATTATTAGAAGAATACTTTATTGAATGTAACGGTTACAAACGAGCACACAGAGTGTCTAGCGCTAAGTGGATGCTGTAGCCCAACAACACCAACGATTACTCAAAATGATTTGGAACCCCCGAGGACTAAGTTGGTATATCAAGTTACTATTAAAAATAATACAAAAATGATAATAATGCTAAAGCGTTACTCTACCACGTAAAACTATGTGTTTTTTAATACAAAATATATGTGTGCATACAAAAGTATTTTAACCTTTAAGTGACATTTTGGGTGTTAGTAGGTAATTCAAATGTATGTCCGCTCAAAGGCAACCCACGTACGAAAATGTAATTTAGCAACTAAAATAGTATCTTTATTTCGTTTTAAGGTGACATATATACAGAATTCAAGAGTTATGCAACGTTTTTGAATTTATTAACATTTTATTTTTATTGAACTAACGGATACCCAGCGTGTGCTATCACACTAAAAAAAGAAATGCATTTTTTTATTTG
The DNA here is from genome assembly GCA_033319125.1 of Parnassius glacialis. Taxonomy (NCBI): domain Eukaryota; kingdom Metazoa; phylum Arthropoda; class Insecta; order Lepidoptera; family Papilionidae; genus Parnassius; species Parnassius glacialis. The sequence continues at coordinate 9,642,716 of JAVANC010000012.1, forward strand.
TTGGAAAAAAAAGAAATTTTGTTTATTTATTATTTTTTTATCTTAATGCCTAATGCATTGTTTTAGTGGTCATAAACCATCTTCGCATTACTGCCTTTCTAATGAAACCGGTTAGTGGCGCATAGGTGGGATGTTTCAAAGTTTACAACGGACATAACTAGAAATATTTTTTGTGTTTTATATATTAATAGATGGACATCGTATTGTGTCTATACAAAATTCAAGAATAAATTCATTGCTACCGATACAACGGTACAGTTTTCTCGCTTACGCCAGACGTGGAATACCTAGACCGGTGACGAGGCTCAGCGTCAAGCTGCGAGACGTCGAGTACTATGATTGCTAATTCACCCACCTATCTTGACAATCAAGGCAAATCTTCGCTATAACGGGAAAGGTCCACGTCCAGCGGTGGGCGTTTGAAGTGTTATCGAAGAAAACTTATGAGATTACTAATATTGACATCGAGATTACACTGTATGCCGTGTATCTATCACGTGGGTGTTGAGAACACAGGTCGAATATTTCTGTAGCAGTGCAAGGGGTCTTCGCTTCTAGCCCTTTTACGCTTTTATATTGTAAGAGCGTGATTCTACCCCGTTAGAGATGACACATTCGTGCTACAACAAATATAGCTGCAGCATACCTTTACCATTTAATTAGATGTATGTATTAAAAATATTACACATGGACATTAAACAGGATTACAAGAATAACAAACACTGTAACATTTTGACATTACAAAATATTACATGAAATATTACAATATATCTGTTCTTTTTCGAGTACAGATGTCGATGTCTATAGGCCATAGCATCTTATATATATTACGTTCCATCAAGTGAGTTATGTGTCAACAAAGCTGTAGCTTTTTTAAATTGGCTGAATTCTATATTAAAAAAAAACTTACTTATTACAATTTGGACTGCCGTTTTCTGATTACTATTATGAAATTTAAATTATCATAATTTTCGTTTCAACCCTTCAAAAGCACTGCTTAAAATACAACCCCACACCCTCCCAGGAATGCCACAAAACATGCTCTCCATAGAATTCTAAATCTCTTACCAGATCGAGGCTGCCAATCAAGAATTTTTTTTACTCATCATAATACGTAGGTACTAGTTTGTAACATGATAAAGAACAAAATTTGGTTAATCATAAAACAGTATAGCTACCAATAGTTGATTTATAGAAACTTTGACAATTCAAAAATAATTACACAGTTGTATTTTTTTGAGCATTCCATGTTCGTATTATGTTGCTACAAAAGCGGATATTGTGAAAATTGGTTCGAATAACATGTTATTAACTTTCTCGTGAAACAATACAATTTCATGCGGTGGCGAATTCAAATTACTTTTTAGTTCGACAAAGCTGTTTTTGTTTGTTCGGTTATAAAAAAAATCAAGTGAATTTAGGTACAATGTAAAAGTAAAGAGTAAAAAAAAACATAATAGACCAGAACGGTTACGGCGTCCAGTCTCAACGGAGACTAGCTAACTGCGCAAGATAGGAATATAGTGCCTTCGTTTGTATGATAATAGAGATGCACTCTCTGTTCCCTCACTATTATAGTTCCGGATTATAGACCGGAACAAGATCACGCGCAGAACGAAAAGCTTTACGTGCTTTCAATAGCACGGGGGTGAAACACCACTATTTTCCTAAGTCTGTAAGTTGGATTGTCACAAAAAACTTACCACCGCCACCAACTGATAATTTCTTGACAGAAATATTCAATAACTGATTTTGGTCCAACCTGGGATTCAATCTCGGAACTTCATGATCAGCAGTCGCCCTTACGATCAACGACGCATTCGAAAAAACATAATGAACACGTATGTTACCTCGCTGGTATAGATGGAATAGTCCTCATTTACCTTGAAATGGTTTGAAGACAAGGTAAATACCCCATACTGCTCTTATGCGTACTGAGCCTCTGCCTCACATTTCCTTAAAGTATTTATCATTTTGCTGATTTAAGTTATTGTTTTCCTGAGAGGCGCCTTATGTTTCTCAGGCTGTTTTAATTTTTTTTGTTGTACAAAGAATAATTTCGTAAGTAAGTTATTATAATGTTAGGTATTTTTCTTGAAAAATTAGAAAAGCTCAGAAGAAGCATTGACCTTTTGTTGACAATTCTGTTTTACCCCTTCACGTAAAAAGGCGAAGAAAAAGATTGGCTCACGAGCAAGTACTAGGTCTTACAGAATAACCAAATAAATAATAATTTAAATAAATAATAATTTAAACAGTGGTAGAGCCACGCGGCAGCTTTTGCTGTCGCACGGATGGGCCGGCTCGAACCGGGGTGGTACCACGACCTCACAGAAAACCAGCGTGAAGTAGAGGTTTACCTCTGCGTTTCGCTTGATGAGTGCAGGTGGCCGGAGGCCCTTTTTACCGTAAACGAGGCATTCCATCTTAGTCCTCACGGGTGACAACGCATCTACATTTTGATTTGGAATAGAGGATAGATGTAGATGTCTATGGGCCGCAGCAACCACTTTCCATCAGGTGGACTGTGTGCTCGTTTGTCACCCTTATCCTACAAAAAAAAACCATTCATTATATGTAGATAAAGAAGAAATTAATATAAAGTTTAAAAAAATAATAACAGCATTTATCATGAACTGTGATGATGCCCGTGAAAATACTAAAAGTCCATTCATGAAATTATTGTATTGTCCTCGTTTCTTAATACGTCAGCAAAATTTAAAAATTGAGACTAGGTAAAAACCAAATTTTACAATTCCATTACAATTTGAAAAACATCGCATTAGAACCAGAGTAACCGATATAGCCCGACGGATTAGTAAGCTGTAGTGGCAACGTTCTGGCCATGTAGCTCGAAGAACCAACAACCAATGGGGAAGAAAAGTACTTCAGTGGCAGCCTCGTACCGGTAGGTGAAGTGTAGGGCGAACTACTACTATATGGAGTGAAGACCTGGTAAGACATGCAGGAAGACAATGGATGCAAGTAGCTCAGGATTTGCATTGGGGCATTTTTGGGCGTGGCTTATGTTCAGCAGTGGACTTGTAGGGCTGTAATGATAATGATGATGATGATTACAATTTTAATACTACATTACAATACATACATACATACATATAGGTTAAGCTAATAAAATGTGTGTAAAAAGGAGTGATTTAAGCGGGGGTAATATAGGTTTGCTTCAAAATTTGTAATTGAAAATATAAAAGTAGGCAAATATTTAAATAATTGAAAATTTCATATCGAGAAATATGAAATATTCTCTTTATTAAATATTTGATTTAATATAACGGCGAAGCTACTTTAATAGGCTTATATTGACAGGATCAAAATAAAGATGAAATGTAAATACGTATATTTTGCGCTTTCTTTAAAACGTCGATTATCGGATTTTACCGAATTATTAATAAAGTAGAAAAATTAAGTAGTTGCTGTGATTTCCTAAGGAGAAAAGATGAAACACAGCTTAATATTATATACGTTACCAAGTTATAAATAAAATTTTCCAATTCAAAATTATTTTCTCTAATTTGATGGAGGCATTTTATATTGGATGAAGTTACGCATAAACATTTGTTCTGTGGCAGCGGCCTAGAATACTACTACTTCCTCTCATCCCATGGATGTCGTACGAGCAGATAGAGGGAAATGCAATAAAATGAAGACCTTTAGGCCTCGGACGGATGGCGGTATAACCACCCCAGTCATCGTCGGACTAAAAACACCCAGGCCTGTGATGGGCAGCAGCATTACAAGTGCGATGTGTCTAGCACTGCGTCCGCAAGCCCGCTTGCCCAGCGTGGCGATTAAGGACAAATCCTTCCATAAATAGCACCACAAAAACACGGCCCTCGAATCCCGGTCGTACCATTATACCTGGCCGTGGTGGCGATCATGGCAACATGGCAGGAAGTGAAAAGATTCCCCGGGAGAGAACAGGTTACCAGCAAAAACTGGACTTAGCGACGTATAATGGACGGACTATGCGGCAAGACGGAAACATTTATGAACTGGAAGTCTTGCTAGAAAATATAATATTCTAGGCCCTTATATAACATAGCTAAAGCCCACTACAATGTTGTTATGAGGGATTTTAATTCCAAGGTGTGTAAGCACACCAACACTTCCTGCTAGAACTTAAAAACTGATGCGATACCTTGGACCGACGTTGAATATTGACGAGGATTTTATCATCATGATCAAGATCTTAAGCGATGAGGGCAACAGGTTTTGTGGCAAGCAACATATGGACCGAAAGTCGAAGTTCTCAGATGAGTCACTTCAGCTTATAAAAAGAAGGCGTGAGTTAACAAAAGCAAAGCCATCGGAACATGTGACATTAACCAAGCTTGTGAGGAAATCTGTGAGGCGGGACCTGAGTCACTCTAACTGCAATTGCGATACAAGTGGCAATAGAGCGAAATAAGGGATCTAAAGTCTTTGCTCAGGAGCTTGGGAAAAGTCACATCGCATGACTGCAGATGCATGATGGCAAAGTCCTCACGTCAAAGCCTAAGGTTCTTTCTTTGATCTAAGACTATTATGGCAAACTATATGCCTCACATAAGCCACAACCTTCCCCTAAATGTGATGATCCCAGAGTCACTTTGTCCCGCTGTCATACCGAAAAGCTGCCAGACATCTACCTTAAGGAGGTTGAGCTGGCCCTCGGACAACTTAAAAATGGAAAAGCCCCTGGAGAAGATGGAGTTACAACAGAGCTCTCAAAGGCAAACTCCATTTGGGAAAACTCCAAAGGCGTTTAGCAGAAGCATTACAGTCTTGTTTAACAAAAAAGGTGACAAAACTATGCTGAAAAATTATCGACACATCTCGCTTCTGAGCCACGTCTATAAGTTGTTTTCAAGTGTCATTACAAATCAACTCGGCGAAGATTCGATAACTTTCAGCCTGCAGAACAGGCAGAGTTTCGTTGAGGATTTTGCACTATATACCACATTCACACACTGCGGCAATTAATACAGAAGACACTATTAATTACTATATGAGTAAGCCTGTGTTTGCAAGATGATGTTGTGACTAGGATTAAGAAAGGAATGCTTCGGTGGTTTGGTCATGTAGAAAGAATGAATGAGGAAAGAGTGACAAAGCAAATTTATGTTGCAGAGGTGAATGGCAGAGTCGGGAAGGGTCGCCCTAGGCGAAAGTTTATCGACCAAATAGGCGATATATTGAAAATGGGCCAAATTAAGAGTACCTTTAACCGACGAGCGTGTATGCGTAGGTATATGGATGTGGAGGAAGCGAGAGAGGTGTGTCAGGATCGTGCCAAATGGAATTCCATAGTCTCTGCCTACCCCTCTGGGTGACAGGCGTGAGTGTTTATGTTTTATGTTTATGTTAAGCCTGTGACTGCATCGAAACTTGGGCTGTTCTGAATTCATTGAAGCTGTGTCAAATTGACTGGCGTTACATTGAAGTGCTGAGATGCCTTCACAATACCAGTACGATGTCCATCCAAGTACAAGACAGTCAAACAAAACCAATCCAGTTGTATCGCGGATTAAGACAGGGGGACGTTAAATCCCCTAAACTGTTTACAAATGCACTGGAGGATGTTTTTAAGACGCTAGACTGGACTACATCTTACAGTTATGATTTGCTGATGATATCGTCGTCATAGCGGAATCGCTGAAAAAACTTCAGGACATGCTGAACAGACTAAATAAATCCTACGACGTGTTGGTTTGTGTATGAATCTGAACAAGGCAAAAGTTATGTTCAAAGATCACGTCATGTCAGTTCCAATTACTGTTGATGGTGAAATTCTCGAAGTTGTCCAGGAATATAACTACCTCAGGCAGATATTGCTATTAGGTAAGAATAACTTCGAGAAGGAAGACGAACAGAGGATTCAGTTAGGCTGGGCTGTATTTAGAAAGCTCCATTGGGTCACCCATACCGCAAAGTCTGAAGGCAAATGTCTACAACCAGTGCGTCCTGCCCGTACTCACTTATGGTGCCGAAACGTGGACACTGACAATAGGGCAACTCCACAAGCTCAAAGTCACTCCAGCAATTCGGATGCAATTTTCTTGACGTTTATTCTTTAGTTCATCGTGTAGATTTTTGATTAATTATTTTGGGTAGCATTTTGCAAGTTGATTAATTCCCTTAGAAAAATATCTTGACCCTGGGTCTCAAAAAAGACCTCTACAGTAAAAATTTCCTCACCATCACCGTCAAATTTTATACCACGCAATTCCTTTTTCAGGTGAAAATTACTCAGAGCTAGGTCCAGAGAATATGATGAGTGCTGCATCATGATTTCTTATATTATAAAAAACTGAAGGTGGACGGGCTAATTATGACATCGGGAAGTCAAACACCTCAGTCCCTCTCGTGGCCACGGGTGTTGAAAAGCACCCGAAACGTTGGGAAGTAAAAAGTTAAATTAAACGCGAAAAAACTCCGTAAAAATTGTTTTCGTTTAAGTGCTGCATCAACTGAAATCCAGCAGTTCGGATGGCAGGGCCTGCAGCATCAGATCGATGGGCAGGGGCATTATTATGATAAAAAATCAATCCAGCATGCAATTTCCCTTGACGTTTATTGTTTAGTTCATCGTTATTTTTTAGTTCATCGTGTAGTTTTTTTGATTAATGATGCGTAGTAATCCCCGGTTCTTGTCTCTCCTTTAGTTACTAAGTCGATAATTACTATGCCTTCCGCATCCCAGAAGACAGAGATCATTATTTTTTCAGCGGAAGCAGATACATTGAATCTCTTGACTGGCGGGCAAAACAGTCTTTTCCACACCTTGCTTTGGTTTTTTCGTCTCCAGGTCAAAATGGTGTTCCACTCCAACTCCAACCCACGTTTCATCTGCGGTTATATTTTCATTGAAATTTCAATTCCTCTTTTGGGCGTCTTTTAACATTCAAGAAACCCAGCGCACGGCCAACTATTTGAATTTTAAGGTATGAGTTAAAATAAACTGAATTGTCCCAAACGACAGCTTTAGAATCTCAGCTAAATAACGGATATTCACACGTCGATCTACTTTAACAAATTTTTATTTTTTATTTTTTTAACATTTTCTTGCGTAGCGGCGTGTTTGTCTTTACAGGTGGTTTTGCCGCGTTTGACTTCAGCACACCCATATGCCACTGTACGGAGCATTTTCTGCCAAAGTATTTTTGGTGACAAACGAGCACACAGTCCACCTGATGGTAAGTGGTTGCGGCCCATAGGCATCTACATCTATCCTCTATTAAAAATCAAAATGTAGATGCGTTGTCACCCGTGAGGACTAAGATGAAATGCCTCATTTCCAGTAAAAAGGGCCTCCGGCCACCTGCACTCACCAAGCGAAACGCAGAAGTAAACCTCTACTTCACGTTGGTTTTCTGTGAGGTCGTGGTACCACCCCGTTTCGAGCCGGCCCATCCGTGCGACAGCAAAAGCTGCTGCGTGGCAAGGCGTGGCAAGGCAGAAATAATTAATAACAGCACGAAGTTCAATTTTTTCCTTATTTAATACGAATGAAACTCTCTCTAAATCTGAAGTTTGAAAAAAAATTGGTAACGTTTTTCATTTACTTTTAAGCTACTAACGAATTTAAGATTCATAAAAAATTTAACGCATTTCTATAACTCATTGATACGTGTCCCATTCCAAAAACTTATAGATATCAACCTAGTGTAATTTCTATTATATCAAACACTACAGTATTACTTATGATTTTAATCTTTAAAGATTCACAACTGAAGATAGACCTTTCCCAAGAAATGCCAAAAACATACCTAATCTGCTGACCATACACTTTGTTTTCTGGTACGAGGCTGCTACTCGAGAATGTTACCCATCTGTAGTCAGTTATCATCTCAGTCTCAGTATATGTACTGACAACACGCATTGGTTGTACACTTTTGCTTTTTCACGTTTTGAGAAATACATGACGTATAGGGTGACAACGTTTTATAACACAACATTTCGTAAATTCCTGAACACTGCCTTGCCGAGTTAGATCCACGCATGACTTCTGGTACAAAGTTGGACTGGCCTAGTCGGAAAATTTAGTCGGAAAATTTAGTCGGAAAATTTACATGATAATACTAGTTACCACTAGCGCCCTCTAGTATCGAGTAGCAGAACTAGGAGAGTCAAGATGCTTCTAGAAACTTCCATGGAGGAACTTTCTAGAACTATCGACACCTAGTCAGTCGAGACCGGTATGTATTCAAACATTCTAGATGCTTCTACTGTAGAAGGTTCTGAAAATTATCTGAGGCCCTGTATAAGGCCGGTATAGTCCGTGACCCGGGCAGTATTAAATTAGCGATACAAGAGATACAACTGCGAACTAAAGTGATCAGTAGTACAATTGTGTTTTGTTATTAGTGTGGTTTTTGTTGTAATAGTTTTTAGTGTCGATTTTGGTAATGCACTTGGCAGTTTTTAGTTGTCTCAAACCCCAAGCTCGTAACAATATAATAGAATTGAATTATATTATGTAATATTAAATAATCAATTACAGACTAGAATTGACTGCCTCGTTAGTCTAGTGATCGCAAGTGTGACTGCTGAACATGTGGTATCGGGTTCGAAGCACGGGTCGGGTCAAATTAGTTACTGATCTTTTATGTCAAAAATTCCTAAGTGCAACTCATTATTCAGGAAGTTGGCATTTTTAACCCAGTGCCTCGTAAAGTATGTTAAGCCGTTGGTCCTGCACCAGATCTTTTTTTGGTTGTATGGGATTGCCGTCCTATCGAATTATGAGAGTTAGGGAATAGCTAGTATACCTTCGTCTGCGCGCACACTCATGCGCTTATAACACTTGAAATTGCGTTTGGGGGATATTACTATATAAAAGTCAAGTTATGATGTTAAGACTTTGAATCACTATGGCAATTGGGTAAAACAAAAGTTTAGGGCTCCATTATGTGTGCATATTATGATATTCTTATTGTATAATTTATTTTGTAAAAAAAATTCCTGCTGAATTTCTAACTGGTTTTTCCCAGAACAAAGGTTTTATCAGAACCAGTGATAAAAGTATAAATGTATTTCATTAATAATAACTTGTAATCTATATTAATAAACCTATTCCATGTTCTATTCTATGACACCGGAATCCTTAAATATTTTGTTTCACACATTGTTAAAAGAATTTCTCCCCGGACAAAGAAATATTCAAAGTAAATGTTTGTTAAACATAAACTGAGACAAACAGAAAGAGTGTTGCAAAAAAGTACTCCTACAGCATATTTTTACCGAGAAAGTAGAATATTCCTTTTAAATGTTAAGTTCTGAAATTTCCGTTTTAAATCATATACCTTTTTGCGGTTGAATCGCGGCATTATAGGAATTTCTTTGATAAAGGAAAGGAATCATGTTTTGAAAAGCATTAAAGCCACTTTATAATTTTTCTAGAATATGAACATTCACTTCTCTATTTATATTTTTTTTATTAATTAGCATTTCTTTTCTCTATAAAGAAATAAGTTACTGAGGTTTCTTCTGAAACTGGCGATTTCAAAAGCGATTATAAACAACAAAAAATCCCATACATTGCTTAAGTAGACTTTATAGCAATGTATGTGAGTCTTAAAATTGTTTAAAATATATAAAAAATTATATAAGACCTAGCAAATGCCATGGTTGCTTAGCCGCTAGCGCTCGCCGTAAATTTCACAGTACGCGAACAGACCAAGTTCGATTCCCGTCGGTATTAATAGAATTTTAATAGCAATTTTAAATGCTGCAATTTTACCACGTGTGTTATAAATAAAGTTTTTTTGGAACGAAGTTCATTATCGGACGGTACGAATTTGGCGGATGGTGCTAGGCGACAATAAGTGTAAGATTTTTCCGTCACGACTCCTGCTAACGTAGTGTAGACGGCATTGGCGGCTATAAGGAAGAGAGATGGAATAATATCCATCTCCCTCGTACTTTTCTTATCTTGCCATGATAAAAAAATATTATTTTAATTTAAAGGACGCTTCATTTAAATAGATAATTATATATATATATATATATATATATATATATATATATATATATATATATATATATATATATATATCTTTATATATAAAAAGTACGTGTCACGTTGTTTGTCCGCGATGGACTCCTAAACTACTGAACTGATTTCAATGAAATTTTTGGACTATGTGCCGTTTGGTCCAACTTAAAAGATAGGATAGCTTACATTTCAATTAATAGTCACAATAAAATATTATTTTATTGCAAATTATTTGTTTATTATTTGACAGTCACAGTTATCTGTTAGCTCCAAACGATTCTGTCAGATCAGATGACGATATCTGTTGACCGGATTGAGTAAGTATTCAATAGATGGCGCTATGTTAAAAATACAAACGTTTAATATAAGCTAAATATTAATAGAATAACCACCACGTGCTGCTGACGCTAATGTGTAACCATCTCAATTTATGTATATACAAACTTGAATAAAAATATAACAAATTTTAAAATTAATTCTTTTAAATTAATTTTTGCTTCATAAAATAAATCGTGTTCAAAGTCCTTCCCTTTCAAATCCCAATCCAGTGGATTCTTATAACAGCTTTAACGTTTCCTTCTTCGTTCGTAAATAATAATTTCATTGTATTAAGGGGTAGGGATAGTAGAAATTGTAAAAAAACATGGCGACCTCTATGACTGATGTCCTCTTACTGTTCCTCTTGAATAGTTTTACTACAATGTAATAGAACAAGAACCTTAGCCACAGCAACGCGTGGCCGGGTCTGCTAGTATATATATATATATATATATATATATATATATATATATATATATATATATATATATATATATATATATGTATATATATATATATTATATATACTATCCACTACCCCATATCTTCCCGTGGGTGTCGGAAAAGGCGACAAAGGGAAACAGGCAGGAGATGGGCAGCAGCATCTCCTGATAACAGCAAAAGTACAATAAAAAACTGTGGTTGCCAACTTGCTCGCCCAAGCATAAGAGAAAACGGTAAGCTGAAAGTAGGGAAATTTGGATAGAATTGGAATAGGGCAACGGAACCCAAGGGGCCAGCAGCTGGCCGACTTTATGGAGAAAGACGGACTCTCTATGGATCTCTTTCTTCCAGAAGAGGCCTCACAGGTAGTGGTAGTGATCACCAAATGGTTAGAGGCACACTGAATCTAAACGTTAAGTTAGAGAGGTCTCGTCTAATGAAGTCAACGCTCTGTCCCCTTCGTGCTCTAATCCAAAGTCCCGAAACCTTCCAGCTCGAGTTACAATACCGGTTTCAGCGCCTAGAAGATTGCAATGCAGTGGACAATATGAATGACAAGCTCTTGAAAACTGTCCATGCGGTCGGAGCTAAGTTTTGCAAGGCCCGCCGCAGACGAACACAAAAACTCTCTGATCACACTCTTAATCTCATGGCTGTTAGACGGGAGATGAAGATACACTCTTCAACGACGTCACGAAATATGACGTCACCCTGTCTTACACCTCTCTGCAATTGGATAGGTTTCGTACTCTCATTTTGTACTCGGATAGCCATCGTAGCCCTACTGTACAAGCACTTCAGCACTTCGATATACCGACAGTCAACTTGGCACCGTTGAATGGACAGCAGCACCGCCCAAATTTCGACGGAATCAAAGGCTTTCTCATAGTCCACATACGCCAGACATAGTGGCAAATTCTACTCCTCGGACTTCTGTACAATTTGCCGAAGGGTATGTATGTGGTATATGGTGCTAAAGCCTTTTCGGAAACCGGCTTGTTCGGGAGGCTGCAAGTCGTCAAGTCTGCGCGCGAGACGATTCGTAATGACTCTCGAAAATAGCACGTAGACGCGGCTCAGAAGGAAAATCGGTCTATAGTTCTTCAAGAGAGCGTTGTCACCTTTCTTGAAGAACAAGACCACCGCACTTCTGCTCCACGCCTCCGGTGTAATGCTACCATGGAGGACGGAATTAAAGAGCTTCTGAAAGACTTCAAGTACCGGTTTTCCACCCGCTTTCAGAAGCTCCGCTGTAATTCCATCCTCGCCTGGGGCCTTGCCGTTTTTAAGATGCTGGAGAGCCATTCTAATCTCGCTAAGACTGACGTCCGGGATATCATCGGAATAATGTCGGATAAGACATTTGCTCTTAGATCGTTACTCACACTTGCGTGTGGCTCCAACGATGACGTGTACTGCTGCCCATAAAACCTCTCAATCTCACTCAAAATCTCAGGTGCCCCGGAAACGATGCTGCCACATTCTGTCTTCAGCTTTGACAGTTGGCTCTTTCTGGTAGACAGATCTCTGGCAAAGACTTTGGAGCCTTGGTTCCGCTCGATCGCTTCTTCAATACGAGCTGTATTGAAGTTGCGTAAGTCCCGCCGCATACATTTAGAGATCTGTCTGTTCAGTTGCCTGTATGCTGTCAAATCTGGAAAAGAATGTAGCTTCATCTCCCGTCTAACAATCATGAGATTAAGAGTGTGATCGGAGAGTTTTTGTGTTCGTCTGCGGCGGGTCTTGCAGAACTTAGCTCCGACCGCATGGATAGTTTCCACGAGCTTGTCATTCATATCGTCCACTTCATTGCAGTCTTCTAGGCACTGAAAACGGTTTGTAACTCGAGCTGAATAGTTTCGGGAATTTGGATTAGAGCACGAAAGGGACGGAGCGTTGACTTCATTAGACGAGACCTCTCCAACTAAACGTTTAGGTTCAGTGTGCCTCTAACCATTCGGTGATCGCTGCTGGTTTTCACCCTCGCGATCACTGAGACATCACTGAACAGCTGTCGTCTGGTCGTCATAATGAAGCCAATCTCATTTTTTGTCGAACCGTCGGGGCTCGACCAGGCGCCAGGACCAGACGCTTCTGGAAGAAAGTGTTAAAGAGTCCCTCTTTCTCCATGAAGTCGGTCAGCTGCTCGCCCCTTGGGTTCCGTTGCCCTATTCCAAATTTCCCTACTTGCAGCTCACCATTCTCTCTTGTGCCTAGTTTTGCATTAAAGTCTCCCATTAACACCGTATATTGGGTTTTGGAGGAATGCATGGCTCTAGAGATATCCTCATACATTTCCTCCACCTCATCATCGGGGTGTGCCGAGGTTGGTGCGTAAACCTGTATGACCTTCAGCGAATACCGTTTGGTGATTCTGAGTATAAGGTACGCAACCCTCGTCGACACACTCTCGATCTTTACAACGTTGTTAACGAGAGACGTGTGGACGATAAATCCGACACCTCCTTGGGACAGATGGTCGCCCTCCCGGTGATAGAGCAAGTTGCCGGATTCGAGAATTACTGTGTCCTCCCCCTCTCTTCGGACTTCGGATAATCCTATAATATGCCAGCGTAACTTGTCTATCTCTTCTTTTAGCTCCACGATCTTCTCGTCAGTCCTCAGTGTGCGTGCGTTGTATGTTGCCAGGTCGAGTCGTCGTAGGTGGCAACCGAACCTCCACCGGAGATTCTTAGCACCCCCTGCCCCGCCGTTACCATGATCGCCACCGTAGCCAGGAATAGCGGGGCCGCCGGGGGCTGGGGGGCCGTCTCTTTGTTACATTCATTCATAGGGGGGTATTTGCCATAGTTGCCACGCTTGGCGAGCGGGTTGGCAACCGCAGTTTTTAATTGTATTTTTGCTGTTATCAGGAAGATGCTGCTGCCCATCTCCTGCCTGTTTTCCTTTGTCGCCTTTTACGACACCCACGGGAAAATATGGGGTAGTGGATATTCTTAACCGCCACTACACGGCAAAATATAATATGTTTATCAATAATAATATACTACTACTTAAATACATTTGTGAATATATATATATATCTTTGTTAGAATAAATATAAAATATATATGAAAATAAGAGCTCTGATCAAACTTGCAATGATTGGGTCACATGTTTACGAACTTTAATTTTAGAAACAAACTTTATGGGAGTTTAATTTATACTACAAATCAAACAATCGTCTATGTCTAAGTAACTAAACAAATTTGATGTAAAAATGTTCACGTTAGAAAATTTTAAAAGGGAAATTAAACACTTTTAATTGCATGTGTAATACACATGCAATTAAAAGTGTTTAATTCGACGCACGTATTTGTAGTACCGTAATTTAACCAAACAACGGGGGGAAGTAGCAGGGGGGACTTATGCTACCGTGTCTGTAATACCCTTGAGTTATACTAATTACAGTCATTAGTTAAAGTAAGCGAATGTGAATCGTGTATAAAGATTGTATGTCTTTTAAGTTTTATTATATTACGAACAATATAAGGGTAGATTTACATGTGGAAGGAAATTTTAATACTCTTTAAATAAAAACCTATACCTAGTAAAAGTAGGTTATTATCTACTACGAGAAACAGTTCCTTCTTATCGTACGATTTTCGATAAATAACATAACCTTATCATTTATTCCAGACCTAAACGTATAGAATAAATTTCACAGTACGTGAGAGATGCAGGATGAATTCCTGCGGGCACCAATGAAATTGTTAATTGCAATTTTAAGTGATGATTTAACACGTTCTCGTCAGTGAACAAAAACATCATAGGTAAACTTGTATGCCTGGGAAAGAAAACTATTTCGAAGAAATAATATTATGAAGCCTAACGCCTAACAATAGGAATTGGGGCTTCAACTTTCTCTACTCTATTTCCGGCCGTGAACCTCGTCCTTCTAACGCAACTAAAGATAGTACTCCAGTACATAGAACTAATTTTCTTAATTCTTCCTTCACAATTCAGGCTATTCTCCTCTGGAAAGCCTTATCCACTGATGTCAAGGAAGTTACGAATAAGCTTTTGTTTAAAAGATTGGTGCGACAGTATTATTTAGAGGTAAACAACAATTGACTTCCCCGTTGAATATATATACATATAAGTTATGTTTTATTATATGCACCTTCCAACATCTTTATTTATTCCATTTTTTGTCGAGTTTAATGGTAGATAATGCCATAGGGCATTAAGTCCGCCCTTTGTAACCCCTAGGTGTGTTGGAATAACGCATAAATCAATTTAAAAAAAATGAGAATTTGTAAAAAATAGGTAGCGGAACGATCTTTGTTCTGTCCTTTAATTATTTCAGATATGATAGAAAGACTTTTATAAAATTGTTTACCTTTAATACGAATTGCCTAATCCTTGAATACTCGATAGTGCAGTAAATAAGCATTTGTTTGCGATATTGATGGTGGAAAATTCTTATCCCGGGCGGGACACAGGAGTGTTCTTTGCATGTACTTCGAGTACATAATAATTATTTCGCTATATTAAATCCGAGTAATTTCAGACAAGGATAATATAAAATGTGGCCTAGCAAATTCCAAAAAAAAAATGCTGGAAAATAATTGGGTAAATTAAAATACTTTGTAATTCCGTCCCAATTCTAATTATGTGTAATATCGTAAAATTCAACTGCGGAGGGTAAACATAAGCGTCCCTTCGTACCGCATCTCTTTTATAAATAAGTGGCGGCTTTTGTTAATGGGTTACGTACCCATTCACATGCTCGTATCAAATGACAAAATTTAACCTGTTACTGAGGTCGTTATTGTCGTTTATTTTATACTATAAAAGACATTTAAACCTAGGCATTGTAAGTTTTACACATGATAGAGCTACACTGCAGCAATATTATAGTTGCAGTTCGAATGGGTCGGCTCGACCTGAGAAGGACCACGCTTCCACGAAATACACGTTAAAAATCAGCTTCAAGCTGCCGTATTTCGTATAGTGTAGACTAGAGTATTGTAATGAATTAGGGTGGAGAGCCCGAGATCTTTTTATTGGAAACGTTCCCTCTTTGTTTTCAGAGGTGACAGCGCATTTGCATTTTGATTCTTAATAGAAGACATATGTAAATCTCTATGGGCTACATCATCTACTTACTTACCATCAGGTGAACTGTGTGCTCGTTTATCACGTTTATATTACTTAAAAAATGTGTCACCCTTGAAGACTAAGATAGAATGTATAATAGCCTCTTTAAGCTAGCGCTCTTAAATAATCCCGTCAAACCATAATACATCACCTGTTAGTGTGTACATCTCCTTAACAGCAAAAGGTAGGTAACGTCGGATCATCTGTATAGACTCTTAGCTCTTGAACTACTACTCTTGACTCTCTTAGGACTTGGAAAGAAATGGAGGCCTGCCTATTAATAATTTTCGTGTATTTGTTACAGCCTTTTGATATGATCATAATTTAATTTTCATGCATATTCTTAATAATTATAAAAAAATTAGGGACTAACACAGCATTATGAATTGCCATACGTGTCTTTATTCACACATTCTGAATTCCCACAATAGAGTGAAGAGCTTCATTCACTCTGTTTACTGTAATCATATTTTATTTCTTTTTTTTTCCAATAGAGCAGAGATATTGTATTGTAATTTTAAAAGATTTTCCGTAAATATAGTTGTCAATAGTTTTCGCTGAAGTTCCGTTTCGCAGTGCTCGTCGAACTCAAATCCCTTTAAAAGATTTTATTTTGAAAGCTTATTTTCAGTTCACGTGGAAATCTGAGAAGGAAAAGTATTTTTACTTTAAAAGAATAAAGAATGTTTTTATTTGTATGAATAATGAGATTATAAAAGATAGAAAGAGAAGACGAAATTGTGACTTGTAATAGAATGATTTTTTTTAATTACAGCCTATTAAAAAGTCCATAGCTGAGCACAAGCCTCTCCATAGATTGCATCACAGGGATTTTGCCATAGTTGCCACGCTTGGACTACTACGCCTATGCATACTTAAAACTAGAGCTGGCAACCGTAATGTTTACGCATTTAACTTTTTAACGTAATATTAGTACTGTCGGGAATGAGGGTAAAAAAAATAATATGAAATACGAACAAATGAAGGCATAACGGTAATCTCCCACTTGTTCCAGCAGTATAAAGTATCGCGCAGGTGACTGGGAGGCATCAGTCTGTAATTGTAAGAGTCTCACTGTCGTTACTGTGCTCGTTGGGGTATTTTAACATTGTAGGCTAGGAAGATCAGAAAGATCGTGTTGCTCAGAGGCTGCGCTGTGTTACATTGAGATGGGTAGTGATGCTGTTGGTTTATATGTTTTGGTGATTTCATGTAATTGGGTTTGTTACGAAGTAGTGTTCTTTTATTTAAATAAACTTTTAGAATATTTATTTTTTAGAATATTTTTAAAACAATTTCTAACATCATAAATTGAATAGTTTCTTACAGTACTAGTTAGCTACATTTAATAAATTTTCGTACATTATCATTTCAATAAAAGGATTTTTTTTTTAAATGGAGGTGTATTCAATTTCAAATGCAATTTTAAAGGTTCCTAGTAGACGAAAAAAGGTTTTTTCTAATATTTTTTCTCAGACCAAACGAGTATGTGAACGGAAAAACTCGTAAATAATTTCCACTATTGCGTACCCTTATTGCAAAAACCAATTATCTGCACCAAAATTTCAGCAAAATAGTTTTGAGTTATAAGCACTTGAAATTTTAACAGCACATAAATTAATTACAATGATGTCAATTTTTAAACACTAGTCGTTTTTATAAACAAGAAACCATTTAAGAAATGTTATGTAGGTTAATAATTGAAGAAAACTTACTAGATTTTCAACAAAAAGAAGAAAATAACCGGTAAGGAGCTCATTTAGTTGGTTTTTCTCGAATATAGAAAAACTACCAAATTTCCAAAATTACCCTTCTGGCAGCTCTGTTGGCATTTTCTACTTAATCACTTGCTTTGAATAATAAGAATCATCTAGACAGAAATCGTTTTAGTTCATCTATAGCAAGTACAGTTGTAAAATAAATATCTTTAATTGCTTTTGGCTGAAGGTAAAGTAGATTTTATTTTAATTTGGGCGTACTAACTACCGCGCCCAGCAGTTTTACCCCGTTCCCGTAGAAAATGAGAAAATTTAAATAACCTAAGTTATACCTTATATCTTCACCTATCTTCCAATGAAAGAACCGTTAAAATAGGTCCAGCCGTTCCAGCGATTAGCGCGTTTAGCTTTTCCCCGCGACTTCACCCGCGTATATCCCGTTCCCGTAGGAATGTAGGGAAATGCTATATGTATAAACATTCCTCTTAAATCTATCATTTATTGGTGAAAACTGCATGAAAATCTTTTGCGTAGTTTAAAAGATATAAGTTTACATACATACGTACGAGTGCACAGAAAGACAGACGGCGGGAAGGGACTCTGTATTTTACTATGTAAAGATATAGATTCAATTAAAAAAAACAATACTTTGACAAAACCTTTTTTTTTAAATAAAAAACAATGTTTAGTCTTCCAAGCTAGACAGAGAACATGTGTCATCAGTGTCAGAGAGAGTTGCAGCTGGAAATCGATCAACACTGCTAGCTGCAGTAGACATAGACCGGAACCACCAATGATACACACATTTTTGATACGTGGTAGAGCTGCTGCAGCTATATTAATAGTATAGTTGTAGCACGAATGAGTTGGCTCGAATGGGGAAGGACTACGCTCTCACAGAATAACAGCCTAAAATAGCAGCTTAATGCTGATGTGTTTCGTATGGAGAGTGTAGAGAGCCAGAGACCCTTTTTACTGGAAAAGAGGCATACTCCTCCGTCTCACTCCGTCCTCAGGACTGACAACGCATCTGCATTTTAATTCGCAAACGATGATAGATGTAGATGTCTATGGGCCACAGGAACTACTTAACCACTTACCATCAGCTGGACTGTGTGCTCGTTTGTCACCCTTATTCTATATAAGAAAAATTATAGCAAAGATTAATTAGATATTTCTTCTTAATTATGGATATAGGGAGAGCTCCGCTGTACAGTTGCTGTAAGGTTGGAAAGATAACTCCTGAAGTGGATGGCTGCATGGATATTTCCTTAACTACTTCTTGTTGCTTACGCTTGTTTCTGGTTGCATGGTTTGCGACATAAGGTCGACGACACAGGACACCTTTGCCCAAGTTGATTTTCATGGATGTAGTAATATCCAATATTATAAACTTATTAGACATGTCGTAATTATAGTAAATCATCATTCATTTGTTTAATCTTGAGCCAGTTCACTTTTTCACCTTCTTTGTATCTATTTCTATTATTATTACCGTATCTGCCAATACCTAAAAATCTTTAAATTCATTGTATTTGAATTCTTTAACATGGTAAGCGTTCTGTGTGACTTGTTTACCTTCATATTTATAAACTTTTTTAGACTTGTTCGTTTAATAACGTTTATCCAGTCAGACATACAGTATATGTCACAATTTTTCAGTCAGAGGGTCAGCTTACATGTGGCTGTAATCGGATTCGAGTAACTTGTGTTCTATTATGTCTATGTGTGTGTCTTGCATCATAATCAACAATAGTATGGCGGCAATACGATGATTACGATTTTGGTCGCCACACGTGTCTAAAAACATGCTGACTTTTTAAATAATGACGTAAAATCGTTCCGATTTCAGCACTACCTTTTTTACCATGTATTTCTTTTAAAACATAATTTAAAATTAAAATTTTTTTACAGCCGACTTCAATATAAGCGACATCAATATAGGTTATTTAAGAATAACTCAATAACCATTGGTCCGACCTTGATCAAATTCATATGGGACCACACGAGACCTATCAGCTTTCATATACAAAAAGAATCTTCGAAATCGGTTTGCCCAGTACAAAGTTATGAGGTAACACACATAAAAAAAAACATACACTCGAATTGAGTACCGTAAGCTTCGTTGCGAAGTACGTTTTCGTAAATTTTTAAATTAAGAAGTGCCAATTTTCTTGTATAATAGAGAAGACCTACATCAGTACTAGGAATTTGCAATATTGCTTGTAAGTTAAAAGAAACTGTTAAGAAATCAGTTTCTTTTTCAACCCTTTGTCTTATCTTTTTGTTTTACCCGATTAAATGTTTCCTTCCTTTGTATATAACCATCATAATCATTCTGTAGTTTGTACTTTTCTTCGCCGTTGGCACGCTTAAATTTCATAAATAAAAGACATTGGTCTTTTTTAGGCATTTAAGAACCTAAATTAAATTCTGAAGAGAAAATCCTTCGATATGTCATTTTTAATACAACTGGTTCGCTATTTTTGTTTTCGTATTCTTCTACATAGAGAGCGTACATTTTGTTTGATGTAAACCCAGTATCTAAATACCCGGGTTTCAATTTCTTTCACATATAGTGGCTTTCCATGCTAGAAAATTATAATATGTGCTTTTTAACGACATCTACTATCTCAGGCGGCGTTTTATTTGGGGGCTTACGAAGTCCGCGCGAATCCTGTTCTTTTGAATACTGTCCCAAACTATCGAGGTGCTTTACAGCATCTGCTATCACATGCGGTAAAATGTTAAATGTTCGGCAAAAAAAAATCTTGGCACACATTTTTTTCTCTCCTTCAATGATAAAGAAGCATTGTTTAGTATACTTGCGCTGTGTAGATCGTTTTCTGTTCAAAATAATCCTCTATGTATTTTTGACTTCGATAAAACACAATTTAAACTGGTTTTTCGAAATGTAGTCTAGGTTCCAGTATTTCCTGCACAATTCTTCACGAATATTTTCGGTTACATTACTGTTGCAGTCAAAATTGCACTTAGAACAGTTAATAGGCTTACAGAGTTTTGGTTCTCGATATTTTGATTTAGTTACGTATGGAAGGCCTTCAGCTCTACTTATTTTCGCTAGATTCTTTTTCCATGTATCTCAACTCCATCGAATGCGTGGTTGTATAACTTTCCAAGTTAGTTTAAATATATCTTCCGTTATTTCTTGGGATTATTTCCGTTAATGATTCCAATTATTTATATACTGCGATTCATTATTATTAGGAAATTCTCTTGGTTTGCCAAACAATAAGGCTATAGATTTACTTCGCATTTTTTTAATTTTTTCTTCTTTAGTTAAATATCTGTCTGGATTTAACAACTCATCCATTTGTATAAATTCTGAATCCTCAGATTCAGGTGTGTAGGAGAATCTAGATCAGAAGGCAAATACGAAGAGTCCCGATGTTGTTGTTGGGTGTTTTTTCTTTATCACCTTTAGAGACACTCATTTTATAAAATTTCACTATGATAACGAATAATACTTTGTTGTTATTTTTATTCTATAAGCACGAGACAATCACAACGCGCGACAACCTGCGCACGATTAAGAACCGCGTAAAAAAAAAGTCGCGCGTTGTAAGTTGCGTGCGCAAGAGATGAATTTTAGCCGAAGCTAATTCAGAAACTGTCTCGCATGTACCTAGTGAAAGAAAAAAGTGAACACAGATAATTGATAGTAGCTGAAGATATACAGTATACAGCCCAGTTATACAGTAAAAGTAAACTATAATTATCTAAGTTCTTTTACCTGCGATAATTTTAAACAAATATGCTGTAAATTTTTCGGCAAAAAGCAACTAACGTTGTTTAGTTTGTTTTACTGGTAGATACATCAGCAATTTCTAGTATATTAATAAAAGCTAAAACAAGATACCGCAGGTTAATATTTATTAAAAGAATAATATCGCGACATAATAATAAATCGAGCAACTACATCTAAAAAGTGTTATAATACGAAACACTATTTTTGTGGTATACATTTAAAAATCTTAAGTATTTAAATGAGTTTATTTCTTTTTTTAAGAAGATAATTAAATCATACTTGAAGATATTTGCTTTTACCTCTAGCTATTTCCATAAATGTTGGTACCGACTTTGTTATATGGCAGCGAAACCTGGGTATGCCAGAAGAAGCATAAAAGCAAGTTGAATGCAGTGGAGATGCGATCTCTTCGTAAAATGTGCGGCGTTACCATGGCCGACTGGAAGCGAAACGAAGAGATTCGCAATATGGCAGGTTTGAAAGATGACCTTATCACAAAAATTGATAAGGGCGTGCTTCGATAGTTTGGGCACGTTGAGAGAATGAGTGAAGACCGAATGGTGAAGAAAATATATAGCGCGAAAGTTAATATTAAAAGGTGTCGAGGTAGACCGAGACTAACTTTCGAAGACCATGTGAGCAAACTGCTCGAAGAGGGGAGGGTCAAGAGTACTCGGATACCTAGACGTGCATGTATGAAGAAGATAATGAATCTGAAAGAAGCGAAAGAGGTATGTAAGGATCGTGACACTTGGCGATCTGTTCTCTCTGGCTACCCCGTCAGGGATTGTGCGTGACGATAAGTAAGTAAGTATTTCCATAAAAAAGCGTCGTAGCAGATAATGGGTTTTACCCGTAGCTTTGTCGTGACTGGAAGATTCGATTGATATTTATTTAACTTAATTTTGGTACAAAAATGCAGATAATCGGTTTTTGCAATAAGGGTACGATTGGATATATAGACCTTTTTATATTGCAAGTGGATGCTGTGATATAATAGGTATTTACCTATGAAATTGCCGTATTGCAGTACTGGCCATTTCAAATCAAAATATTTTTTTGCTAAGAGTTCTAATTTCAAATTTAATTAATTTTAAAAACATGGAATTCTTTTTCAATATTAGTTACTTATTTATTGATTAGCGTTATGTTTTCATCCCATTTCAATTTATATCGACACGTTACTTCAACGACGTTTACAGAGCGAATACTACAAGCGAACGCACTATCTGTTATTGGTTTACCAGCTTCCGTTGTGGAAAGAACAATGGCCAAATTTCTATAAAAGTTGGACTTGACTTTTATTCTTTATGTCCCAAAACAAACTATAGATAGATTGGTTTGTTTGTGTGTTGTAAACACCACCCCGTTTGAAAATCATATCTAAATAGCCACAATTTTTTATAATAATGTCAACAATACTTTTGAGGTTAGCGTCACATATGTAGTCTTCTTCAGTGATTTAAAATAAGAATATAATATACAATATTTTATTATATACAATAATAAAAACTATAAAAAGAAACTAAAACAAGAAATTTAATTATCATATAGTCCTACTCCCCGCGGTATCGTGCCAAGAACGCTGGCTGCGTTTCTCCGCTTAATGGCTACACTGAGCCTTTGAGCGAGAAAAGAACCAGCCCTCTTATCACCAGCAGCAATGACCAGCCGCGGATGGAGTTTCTTTAGGAACTTCACCGCACGTGGACCCCACGAACCGATATTCTCTACAGCAAATGGCACAAATATATAGTCATCTCTCAGAGACTCATATTTGCGCCAGTTACTCAATTCAGCTGCATCTGATGCCGCCCCAGCTCTACAGGAATTACCACTGAGATGAGAGGCCGCCAGAGTGTCTACGCAAGTAGCATCCCACACTAGGGCTTTAACTCTCTCCCAAGGGACCAATGTTACTTTGAACAGTGGTAGAGCTACGCGGCAGCTTTTGCTGTCGCACGGATGGGCCGGCTCGAACCGGGGTGGTACCACGACCTCACAGA
This sequence comes from Parnassius glacialis, assembly GCA_033319125.1. NCBI lineage: Eukaryota > Metazoa > Arthropoda > Insecta > Lepidoptera > Papilionidae > Parnassius > Parnassius glacialis. Next base: position 9,666,068 of record JAVANC010000012.1, read on the forward strand.
ATACCAGCGTAAAGTAGAGGTTTACCTCTGCGTTTCGCTTGGTGACTTCAGATGGCCGGAGGCCCTTTTTACTGGAAATGAGGCATTCCATCTTAGTCCTCACGGTAGACAACGCATCTGCATTTTGATTCGCAAACGAGGATAGATGTAGATGTCTATGGGTCGCAGCAACCACTTACCACTTACTGACTGTGTGCTCGTTTGTCACCTTTATCCTATAAAAAAAATGTCATACCGTCGGGTCTCCTGCCATCGTCTCTAACATCGTCTCCACAAGGCTCTAAAACCAAGGGAACATTTATAGAGACAAGAGACCTTCGGATGACATCGTTCAAAGAACTGTGTCGTGAAACCTACCAACACATTTCTTACATGAAAGTCCGTGAAACCCAAAACAATTTTGTTAATTTCAAGTAAAAAAGGTTGACAAGTTGGTGCCCCACGAACTCGATGATCGCTAGCGTAAAGCGCGTCGAGACGTGCCTTGTACTGTTTGACAGGCACACAAACGAAAGAACTGTTACGAACTGTGACGAAAAATTGATTCTGTTTAGCAATCGCAAGCGCTCAACAAGTTGGTTGGATCTTAGGTCAGCACCTAAACAATGCCCTAAATGAAATCTTACCCCCAGAAATGTGATGAAGTGAAGCTGTTGCTCCTCGTCGCTGGCATTCGTACTTAATGTCCGGCACATCATCTTCATCATTATCATTACAGCCTTTAATAAGTCCACTACTGAACATAGGCCTCCATCAAGGTCAATGCCATGCCGGTGGCATTCAGGAGCTTATCTAACCAGGTCGTCACATTATCTAGGGGGCGCCCTACCCATTGATTACCGGTACAATATTGCCATTATTGAATCTTCCTTCCTTATCGATTGTAGGTTCTTCGAGCTATATGGCCGGCCGATTGCCATTTCAGTTTACTAATCCGTTGGGCTGTGTCGGTTACTCTAGTTCTTATAGCATAATATTTTATGAGTGCTGATTATGGAATGAAATAAATAAATACTAAAACGTATTACATTCATTGTGGAATAAGTAGTGCCTTTGCACGAACTTTATCATACGGCCAGCAGTGTAGGACCACGTCTTAGACGTACGATGGCGCATACGAGATGGTTATATCATCAACTATAGGAAACCTAACATCTTTCTGGCATAACTATAGTCGCCTTTTACGACACCCACAACGAATTGGTGTAATGAATGTTCAGGCTCTGTGCTAAATTCTGGAATCGCCTATTTTTCACAGAGTCTTTCCTCTAGTGGCACGGAATACTTTATTTTTATTTCGAATGAGCCAGGTGTATGCATCATTTGGGGATTTTTTAAATTTATATTTATTGTATTAATTTGATAAAAATAAAGCACCTTAATCTATTCCAAGGAAAATAATGTGCTACGTTAAAAATTAGATTTAATCAAAAGAGCTGCAAGGAAACCTAGTGTCCTAGCAGGGTGCGGCGGTACTTCACACCGAGGCAGCTTCTTACCTTATATAAAGCGCAAGTCCGGTCGTGTATGGAGTGCTGCTGTCACATATGGGCTTGTGCTGCAAAACTCCCCCTGGCAGCGTTGGAGTTAGTGGAGAAATGAGCGAGGTTCATTGGTGACAGTTCGGTTGAAACCAGTCATGTCAGTCTCGAGCACAGGCGCAGAGTAGCCAGTCTCTCGGTATTCATAGGATGCAGTTCGATGAGTGTGCGCAGGAATTACACGCTTTAATTCCTCCCTCTCCTTTCCACCAACGTCAACCAGGCGGTCGGCGGGTCTACATCTATTTGTTGTCGATATTCCACGCATTAAAACCAAACGGATTGCTTCTTTTGTAATGCGTACAGCAAAATAGTGGAATAATTTTCCGACGCCTAGTCCGAATACAATCTGGGCGTCTTCAAAGCAAGAGTGAATAGGCTTTTGTTACGCTAAGGCAGTGCGATTTATCCCATCCCATTTTACCATCTAGGGCTGCATCACCACTTACCACCAGGTGGGATTGTGGTCAAGCACTGGCTTATAATAAACAAAAAAAAAGTTCAACCTAAACACAGTATGGGTATGCACCGTTACTGCGCTGCATAAGTAAATAAGCAACTTCGTTTACAGTCGTTATTAGACTCTCCGGAACCTAATTCAGTATGGGCGTAAACATGTGCTGGAGCGAGGCACAGAAATGAAAACCGGCAGTTAACTTATATTAAAGCTGCGGCCCAACAGCAAATAGGATAAACGTTGTTTCACGTAGTATTTTTGGTCGCATTTTATTTGCAGATCAATTTATGTCGGTTGTACTCCTTTTCATTTAAAGGTTTCTGAAATGGAGATTACAATATATTCATTTATCATAAAGCACCAATTTCATCATACCTTCATTCGAAGTCCACAATTATTTACCAGCACAGGTTTTTTTTTTACATGGGGAAATACCTACGCATACCCGTTTCACAGCGGCAAAAACGGGTTTTGACGGACTCGCACCGACTTAAACTCCTTGGTGTACCACCTTCGACGCACATTGCACCCCATGTTACACTCGAAATCCTTTCTCGTCGATGGTCGGTTCTTATAGCTATGCACGTAACACATAATAACAAATATGACGTGGCCTATTGCCATTTCAGTTTACTGTTTCGTTTTGTTATCGATTACTTTGACTCTTCTGCATCTAGTTACATTCAAAACTGCTTATTGTTCAAGGTAGGCAAAACATTGTAATCTAAAATCATCGTCTCTCAAAGTATGTATATTGTTGCTATGAGTGTTATCATACAAGGAATTTCTTATTTCATTTTACATAATGGGTGGGTTTTTCAAAGCTCATTTTACCTATTAACTATTAGTAGTTACGAGCCAGTGCTTGACTAATATCCCGAACGATCTCTTTGTGTAGCTAAGCAAAAGTAACCCACTTTGTTATATGGCTGAAAAATTACTTTTATTTATTTGCTGTACGCATTATGGAATAATTTAAAATTAAAAATTTTGTACAGCCGACTTCAATATAAGCGACTTCAATATAGGTTATTTAAGAATAACTCAATAACCATTGGTCTGACCTTGATCAAATTCATATGGAACCACACGAGAACTAACAGCTTTCATATAAAAAAAGAGTCATCGAAATCGGTTCGCCCAGTACAAAGTTATGAGGTAACACACATAAAAAAAAAACATACACCCGAATTGAGTACCGTCTCCTTTTTGGAAGTCGGCAGAAAAGAAAACGTTATTAGGTCCATGCAGAGTTTTCAGATGGTAAAAGGGCAGGGAGGAAGTAAGTCTTGTGAAACGAGCGCACATGCTCCAAAATGTATTCAATAGAATAGCGAGAGGATGGCTACTTGATGTTCTGGCTAAAAGAATAAACGGAAAATTAGTAGAACATCCTTGTGTGTAAGATGCATTGACCTCTTGCCTATTTCTGCTATGCATTCAAAATGCTAGAGGCATAAATTTCAATCATTGAGCGGCACTGTACAACAAGAGCGCGCTTTCATTGTACGACAATATTTTTTTCTATATACTAATTTAAGTGACAAATTTTCACACATGGTAGCTATAGAATCGTTATAACAGGAATGGACCGGACGAACAGATAGACCAAGAAAGGACTACGCTGTAACAGAATAACAGCTTAAAATAGCAGCTTATTACTGCTGTGGTTCATATGGTCCATGTAACCGAAGACCTTTTTTACTGCACCTAAGGTATCTTAGTTCTCAGAGTTGATAAGCAGTCTGCAGTTTGATTTTTAAATGAAGATAGATGAAGATGTCAATGCTTAACATCTACAGATGGACAGTGTACTCGTTAGTCACGTCTATTCTATATGAAACATACAAAATACGCTAGTTATGTTGCAATTGCAATAAAGAAAACAATCTGTTATTAGTTGATTATATTATAACTATCATGCATTATTACAGTTTTGATTTCTCAAAAAAAAATCATGTTCTTCGTATAAAATATGGCCTAGATCCCTCATGGCATTGCTATCGATCCGTTCGTATAATTCCATCACAAGCGGTTGAGCATGCCGAAGATTTGCTTGGAGAAAACAGACAGACAGACAACATTAAAAAAAATGGAAAGTTATGCATTAATATCATGCAAATAACTCCCTGGACTTAATGGAATCCAGTTTTCCAATACATTAGACAACAGTACAGACAATTAAATTGTATTTATATGTATAGATTAAAACAACGTTTTATAAAGCCAACCAAAAAAAGTTCCGGAGTCAGCTACCAACTCTGTGAATTGGCCACAGCTGTAATTCTACTACTGCAGTAAATTCACACAATCCTAGATAAGTAAATTAATTATATTTTAATTAATTATATTAATTAAAAAAATAACACAACAAATTAGAAATCATGACAATATGATCGAATTCGTACAAGCGTTGGACTCGCGTCTTCGCCTTGTGCCTTTTAGATACTGATTTGAAGGGTATACAGAATTAACGTACGCGCACACAGGTATATACATGAGTGCGCGTACGTTACGTCACACACACTCTTACATTGATGAATTTATTTCAAATGTATATAAAGTGCAACACATTGCCAATCAATTTAAAAATAAAAGAGAGTGGATGAAAATTCAATATTAAAAAAGGGAATGTTTTCTTTTTTGGAAAAAGAGTAATTTTATTCAAATTGTTGCATCTAAAAGTTTATTTTGCCTAATTCATATTGATTTGGACTATCGAACTCGTGTAAATACGTACAAGCTAGAGCGCTGTTAGTGGTCGTCACGTGTTTCACGGTTCACCGACCTTACATTTGCAAGTTTAGTAACGTTTTAGAGAGTAAAATATTAGGCTGAATAATGTTTTGAAGGCTTTCCTATATTACGATTAGTCTAGCATATTAGCAATAGCTAATTTATCTACGCAGCCTGCAATTAGGCTCCTTAAACAGCGCTTGTAAACATTAAGAAAGTCGATCACAAACATTTATTGATCAGAAACAACACGATACATAATTATATATTTAATAAAGTTAGTAAAAATTACTCTGCCTATATCTGCTACTTAATCTGAAGATGCCTCATGTAGACGCGAAACACGTGTCCTATTATCGTCGGTGGTGTCTTTCCCAGTGCAGAGGTGTTGGGAGTAGTGTTGCTGGGTTTAGTGGTCACGGGAAAAGTGCACGCAATTGAGGAAGGGCGAGAGTTGCTCTTCAAACTAGGTAAGACAAGTCATTTTATTTTATTGAGCGTAGTGGGCAAAGTAATTTTTACTAATTTTAATATAATGGATTCCCACAAAGTAACGCCTCATCATTATCATCATTACAGCCCTTACAAGTCCACTACTGAACATAGGCCTCCCCCAAGGAATGCCACAAAGCACGATCCTGAGCCACCTGCATCCATCGACTGCCTGCATGTCTTACCAGGTCGTCACTGCATCTCGTGGGGGGTCGCCCTACACTTCGCCTACCGGTAGGAGGCTGCCACTTAAGAACCTTTCTTCCCCATCGGTTGTCGATTCTTCGAGCTATATGGCCGGCCCATTGCCACTTCAGCTTACTAATCCGTTGGGCTATGACAGTCACTCTAGTTCTGCTGCGGATATCCTCATTTCTAAGTTTATCACGCAGAGAAACTCCGAACATAGCCCTCTCCATAGCTCGCTGAGCGACCTTGAGCTTCCTCATCGGGCTAGCAGTCAAGTCTCAGTTCCATAGGTCATCACTGGTAACACGCACTTATTAGTCTCGTTTTCAATTTTTGGGGTATATCTGACGAGAAGATGTGCCTTAATTTCCCGAACGCTGCCCAACCGAGTTGAATCCCTCGATTGACTTCTCGGTCGAAGTTGGACTTACCTAGACGGACTATTTGTCCCAGATAAACATACTCGTCAACAACTTCGAGCTTAGTGCTCCCAACAACTACCGGCATAGGTGTGACATGGATATTAAACATGTTCTTTGTTTTGTCCATGTTCATCCTAAGACCTATTCGTAACGCCTTAGTCTATTAATTATACTTATATTTTATTGAATTTCCGTAAGATACATTTTTGTAAAAAGGAAAGAAAGGGTTTTTAAAATGTGTATGAGTTCGACCTAATATCTGATAGCTCATGTAGAGCTCTTCACTACTATGCAACAGAAGTTCAATCGTCGCCGGCAACACTGAAGTAGTTAGTCACAATTATGAGAATAATTTACTTGGCAGTAGAGTATATATGTTCACTAGCCCACAAAGACCCACCTCTGGACACCGACCTCTTCTATTTTAGGACTCTATATTTGGTTTAATCGTTACACTCGCAGTACCCTCAAGTAGGTCTCGAAGTACGGAAACCCTATAGCGGAAGTAAAGAGATAATTTATTATATTAACGCCATCTATCGGTAGCATTTTAATTTTTCTCGAATTTCCCACAATCGCCGTTTTTTACATAAAATAATTGTACGAAGGTTAAAACGTTGTTAACTGTTGTTTTCATTAAATTACTATATTTTTACACTTCCCATATAACCAAAGTCCTCGCTCGCAAAGCAAACGTTTTAAAGGATATTATTGTAATCAACTTGTTCATGAAAATTACGGAATTACTTTTGCATTTAACAAACAAAGTTACCGCCAAAATGAACCCTAAGCATGCAGTAATAGCAATTTTATTGCTTTGTTCTTTTAGTAGTCTGTAAAATAGCTTTTTTCTTGAAACAGTTTCCGACAACTTAACGCCCTGACACTTCGTTTGTAGTGTAAAAAGTGCTATAAAAGTCTACGACCGTATTAACTCTCGAATAAGTTTCCCGAGGAGGCAATAAGCTTGAATAGGGTTTCTTCGTCCATATTTCCCTTTAATCTATGGAAACGTTGTTTTCGTTTCTTCTGATTTCTGTAATTAATAAGAAATACTTGTAATATTATGCTATAAAATTAATAATACAAGGTACAATATTACGAATGCAATTATAATGGTACGTTAATCGTTTATTGGGGACTATCGTATGTGATCATTCGATAACGTTAAAAAAACTCGATTATGTTTTGGTACAAACGCAATTAACTACTACTGTTTTTACGGCTCAAACTGATACTTTGAGAAATAATGGAATAGTTTTGATTTTAAAAACTAAAATCTTATTGGAAAGAAAAGCTTTTTTTATAGGATAGGGTGACAAACGAGCACACAGTCCACCTGATAGTAAGTGGTTGCTGTAGCCCACAGACATCTACATCTATCCTCGTTTGCAAATCACAATGCAGATGCGTTGTCGCCTGTGAGGACTAAGATGGAATGCCTCTTTTCCAGTAAAAAAGGTCTCCGGTTCTCTACACTCACCATACGAAACATAACAGTTTTAAGCTGCTATTTTACGCTGATATTGAAGTTGTCTTCAAAGAACTTAAAATAATAAAATAATTTCCACGCAATAGTTTCTGAATAATGCTATAATTCTTATATAAACTGTGTCTTAGCACCAACTTTTGAACCTGATCAATTTGGAAATTATTTGATTTTTTTTCTTCAGAGTCTGCCTTTCTTTTTTATTAAAAGTGAATTAAAGAATATTATAAATTAATAGAAAATTAATCCCTGATTTTTCCACCATCAGGCGTGGAATTTTTTCCTCAATTTACGACGGAACACTACTGAAGTATAAAAAAGTACTATTGTATTCTATTTATAAAAAAAAAAAACTAAAATCGGTTCACAATTGACAAAGATATCGCGGAACGTACATTATAAACAAGCTCCTTCTCCAAATGTCAAACATCTAAATACAAATGTAATTTTAAATGGGGAGGAACTGAGTCTTGTCAATACCACAATTTTTCTTCTTATCACACTAAACACGAAGCTACAATGGCCTTCAAATATCAAAATTAGCGAGTAGACTTATTTCTGAGGCATATGCTGTAAAAGATTGGAAGTCATACTAGTGTCGAAACAGCTAGACTAGTTTAATTTAGCTATTTCCATTGCATAATGTTAATGACACAATGAGTAACACTAAAATTTTATTTGTTTTACAGAGGAGGGCCATAAAAGCAATCTATGATTCAAGACCTAAAGAGTCGCTCAGACAAAATTTTAAGGAAATTAATATATTAACTTTGGCCTCTCAATACATTTATGAAAATGTTATGTACGTACACAAAAACAAAAGTATTTTTACAAAAATAAGTGATGAACACAAGCTAGTAGTACCAGTAACTTGACTCCACTGAGTCAGTAATTTATTAAATTTTGTATATAATATAGTTTTGGTCCGATCTACGCAGATTGAGCTTACAGTTTTTTGAAGTTACTGTAACTGAACACTGGTGGCCCTTTCTGGAGAGAGGACACCTTTCCCCTAATTTCTCATATATTTTTATATTCGTCTCAATTCGCTTATAACACAAGTACTCGTACGTAGTAGAGCCATGCTGCAGCTATATTATGGTCGTACTTCGAATAGGTTCACATAATACGAGCATAAAATAGCAAATGTGTAAGTGTTGAGAACAGGAGACCTTTTTTTGTACTGGAAACGAGGTATTCTATTTTCGTCATCAGGGGTGACAATGCATATTGATTGAGATACTTAATCGAATGTACAGATGTAGATGTCTATGGGTCACAGCATCCACCTACCATCAGGTATGTCCGTTGCTCGTTTGTCTCTCCTATTCTTTAAAAAAACATAGGTAACTCAGCAGTGCACTGCTATTTTACGATGATATTTATTGTGAGCAGAATTCTTACCGCAAGCACAATTACGCTACCGCGTGGTTCTACTGTGTGTGTTTGTAAGTGTTTTCAATGTAAATCTTAGTGATTTCAATTGCAGCTCGAACCTGCTATTAAATAAAAAGAAATAATAAAACTAAACTTAAAACTGAACTTTATTGGTCTATTACCATGCCAGTCTCTTCCCATGTTGGTCTGGAACTTATAGGCCCCATGTTCATGTTGGCCTTATAGCAAAAATAAAACTACCTCAACTGTTAACTGTGTTACTTGCCCAGCATGCCGTAAGGGGTAATTAATGGGATAGTGGGTTTGTGATAGTGTAAGCGATCGGTAATCACCACCTATCACTTCTGACTTAATGTGATCCGAGTAGCTCGTTACTCCTTGAACTCCGTCTACCCCATCGGAGATTAAAGGCGTCAGGTTATGTACAATTTTTAGCAAAAAAGGCACTCAGTAAGAAAAAGTAAACAAATATATCGTAATAACGATGAATATGAAAGGGGTTTGTCGCGATTGTAAAATTCAGAAAGGGTTTGAATTTGAAATGGACTAAAGAGACGATACTCTGGAATCACACTTCAAAGGACAGTTTCAAGGGAATAATTGTGTATGAAGGCTGAATTTCTAGCCTTTATGCAAATATTATCTTTTAGGTTCTAGTACCTTCACCTGCTATGTTATCCATTAAGCGCCCATAAATTTAATTAATTATTATTAAATGTAAACACTTAATATAGAACTAACAATTAATAGACGGTTAGGCAGCACAATAACTAAACGTTTGGGTGCGTCGCTATATGCCGCCGGTTCGATGCCACACGGAAAAAGTATGTGTCTGGCCTACATATAGATTTATACAAAAGAAGAAATTATAGAATAAAGGCATGAAATAAAAGAACTTTGCGCCATTTGGGACCCCAATATTACCGAGAATACACAGAATGAGATAAAAATTTAATTCAAGAACGCATACAATGGTTTTATTTAGAAAAAGGGCTAACATAATAAGTTACTCTTGAGAAATTTCAATAGTATTCTTTAATACTATTGAAATTTCTCAAGAGTATTTCAATAGTATTAATTATTTAAATAGTAATATTTATATTAATAATATAATAATTTAAATAGTATTAATTTAATAATATTCTTTACTTATTACGAAACACATTCCAGGCTAAACTAATTGCAAAACTTTCACGTATTTCTTTTTTACTGTTATAAGCCAGTGCTTGACTACTGTACTACCTGATGTTAAGTAGTGATGTGATGGTAAGTGGATTGGCAGCGGAAAATGTTAAAGTGCACTGACTTAGTCAAACAAAAGCCTATTTGCTCTTGCCTTGAAGACACCCACATTATAATCGAATAGATGCTGGCAAATTATTCCGTTCCTTCGCTGTACGCATTATAAACGACGAAGCAAACCGTTTAGTTTGGATGCGTGGTATATCGACAAGAAAGGGGTGGAGAACAGGCGAGCTTCTGATGTTCCAATGATGAAATGGAGCAGCAGAAATTAAGCCACGTAATAAATACCTTACCGAAATGTATGCGGTATAAACCTGAAGGACTAGCTACTTTGCGCCTGTGCTTGAGGCTAGTAAAACTGATTCTTACCATATTGGTGTTGCCAATATGCTTCTTAGCACGCCTTTCCATTGATGACGATGATTGACGCACTAGATGGCATTGTGGTAGCACCAGCATGGCAGCAATACTCCATGATCTGACTTGTGTGTAAGCAAATATTCCGGCGTGATGTATTGCCGCGCCTTTGCAAGGACACCTAATTTCCTTGCTGCTGCTTTTTCGCTGGACTTGAACTTCAACCCACAGCATTCAGATTCCTGTAATCATAAAGACCGCAGCATAAGTCAGTTCCGGTCCGAAGTTAATAGAAACCCAGTTTAATTACAGGCTATGAGGTATTCCAGCTTAGTCCTCAGAGGTGACAACGTATCTGTAGCTTTCTTTTTTTTAAGTTGGTTGCAGATGTCCACGGACAACCGTAGCTACTTTTCATCAGGTGAACTAGAAGTTCTTTTGTCTCTTCAGTATTTTTTTCTTTAGCCTCGTTGGTCTAGTGGTTGTACTAGTGCGACTGCTGATCATGAGGTCCCGGGTTCGAATCCCAGGTCGGGCCAAAAAATCAGTAATTGAGCTTTTCCATCAAGAAATTCTCAGTAGCTGCCCGGAGTCAGGGAGTTGGCGGTGTTTCACCTCCGTGCCTCGGAAAGCACGTAAAGCCGTTGGTCCTGCGCCTGATCTCTCTCCGGTCGTGTCGGTTTACCGTCCCATCGGGCTATGAGAGTGAGGGAATAGAGAGTGCACCTGTGCTTGCGCATACACTTGGGCACTATAATCCTGTACTGAGCAGATGGCTCGTCTCCGTTGAGACTGGCCGCCGTGGCCGAAATTCGGTCTGGAGGACATTATTATTATTATTATGGGGTATTTGTATAGTTTTCTCATCTGGTTGGGTTGTATAAATATATAATTGAAAATGAAAATAATAAACTTACATAAATATCAATAAAATAAAATAAGTACATAAAAATTACATAAATATATAAAAACCCAACCAGATGGAAGCCCTCGGCAGGGGAGACCAAACGGCCGAGGGTTAGGGGGAAAGGGAAAGAAACCGGCGGACGATGCGGGCGGTATCGAGGAGCACCGCCTTCTGCATTTGAGCTTGGAGTGGTCCGTCACGGAGTCCCAGTCGCCTCAGGTGACCCGAGAGGCTAATTGGGATTAACCCGTTCGCAGAAACGACCACAGGAATAATTTCGGCCGGCAGACCACCCCACATGTCGGTCACCTCGTGAGCCAGGTCCAGATATTTTGTCAGCTTATCTGTTTCGGCTTTCACGAGGTTCTCCTCATAAGGAATGGTAATGTCGACCAAAAATATCCTTGACTGTGCCCGGTCCATCAGCACAATATCAGGCTTATTCGCAAGAATAGTCCTATCTGTGATGATGGCCCGGTCCCAGTAGAGCCTGGCGCGGTCATTTTCGAGCACGGCTTCCGGCAAGTACTTATAATATGGCAGTTTCCGATCCACGAGACCGTATTTCAGAGCGAGCTCCTGGTGTAGAATCCTGGCTACTAGGTTGTGTCTGTGCAAGTACTCAGAGTTAGAAAGCGCCGAACAACCAGAGATGACATGCCTAAGTGACTCACCGGGATGGCGACAAGCTCGACAGATGTCGACGGTGCCATCCTTTAGGATGTATCTCCGATAATTGTTGGTCTTAATAACCTGATCCTGTATTGCACAGACAAAACCCTCAGTTTCCCCAAAGAGGTCACCAAAACGTAGCCAGTGGAGGGAGGCGACTGTGTCTACGAAAGGCTCATGTAGGGCCTTGTAGAACCTCCCGTGGAGCTCTTTCTCCTTCCATACGGTCTCCCGGTCGGAAATGCTCTGTACTGCCGGGTCTTGCCATTGCTCGTTGGCTAAGGATAGAGGGGTAAGTCCTTTATAACAAGAAATAACGTCCCTATAGTATGGATCATCCGCTCTCGTTAGAAAGTAATTACGGAGGCTGCACACTTCGCGATTATGCATGGTAAGCGCGCTTAAAAAGCCGCGCCCACCATGCTTCCGCGGCAAGTACAGCCTCATTACTGACGATCTCGGATGATGCATCCTGTGGGACGTCGTTATAGTGCGGACTTTTCTGTCCAGAGCGTTCAGTTCGGTCTGAGTCCACCTGAGTATGCCAAAGGTATACATGAGAACAGGCATGATCCAACCGTTATATGCGTGCGTCTTATTCACACCGGACAAAAGGCTAATAAGCACTTTGGTCAAGCGTGCATAAAACACATCGCAAACTGACCGTTTCATACCCGCCTCATCTACACCGATGTTCTGTGACATACCCAGGTATCGGTATGTTTCAGCCTCGGAAAGGGTTCTTATGCTGATGGGCATAGATAAGTCTATGCCCTCAGAGTTAGCAACCCTTCCCCTTTCGACATGGAGAATCGCACACTTATCCGTCCCCAGCTCCATTCCAATAGAATTGCTAAAATCACACGTGATTTTTAGCAATTCCATAAGATGGGAGCGACTGGAGGCGAATAACTTGAGATCATCCATGTAGAAAAGGTGGGTCACTTTTGTACCTCCTCTCCGAAGCTGAAATCCCCTCCCGGAACCCTCCAGTAAGGTACTGAGAGGGTTCAGAGAGAGGCAAAACCAGATTGGACTCAAACAATCGCCCTGGAAGATACCCCTTCTTATCCTTATGTGGTTCTCCGCAGCCGTCATCCGCTCACCTAGATGACAAAGGATCGTACTCCACTGCCCCATACATTGCCCGAGGAAGTCTCGAACTGTACAGTCAACCTTGTACAGCTCGAGGACCCTCTTAAGCCATGTATGAGGCACCGAGTCGAATGCCTTTTTGTAGTCTATCCAGGCGGCAGAGAGGTTCCGACGGTTGCGTTTAACCACCTTGCCAATGACCGCGTCAATGAGGAGTGGTTCCTTGGTTCCACGACCACCGCCCCTACATCCATTCTGAGCGCGCGACATCACCTGATTTGAGTTCAGGTGACGAGTGATTCTCGCGCTCAAAATGGATGTTAGTGTCTTGTATATCGTGGGTAGACACGTTATGGGGCGGTATTTGCTCGGGTCTGTGGTATCCTGATCTTTAGGAACCAAATGAGTGATCCCAGTAGTGAAGAGGCTCTAGAGCAACTTCTGGTCGAGAGCCCCTTGAAACTGTCGGGTGAGTACAGCGTGACACACCACGAACCCCTTCAGCCAGTAGTGATGCAGCCTGTCGAGCCCCGGACTTTTCCAGTTCGGGGCTCTACGGACCGCCTCAGCTACGTCATCCAGCGTTATGATGACGGGGTCCATGGGCGTAACATTCGCACACTGACTCGCCACAACTTCCGTCCAAGGGCCCTCGCTGTGGTTTACGGGCTCTGACCACAGGCCGCGCCAGAATGCGATAGTGTCGGCCTGATTCGGTGCTGGGCCCGTTCCACGTACCATTGGTCGCTCCAGTGATTCATAGAGCCTCTTCTGATCACTCTAGAAGAGACTATTCTGGTTGAACCGTGTCAACCTCTCGGTATATCGCCGAATCCGCTTCCCCCAAGCAGCTATTCTCTGCTTCAGGTCGTCTATGCGCTCCGTCAGTTTTTGCGTTATATCCGGCTGGGACAAACTGATATTTGTCCCAGTAAACGCCATCCTGACGGTGCGCACAATTCTCGGCCCATTATTGCCCGACCTGAAGCTTATCAGTCTGCCGATGAGGGCCCTTGCCTTTGCGATACGGTCCTCAATCCTTCTTCTCCAGGCTGGGATGGCGCTACTTTGTCTAGTAGCGCGTCCAGCCGTGGGAACTTTGGCACCAATAATGCGGCAAACTGCCAGTGCGGCGCCAAAAAGAATTGAGTCCGTCTCGCAAAGATCCCGGCTGGCTTCCAAATAGGTCACCAGCATTGGGTTGAGAGCCCTCACGACAGCGCGATTACGCTTGCTCAGGGGCATGCGCGGGAGTCTCGGTCGATTTTCGAGAGGCATACTACGCGTTTCCAAAATAGCCTCTTCCAATGTACTCCTCATTTTCTCTAGTTCTAGTTCCTGGGAGACTGTTCCATCATCGTCTGAACCAACCACAACTGAAAGGTTTACGGCGGCATCCACGTGTGCTGGTTGCTCTGCAACTTGTGGCGCCGCATCCTCAGCCGTAGCATTTTCATCCGATGAGGGAACAGCCTCACGTTGTAGCCGTTCGAGTTCGGTGCTATCGAATATGTTTGAGCGCAAGATATACCGAACTTGGTCTGCCAGGTTTTGCTCGGTGACGGTTATAGATGGCTCCAGCTCAGCAAAAAGTCGATCCATCCTAGCCCGATATGCAAAACCTCCAATTTCTCCCCCTTTCGCCCTAAAATACGCCCGCAATGCGTTGCTGTTCATCTGCATTGACCAACGCATGCGGCGTACTCCACCAGTGGCGGGTGCTGATTGCTGGGCCCGCGAAGACCCTGCCAACACCAAGCCAGCTGGTGGGGATGATGGATGCGAGGGACTGCTAGATGGCCGTGTAGCACCTCGCGCTCGGCTGGCGGCCCGCATGCTGTCGCGTCCAGCGCCAGCTCCAGACGCGCCCCGGCGACCCCCAGGCAGCGGCCCTATACGCACTCTATTTGTTTCCATCATCCATGAAATGGGCGTCAATTAACGGGAGACGCCCAGGCCCGGCACCGTTTCATGATTTGGCCAAAAGCACAAGCGGGCCCAAATTAGCACCTCCAATTCTGCCGAGGCACGGCGCTCACACCTCTTGGCAAGGTGCTGACTGACTGCGCTGACGTAGCAGTTTTGTCACATAACCGTTACGTCAGCGGGCGATGGGGTCGTCACTTCCCTATTATTATTATTATTATTATTTATAACAAAAATGTAAAGACGTTCAACATGGATTGGGACATTGTAACAGTATCCTCTCTGCCTGCCTGAAATATCACATTTTTTAATTATGTTTTTAAATATCTTTTAAATTTTCCTAAAACTATGAAGTTTGAATAAAAGTTTCTATAATAGAATCAAAGAAAAATATTGGGCTAAATACTTCACAAAATTTCTTTGATAATTTTTGACACGGTTTTATATTACGAGTAGCTTGACCTGTGTGCATGTAGTAGAATTATACAGGTTGGCCCATAAGTCCCTTGAAATGTAAAAAAATTATTTTAAAAAAACTAATGACATTATGAAAAAGGTTTTTATTTTGTCATAATCCTTATAAAATGGGAATTATTTTTTTAAATTACATCATCTAAATGTAATCCGTTACGATCGCGGCACTCCTGTAAGCGACGTTTAAAATTATCCACCACTGCGCGGCAAGTAAGCTCTGTAATGTTTGCCATTTCTCTTTGGATATTTTCTTTCAGGACGTCAATTGTCCGCGGGTTGGTTTCGTACACTTTAGTCTTAAGATAACCCCATAAGAAAAAGTCCATTGGGGTCAGATCTGGACTACGTGTAGGCCAAGGAGTATCTCCTCTTCGAGAGATCACTTTATTAGGGAAAAGTTGACGGACGACCGCCATAGCGACGTTAGAGGTATGGGCAGTTGCTCCATCTTGTTGAAACCAGGTCCGCGTATTGAAGCCTGGAAAATTCTGCAACTCTGGTGTAAAAAAGTCCTGGATCATAGCTACATACCGTTGTGAAGTAACAGTAAGCGCGCGGCCTTTGCCGTCCTCAAAAAAGTAAGGGCCTATAATGCCATACGCTGACATAGCCGCCCAAACTGTCACTTTAGGGCTATGTAAGGGCTTTTGATGTTTGTGATTTGGATTTTCGCAACTCCAGTAGCGACAATTTTGCTTATTGGCATGGCCGTTGATGTGAAAGTGAGCCCATCAGAGAATAACACGTTATTAAACGAAGTAAAGCGGTTCAACATTTCATTTGCGAAATTTAGTCTGTGGATAGTGTCAGTATCTTTTAATTCCTGTACTAACTGAATCTTGTACGGGTGAAGATGTAAATCTTTCTTTAAAATTCGCTGTAACTATGTTCTGGGTAAGTTTAATGCACTGGAACGCCTACGAGTAGACTGGGTAGGATTTTCACAAATTGAGTGTTTCACTACATCGATGTTTTCTTCCGTCCGTGATGTCCTTGGTCGACCTGACCGTTGTTTATCCAACGTCGAACCACTCTCTTCGAACTTAATAACCCAGTTCTTAATCGTTTGAACACTTATGATGTCTTTAAAGTTGCGTAAATTCTGATATTCTCGAAATTTACGCCGCGCAATGGTAGCCGAATCATTGTTTCGATAAAACTCGCGCACACAAAATGCACGGTCCGCACCGGTGAAACGCTCCATGGCGACTGAATTCCCAGAAACCGTCAGTACTCCCCCCGCACCGCGCGCGCCACTCATGCACGCCTTTTGTATTTTATTCGAAATTTACATTTCTAACGACTTATGGGCCACCTTGTATAATTTAGTTTTCACGCAATTTCGAATGCTTGAATAATCTGGAATTTTGCAAACGCTTATAAGAGCCGATTACAATACAATTACATGAATGTGACCTATTGTCCGCTTTTTTATTGATGTTTATTTCTTATAAATCCATTAGTTATTTCGTGCCGTGGGTTTAGTAAGAAATGTTCAGAAGAATTTTAAATGTAAAATATATTTTTCCGAGTCTTCAAAAATTATGATGATCAATCCATCTGCCTAATCCTGGTTAATTTTGATCACGGCGCCAACTTAGCAAGCTTAGCACCAAAACTAATTGCTCAGTATACATTAGAGTGCATACACGCCCTATCTTCCGCGACTTTGAAGAAGTGGCATGTAAGAAGGCAGGGATCAGGAGTCTTTCTAAGAAGGGAAATACATGCCTTAACTCCTCCCTCCCATTTCCAACATCCGACAAATAGATGATCAACGGGTCTTCTCTCATTTGTTGTCGATATTCCACGGATTAGCACAAAATGGTTCGTTTCCTCTTTTGTAATGCATACTGCTGGCGTCCGTCTTTCCATCCGATTACGATCTAAGCGTCTTCAAGGCAAGAGTGAACAGGCTTTGGTTACGCTGAGACAGTGCGATATAGGCTTCATCACTACTTACTACCAGGTAGTATTGAAGGCAAGCACTGTCTTACAATATGTAAAAAAGGGAGTGTTGGCGCTACGAGTTCGGGAATGAGCACGTAAGCGTTTCCATAACCTTGCCTACGACCTACGACGAAGGAGAAAATCGGGAGGGGATTTTAAGCGGTTAGAGTCCTACATAACCCGTCCGTGTTCTCGCAAAGCGGATATGCGTTAGTAATATCCTAAAAATGCAAGAATACCTTGTCAATAATACGGGACAATACTGCTTGTATTGTGACTGTCGCGTCAAGCTAAAAGCAATAAATTCTGTTTCACAAAAAAATTCAGATGAAAGGAGATGTTCGATTTTGGGCTACCACTATGTACACTACATAGATAAATAGGAAAAAAATTGAGGAATTTCATAAAAATACTAAAAAATTCATTTGAAAAAGGGTATAGCCGTACAAAAATGATAATTTAAAAATATTTTTGTTATGATAACCCTATTTTAAGGGCAGCCATGACAGTTGTGTTGATAATAGATATGAGTGACGTTTGACGACTTTGACAGTTTTAAAAAGTGACTAGACGTCTTTTGAGTCTTTCTTTATTCTTTAGGGTTATAATATATGTTCTGAGATTGGATGTGTTTTGATTTTGTTTTGCGACCCAGTTTACTACTACGGACATTGATTTATTGCTTCTCTGTTGACCCTCTGTTATATGGTTTCTGATTCGTCTGTGATTTGGGTTCCGTCATGTGTTATTTTACAATAACAAGTTCAGTTTCAGGTATGTCCCCTATCCGTGCATTTACTGGTTGTTTTGTTCAAATGTTATTTCTATGTGATTTTTTCGTCCCTTGTTCCATATTCTAACAGATTTTAACTCACTTATTCCAGTTTATTGACAATGGCGTGCATACAGTGCACCTCTGTAATAGATAAAAATGAACAATATTATGCTGCCGATGATATGGGTCCTGAAATAATTTCCGTCATCGAGCGGCATCTTGGCCATCTGGTAAAAAAAAATATTTATCTATATACTGTAACATATCTATAAACACTTAATAACCCCTTTTTTGTTTTAGGTTGATGGAAATGGAGTGATGTGCTCACAATGCTTTGGTATCATAATACAAGAAATGTCTAATGATAGTGCTCTTGCACGCGGAGATCACAAACACCAGCATTGCCATGATAGTAATGTTTGTGTTAGGTGTAGGACATCATTGTTTAGGAGTGCTCACTCTATTCCCGAGGGTGCCGAAAGGCAATATATTGCTGAAACAATTACTCCAAGAGAGGTAAGCACCCCTTTTGTTTTCTTTTTTATTCATACAAAGGTATGCAAATGTAGATGTTTCTTAATTATAGTCAAAGACAACATTGTTTCAAGAAGAAAAACAACAGTCACAGTTTAATTTTAGGAAATGTGTGTAGACATGTGATTTATATATAACATCACTTCGGATGAGTCTATAAAAGTGATATTGAAATAACTAAATCTTGATTAATTTAAATTATTTAGAAATATTGAGATATAAATAAATAAATCTTAATTTCATAGAATATAATAGAATGATTTTTTATTCAATATTGATTATTACATAATACTTATTGAAAGTCATTTTTTATTTACATTTTTTGTTTTAGATACCTGAAGGTGCTTTAATATGTTTTGCTTGTTGGGTACATACTTGGCGTACAATACAACAACAAGGAGTCATAGCAGCTTCTACTGTTGTTATGAATATGAATGTATGTGTATGGTGCCGATGGTCTCTTGCCTAGACACGCAGCCACTCCATACCTGAAGGACCTGAACGTACCATAATAACAGAAACAATATATCCAAGAGAGGTAACGTTAACAACTTACTCAATTACCTAGTGTTGGAATTAAATAATTGTGTGAATAGCCAATACATATTGTATTCGTTTCTTTTATTCAGATTCCACCAGGAGGACTGGTTTTCTATGCTTGTTGGGTAGCAACATGTAAAAACGTGGAGCATGCTACAAGGATTGAGGATAATCGGCAAACTCCAACCCCATCTAGCCTTCACCAAGTCTAATGTATGCATGGTGTAGAATGTCTCTACACCGAAGACTAACATACATGGCTAGTGGTCCTGTAAGAGATAAACTTACAGCAAGAACTTACCCAAATCAGGTTAGATTATTTTAATTTACCAAACCACCATACACAAGTAATGTTACTGTACATTCAACTATAAGTAACCTTATCTCTTGCCCCTATAAGTAAATTGTTTCTTGTATTGTTTTAGTTACCAGAACATGTGCTTATTTGTTCCAACTATTGGACACATGCACAGGAAAATATAGCAATAGAGCAAGAAGTTGTGCAACAAATTGATATGCAGCCACCAAGTGCATCAATAACACTTGATGGTTTTACAAACACAACACAGACAAGTGCTCATTGTTTTGTGCCGGCTTGTAACAATGTAGAATGAAATAGAGTTGTGGAATACTTAAGAAAAATTATATATATTTTATTATTATTATTATATATAATCAATCACACAATAAATGATTTAATTAATAGGAATTTATTAATACCCGAGGGCTTGTTTGGAAACAGAGAGGCAAGAGTACCAATAATAATATGTGATGGTACCTATATATACCTTAAAAATCATCAAACTACTTGTTTCAAAAACAAACTTATAGCTTGCACAAATATAGAAACCTTGTTAAACCTTTTCTCATTGTTGCCACTGATGGTTACATTATTGATATTTTGAGGCCCCATCCAACAATTAAATCAGATTATGACGTCATGAAAGCTTTGTTCCAAAATGAAAATGAGGGTCTAAGGACTTTTTTTCAGCCCAATGATGTTTTCATTTTGAATCGAGGCTTTCGTGATTCCATTCCAATGCTAGAGGGGTTGGGCTTCAAAGTATTTAAACATGAATCCTTAGAACAAGGAGAGACTCAGTTAACAACCATCAATACGAACAAGACAAGGTGTGTGACACTATGCAGATGGGTGGTAGAGGTAGTTAATGTTCAATTTAAAAGAGACTTTAAGCGACTGAGACATGAATATTTTGATTTGGCTGCCACCCATTTGATGGTCGATGTTAGTATTTGGACGATGTTATAATTAATGCCTTCCATCCAGTGATTGAAAATAAACCAAATGCTGTAGCTATACTTGAGCAATACAGAGTGAAAATATGCCCAACCGGTTAGCAGAATTTATAATTGCTAACCGAATCACCCGCTTTAGAGCCCAATTCACAAGAATTGATGGTCAACTTCCAGAGTTAAGTATTTTCCCTAAAATGACTATGTCTGAATTGATACTTTTTGGGCTGGATACCTATCAAATAAAACAGGCTAGAAGCTATTTCGGGGAACATATTAGGCAGCATAGATCATTTCAGGTATTGGACCAACTGGAAGTAGTAGCAGAAGTAACCCCATCCCAACTTGATCCTTTTTTAATAAGAGCCTGTATAAAAACTCGATATAGCTCAGGACGAACATATTATACCTACATATTGCTGGCAAGGTAAGGATCAAGTGGGGATGATAAAATAATTAGCTATTATTGTAATTGTATCTCAGGACATCGGACAATGGGTTGCTGTGCTCACGTCATGACCACTGTGTGGTATTTGGGTTGGGCTCAGTACCAAGAGAGCATAGAAGCACCGGTGTAATTCCTGGATAGAATATTAATAAGGGATGTGTGGAAAACGAATAAAATCATAAGTTCCAACAAGTTGTTTTATTTATATACCTCTCATGACTTCTTTCTCATCTTTTTGATGTCGCTAATACTAGGAATTATATAACATAGAACTTGTTTGAAAAATTGATAGTGTTAAGTTGGGACACTGGGCTGGCATGGTGGATTACACAGTCCAATCCCTCACAGAAAGGAAGTATATGTCCCAGCAGTGGGAACATTATAGGCTGATTATGCTGCTCCTGCCTAATTGAACTAAAATAGTTGGTATCTTCTCAGCTGTTACTGTGTAATAGGAATAGATAACTACTTTAACAATAACTTGCAGTTGTCAGATATTGCACAGCTCACTGCTCGTCTATGAATTATCGAAGTCCAGAATATATTGATAGGCGCTAAAGAATGAAGCAGCAGTGTTACTAAACAAAATAACTTTCAAGGCTTCGTTTCGTTTCGACATAACCAATTTCTAACTACTCTAATAGGTGATATAAGACGTGCTGCCGCAATCGAGTAGAATATCCTGTAGTCTAATATTATCGAATCCCAAGATTTTCGAAATTCGTATTGTTTTTTTTATTGCAGATTTTACGATACATGTCAATCAAATGTCAATGTCAAAATGACATTTTTCGTGTTTTCTCTGTGATCCACCATGTTTAATTTAATGTTGTGTTGCTCTCCTTGACCAAGTTAATTTGAATGTACATTGAAACGAAGTGAAATTAAAGAAAACTAACAATAAAAAACGGTTACTATATTATATAGCGATATTTATATATAGTGTACATAGTGCTGGCCCAGGCTCCATACATTTCTGGAACATCTCCTTTGAACCGATCATAGAGAAATAAAGTAAAAGAGTAAATTTTTAGCGGTTTGCTTGTTCGCTTACATAACTTGTTCTCGAAACTCAAAACAATTTATTCCTCAGATATGCGGATTTCAATACGATATCTTCCTTCTATGTTATTATTAATTGTAATTAGAAGTTAAATAATAAAGATGTTAAAAATTAATTAAATACGATCCGCATAATATAATAAAAAAGTTTGTCTCGCTTAGTTTAAAAAGCACCTCCCGCCCAATCGATTGCGTGCACTGTCACCCATCATCACTCATCGCAGCATCACTACTCTAAACACCACCTAGTGTATTGGTAAAAAAAAACTCATCACCGAAGATAAGCCATGTGTTTTGCCTCTAAAAGAGGCATACTCAGGTGAAATAAACTCAGTGACCGCTAAATTCTTAGTTAATTCATTTTTAACATTTTTAACTGCTAGGTAAGAATGATTTTTCTTATTAACTCTAAAAATATATTTACAATAGAGTGAAACGCACCGAATTATCCTAACAACTCATACAACGGCCTCATAATAAATTTTATGACCTGACCCGCCTGTTCAACCCTCAAAATTTGATTGCCCCAAAATAAATCAACAAAATGTACGAATATCTTATTATGCTGGAAATTCTGAACAATATCCGGAATATACTTTTGTTATTCTATATGACCTTATATATTACAATAATTTGAAATTTTGTGCAACCGATTTTAATATAAATTATTAAGAATAACTCAAAAACCATTGATCGGACCTTGATCAAATTGAGACCATGACTACAGAAGCACCAGCTTTCAAATAAAAAAATAATCATCGAAATCGGTAAAGTAAAGAGTTATAAGGTAACACATAAAAAAACATACAGTCGAATTGATTACCGTCTCCTTTTTGAAGTCGGTAGAAAACATATTTTATGGAACTAGGTAAAAGCTACACTTTCCCTAGAGTATACATAGGAAACCATGCTTATCTAAACTTTATGTTCACGTACATTCTAACACATTTTCACTATAAGAATTAGAATAATCGATACTTTTGGCCTTCCTTGGGGCAGGCATATGTTCAGCAATTCACTTGTAATGTAATTAAACTGAAAGATGGTGACTAGCTCCATCCCTTAGATACTTTGATTTATCACTTTTCAAAATGATTCTTGCATATGTCCCGCTGAGTTTCTGGATGGTTCTTCCCATGACAGAGGTTTTTCTGAATCAGGTGTTAAAGCATAAATGACTTTCAATAACAATTCCTGTAATATACTCGTATATTTTATACAAATTATTCTATTTTGTATCCGGAATTTCGGGTACTTGTCAGAATTTATGGTCACAAGGGAATCTCCGCATAACGAGCTTACATTATCTAAATATTTTAAAGCGGAAAAATCTGTCTAATTAGTTTTGCTCATTGTATGGTATTCGTGTAAATATAAAGAATTATTACGGCTCTGATTGGAAATTAAAGCCAGAGATTCTGATGAAATATTATATATATATAGATGAGTTAATAGGGCTTCTTATAAGGAGGATTTCACCATCATCATCGTCATCATCATTACAGCCTTCACAAGTCCACTGCTGAACATAGGCCTCCTCCAAGGAATGCCACAACGCACGGTCCCGAGCCACCTGCATCCATTAACTTCCTGCATGTCTTACCAGGTCGTCACTCCATCTAGTGGGGGGATCACTTTGCCTGCCGGTACGTGACAGCCACTCGAGAACATTTCTTTCCCATCGGTTGTCGGTTCTTCGAGCTATATGGCTGGCCCATTGCCACTTCAGCATACTAATTATTTGGGCTATGTAGGTTACTCTGGTTCTACTGCGGTTATCCTCATTTTTAAGTCTATCACGCAAAGAAACGCAGAGCATAGCCCTCTCCATAACTCGCTGAGCGACTTTGAGCTTTCTCATACGGTCAGCAGTTTTTTTTTTAAATAAAACACTAGTAATGCTATAAAACATTACTAATATTCCCTTTAACCACTTCTCTTAAGCTTAAGATACTTGTGTTAGAAGTGGTTCACGACAGTAGTCAAATGGTCAAATATATAGATAATAGATAATAAATAGTCAAATGGCGGATTCGAACCCACGACCTTTCGAGTTCGCGTTCTGCGCCCTGCCATTAAGCTACTGAGAAGGACCACCAAGGCGGATTTAATCATTATTAAAAAGTAAAAAATCCTTATGGTCAATCGTTATGCGCTAAAAGAGATTCGATCTATTTTATCACTCTCGTAGTTCGATGGGATGGTAAAGCGACACTACTGGATCATTACTAACTGGACTAATCATAACTAATACTTGATCATTAGCAGGGCCTTTACCTATCTTCCGAGGCACGAAGACGAAATACTGCGAACTTCCAAACTTCGGGTTGCCACTAAGAATTTCTTGATAGAAAAACCCTATACCCAACTGATTTTAACCTGACCCGAAATTCGTACCTAAGACCTTTCGCCCTTACGACCACTATACCAGCGAGGCAGTGTAAAATGGATAAAGAAGTTATATTGTTAATCAACACATATATCCTCCAATACATAGCTTCAAAGAAAATGCCAGTGTTTCATTGTTCAGTACTGCCACACTTGTTCAATTCTGTAGATTGGTTACTTACATGATTGCAGTAGCGTGCTGCTCGTAATTCTAGTAGCGCCCGTGCTGCGCGAAACTTTTCCGACAGTTTGGAGACTCATTAACTTTCAGTACCCTTTTTATAGTTTTGAAAATAGTTCAGTCGCATTTTGTTCACTTTGTAGTAATATATATGGTTCAGATTATGAAGTAATTACATATTTGTATAACGGCAGCGTGTCTTAAGAAAATTTAACACGAATATAGCAAAAGTTGGTGAACTTGTGGAGAGAAATATTCGTTATATGGCCGATCTGCAACTAAGTTATAACTGCGGCAGGAATGGTTTGCGTCTACCAGGAAAGGGCCAAGATCTCGCAAACTTCCAGCGCCATTTGAATTATTTGAAAGAAAGATGACAGAAGAAAATTTGAAAACTTCCATGTTGAATGAGTGAACCGTAGACTCTTTTTACTGACATTCCATTTTACACTAGAATTTATAGTTTATGGATGAACAGACCACCGAAATCCATTATTCAATATATACCCAGAGGTTGCATGTTGAATCAATTTTTCTTGGCTTTCATAAACAACCAACGTAGACTCAGTGAATCTAACTTTTGCGGATTTCGTCGCGTTTAATTTAACTTTTTAATTCCCGACCGAGCAACACTTCAATATACTGTAAGCTCATTCTGTGTATGTGGACTAAAAATTTATATTCAAAAACTGAAGGTAGCCGGGCTAACTATGACATCGGGACGTCAAACACCTCAGTCATGACCATGAAAGGTCGGGAATTAAAAGTTAAATTAAACCCGATAAATTCCGTAAAAATTAGTTTCATTTAACGTGTAATCTTCGCGTAAATATAAGAAATCATTATAACTACTGTAGAATTCCCTACCTGAATAGAATTTCATGCGTCGTTGTCTATTTTATTATTTTATTATATTTTACATGAAATTGTACAAAGTGAAACACTTTGACACTTAATAAAAATTAGATACCAATAAAATTAAAGTTATAATTATATTTGTGATAAATTAGCTGGTAAAATTCAGAAACTTATTTTATGGTTACTGAACCATGTATAAAAGAACTTTCTGAAAATTTGTATTAACATTCAGTACTACAAAACACAATTGTTGTACTTTGTAGTACTGTAAGTTAATACAAAGTAATTACATAGTGTATTAACAATCTTGTAAAACTTTTTCCTACAATTCTTCTAATGTATGTTATATGATATGAAGTTATAAGCTAGGAGATTATTTGTTTGACGACATTTTGACAGTCAGCAATGAACCCCTCACATCTGTCTAGTAGGGGGTTTCTTTTGTCTATGAAATGTTAAAGGTTGAATTCGACACATAGCGCCTTAATCGTCCCCTAGGGGAGCCTCTATCTTGACTATAAATACCAGTGTTAGTTCCTAAAGACTAACACTAGAATTAACCTAAGTAAGAACTAACTGATAATTAAGTTGTAAAGCGTAGATGCGTTATTATGTTTAGATTTAATAATGCATTTATACCTCAATTCTTTGTCGATGCTAGAATAAAAATAATGAAAGTAAATGCATATGGCTTCTAACAGAAATGTCGGTCATCTGTTATTTCTTTGGCATGTGGGAATACTTTGCTGAACATGGAGAATCGAGTGAACGAGTCTCTTTTACTTTTATATTGCAAAACCAGAAGTTACTTTCTTTAATTAATATACCCAGAAAAGGAATATCTCCTATATCATGGAGACGCTTAACATTCATAAATTACACATAGTCAAAGATAGAACTGGAATATATTTTTGAAGTGAAAACTTCTTTAGCGGCGTTGTGCACTTTTTTTGTAATGGGTAAAAAATGTTAAACTCGCGTCAGGTCACGTGTCCTGATCGAAAATTCGTAAGACGGACGGAGAGTAGACAGCCCTCGCGGCGTAGGAGAGGAAGTAAAATAGGTTTAGTTTAGTTTAGTTTAGTTTACGACGGGCTGTTTTCCGCAACTCCACGTCTATGCGCGTATTTTGCGTGTGGGCAGGAATAATGTGATTATTCGAGCCATGAGATCTCTCCGAAGAAGCTCAACAGTCCCTTGATGTTGCATGCAACTTCGGGGAGTGATCCCGGCGTGCCGAGATGTTTAGCCCTGTATGTAGCGACCTCCGGACATTTCAGTAGCACGTGGGCCGCCGTTTCTTCCTCCCCCATACATGCCCTGCACAGGGGACTATCTGTAACACCTATAGTAAATAAATGTTTGTTAAAGGTGCCGTGTCTTGTGATAGCACTTGTTACTATCCTAATCTGCGGCTTGTTCAGTCTCATTAAAACTTTGGTTAAGCGACTGTTTATTTCAGGCAGGGCCTCCCTAGCTTGTCTACAGTCTACTAGATTTTTCCAAAGCTGAGCGTGTTGATTAGTGAAGTGTCTACATACCAGTGAACGAACGTTACCAAAGGGGATTGGTATGATTGGTTCCGGCCCTATAATGGCCAGAGCCGATCCTCTTCTGACCAGTTCGTCTGCTGCATCGTTGCCTCTGGATCCACTTTTTCCCTTTATCCATTGCAGAGTCACATTGTTGTTTTTACATACCTCATTTAATCGTTGATGGCATTCATATATTAGTCCCGAGTTCACCACATTGCATCTCAGGGCTTGGAGTACCACCTTACTGTCGGTCAGTATTCTGATGGGGAAGTCATTAACCTTCCTAGTATCTATTGCTATGGCCGCTTGAACGATACCCATACATTCCGCCTGAAAGACCGTGTTATAGGTACCCAGCGGTGTGCATATGTGAATATTGAGGTCTTCAGAGAAAGCTCCAGAACCTACACCTTCATTTGTTTTAGAAACATCGGTGAAAATTCATTAAAATTAAAATAGGTTTAATGAATTTTCATTTATAAATTAATATAATTTTATTATTAAGATTAAGTTTCGATCGAGTCTACTGTACTTCTTGACGAAATTATTAATATAGATACATATGTACTTACACATTATAGATGTAATATTTGTAATATGGTTATACTTTATAGCATTAACCTATATTTTTATAACATCTCAATAATGTTGTTATTGTTGTGATATGCGAGTTTTTATATATCCGCCTGTACATCATGTTGTAGGAAGTTAAGTATATAAATAAATAAATTATCAAGTGCTTCGTCACTGCGCCGTACCGATCCGTTCAGTACGTCGAATAAGTTGTGCACACAGAACACAATTACTCTTTATCAAGAGGTTGTTCACCTTTGACTCTGCGTTTTTTTCACTCTGATGGATATTGCCGATTGACGTTAGTCGTCGTAGATAAACGTAGGATGATATAGGGTGAAACATTCTCTTTGTCCTATCGTAGCCTCATAAACATCTAGATGGCAGTAAAATCACCTTTAAAACAATTTATTTATTTATTTATTTTGCATAATGTGTGTGTTTTACAGTTGTTATAAAAAAAATAAAGTAAAACACATTAACCATTTCCGGTGTACAAAATTATTGAATTTTATAAACATTAAGTATTATGAAGTACATTATAAATTAAAATTACAAAAAAATACATAAATTGCATAATAAATAGCGAAAAAAATTTAAAGTGACCTAATGAACAAAAACATTTACTACTATTTGCATTATCATATCATTAATATTTATAATTTCATGTCATTATCCACATTATCATCATCATTACAGCCTATGGAAAATCGACTGCTGAAAATTATTTTATAATTGCCACGCTGATCTGGTAGGTTGGCAACCGTAGTGTTAAAAATCCACAATTCTCACGGAAAGCAGGCTCTAACGTGAGTGTGTCTGCAAGTGGCATTACTTATTTGGCCAAGAGTGTTTTTTACTAATTAGTTAGCTTCCATAACGAACTCGCTGTTACTATATCGTGCGGTTCTTTAGTAAGAAAATTCTTCACCCCATCTCATACAAAAGTTGTTTATGAAGTGAAAATTTCTTTAGAATCGTTGTGATTTGAAACTCGATGAAACGAAAAGGCAACACTAAAACGACACAAACATATACATATTTAAGATTTAGCCTGCGGAAAAATGAGATAAAATACAGTAGACGGTGTTTATTATAAATTTATTTATATTTTTTTATTATATAAACAATTCCAACCTAAAATTATCCTACTCCTGACACTCAGAATTCGTTTCTTCTACTGACTGTGAACTGCACACGTGTTTTTTAAAATTTCATTAAAAACACTAAAACTCCACGCATCGATCATGAACTGTAATGATCCTAATGAAAGTACTAGCAAACCAGAAAAGAATTATGTATATTGATAGGTACTGATTACATACGTAATTGAAACGTAGTCCTTCTCTGCTGGCTGTATGAGAAAGCTCAAAGTCACTCAGCGTGCGATGGAAAGGGCTTTGCTTGGAATTTCGGAATAAAGTCCATAATATCAGTAGAAAAACAAAGCTGAAGTGGCAATGGGCCGGTCATATGGCTCGATGAACTGTCAACCGTTGGGTAATAAGGGTTCTCGAGTGGCAGCTTCGTACCGTTGTGCGAAGTGTAGGGCGCCCTCCACTGTTTAGATGGTGTGACAACCTGATGAAACACGTGTGATAATTTATGGGAGAAGCCTATGTTCAGCAGTGGACTTGTGATGTGCTATAAGAGTACTAGCAGTATACATGCGTACATGCCATGTGGTGACGGCATCAGCACATTTTGTCGTCTATTGGCCTTACTATAAAGATTCTATGCTTTATATAACCATATTGCTTATACTAGACACACAACTTCCAGAGACGCGAGCGAACTTTGCGAGCGATCTGGATCCACCTGCCAATCAAGACGATTCAGACAAATCTTACCTACCGTTGTGGAGAGACACATGTCCGACACTGGACGTTTACAAACTAGTGAATAAAAATATACCTACATACATTCAAATAAAGTTAACAATAGCGTGTTAAGATATAGAGAAAAAATCAAATCAATTTTGCAATAATAATAAAACTTACTAAACTGTACGGAATACTAGGTAGGTAAAGAGCTCCTACCTAACCTAACCTACAGTGCAAAACCCCAAGTCGTGCAAAAATATCATTTTTTGACATAAGTTTTAACAGTGGTATCGCACGGATGGGCCGGCTCGAACCGGGGTGGTACCACGACCTCATAGAATACCAGCGTGAAGTAGAGGTTTACCTCTGCGTTTCGCTTGGTGAGTGCAGGTGGCCGGAGGCCCTTTTTACTGGAAATGAGGCATTCCATCTTAGTCCTCACGGGTGACAACGCATCTGCATTTTGATTCTCAAAAGAGGATAGATGTAGATATCTATGGGCCGCAGCAACCACTTACCATCAGGTGGACTGTGTGCTCATTTGTCACCCTTATCCTATAAAAGAAAATGTTTAAATGTTCAAAATAAGACATTGTTTGAACTTTGTTCACGCTGGGCTCAAGCTTGTGTGGAATTAAGTTCATCTCTTTTGTAACTGCTAATTTAATTACGAGTAAATTTAAATACGATGTAATTTTATTAATGAAACCTTATTTAATCGAAGAGATGTCACGAATTCCTAATAAGTTTGCTTCGGACTGAATGGCAAAGAGGCGCATTGGTCGATCGAATGTGCATGACGCAATAAACGTTCAATATTCACATGCACGAATCGTTACCAGATTGACTTCTCTATAATTTAACTCGCTTTTGTTATATCAACTTGAATGTATGTATGCAATCTATTACGAAAGTCTATGTTCAGCTATATATATATATATATATATATATATATATATATATATATATATATATATATATAAACTCAGAAATTGACAATAATCGGAAGCCTGGTTCTCTCCACTCGCCACACGAAACACAATAATGAATTAGAAAAACGCTTATGCTTTTAGGCTGGTGTTTTGGGACATGTTGACCTTTCACCGGTC
Source organism: Parnassius glacialis (assembly GCA_033319125.1). Classification (NCBI taxonomy): domain Eukaryota; kingdom Metazoa; phylum Arthropoda; class Insecta; order Lepidoptera; family Papilionidae; genus Parnassius; species Parnassius glacialis. The sequence continues at coordinate 9,696,498 of JAVANC010000012.1, forward strand.
GAGATGACTCAATAAAATTGCAGCTATAATACAGCTGCAGCGTGGCTCTAGTACATAAAAAAACATACATGATAATATGTAATTGTTACACTGACTGTGGTAGCTTCTATAGCCTCTGGGAGCAGTCAGTTAAGTGTCTTCGCTCCCGCAAACAATCACAAAGACCTGACCCATTCGTACTAACCATAATATAGATGCAGCATGGCTTTACCACGTACAAGTATATTTGTACGTGGTAAAGCCATGCTGCATCTATAATGGAAAAAACATGCTTACACAGAATACCAGCATGAAAGAGAAGCTTATTTTTTATTTATTCAAGCAACTAAGACTCATATTTTATAAGTATTACTTATTACTAACTTAAATCTAATAGCTAGGGTATAATATTATTTATCACAATATTTGTGGGAAAAAAAGCTTTTTTTCACAAATACTCCGACACCGATGTCTATACTATCAGTCTTCGCTAAATTATTAGAGTCAATTATTTGTCCTTTTATTCAGAGATATATCAATCTTTTCTTAACCACTAGCCAACATGGTTTCGTTAAATCTAGGTCCACGAGCATTAACTTGGTACATATTACGGAAACACTAATTGAAGTGCTCGATGCGGAAAAATAAGTTGACGTAATATATACCGATTTTAGTAAAGCATTTGATCGGGTCCCACATGATTTATTGATTCAAAAGTTAGCTGCCTATGGTTTTTTCGGTAGTTTGTTTAATTGGCTAAAATAATATTTAAATGACCGAGTGTTTTTGTAGTAGTGACTGGATATCAGTCAGGCTTAAAAAATATTAATTCCGGTGTGCCCAAGGGTCACATCTCGGACCGATTCTGTTTGGAGTGTTCGTTAATGAAATTCTAGAATTGATGAAAAGTTCTCATGCGTACTCTTATGCGGATGATTTAAAAATTTGCAGGATGATTACGAAAGAGCATGATTCAGAGAAGCTACAGAATGATTTAGATCAATTGGTAGAATGGTGCAAAGTAAATCGTATGGACTTAAAACTTAGTAAATGTTTTTATGTGCAATACGCGAGAAAAAGTAACACTATCGATTATAGCTCTCACATTGTAGATAATAATATACAGCAGTTAGACCAAATTAGAGACCAGCGGGTTATTTTCGACAAAAAAAAATACTTTTGTCCCTGACATTGAAAACATTACTAAACGTGCATCTAGGATGATAGGTTTTGTAACAAGAAATATCAAAGTCTTTCGAAGCTCTAAAATTAAAATTCTTTTGTTTAACGGTTTGGTAAGAAGGATATTAGAATACTTTGTTGTAGTCTGGAGACCTTATTGTGCTACACATTTACTGAGAATCAAGCGGATCCAAAAAAAAATTCATAAGACATTTGTCTTACGCACGTGGGTTTAGAAGCTATAAGAAGCATGTATTATATGAAAATAACTTGGTCTATTTCGAAATGATTTTTCTAGAAAACCGCAGGGATATTTTTGATTTAATTTTTGCTTCGTAAAATCATTAGTGGTGTTATTGACTGTCCTGAAATTTGAAGTAAATTTAATTTGTGCGTTCCCTTTCGCTATCCGCGTTTTGCTGGTAAGGTTACACTATTCACTATACCTCATCGTAGAACAGTGTTTGGCTCTAATTCTCCAATTGCTAGAATGAGTAAAATTGTTAGCAAATTTTGCAAAATAATCGATATATTTTCCACCCTCCTAACAAGCTCCGTCACACATTAAGAAACCATGTCTTGTAATATTCTATAAAACATTTTCTTTTCTTTACGCTTCGTGCGTCATCAATTGTTTATTTTTTATCCTAAAAATGAAGTTACACAGTGCTGAGATAGTTATTTGCATGTGGTATTCGCATGTAATTATTTGTAAATATTAGTTCTTATCGGTTCATTGTATTTAAATAGCATGTAAGGAATGATACAAATTTTGGTGGATCAATAAACAACAAAAAATAAGTTGGGCTCTGTCTAAATAACTATTTTTTTTTTCTTATTTCTTAGACATGCAGGTTTCCTCGCGTTGTTTTCCTTTACTATCGAGCACGTGGTAAATTAGACTTTAAATTTCAATTAACATTTGCATTGGTACTGACGGGGATTGAACCCGGGTCCGGGAACCGGGATTGAGCACATCTCCTGAGCCACCACGGCTCGAAATACTTATAATATATACTTAAGTACATTTATAAATAAATATAAAATATAAGTATATGAAAATAAGATCTCTGATCAAACATGCAACTATTGGTGCACATGTAACTTTAATTTTATAATCAAACTTTTCGGGAGTTTTTTTTTATGTCGAAAGAGATTTCGTTCCGGAGTCTGGTGGGCGTGAGGGCAAAAGAATGAGATAAGTAACCAGTACGGTTACATCAGTACTGGTTAAAATTTGTATTTTAACACATACAAGAGTTATAAAAATAGATTAGTCACTGCCCAGGAGATTTCAGCGGCGGTTATGTCTTTCCAGAGTGGCTCAGCGGGAGGACTAGATGGCCTAACCCCTCAACATCTAAAAGATCTTCTATCTTTTAGCTCTGGTGAGGTGGGCGAGACCCTTTTGAAAGACATGACGGCACTGTTTAATCTCATGTTATCGGGGCGGGTCAATGGTGACGTCATTGAAATTTTGTACGGCGCCAATTTATGCGCACTTAAAAAAAAAGACGGTGGTATCAGACCTATTGCGGTTGGCACCACATATCGCCGCCTCGCAGCCAAAGCGGGCTGTAGGAAAAAGGTTGCTCTTTTAAGCAGCCTTTTTCAACCAATGCAGCTTGGTTTTGGTTCGCGGAGCGGGTGTGAGGCTGCTGTTCATTCACTTCGTACCTTTCTCGATCAAAATTGTGGAGAGGTGCTGCTAAAGGTGGATGTGAAAAACGCTTTCAATTCAGTCGATCGAGGTGCCCTGTTGACACAAGTCAAAGACAAAATTCCGGACCTTTTCAACTTTCTTTGGCAATGCTACGGCAGTCCCACCAAATTAACATACAAAAATAATGTTTTATTATCATCTGTCGGCTGTCAACAGGGTGATCCTTTTGGACCCGCGATTTTCTCCCTGGCCATTCATCCAATTATTCAACGTCTCCAGTCCAAGCTTAATGTTTGGTACTTGGATGACGGAACCTTAGGAGGCGACGTGAGCACTGTGCTCAATGATTTGAAAATTCTCATTGACGAATTCCGTCTGATTGGCTTAGAACTAAATTTTTCAAAATGCGAACTCTTTGTTTGCGATTCTTGTCCAGATAAAGATTCGGTTATCAAAAAATTTAATGATTTGGCTCCCAATATCAAATCAGTAGACAGGAGTTCCCTCCGTCTCCTGGGTTCACCGATATTAGAGGAATCTTTTTCACCTTTCGTTGAGGAAAAAATTCAAAAGTTCATGAATGCTTCCGAAAGATTGCTCAAAATTAACGCCCATATGGCTTTTACAATTATGAAATACTGTTTGTTCGTTCCCAAATTTACTTACACTTTACGATGTAGTCCACTGTGGAAACACGGTGAGCTCCTTTCGAGCCTAGACAATGTCGTTAAAAACGCGCTAGTATCGGTTTTGAATGTTGAGATGGATGACAGGACGTGGTCGCAAGCCTCCCTACCAGTGAGGTTGGGAGGCTTAGGGGTACGCAAAATTTCCAGTGTAGCGCTACCTGCATTCTTGTCCTCCATTCATGGTTCGTATAAATTAATAGAAAAAATCCTTGCACCCTCTTTAGGCCATTCCGATGTAATTGTAGCTCATTCAAGTGAGGCCAAGAATGCCTGGAGGCTGGCTTGTCCAAATACTGATTTTCCCAGGACCTTGTCTTCGCAGGGACTGTGGGATCGGCCGATCTGCGATCTAGCACGGAAATCACTTTTAGATACGTGTCCTAGTATCGCGGATCGTGCCCGTATTCTTGCAGTCTCTGTATGGGAATCTGGGCTTTGGTTACAAGCTATGCCTTCTTTTAACACAGGTAGCCTTTTGGACCCGACTGCATTTCGTCTCGCCGTCAGTTTACGTTTGGGTGCAAGGTGCTTTGAGGCCCATCGCTGCCAGTGTGGTACTGTAGTTGATCAGCTCGGTCACCACGGTCTCTCCTGCTCAAGAAGTGCTGGGCGAATGGGTCGGCACGCTAGCCTGAATGACATCATACGCCGGGCTTTTGCCACCGCCAATGTTGCAGCTATACTCGAACCGAGTGGCCTTGCACGTGACGATGGTAAAAGGCCTGACGGTATGACACTTGTGCCCTGGAAGATGGGACGGCCCCTTGTGTGGGACGCGACTTGCGTTGACACAATGGCACCGTCACATCTTTCAGAGACACGGAGTAAGGCTGGCGCGGCGGCTCATTCAGCGGAACAGCACAAGCGGCGCAAATATGCTAATCTCGGTAGTGGTTACATATTTGAGCCGTTTGGAGTTGAGACGTTGGGTCCTTGGGGACCGGGAGCTCATCTTCTTTTCCAAGACTTATCAGAGCGCCTGGTTGACGCGACGCGTGACCAAAATGCTGGCGTTTATTTGGCGCAACGCATAAGCATTGCCATTCAGCGTGGTAATGCCGCCAGCATGCTGGGTACGCTGCCAACTGGTAGTGGGCTTGAACATTTGGATTATCTTTAGACCTTTAATGGTCTCTAGGTAGTACAAATGTTCTTTTTGTGTAGCAGGCTAAGTAGTTTAGTTAGTTGTATTTTGTGCGTATTTTGTTTTATAACGAAATAAATTGTTGTTTGAAAGTTAAAAAAAAAAAAAAAAAAAAAAAAAAAAAAATGTAATAAAAGTGAACAACCAGGCTGGAATACCAGGCAGATAGCTCTACACTTTAGCATACAGAACCCTTACATTCTATCAAATGCCCACAAATGAACAAAGGCTTTCCCCGTAGATAGCCTGATAGGGAGGAGTTTGCAATTATAGACAAACTTGGCAGGCGGGTTGGCAACAACAGTTTTTCACTTCTCAGCTGTTTACACATTAAATAACTAGCTGTTCACCGCGACTTCACCTGCGTGTAATTTAGGGTTATATTTTGCGCGGAACCCTAATTCTTTTTCTAAAATATAAGTAGCCTAATTTACTCCTTATAACATCAGCTATCTGCCAGTGAAAGTCCCGTTGAAATCGGTCAAGCCGTTTCGGAAATTAGCCGGAACAAACAGACAGACAGACAAACCGACAGACAGACAGACAAAAATTTTAAAAATTGTGTTTTTATTATAAGTACCGTATTTACTTTCATATGCATTTAGTAAAAAGCTGTTATTATAATATTACAAACAGATACTTCAATTTTATTTATTTGTATAGATTGGTCGAAAATAAAAATAAAACAGATTTTTTTAAAACATTTTTATTTCATAACTCGGATACCATTTGAACGCGGATTAAATTCACCCGGACATGTTTTATTGCCTAGCTAACATCTGTTACCGGAAACGTGACGATAGCAGGGATTCGAGCATAGGCGTTTGAACATAGTCGTACTACAACAAGTTACTGCATCGGTCTGACTTCGTATTGTAAAAACACGTAATTTTATTATCGATCTCCATGCAGAGAAGGAACTCTAATAGTGATGATATGGACAACTAATCACCCTAGCTTTCTTGTTGGTGTTATAAGAGTTGTCTACAGGAATTGTCAGGGAAATATCAATCAATAGATTTTTTTCTTTTGTGGCTTATTAAAAATTTGTATAAACATAATCATAACTAGAAAAGACAAAGAGTGCCTAAATATTCCATATTTGTCTTACACTATTAAACTCTTAAATCTAAGACTATTACTTATAACGATAAACACTAAACACTGCAAAAACTGCATACGTTATATTATTTGCCGTATCAAAGCAACTAAATTACAAATAAAAATACATATATAATGTTGAGAATTATAATGGGGTTGCCTCGGTATTGCAGCGCCTCTGGCATGTTTGCAGAGGCTCATGTTGATGGGTTTGAAGCCATAATGCGCAAAAGATGTGCCTCCATGCTGAATCGGATGCGGACGAGCACCAACATCGTTCTCAGTCTACTAGCGGACAGATGGGATTCACCAATGTTAGGGTGTTGGATAAATCTACATACTGTAAATTAGACACGCCACGACCTAGAGTAGTATTTTAATTGTAGGTATTTTAATTTTAATTGTAATTTTAATTTTCTTTAATGTTATAGGTATTTAGATAATTTGTATATTATATATGATATGGATAATTGGTCTGAAATAAATGAATATATATATATATATATATATATATATATATATATATATATATATATATATATATATATATATATATATATATATATATATATATATTAAATATATATATGTATATGTATTATATATGTATATTTTATGTAAGTGCACACTTTGACTACCTCTATTTCCTTCAACTATCCTTCAGTAGGCCTGCTGGAAGAAATTTAATCATGGAATAAACAGTGCCTTTGTACATTATTATCTTTTTACCATTTTCCCATCGAAGTATGTGTGTACATAAACTGTTAAATAAATAAATAAGAAAATATCAGCAGACCTTCTAGTCCCGTGCGTCTCGCAAAACCAGAGGCGGTATAACCACCCCACAATTATTTAAATTATATATATCTAGTCTATGCCAAATATAAAATACGCAAAGCGGCGAGTAAAGCAGAACGACCTATTTCTAACACTTTTTATGGACTGATGAAGGCCTGATTTATGTGCTATTTTTTTTTAAGATAGAATGCCTCTTTTCCAGTAAAAAGGATCTCCGGTTCTCTACACTCAACATACGAAACACAGCAGCATGAAGCTGCTATTTGACGCTGGTATTCTGTGAGAGTGTGGTCCTTCCCCGGTCGAGCCGACCCATTAGTGCTACAACTATACTACTATATTATATAGCTGCAGCATGGCTCTACCACGTAACAAACCTACCTACTAGTAATTAGTTCATCAAAATGGAGTCTACAATTGCTAACTTTAATTTTTTTAAGTATTTAAATGTATATATTTAAATACCGTTAACGGTGTAGTAACGGTGCCAGAATATCCACTACTCCGCATCGTCGCACAGGTGTCGCAAGATGCAAACAGCTCAAAATTATAAAAACTGCGGTTGCCAACCCACCTACCAAGCTTGCTAACTATAGCAAATCTCCCCTAAGAGGTGATATATGGTTTCTTAGGTTTATGCGAACACTACACATTTAAATGAAACTAGTTTTTACAGATTATACTCGTAGTAGCATAATAAGGTTATCTATGGGTAAGGCCAATGTTCTGCAGGGGAATTTTATAAGTTATGTTTGATCGTTAAGCTTGGCCGGCGGATATACGATCTCAGTACCGGACTCCTAGAACCTTTTTTATACAATAAAGGTAATGAACGAGCACACAGTCCACCTGATGGTAAGTGGAAGTTGTGCCACATAGAAATGTACATTCATCCTCGCTTTAGATTTAAAATGCAGATGCGTTGTCACCCCTGAAAACTAAAATGAAATGCCTCGTTTCCAGTAAAAAGCCAAGTATAAAGCCTTTGCTACTTTTTCCCGTCTCCGGTTTGGGTGATATCGGCTGGCCTTGACAACATTATCATGCCACTACAAGTCGGAACCGAAATATGCAAAATAATAATATTTTGCATATTTCAAGTAAATATCAAGAAACTTCTGCACTACTGAAATCGAATTTCACTCCTATGGACTCGTACGTGTATGTAATATGCATTTACGCCCCCAGCCGACCATCTGTTGCCGGGAACGTGACATTGCCTGTGATACGAAGCGTAGTATTTCGATCAGACTGTTCTTTTTATTGTTATGCTTATATTATCAGATACAAAGGGTCTGGACTCTAAAGGGTAGACGGAGGTTTATCGTCAAATTAAGAATACCCTTAACCGACGAGAATGTAGGCGTAGATATATTGAGAAATAAGCAAGACAGGTGTGTTAAGACCGTGTAGTATCTGTTTATGTTATACATTTTAACTAACAAATAATATTATCTTATACATATAATAGGTTGGGGAAAAAGTTTTTTCGTATTTTATATACAAGTTCAAGACATTTGTTTTTCAAATCAATTTTTATTTATATTTAATTATAATATATGTGTATATATATATATATATATATATATATATATATACACACACAGGCTGTCCCAGTAATGGTGGATAATCTGGTACGTACGTGGGGGGGGGGGGGGGGTGGCCTCGGTTCCCTAAAAAAAAATTCTCTCCCTAACGTTTCGCGGTCTACGCCATGTTTTATAAAATTCCGAAAATTCGTACTTCTGCTCACGTTTGTGGTCATCACGTCCGCAGTTTAATGCCTAGATCGGATTTTTTTCTTTTAATGTGTTCCCTAATAATGATGTTTCTAATTTACCCTTAAAAGTTTTTAATTACTATGGGTAGTATTTTACAAGACGGCACTAAACATAACTTTATTTTTTTTTACTTTATTTAACTGCTAAGTTTGAGCACCTGCGGTGAAAAAAAAACGTATAGGATCTATGTGGCCAACCATTTAAAAAGTTTACCTATATCATAAAAATTCTAAAACATTAGCATGCCATGTACTTAATGTTATTACTTACTGAGCTATAGCCGTTAATGTGTAAAAGTAGGCATTTCATTACAAAATTACAAAATTATTGGCAGATAGTTTTTTTTTAAACATTGCATGTCTTTATTAGGTAAGTACATTTATCGCCCTTGAAAATTTTACTTTACTACCTGCTCGCCTTGTTTGGTTGAATTACTATTACAGAGGGATAATAACGATCTTTGTAAATGGTGTGAATGTAATAAGATGGAACTCAATGTAAAAAATGTCACCACATAAAATTTTCAAGCAAATATAATAAATTCGAGACTAATTACTATATTGCAGATACTCGTCTTAATCATGTAAAATATGTTAAAGATTTAGGCCTAAACATTGATTCCGAAATGAGATTCACACGTCATATTGATATCACAATAAATAAGTGTAATAGATTAATAGCATTCATCACTCGTAACACTACAGAATTTAAGTCCATATCGGCTTTAAAGGCCCTCTATTTCGCGTTGATCCGTAGCAATATAGACTACTGTTCCTTTGTTTGGTATCCTAGTTATTAAAACAATATACTACGTATAGAAAAGGTACAAAAAAGAATGTTAGCTAGACTAAGTTACATCGAAGGGACTTATCACACTTTTAATAACTATAAGAAAAGACTTGATCATTACCATATGATACCTTTAGAAAGGCGTAAGGATGTATTAAGTATAACTTTCTTGCACAAACTATTAAGTTTTAAAATTGACTGTCGGTCTCTCTTACTTGATATCGATATCACTGTTCCAAGAATTAGTGCACGTCTACATAACTACAAACCGTTTCATATTAAAAAAAGTCGTAATGAATATGACAGAAACACACCTTTATCATCTTTGTTGAATGCATTCAATTCAACATTTCAAAATTGTGATGTGGATATCCATTTTGATAGCTTAAATGTTTTAAAGAGAAAGGTACTAACACATTACACAGCCAAATAATTTTTTTTTTCATTTTAAATTTTTTTTTTACTTCCTCTCTTTTTTCCATTTATACATTATATAAGTTAGGTTTTTTTTTATTTTTGTTTGTTCTAATTTTGTTATTTTTTGTAGTGATAGTTTTATAGGTTACTGTTCTCCTTAAAGGAAGTCTTTCATTAAATGTTGTGTTTACCTTTAATTTAAATGCATATATCAAATGTGCACCTCATAATAATTGTTTCTATATGTATTAAGTTACTAAATACTTACCTTATTAAATAAAATAAAAAAATAATATATATATTTGTTTCGGAAAAAAGTGGCTGTGCAAGGCAAAATCGGAATCCGACTACTAAGATACCATGCTTGCCAAGATTTTTTTTTTATAGGATAAGGGTGACAAACGAGCACACAGTCCACCTGATGGTAAGTGGTTCCTGCGGCCCATAGACATCTACATCTATCCTCTATTACAAATCAAAATGTAGATGCGTTGTCACCCGTGAGGACTAAGATGTAATGCCCCATTTCCAGTAAAAAGGGCCTCCGGCCACCTGCACTCACCAAGCGAAACGCAGAGGTAAACCTCTACTTCACGCTGGTATTCTGTGAGGTTGTGGTACCACCCCGGTTCGAGCCGGCCCATCCGTGCGACAGCAAAAGCTGAAACGTCTTCCAATGCATCGGTGAAGAGTTGCGGTTATATTACGTCACCCTGTCTTACATCTCTCTGCAGTTGGATAGGTTTCGTACTTTGATTCTGTACTCGAATAGCCATCGTAGCCCTATTGTATAAACACTTCAGCACTTCAATATACCGACAACTTGGCAACGCTGAAGGAACTGCAGCACCGCCCAAATTTCGACGGAATCAATGGCTTTCTCATAGTCCACATAATCAAGACCAATTGGCAGATTTGTACTCTTCGGTTCTGCACATTGTGCAGAAGAATATGTATGTGGTTTGTGGTGCTAAAGCCTTTTCGGAAACCGGCTTGTTTAGGATGCTGGAAGTCGTCGAATCTGCGTGCAAAACGATTTGTAATAACTCTCGCAGCACATAGCGTATGTGGCTCGGATGGGAAATCGGTCTGTAGTCTTCGAGAGAGCATTGTCGCCTTTCTTGAAAAACAAGACCACCGCACTTCTACAACACGACTCCGAAGTAGTGCCACCATGAAAGACGGAATTAAAGAGCATCTGGATGACTTCCAGTAACGGTTTTCCACCCGCTTAGATCCTTTCGATTTCCCTCAAAATTTCAGGTGTCCCGTAAACGATGCTGCCAAATTCGGTCTTCAGCTTCGGCAGTAGGTTCTTTCTGGCAAACAAACCTCAAGCAAAGACTTTAGAGCCCTGTTTTTGCTTGATCGCTTCTTCAATACGAGATGTATTAAAGTTGCGTAAGTCCCACCGCATACATTTGAAGATCTGTCTCTTCAGTTGCCTGTATACTTTCAAATACTACTCTCTTTACGCTCTAGACCGAATCTCAGCAATTCACACACAGCAGTTAGGCGAAAGAAATAGGTAAAAGTGTGTAGACGGACTACTAGAAAGCAATATAAGAAAAAAAGAAAGAAAGATAGAATAATCTTATCACGTAGTAAATTGACGATTATGTTTATTGAAATTATTTTTCTCTCCTACGTTCAAATTCATTATCAATTTCAAGATGGTAAACAATGATTTTTCTACAAATAAATTTCTTTAAGATCTAAACTAAGTAAGAGTTGTGACCGCACTTGACTTTTATAGGAGTTTGTACACGACAAAGAAAGCAGTTAAGTTAAACCAGTAAGTAAAACAGTTAGCCAGTAAAGTGAATTTAATTGCCTTAATCAAACTTTCTAAGCGAATCATATTTTCTAAAGTTCAGTATTGTTATTCATTGGACTATGAGAGTGATGAAATAGAGAGTGCATCAATGTTTGCGCGTACATTAGTGATCTGTAATCCTGTGCTGTGCAGATAGTTAGTCTCTATTGAGACTGTCACTATCTAATAGTGGTAGAGCCACGCGGCAGCTTTTGCTGTCGCACGGATGGGCCGGCTCGAACCGGGGTGGTACCACAACCTCACAGAATACCAGCGTGAAGTAGAGGTTTACCTCTGCGTTTCGCTTGGTGAGTGCAGGTGGCCGGAGGCCCTTTTTACTGGAAATGGGGCATTACATCTTAGTCCTCACGGGTGACAACGCATCTACATTTTGATTTGTAATAGAGGATAGATGTAGATGTCTATGGGCCGCAGGAACCACTTACCATCAGGTGGACTGTGTGCTCGTTTGTCACCCTTATCCTATAAAAAAAAATCTTGGCAAGTATGGTATCTTAGTAGTCGGATTCCGATTTTGCCTTGCACAGCCGTGTTCCGATCTCCGCTCGGGAGTGAGTATCATTTCAGGATGTGGAACCTTCTTCTTTCTTAGAAATTGGTTAAGTTTTTTTAATCAAAATACCTTCCTCAGAATTCAATTAAATATTCCTTTATTTGATCTAAATCCAAACATATAAATAAAATTGAAATGTCTGTAATATCGAAATAACTGTTTTATTACTGCCGAGGGGGTTATTTCATGCCATTAAGAAATTAATATCCATTTTTAGAGATCCGTAGCCAAATGGAAAATAACGGAACCCTTATAGATTCGTCATGTCTGTCTTTCTGTCCGTCCGTATGTCACAGCCACTTTTTTCCGAAACTATAAGAACTATGCTGTTAAAACTTGGTAAGTAGATGTATTTTGTGAACCGCATTAAGATTTTCATGCAAAAATAGAAGAAAAAAAAACAATAAATTTTGAGGGTTCAATACTTACAACTGAAACTCAAAAACTTTTTTTCCTTCAAACCCGTACATGTGGGGTATCTATAGATAGGTCTTCAAAAATGATAATGAGGTTTCTTATATCATTTTTTTCTAAAGTAAATAATTTGCGCGAGAGACTTCCAAAGTGGTAAAATCTGTGTGTGTGTGTGTTTGTGTGTGTCCCCCCCCCCCTGTAACTTCTAAAATAAGAGAATGATAAAAGTAAAAAAAAATATATGATGTAAACTACGATGTAAACTTCCACCGAAAATTGGTTTGAATGAGATCTAGTAAGTAGTTTTTATTTAAACGTCATAAATCGTAAATTATATTACTTGCTGCTACGGAACCCTTCATGGTCGACTCCGACTCGCACTTGGCCGCTTATTAAAATGTTTGTCTGTCCGATCTAATCTTCGGAATGACTGAACCGATTGTAATGAAACTTCATTAATAAGTATAAGGTCGGAGGAGGTTCGGGATCAGCCACAGTTTCAATTTTATAATCAACAAAGAAAAAAGTGATTAGGGTAAGTAGTGAAAGTTTCAGTATCACAATTCCAAGGAAAATTTTTGAAGAAATGAATGTTTTATTTCAAGATCCTTTAGTGTTTACCTTAATAATATGGAAAAGGAATAAACAGTCCACTCAGTGCATACGACTGGCGTCAAGAACGGGACCATTTCCTTAGGGGCACGTCATCTTAGTCGTCGACCTTTTCTTTTGAGAGAGGACCGAGTTTGGAATCGAATGTCTTACTCTGGGGTCACGCCCACCTCGTTATTCTCGAACCCAGCGTGATGTGGTATTGGTCTGTGAATAGAAGGTCAATAATTGGTTGATATCTGATACAGGGTGTGAGATGAAAACTCGTTCTGTTTCAGTTGGCTAGACAACAATGCCAGGATTGATCTAGGCAATATTTTGTCTCAAAAACTGGCAGATTTTTTGGTGAAATTATATTTTTTAAATAAATGATCATTACAATCAATAGCTGAAAAAGCCGGGGTGGTTTGTTGTTTACAATACTTAACTCCTAACTTGTTAAAACTATTGAATAATACTACTTTTACCGATTCTATTGCGTCTAATTAACTTATTTTTTATGAATTCCCAATGACTTTACAGCACCCATGTTCACGGGGGACTGAGGTGATTGACGTCCCGATGTCACACTTAACCCGGCGTATCTTCAGCTTTTTTAATTATTAAGTGGCGAAGCTTGCGAAGTCACTTATTAAGTGGCGAAGCTTGCGAAGTCACTTATTGATTTCACGATGTCTGTCCGTCTGTCCGTCTGTCCATCCGTCTGTCCGTCTGTCCGTCTGTCCGTCTGTCCGTCTGCCCGTCTGTCCCACGAACTCGTCTCGAGTCTCGAGAACGGTTTCGAATTTTCAAATTCTGTTTTCTGCAATCGATTACTGATCACCCAGGCATCTGAACCTCCTATTTTGAATTTTTTTTTCCGTTTGAAACCGCTACAAAGCTGATTGCTTCGCTACTTTGCTATGCTGTTAGCTTGCTAGGTTTATTAATTTTGGTCTTATCTACGCAGAATGAACTTACTGTGTCTTTAAGTCTTGCAGTGGTATGCTTGGGTTTAGTTTTAATTTTATTAATTACAGGATCCCAAGCTGCTGCTTGTATCCAGCCTCCCTCTCTATTGAAATTAGGATGTTTTTTTTTTAATTTCATTCGCCTCATGTATCATACTTGGCAGGAATCGATGTTCTTCCGCGAGAAATTGTGGTTTATAAATTTTATGTAATGGCGGCGGTCGTCAAGAATATGATCACATATTGCAGACTTCCCGGAATGTTTGTGTTTTACGTCAGTAATGTGTTCTTTTACGCGGGTTTTGATAGATCGCTTTGTTTGCCCTGTATGTATATGAGATAACACATTCACAATCAAGCTTGTACACTCCTGCATCCTGTAGAGGAATATTGCACTTGACGAATGGTAAGAACTGACTAATCTTCTTCGGCTGCTTGAAGAATGTTCTAATAGAAGCTCGCTTCAAGATGTAGCCAATCTTGTGTGTGACACCTCTGTCATATGGTAGTACAGCAGGTACACACTCGACTGTGGCCGACTTCACTCGGTCACTGTGACGTAGGCGTGGGACCCGAAGCTTGTTGTCGTGCAAAACCTGCTTGAGGTGCTGAACCTCGGCGGCCAGGTGTTTGCTGTCACAGATCCTTCGTGCTCTCTGTAACAAAGATAGATAACTGTGAAGGATGATGGTGGGATTCACCATTTAAATATCGGTTCGTATGGATGAAACTAAAAATAAGTTAATTAAACGCGATAGAATCAGTAATGTGTAGTGTTTGCGTAAATACAAGAAATCATTATTAAAACTATTTAATAACATGCATATCATATAGTTTTTGTTCACGTATAAGGCGCGTACTAATGAATAAGGGAATGAGATTAAGTAATCTCTAAAATATGTTTATGTGTTAAATAGTTTCTTTGCATCACTAAATACAGTTTTTTTACATTTTTTTTATTAGCTTTTGACGTAGTGGAGCCATGCTTCAGTTATTTTATGGTTGTAGCATGAATGAATCGGCTCGACTGTGGAATGACCATGCTCTCACAGAATACCAGCGTAAAATATACTGAGTGTAGAGAAATGTAGAGAACCGAAGACCCTTTTTACTGGTAACAAGGCAATACATCTTAGTGGTCTGGGGTGACAACGTATTTGAATTTTAATTCGAGGATAGATGTAATAGCAATGGGCCACAGCATCCACTTACCATCAGGTGGGCTGTGTGTGATTGCCACCCTAATTCTATATAAACTATACAATAATAAAAAAGACGTTCAATTCCAAAGACAGATTATTTTAACCATATTCTTCGATATCAATTATAATCAGTTAGGAATTGTGAAGCGTGCAGTCTCACATCTCACGTCACTCATGATAATTATGTAACCCTCGGTGACACTAATCACCATTATGTGGGATGGTAGTCAATTAATTTACATTAAATATAGTTGTAAAAATGTGTTAATATAAAAGGTAGAAAATACTACCTATTAGTAACTCCCTTTACGACCGCTATTATGTTTCTCACGTACTAGATTTATTTAAACCTATATATAAGTTGAAGCGTCAGTTGCCTAACGGTCCCCACTCACGGTCAGTTAAACTGATCAGTTTAACTTTTTTTTATAGGATAAGGGTGACAAACGAGCACACAGTCCACCTGATGGTAAGTGGTTGCTGCGGCCCATAGACATCTACATCTATCCTCGATTACGAATCAAAATGCAGATGCGTTGTCACACGTGAGGACTAAGATGGAATGCCTCATTCCCAGTAAAAAGGGCCTCCGGCCACCTGCACTCACCAAGCGAAACGCAGAGGTAAACCTCTACTTCACGCTGGTTTTCTGTGAGGTCGTGGTACCACCCCGGTTCGAGCCGGCCCATCCGTGCGACAGCAAAAGCCGCGTGGCTCTACCACTGTTTAAACTTTTTTTAACTGACGTACATCCAAAAACTGACCGTGAATGTGAAATCTTAAGTTGAAATTTTTAACTGACGACAACACACGGATTTTATTCGGGCGTACTGTCAGCTAAATTGCTCCGTTGAACTGACGTACATCCAAAAACTGATCATGAATGTGAAATCTTAAGTTAAAATTTTTAACTGACGGCAATCCACGTATTTTTCCGGGCGCACCGTAATCCGCTGGCTTCAGTTCGTTTCCATTATTGGTAAGTACATACTTTCTTAGTAGCTTTTATATATACGAGATTTTATAATTTTTTATAACATTATTTGTATGCTGTTTAGATTTTATATTATTTTATATATAAAGAGAAGTTGGATTGACAGAGGATGGAAACCAAGGTGACTGTTATGACCTCACCTTTCTGATGGTGCAATCCGAAGGTGGGTATAGGATCTCAGTGGCAGTACTAGATAGAACGATCGTGTTTGAACTCATTTGAAAGGGCTCATAAAGACTTAGGTGACTGTTATGACCTCACCTTTCTGATGGAGCAATCCGAAGGTGGGTATAGGATCTCTGTGGCGGCACTAGATAGAACGATCGTGTTTGTGCTCATTCGAAAGGGCTCATAAAGATCTAGGTGACTGTTATGACCTCACCTTTCTGATGGTGCAATCCGAAGGTGGGTATAGGATCTCAGTGGCGGTACTAGATAGAACGGTCGTGTTTGAACTCATTTGAAAGGGCTCATAAAGACTTAGGTGACGATTATGATCTCACCTTTCTGATGGTGCAATCCGAAGGTGGGTATAGGATCTCAGTGGCGGTACTAGATAGAACGATCGTGCCTGAACTCATTTGAAAGGGCTCATAAAGACTTAGGTGACTGTTATGACCTCACCTTTCTGATGGTGCAGTCTGAAGGTGGATATAGGATCTCAGTGGCGACACTAGATAGAAAAATATTGTTTGAGCTCATTCGAAAGGGCTCATAAAGACCTAGGTGGCTGTTATGACTTCTACTTTCTGATGGTGCAATCCGAAGGAGGGTATAGGATCTCAGTGGCGGCACTAGGTAGCACGATCGTGTTTGAACTCATTTGAAAGGGCTCATAAAGACTTGGATGACTGTTATGATCTCACCATTCTGATGGTGGAATCAAAAGGTGGATATAGGATCTCAGTGGCGGCACTAGATAAAACGATCGTGTTTGAACTCATTTGAAAGGGTTTATAAAGACCTAGTTCAATGCGATTATATTACCTTCATGATGGTGGACTAAGAAGGTGGGGTAAAACATCTCAGTTATGCCACTACAAAATACCATCATATTTGGGCTCATTTGAAAGGGCTCAAGAAGTAACTACACAAATAATATAAATATAATAAATAGTAGTAGCAGTATTATTACTCACTTTATAATGTTTTCAGGCAATTAAAAAAAGCAGCAAAACTCCCAGGTAGGTACAAAATTAGAAATCGCCCATATATTTTACAGGCAATAAAAAACAAGGCAGAACGAAAAAAGCATAACCAACTGCAAGCAGAAGACGAAAATATCTGCGTACTTCAAGAAAACCTACAAGGACCATTAACACCAATTCATATAAATCACCAAGTTACCTGTACTCAGTATTTAGAGTTCAACGATTTTTAACTGATTTATTATACGAATGCTACACATTTAATAAAACCAAATTTTCGGATTTCATTTTGTTTAACTTAATTTAATTCGTGCCGTTTGGGTACTTCAACTTTATTTTAGTATCTAACACATCGAAATAAACATAGAAAGCTAGACCATCCTAACTATTTCCGTTACTGAAAACCGATAAGCGTTATCTGGTCCTCATAAGATTTTTAGAATGTGCCCATGCCCACGGATTTTTTTGGGTTTACCGTAACCGGAGTGCAAGTTAGTATCAGTCAACTTATCAAATAATTCAGGTATTTTAATAAACAGATAAAAATAAATAACACATTGATTAAATAAATAAAATTTACCATAATTAATAAAATTATGAATGAATGAATGAATGAATATACTTTTATTGTACACCACTAACAAAAATACAAATGTCATAACAAAGATCAGATTATACTATGTACAATTTGGCGGCCTTATCGCTACATAGCGATCTCTTCCAGGCAACCAAAGGTGTAAAGTAATACAAACAAAGAATAGGTAGGTGGTAGGTGGTGCAATATAAATATACAAATAAAAATGCAAAAAAAGATATAAATAACTACGTAATAGATGAAATAATATAAATTACTAACACATAATAAAAGATAAAGTAAAACATATAATATATACATACACATATACATATATATATATATATACATATACACATACATATAAATATATACATAAATATACACACAACACATATATATCAATATACATATATATACAAAATTCCTCAAACAATAATATAAAGCTGATAGATACAATAAATACATAATCACACAATCTATCCTAACGGTGTTCGAACGATTGAGACAAGTAATGCTCTTTAAGTAATCGCTTAAATATAGCAATAGTTTGTGCCTCACGTATACGCAAAGGTAGGGCATTCCAGAGCTTAATAGACTGAACGGTAAAAGATTTATTGAAAAATGATGTATTGTGAGTTGGTATACTTAAAATGAATTTTCTAGAAGAGCGTAAAGGTTCCCCCGGAAGCCCCACAAAATTAAACTTCTCCTTTAGATAGGGAGGAGTAGTAGGGTGAAATAAAACACAGTACAGAATAGAAAGTATATGCATGTTCCGGCGAAGTCGGATAGGTAACCACTTGAGACGTGAGCGAAATTGGGAAATATGGTCAAATTTGCGCAATCCAAATATGAACCGAATACTAGTATTTTGAAGTCTCTCAAGCTTATTATATATATTATCATAATATCTGACCCATTTCTTAAAAGTGCCTTAATACTGACCTTATCATAACCTTACATTATCAAAAATATCTTTTGAAGTGTTAATATATATGAAACGATATTTATGTATATATACGGAACGGATTTCATTTCTCCACCGACGAAGCCGCAGCCGTGCGCGTTTAGCTGGCATGACTCCTATAAATTAAAAATATAATTTCCTATCTATTAACTAGCTGTTCCCCGCAATTTCGCCCGCGTGTAATTTATTACGATTGGATTTCATGGTTTTATTTTTTTTGCGCGGAACCCTAATTCTTAAAGTAACATGTTGTGTAACATTTGTTTTATAACACGTCCACATTATGTAATATTGGTTTTCAATATTGCAATATATAACATTACTGTACACATTAGAATACTTATACAAAATAACAATGTTATATGACATTGTCGTATGATATTGCGACTCCTCCGTCGCATCTCAAGTTATATAACATTTGTGTCACGTTTTATAGCATGTTATGTTATATAATGTGTACGCACCGTAAGTTCCTCCTTATAATATCAGCTATATGCCACTGAAAGTTTCGTCAAAATCGGTTCAGCCGATTCGGAGATTAGCTAAACAGACAGACAGACAAAAATTTGATTTAAATTTTTTTTAAAAAGTACTTTCATATGTATTTATTAAAAAAACTGTTATTTTGATATTACAAACAGACACTTCAGTTTTATTTATTTGTATAGATATATATTTATAGACAGGAAATGATATTAAATAAGATTGAATTATTATTAAATATCATTTAATTTATCTATATATATGATGTTTTATAGGAGTCACGCAAACCAAACGCCCACAGACACGCCCCTCGTTTGAACTAGGACTGTTGATAAAATATTATGTTTTTCATTATTCTCCAGTTTATTTATTTGCTTATTATCTTAAAAAGAAATGTAATTTTATATAGTAGGTACAATCTCTATATAAAATTACATTTCATTCTCTGTGATATTAAAATCACTATAATCTATGAAACTTAGTACTTCTTTACTTTCTGTGAGTTTTGGCAGGAACTTGAACATCGACGGATGGTTGCTCCTGTTTTATCGTTTAAATAATCGCTTGAAGTGAATTTTTAACAAAGTGTTGCAATTATAAGTATTAAGTGTCTGCGCATGTGAACTATTAGAGAAAACGACGAAATAAGTGCTTCGATGTTGGTATAGCCTCAAGTTATTTTGATTGCTTAGGAGTCTTATGATTTACTACGGTGCTATCAGAAATAGCTGTTAAATATTTGATTTCTTTAGCTGCATCCGTAGCATCTGAACGAATTATTTCTACAATCAATCTTTTAGTGTCTAATAATCACAATATTGAAACAGCTGAACATATAAAACAACGAGTATTGCATACCTTAAGCGAAAGCGCAAGGTATGTTCTACTATTGTCTAAAAATTAAGATTCCAACATTTTGTCGAATAAAATCGTATCTAGCAATCATATTATACATATAAATGCTATAAAAAGCACATTGTTAGAAAGATAAATAATGGTTGAACTTATCAATAATTTTTTTAAATTGATTAATTGCTATTTTTAAATAAAAAAAGGGTTTTAGTGGCTTATGGTGTGAATTTATCATGTCCCTGTGGCTTGTAAACACGACAACTTTTGAAAATATCAATTGTTTAAATCAATCTATTTTTTAATCTCTTCATCTATCATGTGGGAAGCCACTGAATGTAAATGGCAGTGTAATTTTGTTTTGTTTAGCTACTAGAGCCCAATGACTTCGTCAATCTTACTTAGCGGTACCATGTAGCGACATCTATGGAAATGTATTAAATAAAGAACGATGTATTTAGCGCGTCAAATTTTCATATCGATATACATCGCAACCGCTTCCGTAGATAGATAAAAGATGGCGCTAGAGTAGTCAAGTGAGCTCGGCCACGGTCCTTATTGCTTTGTAAGAGAGATAATTAATTTTTTTCGGCTTCAAAATGGCGAAATTTTCGTTGATTTGGTAGCCTCGTATATAAATTATTTCTGTAAATGGGGAACTACAGCCACTGAGTAGTTTAGTAATTTAGTTCGGTTTCAGTCGTCGTCGTGAGTGGATATTGTTTCGGTTGTTTGCAGCGGCTTAAAAAGATCGCTGTACAAATACACAATATTCGAATAACCAAAGAATCATGCCCACTTCCCATATATTTAAAAACCTGATAGTGAAAGTTGATGTATAATTATAAAGTATAGTAGAAAAAGTACATGTAAGCTTAGAAAATAATGTAATATAGTCATTTTTACGATTTAAACGCTACGAATCCCAAAAAATACCAATGTCACTTTTTAGGTTAGGATTTGCCGTAACCAGAGGTAATAAAGAAATAAATGTGTTTTGTTTTTTGTTTAAAATGTCATTATTAACGCTCGAAGTTAAGACAGCAATACTTATACTAGTTATGGTCTAAAACGTCTTTTTTACTTTGTGAATTTCTTAAAACCAACTGCCCCTAAGTCACCACATACTTTCGATGATCGTCACCATAAATTGAGTGTCTAGCTCTATCTGCTATTTCTTCAGCTTACATAAATACTTACTAACTAGCTAACTACATTTAGTTCATTTTGTATTGTCAAAATGATCACTTATCAACCAAACACATTTCATTGGCCTATGGTACATACTTACATAAATACCTGATGAACAAAATGGGATAAACAAATAAAACACTATGTTAAAGTGGCGTGGTTTATTAATTATCAACATTTTCACTTAATTCTGTCATCACTACGTCATCCAGAAATTTTGCTGGGGCAGAAATATTTTCTTGATACCATATAGGGTTGTAAAAAGAAGTAACACAAACAAAATGGCACAGTACACAACGAGATGCAAACACAACAACGAAGTACTGCGCCGATGCAAATTGCAGAACTGTCAAATGTCAAAAAAATCCGTTTCATTCGTCCTACTTATGTCTATGACATACTGAATGATTAATTTATTTTATTATTATATTATTTTATATTAATATGTACTATACAAATACAAGTCGTCAAGTCAAGTCTGTTTGACGACTTCCAGCCTCCCGAACAAGCCGGTTTCCGAAAAGGCTTTAGCACCATAGACCACATACATACCCTACGGCAAATTGTACAGAAGTCCGAGGAGTACAATTTGCCACTATGTCTGGCGTATGTGGACTATGAGAAAGCCTTTGATTCCGTCGAAATTTGGGCGGTGCTGCAGTCCCTTCAGCGGTGCCAAGTTGACTGTCGGTATATCGAAGTGTTGAAGTGCTTGTACAGTAGGGCTACGATGGCTATCCGAGTACAGAACCAGAGTACGAAACCTATCCAATTGCAGAGAGGTGTAAGACAGGGTGACGTCATATCCCCGAAACTCTTCACCGCTGCATTGGAAGACGTTTTCAAGCTTCTGGACTGGAAAGGATACGGTATCAACATCAATGGCGAGTACATCACTCACCTTCGATTTACCGACGATATAGTCCTTATGGCAGAATCGCTGGAGGACCTAAGCACTATGCTCAATGACCTCAATAGTGTTTCCCAACGGATAGGTCTTAAGATGAACATGGACAAAACAAAGATCATGTTTAATGTCCATGTCACACCTATGCCGGTAGTTGTTGGGAACACTAAGCTCGAAGTTGTTGACGAGTATGTTTACCTGGGACAAATAGTCCGACTAGGTAAGTCCAACTTCGACCGAGAGGTCAATCGACGGATTCAACTCGGTTGGGCAGCGTTCGGGAAATTACTGCACATCTTCTCGTCAGGTATACCTCAAAACTTGAAAACGAGACTGTACACCCAGTGCGTGTTGCCAGTGATGACATACGGAACTGAAACGTGGTCCTTCACTGCTGGCCGGATAAGGAAGCTCAAGGTCGCTCAGCGAGCTATGGAGAGGGCTATGCTCGGAGTTTCTCTGCGTGATAAACTCAGAAATGAGGATATCCGCAGTAGAACCAGAGTGACCGACATAGCCCAACGGATTAGTAAGCTGAAGTGGCAATGGGCCGGCCATATAGCTCGAAGAACCGACAACCGATGGGGAAGAAAGGTTCTCGAGTGGCAGCCTCGTACCGGCAGGCGAAGTGTAGGGCGTCCCCCCACTAGATGGAGTGACGACCTGGTAAGATATGCAGGAAGTCGATGGATGCAGGTGGCTCAGGAGCGTGCTTTATGGCATTCTTTGGGGGAGGCCTATGTTCAGCAGTGGACTTGTGAAGGGCTGTAATGATGATGATGATGATACAAATACAAATAAATAAATACTTACTGATTAAATGAAACATAAAATAATGTATAAAACTCAGAAACAGAGTTAAATAAAGTAAAGAAGCAGTGTATAAAATGGAACGACCTAGAAAAAGGGTAGTTGAGATGCTTATAGAAATATGTAAAAATATTTTTTTCCTGCGTTTCTTTTAACATTGTGATAAACGTAATTAATTTAAAATTCAATTACCTTAATTTTAGGATTTATTTCATTTCTATACAGTATAATACAGTATATTTAATACAGTCAGGTGAAAAATGGGCATTGTTCTTTCTTAAATATTTGATTTTTTTATTACAATATTTAAAAGCACAGAATAAATAATAGTAGTACGTACTAAAAGTAAGTAGTATAATTTTTTTTTTGTCATGGGTGTCATTTTCATGGTTTTCGAGGGTGTTGAATCCGAAAGTGCTGTCGAAATGTAAATCCAAGATGGCGGCTGAAGTAGGTACCAATTTTTTCATCTTGGGTGTCATTTTCATGGTTTTCGAGAGTTTTGGAGCCGATAGTGCTGTCGAAATGTAAATCCAAGATGGCGGCTGCAATAGATATCAATTTTTTCATCATGGGTGTCATTTTCATGGTTTTCGAGGGTCTTGAAGCCGATAGTGCTGTCGAAATGTATTTAAACTACTTTAAAAATTCCATATAATCATGTTATACGTAAGTTTTTTAATGCGCTTAAGGTATGCCCAATTGGATTTACCAATATATATTTTTGAAAACTCTTACTGAAAAATATTGGTAAACATAAATGTCTTATTTAAATTAAACAATAATTAAAGTTAAAGTTACAGCCTATATATATGTCCCATGCTGGGCACAGACCTCTCCTCATTTCTGAGAGGATTTTAGGGCTAAGAAATATCTGCCACGTTGCCCCAATACGTGTTGGCGAACTTCACGTTTTCGAAATTTCATTAATTTCTCAGACATGCAGGTTTCCTCACGATGTTTTCCTTCATCGCCGAGCACGAGGTAAATCGGCACTTAAAATTGCAATTAAGAATTTCATCGGTGCCAGCTGGAATCGAACCCGCGTTGCTCGCATACTGTAAAATTTACAGCGAGCGCTAACCACTACCACGGCTCATTAATAATTACTATGAATGAACTATAACCTAACATTTTCATACAATTATAATTTAATTTTTTGACGTGATAACGTCTTATAAATCGATGAAGCTGGCGGCACACACGAAAAAACATGACTCATGCGGCGTTACCTAGGCGTTCCATTTAAAGTGCATGCAAGAGCGCGGAACGAGCGACAAAGAAGATAATGATTCTTTCGATATTAAATATTTCTTATGACGTTGTCACGTTCAACTATCGTCAGTAAACCGAATTTACAGACAACCGATTTTTTTAATAAATATACTAAATTATAAGCTGTGTAAATCATTTATAAGCAATAAGCATCGATATATCACTTATGTTTTCGACATATAAAACTCCAATATTGATATATTTAGAATTATCGATATATTGAAAATCCGATATTTTAAAAATATCAACAGTCCTAGTTTGAACTGATCAGTTGGAAAGATCAATTGAACTGACCGTGTGTGTCGAATTTGTTTTGGATTAAATCCGCTTGAAATGATCAGTTGAACTGATGTCAGTTCAACTGACCGTGAGTGGGGACCATAATGGCAGGACGCGGACCGCGAACTCGAAAGGTCGTGGGTTCCAATCCCACATGCGACTACTGTTGTGAACCACTTCTAACACAAGCGTTTTAAGTATGCCAGAAGTGGTTAAAGGGAATATTAGTAAAGTTTAATAGCATTACTAGTATTTTTTTTAATAAAAAAATATAAGAGGTAGCAAACGAGAATTCGACTTACCTAATGGTAAATGACTACCGCCGCACATGAACAACTACAACACCAAGTTAATTGCAGATGCATTGCGTACTGTAATATATAAAATAATAATAATACAGAATACAAATACCAAACACTCTTTTCACTTGTGGTTATCGCCGTAAAAAAAAAATAAGTTTATTCACGCAAAATCTACACATCGAATAAAACTAATTTTACGGGTATTCCCAAGGAATTTTTTTACCAGTTAGACTAAACTATGTGAAATCTACTTAATGTGGTGTATTCACAGTAATCTTACCAAATAATCTTATTGTAAAGTTATGCCGCAAAAGAAAATTCTCGGTAGTCCTATTATATAAAATACATGGAATTTTTCATCAGTTAGTACTGTATTTTAGGAATAGTATTAGGCAAGCATAAATTTGCAAGAGGCAGTGGGATAGTGCTAGTTTATATTTTGTAGACATAAACTACTTATATTGCTTATGTACGTAATACTTCTGAGACAATAAACACAATATTAACATGCGAGTAATTCACACATGAGCATTAACATGATGTGACCTGTCCAATTCCATTTCAGTTTCCTTATTCTTGGTGTAACATCGTCTATTTCTCGTTTCCTGATTATATTTTGCTTGTAATTCTATCTGTTTTTCTTATTGAGGGTTCTTTTGTACATATCAGTGTGGCAGGTTATTATATTTTTGTTTTGCTCTTTCGTGAGAGCCAGTCTGGCAGCCGTATATAATAACAGGTAATACTATTTGCGTATCTTGTTTTTTCACAATTTATTTAGTTTCTAATAAATATTCCATTCGTTTCCTACCCTTGTCTATATTTCTTCCGAAGTCGTATCAATGAGTGAAATCAGTTGAGCTAAATAAGTATATTCCTTCACATACGAGTATTCAATGTTACATATTAAGTGGGCAAACTAGAAGCGTCTTTAATAAGCTGACTTCAAAAAAGGAGGAGGTTCTAATTGAACCGTATTAAAGTTAAAAGTTAAAGTTACAGCTTATATACGTCCCACAGCTGGGCACAGGCCTCCTCTCATTTCTGAGAGGGTGTTAGGGCAAGGAAATTTCCGCCGCGCTACCCAGTGCTTTGACAAACTTCACATGTCTTCGAAATATGTTTTTCCTTATTTCTCAGAAATGCAGGTTTCCTTTCGATGTTTTCCTTCACATGGTAAATCAGCACTTAAAATTGTAACTAACAATTTCATTGGTGCCGGCGGGGATCGAACCTAGGTTGCTCGAGTACTGTGAAATTTACAATGAGCGCTTAGCACCTGAGCTATAATGGCTTCAACCTTATATATTTTTGTGTAAGTTTCGCAATATCATTGTTTATTGATTTTTTCTCTAAATCGTGGTTCATTGAAATTCAAAAAGATATTATTCATGACAGAGCCCTAACAAATATTACTACTCGGTAATAAATATTTAACGTATGTTAATAACTCAACAGAAAAGTTTCTTATCTTTCTAATAAAAACTTTCGATAAACGGTGTTTGTTTTTATTTTATTAATTGTTTATTTATTATTTATGTATTGTTTAATTAAGATAAAATTCAAGATATATTATTAAAATACTTGAGAATTATTATTTAGCAAAGTAATTGCGAATTTTTTTAAACCCTATATATAAGTTTTTTTTTCTGTAATAAAGATTTATCACAAGATTCGTGACGTAGTAGGCAGGTGCACTGACAATTAGGCAACGCTGTCGACACTAGCTTATTTCTACTACTACTATAATATACTGTTTAAAAATATATCTTAACATTTTAATAATAATAATTTGTAATAAATACTAAGTACAGTCGGCCAACATGTGAACAATGTAACATGGCAACAGTGAAAAATGTCTGCGGTTGTCTACACTCATCATAAGAAACACAGCACCTTTAAGCTGCTATTTTACGCTGGTATTCTGTGAGAGCGTGGTCCTTCCCCGGTCGAGCCGACCCATTCGTGCTACAACTATATCTGTAATAGCTGCAGTATGGCTCTACCAAAATGTATTTATTAGACTCAGCGGTTTAAATAAATAAATAAGAGGATCGATATATTTTAGAAATATATATAATCTTATTTTAAATTACTACATTTTAATGTACCTGCTAAAGCACCTTCGCCCAAGTTCTACTTTAAAATTATTAAAAATATAAGTTTTAAAATAATTTTTTCTATGTAGAACTTATCTTGAACTGTTGCACTAGTCTCTTGGTAGTATGCTTGAGTTTAGATTTAATTATAAAATAAAGTGTCTGTAAATCTATAAATAGGTCATTAAGTTATTTATTAATCCGTGATTTTAAACTTTTGTACAAGTAAATAAATAATTTAAAAAAATGTAAGTTTAAATACAAGATAAATACAAAAATAAGACAGCAATTTTTGTTCAATTAATTAGGTAGCGATAGAAAATACTGATCTGTTATATATTAATGCACGTGCACGTTTCCTTATTCATAGCTTAGCAATTTACTTTTCTGTAACAAAAGCCTACGGACGTGGATCGCTACTTTATGAGAGGGCAGCAATAAATTTCAGGTAACAAGCTAAGTTTAAATCACAATTAACCACGACAAGAATGTGTCCTGCTTAGAAATTTCGACACAGTTGGAAACGAGGATTATCTTAAGGTGGATTTAATTTAAAATAATTCTAAATGTAGGAGAGCCGTGATAGCTCAAGGCTTAGCGATCGCCGTAAACTTTATGCAATATGCGAGCAACCCGGGTTCGATCCCCACACAATAAAATTTTGAATTGCAATTTTAGGTGCTGATTTAACATGTACTTAGCAATAAATGAGATGAAACAGTCGGAAAAATAAAAATATTTCGAAGACATTTGGAGTCCGCCAACTTACTCAAAAATAAGGTGAGGCCTGTAGTCCAGCAGCGGGATATATATAGGCTGTAACTTTCTTCCTACTTTACTTACTAGTTGTCAGTGATATTGTCTTGATCGACGATTTTTGAGCAGTTTACATATAAACGTAAGCTTTCCATTGAACAAAAAATGCCATCTACGGTTGTTTTACGATTCTAACTCTGAATATTGGCATAGACCTAATCTAGTAGTCAGAGTATAGATCTCGTGAATCAGAAACCGCTTTACTGTAAGTACTCGGCGAATACATTACCGCCACAGACTCTATTGGGTTTGGGTCATTATCACAAACAGGACTATTCTTGCGAATAAGACTAATATTGTGTTGGTTGTTCGGGCACAGCCAGATATTCTTCATAGACCTTACCATTCGGAATAAGGAGAATCTCGTGAAAACAGAAAAAGATAAGACAAAAAATATCTGGACCAGGGTTACCAAGTGTCTGATATGTGGAGTGATATGCAGACTGAATTTATTAAAGTATTCGTCTCTGCAAATGGCTTAATGCCGGTTAGTGACTGACTGACATCTGAGGTGACTGGAACCCTATCACGTACCATTTCGGTCTTAAATGCAGAAGGTGGTTCTTCTCAATACTGCCCCCATCGTCGATTGATTTCTTTCCCTTTCCCCATAACCCTCGATAGTTTGATCTACCCTACCGATGGCTTCCATCTGGTAAAGTTTTATTTATTTACTTGCAGTTCCCCGCGCTTTATCAGCGTGGAATTTATTACAATTGAATTTTATAGGTTTTAGTTTGTTTGCGCGGAACCCTGATAATATTTCTAAAATAAAAGAAACTTAAAGTACTATTTATAAAATTAGCTATCTGCCTATGAAAGATTCATCCAAATCGGTCCAGTCATTTCGGAAATAGCCGGAACAAATAGATAGACACACAGATAAAAATTATAAAAAAAATTCCGTCATAAGTATACACTTTCATAGTTATTTATTTAGTAAAAAGTTGTTATTTTGACATAACAAACTGTGTTATAAGATTCTATGTTACAAACAGCAAATTCAATTTTTATTTATTTGTTCTTTTTTTGATTTAGATGTGTTTAGATTTTATTGTATTTTATTTCATATATTATTTCCAACATATTATACTACATACTAACTTATTTATGCTAATAATTCTTGGTGAGATATAATTTAAATATTTTATAATTTTTTTATGAATAAGCAACCAGCCGAGAACACTATATAAGCATCTATATTATATTGTATAAGATAACATTGGAGGTAGATATTTTACTAATTGTTAAGACTCTGTTTCTACCTTGGAATTTGTCTGGATTATCAAACCTAATACTCTAGGAACAAATCAAAAGTCTATTTAAAAATAATATAGTTTGCGAGCAGATCTTTAAACTTTCGGTCTTGCATACTTCGGCAATAAAACAGCATACCACACTTCACATGCACCATAGAAAATTTACAATTTGACTACATCATAATACGTTCACACAATAACTCATGTGTATCATGATGAACATCGACACGATAACACCAACAGATTAAAAATGAAAACCAACAGCAACATTGTTTAACACAATGCAATACTGATCATCGAGACCAGTATCACAACAAACACGATAACGGAATTAATGATGACGAAACGTGCCGGGGGACGGTTCCTACGTTAAACTTCATACTTTCAAGGGTTTCTAGTTCATTCTCACTTATACTTAACTCAGAAACAATAGCGTGCATTTATATACTTCTGCTGTACTGTACCTACTGGGCCTGCTGTGTTCACTAGTGATCTACCACTAGGTGGTTGAAAGCTTATTTATCATTTAATGTAAAATTAGGTTGTAAGACTTCTTTCAGCCTAGAAGTCCTTCTAGGTAAGTACCACCACCTTACTTATTTCTACCGGCAAGAAGCGTGCGTGCGCTCCTCTCTGAAGGATATAACACCCATCATAATTACAAGCTAAGAGGGATTCTATATTTGTCCTCAGTGGTGACAACTTGTGTGTGTTTATGGGCTGAAGTAACGTAGTAGTCACGTGGTAGAGCCATTCTGCAACTATATTAGTAATATAGTTGTAGCACGAATAGGTCGGCTCGACTGGGTAAGGACCACACTCTCACAGAATACCAGCGTAAAATAGCAGCTTAAAACTGCTGTGTTTCTTATAGTGAGTGTATAGAACTGGAGACCCTTTTTACTGGAAACGAGGCATTCCATCTAAGTCCTCATGGGTGACAACGCATCTGCATTTTGATTCTTTATTGAGGATAGATGTAGATGTCTATGGGTCACAGTAACCACTTACCATCTGTTTTGTTTTGTTTTGTGTGTGTTTCATTGAGTTCAAAACTCAATAAAACAAAATAGATTTTATTTGTACACTATTCCAGAAACATTGGAATCTAAAGTGAAAGGTAAGGTACGTTCCGTGAAGTTTGTTTCTTTCGAATATTTTGTATTCAAACTCTTTTCAAGGATGAATTCAAAATGCATAAAATTTAATAGTAACTTGTCCTCTATCAATAAATGGCACGATCAAAGATCCAGGCTCGGAAAAGTTATTTGTTAACGTTATCATTATTGCCTATTAAAAGTTCACTGCTGAACATAGGCCTCCCCCATAGATTGTTGCATAGGGGGGATATTTGTAATTGTCACGCTTGGTAAATGGGTTAGCAGCCACAGTTTTAAATTTTTATTTGTCATTAGGAAGACGCTGCTGATCGTCTTCTGGTTTGTTTCCCCCTGTCGCCTCTTATGTTACCCACAGAATACTCTCACTACTAAGTCAGTCGACTTAACATGTACCTAGGTGACACATACATGCTGCTGTGTAACAAACCTGGATTTGGTGACCGACTTATGTTGAAATATTCACCCAAGTACTCTGAACCCAATTTTCAGATAGTAGTACTTACTTTGCAATCTGAAGAGGGCAATACTCCTCGAGACTGTACTCACTAGCCAGCCTACATAGCGTGTTAAAAAATGAGTAAATAATCCTTAAGGGCGACTTTCCAAAGCCCATGTTCAGCTGTGGATTTAAAAAGGCTGTTGATAAAGATGAATCTTATCGTGATTAGGATAAAGTGAAAACGTGTAAATACCTCCCTTTTCTCTAAGCGCCAATCTCATCTATGACGCACCTTGACAAGCTACGTTAGACGGGTAGCGGAAAACCTATTCGAATAATTATTTATTTGTTTACTTACATTTTATTGTACACCTTAATAAAATGATTACAAAAGGTGAACTTAACGTCTTTTGGCATTCCATATGTTCCACCAGTCCATACGGGACGTGTGGAAAATAGTGTGACAGGTGCCATATATAAAATGAACATATTTAAAAATTAAAAATAGACTAACATAATATATATATGTTAATATAAATACAATACTATAATCTTTATATATTACGAGTAAAATTACGTGTCACATTGTTTGTCCGCGATGAACTCCTAAACTACTCAACTGACTTCAATGAAATGTTTCACAATGTGTGCAGTTTAGTCGAACTTGAGAGATAGGATAGTTTTTATCCCGATAAGTGACCCTCAATTTTTTATATTGTGAATTTTTGATTTTTTTAAGGACACATGGTCGTCGGAAAGGGCAGAACAACGTCTGCCTGGTCAGCTAGTACACTATAAAATTTACTACATTATCTTTGGACAAGGAGTTCCAGAGTAGTAATAGCCTGAATGGAGAAGGATTTAGTAATAAAAGTAAAATTTTTAAGCGATAACGAAAACGTAAAGTAACAGAGACTTTATGACATATTTCAGAGATATGAACCCCCCAACTGAAAGAACTATTAACATGGAGACCAAGATTTTTAACTGTAGAAGAGAACAGTATCAAGCTATCATTATAGTAGACGGAAGGTACCCATAATCATTCGTTGTCATTTCATAGTTGACAGATACTTCGAAGCGCATAGACCAATCATACCCCGACTTGAGATTGGAATTAAATATGTCAATCGCATTATGAATGTCACAGGTGTCAGACTGTACATACATTTGTAGGCCATCATCATACAGGTGGTACGAACAATCAATATTTGATGTGATGAAATTAATAAACACAGAGAAGATTAATGGGGAAAGTATACCGCCTTGCGGCTCGCCAGAAATCAGGGCAACCCACTGTGAAGTCATTTGCTCCACGTGGACAGACTGCTGCAGAATATGTCGAACCAAAGTACATAGACCTATGATGTTGAGCGGCATTACCAGTGAAAAAATTATTGTTATTCGTTCATCAACCCCCACACCCAACGTCCTTCGGTATATTCTTAGAATGGCTGATAAGGAAATAAATTTAATAAAGAAATATTTTACGTAAATATGAAAATATTTTACACTCATATAAACGTTAATTATATTTTAATCCGCCGTCCCAGCATCGCCTAGACCCATTAGTCCATTGATTGTATTTTTCAAAAAATCTCCATGTTTTATGTATAAAAATCGGCCAAGTGCGAATCGGACTCGCGCATCAAGGATTCTGTACCATCACACACGTTTCTACTAGGGTATATTCTTAAAGGGTGACAAACGAACACACAGTCCATCTGTTGGAACCACGTAGGTTGCTGTGGCCCATAAACATTCACATCTATCCTCAATAAAGAATAAAAATGCAGATGCGTTGTCACCCGTAAGGACTAAGATGGAATGGCCTCGTATCCAGTAAATAAGGTCTCCGGTTCTCTACACTCACCAAACGAATCACAGCAGCGTTAAGCTAATATTTTACGTTGGTATTATGTGAGAGACAGTGTCCTTCCCCGGTCAAGCCGACCCACTAGACATGCAAATTGATTGTGTAACTCGTGTTAAGTAGTGGAAATTGTTTTTTTTTTTTTCGGAATATTGAAATACATAACTTAGCTATAAATATTAACTTTTATGAAATAAAACTGATTTGGTATGGATTTTTTTTTTACTTTTATTTAAAACAGAACCTGAAAAAAATATTTAAAGAGAATTCGCCTTAATCCAACCAACAGTTTTCTGTTAAGTAAATCTAGAATATCTTTAACTTAAACCAAAGCTCCTTTTCTGTGAAAACACGTTCGTATATTTTGTATGAAAGCAAGTATAAAAGCGATGGTTTGCTTTCCCAAGGGTATTCACACACTAGTCTTTACAAGCAAATATGGGTCAAACGTAGACTGAACAGTTAGACGCATTACGCTAAAATGAAAGAAGTTTTGGTTTCGCACCAGACACTTTTCCATCCGCTTTTATACATTGAATATAAAAGTATGTTTACTAAAATGTTATAACTTGTTATTATTTTATTCAAATAGGTTTTCCAACCAATAAAACAATCCAGATAAATTATTTAACGTAATAATTTGTACAAAAAATCAAATAATTCCATATATTTCAGTTTGATATAGTATCTAGTATTTGCATAATGGTGGCGAAAGAGAATCTTCTACCCTACAACACATTTAATGTCGAAATAGGCGACAGAGGGAAATGAAATTATGAAATGGCCAGTAGCACCTTCTTGATAATAACTGAAAATAAATTTGTGTGTGTAATTGCGTATATCGTACAAAGTGATTCCTTCTTTAAGAAAGATCATTCTTCTTTTATTTATTATTTTACATAAGTAAGTCAAATAATAGTATACTGAAGCAGCTCCGGCAGGGAAACTTTACAAGAAAACATTACAAAAAAACTTTTTTGATACCGTACTAAATTTCTTCACTCTGCCTTATTGGTCTCGATTCGCGTTGGAATCTCTAGTTGGGCCAAAAAAATCAGATATAGAGTTTTTCCATCAAGATATACTCAGTATCAGCCCGGAGACTAGAAGTTGGCGGTGTTTCACCCCCTTGCCTCCGAATGCACGTTAAGCTGTTGCGTTGGTCCTGCGCCTGATCTCTCCGGTTGTGTCGACTTACCGCCCCGTCGGACTTTTTTTATTTATTTTCTTCCCATTATACAATAAACGTATTTATCATTTTCATTTGCCAAACTGAATTACAGTTTGTCGGCAATATATCTCGTATTACATGCTTATGTTTATGTAATCTGAAGTATATTTTCTTATACATATACTATCATCTCCCAACATCTATTTTATATATTTTTATTCTATGAGCGTGAGGGAATAGATAGCTCAGCTGTGCTTGCGCATACACTTGGGCACTATAATCCTGGACTGCGCTGATGGCTAGTCTCCGTTGAGGCTGGCCGCAGCGACCGAAATTCGGTCTTGACGGCTTTAAACTTCTCCACTCCGTCGTAAATGAAGTTTCACTTCAATAAAACAACTGCGTATGCCAATCCGCATGCATGGCAACTAATGCAAATATCGTTCTATGCGGATATTTATGGGGAGGCCTTTATTCAGCAGTTGACTCTTGATAGGTTGTAATGGATAGGTTTGTGTAAATATAAGTGAATATTTTAAAACAGTTGACTGCACGAGGGCTTGGCTTGTAATTGTTATTCGATAGTTGGTTTTTGAAAAAAAAAGTCCGGTTTTCATACGGCATACCGGCACTAAAACTCAAATTATTTATTTCCTACTTAAATGTACATTTATTTTAATATATATTTTTGGCCAATAGAAACAGCTTAAGTTGGTTTGTCTACAAATTTTATTGTGAAAGTCTTTGTAATGTGTTTCAGATGGTAACCCTACCCTACAGCACAAAAGTTCACATTTCATTTTGTTGAATTTGTAGTGAAAGTGTACACACTTCTACCTATAATTTATAAAGACGCGCTTATAAATTAAATTACCTATCTCTACATTTCCAGTAATAAATCATTTACTATTAATCACTGCACGCTTGAGCAAACTGTATAACCATATACATTGTTTTTTAAAAATATAATAATATCAAAGATAAGTAAGTACCTATGAAATTCGTATTAAATTAAAAAAAACTCCAGTAGACTTTTAAAGATTGGTATTGTTGTCTAAAAATATATTGTTAGATATTTCTACCCAACTACACCAACTTTTATGTCTATTTCTATGTGATAGAGCCATGCTGTAGCTATATTGTGTTTGTAGAAATAATTTACGAACCATTGACGCGAGCTTGACCCCCAAGAAGAACCACGCTATCGCAGAATACCATAGTAAAATAGAGAGACTCTTTTTACTGGAAACGGTTATGGAATGCCTTCCATCTTAGCCTTCAAGGGTCGCAACCCAAACGCATCTGAGCAAACGCATTTGAATTTTGAATCTTAATCGAGGATAAATGTAGATGTCTATGAGGAGCAATATCCACTTACCATCA
This sequence comes from Parnassius glacialis, assembly GCA_033319125.1. NCBI lineage: Eukaryota > Metazoa > Arthropoda > Insecta > Lepidoptera > Papilionidae > Parnassius > Parnassius glacialis. The sequence continues at coordinate 9,731,552 of JAVANC010000012.1, forward strand.
GGTGGACTGTGTGCTTGCTTAGTCTGTAAAATAAAAACTTTAAGTTAACTAATTTATCATTTATTAATTACAGACCATCAAACACCCACTGTTAACTCTAGGCCTCCTCCACAATAGCCCTCCCCCTCAGGAAGGATCTTGCTACATTTTCCTTTACAACTAAATGAAACAAATATTGCTTTAACACAAAACAACTACTTTGTATTTTAGTTATTTGTCAGTTAGTTAGCCTTGCGATATTTCGCCCTATATAAATTATTAGCTTAAAGTATACATAAGCATAGCTTGCTTGTGTATACTCTAAGATTATATTTATATTCTAGACTAGGGCACCGCTCCGGCTTCGACTGAGTGGTATCATTTAAAGTCATTCATGTCATCATTTACATTTTTTGCGATAATCATCAACGACCATTTATAATATCAACTATTCAATTTCAAAAAATAGTTTCCAAACATTTCGGATAACGAGAGGACTACATCACTCCTGGTATTGCCCTTTATATTTTCGTGAAGTTTCTACCGTTTCGAAGATTAGCTTGGACATACAGATAGACAGACCAACATTTTGAAAATGATTTTTCATATCTTAATGGCATTCAAATAACCTCCAGTCAATAAAAGGCACTTTTTCGATATTACAGACAGACGCTTACATTTTATATATATTTATAGTACATTTAGATAAATAAGTCAAATATTAATACTTGTTGCGAAAACTTTGTACCCCTTTTTAAGCATAGTACGCGCACGGAGGAGTTAAGATTTGGCATAGAAAGTTAATGTGGAGAAGAAGTGCGAATCTATATATTAAATAAAATATAATAAAACATTCATTGTTAACGTTTACTCAATCACAAAATACAATCTCTACTCAATATCGAGTAGAGATGGTAGCCATAGAATTTTAAAATGGTGCTAACAATTAACTACTACTTAATTTTATTATATTTTGTATATTAAATGTCTATGTTTGGTATATTAATCAGTTAACAGTAAAATACAACTTTCTTAACGTATTTCGACCACCAGTATAGTTAAAATGTTATACATATTTTTTCCTCTTTCTTTTTTATCTTTGTTTGGCATCCAATTACAGTCCACAGCTGAGCATAAGCCTCATTGTGAAAGAATTTGACGTAATCGCCACGCTTACCACGAGAATTGGCCGTTACAATACCAAAATATATATTGCCCTTCGATATAATGCGGTGTAAAGTGCGTGATATTTTTCATAGAATAAGGGTGACAAGCGAGCACACATCACTTGATGGCAAGTGGATGTTGCGGCCCATAGACATCTCCATCTACTCTAGATTAAGTGGAAATGCCTTACATCCGGTGAAAAAGGTCTCCGGTTCTCTATACACCATACGAAACACAGCAGCATTGAACTGCTATTTAACGCTGGTATTCTGTGAGACCGTGGTCTTATCTCGGCCAAGCCGACCTATTTGACACTACATTTGCAGTATGGTTCTACCACGTGAAAAAAAAACGTTGCTGTGGTTCTTTTGCTTCATTTTTATGTGTTCATTATTGATTTAGCATTCACCATTGCGTTTTAATAAGTAAAAATGTATTGTTTATTTCAAATAAGAACCACTCACGTCTGGTACAAGAATAAAATATTTTACGTGTGGTGACGGTATAAAAGAACCACTTAACTTCATTCATTCAGTATCGCCAGCTTGGACGAATTATAATACACAAGCACTTGTTTTTCTGCAAGAAAACAGGCGGCTAAGACAAATTTAGAGAGAACATCTTTCTGTCTTTACCTTACACGATAAATATTTTATACCTTTACCTGAATTAAATGTATTAAAAAATAAAACCCGTATAATACCGCTATAATACCCGTTTTAACAGTGGTAGTTAATACACTATTATAACAGTGGTAGAGCCACGCGGCAGCATTTGCTGTCGTACGGATGGGCCGGCTCGAACCGGGGGTGGTACCACGACCTCACGGAATACCAGCGTGAAGTAGAGGTTTACCTCTGCGTTTCGCTTGGTGAGTGCAGGTGGCCGGAGGCCCTTTTTACTGGAAATGAGGCATTACATTTTAGTCCTCACGGGTGACAACGCATCTGTATTTTGATTCGCAAACGAGGATAAATGTAGATGTCTATGGGCCGCAGCGGCCACTTACCATCAGGTGGACTGTGTGCTCGTTTGTCACCCATATCCTATAAAAAAAATACACAACAGAATTTGCTGTGGTTCAGGTCAGATAAGTTCACCTATCGAAACACAATGATAAATGTCGTAAACATAAAACTGAAAGCGCGCGTTCTATAGACTACGTTCAGGCGATTTATGGACCATTTAAATGTTATCTACTTGCAGCAGACTTTTGTTAATCATTTTATTTTTGGCACTGAATGAAGTTTGACTGCTGCTGCTGAATATTTGTTAAAACTTTTATAATTGACAGTTCATGTACTAAAATAAAAATTATAATTTCTTATGTAATTGACGTAGACAACACAAATAAATATATAAAAATAATTTCATTAAAAATTACTTTGTACGTCGAAAGTCATGCCAAACGAGGTCACCATTCATTCAGCAAGAGTTGCGGTAAACGATAAACATTTGTCAAATATGCCACGCTTGTCAAGCAGGTTGGCAACGGTAACTTATTAAAACTATTGAATAAAACTACTTTTACTGATTCTATTGCGTTTAATTAACTTATTTTTTATGAATTCCTGACGACTTTACAGCACCCTTGTTCACGGGGGACTGAGGTGATTGACGTCCCGATGTCACACTTAACCCGACGTATCTTCAGCTTTTTCAATTATTAATTTTGGTCCTATCTACGCAGAATGAACTTACTGTGTCTTTAAGTCTTGCAGTTGTATGCTTGGGTTTAGTTTTAATTTTATTTATTACAGGATCCCAAGCAGCTGCTTGTATCCAGCCTCCCTCTCTATTGAAATTAGGATGTTTTTTTTATTTCGATCGCCTCACGTATCATCCTTGGCAGGAATCGATATTCTTCCGCGAGAATTTGGGGTTTATAAATTTTATGTAATGGCGGTGGCCGCCAAGAATATGATCACATACTACAGACTTCCCTGAACGTTGGTGTTTTACGTCAGCAATGTGTTCTTTTACGCGGATTTTGATAGATCGCTTTGTTTGCCCTATATGTATATGAGATACCACATTCACAATATGTTTATGTGTTAAATAGTTTCTTTGCATCACTAAATAATTTTTTTTAGGTTTTTTATATTTGTTTTTTTTACGTAGTGGAGCCATGCTCCAGCTATCTTGTGGTTGTAGCACGAATAAGTCGGCTCGACCGTGTAAGGACCACGCTCTCACAGAATACCAGCGTAAAATATAGTGAGTGTAGAGAAGTGTAGAGAACCGGAGACCCTTTTTACTGCTTACGAGGCGATCCATCTTAGTCGTTTGGGGTGACAACGTATTTGCATTTTAATTCGAGGATACATGTAATAGCAATGGGCCACAGCATCCACTTACCATCAGGTGGGCTGTGTGCCTGATTGTCAGCGTAATTCTATAAAAATTATACATTAATAAAGAAGACGCGCAATTCCAAAGACCGATTATTTTAACCATATTCTTCGATATCAATTATAATAAGGTAGCAATTGAGAAGCGCACAGTCATACATCTCACGTCTCTCATGATAATTATGTAACTCCCGGTGACATTAATCACCATTATGTGGGATGGTAGTCAATTAATTTACATTAAATTAGTTATAAAAATGTGTTAATATTAAAGGTAGAAAATACTACCTATTAGTAACTCCCTTTATGACTGCTAATATTATGTTTTTCACGTACTATATTTTTTTAAACCTATATATAAGATGAAGCGTCAGTAGCCTAATGGCAGGACGCGGACCGCAAACTCGAAAGGTCGTGGGTTCCAATCCGCCATGCGACCAGAAGTGGTTAAAGGGAATATTAGTAAAGTTTAATAGCATTACTAGTATTTTTTTAAATAAAAAAAATATAAGTGGTAGCAAACGAGAATTCGACTTACCTAATGGTAAATGACTACCGCCGCCCATGAACAACTACAACACCAAGGTAATTGCAGATGCATTGCGTACTGTAATATAGTAATAAAAAATAATAATAATACAGAATACAAATACTAAACTCTCTTTTCACTTTTGTTTATCGCCGTAAAAAAAGTATAAGTATATTTACGCCAACACTACACATCGAATAAAACTAATTCTACGGGTATTCCCAAGGATTTTTTTTACCAGTAAGACTAAACTATAGGGAATCTACTTGTACTTAGTGTGGTGTATTCCCAGTAGTCTTACCAAATAATCTTATTAGTAAAGTTATGCCGCAAAAAAAATTCTCGGTAGTCCTATTATATAAAAAACATGGAATCAGTTAGTACTGTATTTTAGGAAAGGTATTAGGCAAGCATAAACTTGCTAGAGGCAGTGGGATAGTTCTAGTTTATATTTTCTGCCGACTTCCAAAAAGGAGACGGTACTCACTGTACTGTATGTTTTTTTGTTTTTTTTTTTTATGTGTGTTACCTCATAACTTTGTACTGGGCGAACCGATTTCGATGATTCTTTTTTTTTATATGAAAGCTGATAGTTCTCTTGTGGTCTCATATGAATTTGATCATGGTCAGACCAATGGTTATTGAGTTATTCTTAAATAACCTATATTGAAGTCGCTTATATTGAAGTCGGCTGTACAACATTTTTAATTTTAAATTATGTACACTTTTACTACTTATGTTGACTTATGTACGTAATACTTCTGAGACAATAAATATATATGTTTAAATGTGTGTATTTATTTATATATGTATATGAATTATATATATTTTATATATATGTGTATATTTTAAATATGTGTATTTTTTATGTATGTGATGCATGTATATATTTGAACTGAATTATATCATGACAACTTAATTGCCCAAACTCACTCTCTGTTCTACCCAAGGTTAGCTGGTAGAGAATTCCATTTAGCATTAAGTTCGCCTTTTGTACAAATATTTAGTACAATAAAGAATAAATGAATAAATAAATAAAATATTAGCATGCGTGTAATTCACACACGAGCATTAACATGATGTGACCTGTCCAATTCCATTTCAGTATCCTTATTCTTGGTGTATTTATTCCTCGTTTCCTGATTATATTTTGTTTTCTATCTGTGTTTCTTATTGAGGATTCTTTTGTACATATCAGTGTGGCAGCTTATTATAGTTTTGTTATGCTCTTTTGTGAGAGCCAAAGTCTGACAGCCGTATTTACCGTATTTAATACAAGAAATACTACTTGCGTATCTTGTTATTTCACAATTTATTTAGTTTCTAATAATTTTTTATGCGTTTCCTACCCTTGTCTCTATTTTTTCGGAAATTATATCAATGGGTGAAATCAGTTGAGCTAAATAAGTATATTCCTTCACATATTCAATGTTACATATTAAATGGGCAAACTAGAAGCGTCCTTAAAAAGCCGGCTTCAAAAAATAAGGAGTTTCTAATTCAACCATATTAAAGTTAAAAGTTAAATTTACAGCCTTTATACGTCCCACAGCTGGGCACAGGCCTCCTCTCATTTCTGAGAGGGTTTTAGGACAAGGAAATTCCCGCCGCGCTGCCCCAATGCGTGTTGACGAACTTCACATGTCTTCGAAATATGTTTTTCCTTATTTATCAGAAATGCAGGTTTCCTCTCGATAAACACATGGTAAATCAGCACTTAAAATTGTAACTAACAATTTCATTGGTGCCGGCGGGGATCGAACCCGGGTTGCTCGTGTACTGTGAAATTTACAGCGAACACTTAGCCCCAGGGCTATAACGGCTTCAACCCTGTCTTTTTTGTGTAAGTTTCGCGATATCATTGTTTATGGATTTTTTTCTCTAAATCGTGGTTCATTGAAATTCAAAAACATATTATTCGTGACAGAGCCCTAACAAATATTACTACTTAGTAATAAATATTTAACGTATGTTAAAAACTCAACAGAAAAATTTCTTACCTTGCTAATAAAAACTTTCGATAAACGATGTTTTTTTTTATTTTATAAATTGTTTATTTATTATTTATGTATTGTTTAAATAAGATAAAATTCAAGATGTATTATTAAAATACTTGAGAATTATTATTTAGCAAAGTAATTGCGATTTATTTAAAACCCTATATAATATATAAGTTTTAGGTAGCTGTAATAAAGATTTATCACAAGATTCGTGACGTAGTAGGCAGGTGCTCTGACAATTAGGCTACGCTGTCGACACTAGCTAATTTTTAATAATTATAATTTTGTATTTAATACTAAATGCAGTCGGCCAACATGTACTGAGAAGTTACTTGCTATAAAATCCTTTTAGAAATGCGAAGAAGTTCGGGCTCAGCAATGGAACGTAAATGGGCTGTAACTTAAGTTATTTTAATTTGCTAAATAGCTTTCGTGAGTTAAATATTATAACAATTATATGTGGTAGAGCCACGAGCCATGTTACGGCACGAATGGGTCAGCTCGACCGGAGAATGACGACACTCTTAATGAATAGCATCTTAATTCCGCTATGTTTCGTATGATGAGTATAGACAACCGCAGAAATCTTTCACTGGAAACGAGGCATTTGATTTCAGACCTCAGAGGTGACACCGCATCTGCATTTGTATTCTTAATCTATTGGATAGATGTAAATATATATGTGGCACAGCGTCTACTTAAATTCAAGTGGTTATCACTTCTATAGAAAAATATATCTTTTTCATATGTATTTGAATTGCAGAATTCGTTAAAGAAATATTTTACATAAGAAGAATTATAAAAACAAAAGTAATAAACGATCTCACGTTAATGCTTCTGAAAGCTGTTTATGCACTTAATTCATGGCGAGAGCTTTGTTGAAGACTTGAGAGATGAGAAAATTTTGTTATCATAAATTTATTCTAACCGACATGATGCCTTCCGCCTTCTAATGAATATTTCAATCCTGAAATATATATCTCTCAATTAACATTTTCCAAATTGATGATTTTTTCTGAATTGAAAAATGTTTTTTTATAGGATAAGTGAGACAAACGAGCACACAGTCCACCTGATGGTAAGTGGTTGCTGTGGCCCAAAGGCATTTATATTTATCCTCGATGACAAATTGAAATGCAGATGCGTTCTCACCCGTGAGGAATAAGATGGCATGCCCCGTTTCCAGTAAAAAGGGTCTCCGGTTCTCTACACTCACCATACGAAACACAGCAGCGCTAAGCTGCTATTTTACGCTGGTATTCTGTGAGAGCGTGGTCCTTCCCCGGTCGATCCGACCCATTCGTGCTACAACTGTACCAGTAATATAGCTGCAGCATGGCTCTAGCAAAATTTATTTATTAAACTCAGCGGTATAAATAAATAAATAAGATGATCGATATATTTTAGAAATATATATAATCTTGTTTTAAATTAATACATTTTTAATGTAACTGCTAAAGCGCCTTCGCCCAAGTTCTGCTTTAAAATTATTAAAAATATAAATTTTAAAATATTTTTTTCTATGTAGAACTTATCTTGAACTGTTGCACTAGTCTTGGGTTTAGATTTAATTATAAAATGAAGTGTCTGTAAATCTATAAATAGGTCATTAAGTTATTTATTAATCCGTGATCTTAAACTTTTGTAGAAGTAAATAAATAATTTAAAAAAATGTAAGTTTAAATACAAGATAAATACAAAAATAAGACAGCAATTTTTGTTCAATTAATTAGGTAGCGATAGAAAATACTGATCTGTTATATATTAATGCACGTGCACGTTTCCTTATTCATAGCTTAGCAATTTACTTTCCTGTAACAAAGGCCTACGGACGTGGATCGCTACTATTTTATGAGAGGGCAGCAACAAATTTCAGGTAACAAGCTAAGTTTAAATCACAATTAACCACGACAAGAATGTGTCCTGCTTAGAAATTTCGACACAGTTGGGAATGTGGACGATCTTAAGGTCGATTTAATTTAAAATAATTTTAAATGTAGTAGAGCCGTGATAGCTCAAGGCTTAGCAATCGCCGTAAATTTTATGAAATATGCGAGCAACCCGGGTTCGTTTTCCACACAATAAAATTGTGAATTGCAATTTTAGGTGCTGATTTAACATGTCCAAGTGTAAATCCAAATAAGTGAGATGAAACAGTCGGAAGAATAAAAATATTTCGAAGACATTTGGAGTCCGCCAACTTACTCAAAAATAAGGTGAGGCCTGTAGTCCAGCAGCGGGACATATATAGGCTGTAACTTTCTTCCTACTTTACTTACGTTAGTTGTCAGTAATATTGTCCTGGTCGATGTTTGAACAGTTTACATATAAACGTAAGCTTTTTATTGAACAAAAAATGCCATCTACGTTTGTTTTACGATTCTAACTCTGAATATTGGCATAGACCTAATCTAGTAGTCAGGGTATAGATCTCGTGAATCAGAAACTGCTTTACTGTAAGTACTCGGCGAATACATTACCGCCACAGACTCCATAGGGTTAGGGACATTATCACAAACAGCGAATAAGCCTAATATTGTTTTGGTTGTTCGGGCACAGCCAGATATTCTTCATAGACCTTACCATTCGGAATAAGGAGAACCTCGTGAAAACAGGAAAAGATAAGACAAAAAATATCTGGATCAGGCTTATCAAGTGTCTGATATGCCTATATCAGAGAGATATATGGAGTGATATGCAGACTGAAATTGTTACAGTAATCGTCTCTGCAAATTGGCTTAATGCCGGTCAGTGACTCGGGACATCTGAGGTGACTGAAACCCCTATCACGTACCATTTCGGTCTTAAATGCAGAAGGTGGTTCTCCTCAATACTGCCCCCATCGTCGATTGATTTCTTTCCCTTTCCCATAACCCTCGGTAGTTAGATCTACCCTACCAATGGCTTTCATCTGGTAAAGTTATATTTATTTACTTGCAGTTCCCCGTGCTTTGTTGGCGTGAATTTTTTTTACAGGTTTAAATTTTTTACGTGGAACCCTGATAATATTTGTAAAATAAAAGAAACTTAAAGTACTCTTTATAAAATTAGCTATCTGCCTGCGGAAGCTCCGTCAAAATCGGTCCATTAATTTCGGAGGTAGCCGGAAAAAATAGACAGATAGACAAAAATTATAATAAATATTTTTTCGTCATAAGTATATTCTTTCATATTTATTTAGTAAGAAGCTGTTATTTTCACATTGCAAACTGTATTATAAGATTATATGTTAAAAACAGCAAATTCAATTTTTATTTATTTGTTTTTTCTTTTTTAACATTCCGACGACCATTTGCTTTCCTAAAAACACTCCTTAAAACAACTTGAAATCAGTTCAGTAGTTTACAAGTTCATGGCGGATAAAAAATGTGACACGTAATTTTTATATTTTTTTATAGGAGATGCCGATGCAAACGAGCATGCGGCTCACCTGATGGTAGGTGACTACCACCGCCGATAAACAACTGCAACACCAGGGGAACCAGGGGAATTGCAGATGCGTTGCCGGCCTTTTAAAAAGGAGTAGGCTCTTTTCTTGAAGGTCCCTAAGTCCTATCGGTCCGGAGAAATCGCTGATGGTAATCAATTCCACAAGGAAGTCATGTAAGGAAGAAAACATCTTCTGAATAGCACAGTGGTGGACCGCCAATCATCCAGATGGTGTGGATGGTATCAGGAGTTCTGCCGCGATGTGCGTTCGTGAAATTTAGCGGCTGGGATTAATCCGAACAATTCCTCAGAGCACTCCCCGTGGTAAATGCGAAAGAAAATGCAAAGAGAAACAACATCTCTTCGTAGTGCTAATAAATCGATCCGATCGGAAAGGATTCGGTCGTCGACGATTCGAGCCGCTCTGCGCTGGATGCGGTCAAGTGGAAGGAGTTGGCACTGGGGAGCCCCTGCCCAGAGATGGGAACAGTATTCTATATATATAAAGATTATTATTACCATATTAAGAAATGCAATATTAACATGCGTGTAATTCACACACGAGCATTAACATGATGCGACCTGTCCAATTTCATTTCAGTTTCCTTATTTTTGGTTTAACATCACCTATTTCTCGTTTCCTGTATATATTTTGTTTGTAATTCTATCTTTTTTTCTTATTGAGGACTCTTTTGTACATATCAGTGTGACAGGTTATTATGTTATTGTTTTGCGCTTTCGTGAGAGCCAAAATCTGGCAGCCGTATTTGATAACAGGTAATACTACGGGGTACATATCTTGTTTTTTCACAATTTATTTAGTTTCTAATAAATTTTCCATGCGTTGCCTACCATTGTCTCTATTTCTTCCGAAATTTTAACAATGGTTTAAATCAGTTCAGCAAAATAAGTATAATACTACACATATTCAATGTTACATATTAAGTGGGAAAACTAGAAGCGTCCTTAATAAGCTGGCTTCAAAACAGGAGGAGGTTCTAATTCAACCGTATTAAAGTTAAATGTTAAAGTTACAGCCTATATGCTGGGCACAGGCCTCCTTTCATTTCTGAGAGGGTTTTAGGGCAAGGAAATTTCCGCCGCGCTGCCCCAATGCGTGTTGACGAACTTCACATGTCTTTGAAATATGTTTTTTTCCTATTTCACAGAAATGCGGATTTCCTCTCGATGTTCTCCTTCACCGCCAAGCACATGGTAAATCAGCACTTAAAATTGTAGTTAACAATTTCATTTTTGTCGGCGGGGATCGAACCCAGGTTGCTCGTGTACTGTGAAATTTACGGCGATCGCTAAATCCTTGAGCTATCACGGCTCTACTACATTTACAATTATTTTAATCTAAATCCACCTTAAGATCATCCACATTTCCAACTGTGTCGAAATTTCTAAGCAGGAAACATTCTTGTCGTGGTTAATTGTGATTTAAACTTAGCTTGTTACCTGAAATTTATTGCTGCCCTCTCATAAAATAGTAGCGATCCACGTCCGTAGGCCTTTGTTACAGGAAAGTAAATTGCTAAGCTATGAATAAGGAAACGTGCACGTGCATTAATATATAACAGATCAGTATTTTCTATCGCTACCTAATTAATTGAACAAAAATTGCTGTCTCATTTTTGTATTTATCTTGTATTCAAACTTACGTTTTTTTAAAACTAGCTGTTCCCCACGACTTTGCCCGCGTGGAGTTATTTTTTGCGGAACCCTAAAATAAAAGCAGCCCAAGTTACTCCTACAACATCGGCTATCTGCCAGTGTGTATAAATATTGACAAATATTGACATTAAAGTGCGGCCGTTCAGAGAATGCGTTCCTGACACCTATCAGTTAGTCACGACTAGTGATGGGCACAACGTAACACTGAGTTTGTTACCGTTCCTCCAAAATGAACCGCCGCGTTATTTTTAAGATTATTTTCGTTTTAAATTGGCGGAATCATATAAAATTTATATTTTAGTAATTTAAGTGGAAACCAAAAAAAGGTAACATTAATAAATAAAATTGTTTTATTTATTCTTTGTTACAAAGTTACAATCTGTATTTCTATGCAATAAAGTACATTGAATTGAATGTGCGTACAGAATATTAATCAGACTCCGATTCGCTTGAGGAGGTGGTGTCTTCATCATCATCTTCGCCTACATGTATAATTATATTATTATAACAGAATCAATCCTGATATCTCGGTCAAAATGTTCCACAATCAGGTTTTTAGTCTTCTCAACAACCTTTGCCCAGTTATCTCTTGTGACTTCCCCGCAGGCTTCTTTTAATAGGGTCATCATCTTTTTCGTGCTGAATGGCGGCGAATTATTGTGACGGGCGGCGTAACCTTTTATTTGAGCCCAGATTAGCTCAATCGCGTTATATTGGCAATGATACGGTGGAATTCTTAGAATGCGATGACCGTACTGATGAGCCAGTTCATCGATTTCGTATCGCACATTTGCCGCTTTATTTTCTTTAACTAATTTAATTAGCTCTGGTTTTAGCATCTGCATATTTGCGTCAATGCCTTTTGCTTGTAACCAAGCCACCATTTCTTCTTTTTTATTAGCTTGGGTAGGTGGTTTCTGTATTTGAACAGAGTGATAGGAGGCATTATCCATGAATATTACAGAAGGCTCTGGTAGGCTGGGCAAAAGCACGTTCTGGAACAACTCTTTAAATGTAGTGGCATTCATTTCCTCGTGGTAGTCATTTGTGGTTTTTGATTGAAATGCCAGTAACGCGTTCTCCACAAAGCCGTATTTTGCAGAACCTGCGTGGCATATTATCAGACGGGGGGGGGGGGGGGGGGCGTTACCCATTGGTACTTTCGACGTCGACGCTTGTGTATCATCCGTCCAAGAACGGGAAACCGTGTGATTGGCGTTTAGCCATATCTCGTCAATGAACACGACATTATCCCATTTATCAATATTTTTTGCTTCTCTCAAAAGACTTACCCGTTTTAAAATTATGTCGTATCGTTCTAATAAAATTATTCTTTTGTCTGTTTTTTTATACGAAAAACCAATATCTTCTAAGATTTTGGTTAAAGCAGTTTTACCCCCGCTAAACAGACCAGCTTCTCTTAACGATGCCAAAAGCTTCTTCCTGTTGAGATATTCATTTCTGGAATAGTAACCATATATATGATTTCTGATTGCATCGGCGTCAAAGGTGTCAATATCTGTCACGGGTTTAGTTCTACGTTTCTTCTTCGGAGTACGTAAAATATTATCTCCCGTGCCAGTAGAGCCGAACTTTTCTTTATTAATATTTGTTATCGTTCGTTTGCTAACTCCAAGTGCCTGAGAGACGCGTTCTTGTCTTGTTCGACAGGTAACAGGGGTCCGCCATTTTGCCGCTCCCGCACAAAGTAATCTTGCAGCTTGATGATTAACTCACGGGCTCCACTTTTCAATGTTTGTCCACGTTTAGGCATTATTATGCACCAAAAGTAAAAAGAACGCAACACAAAACACAATCGAAGTCCGATTTAGCGCCGATGTCAGTTTGAAAAGCAGAAACAGTCCATTAAACGAAAGCCGGGTAATCAAATAAAAACAGATCGAAAACACTTGAAGAACGTGGTCTATGGGCACGAAACTACAAAAGACGACTGTTTTAGTGTCACAAAATGGCGGCCCATAACGCCATTTGGGGTTATCATTTTCAACCTAAATATAAAAATGCTACTTTCTTTCGCGCGTTCGGTTTGGTCGTAGTTTTATTTTTAAATTTAATAAAAGTTATCTTATAGTCAATCATTATTATTTTAATCATTCATTAAATCATTATTTTCAAATTCTTAAAAAGAAAAACAAAACGTATTATTTTATAAATTATAACTGTATAAGAACAGATTGTAATACTGTTATTGCCTGTTATTGTTAGCACAGCACTACAAATATAAAGCGCTGACATAACCTTGTAATAGCGCAGTATAGATTTAGAAAAATATTGTTTACCAAGTTATTTGACACTCAGTTTGGCACAAAATTATAACATTCATTGATTATTGATATTATAATGTTGTTTTAATGCTCATCAATTGTTAAAACGGTAAACAACCAGCAAAAATATTTTTATCGTAACTGCAACGCCATTACAAAGTTACGTCGTCAGTTCAATCGCGACGTGTCAGGAACGCATTCTCTGAACGGCCGAACTATAATATTTATACGATACTAACGTCAGCCAATTGTTTTGCCTTCCCGGAATCCCTCCACTAACACTTAAACTTTATTGTATGGTATTAAAGTTCAAATTGACTTTAAAGTATTATTACGAATCTTTTGTACGGGAACATAGAAAAGTGTGGTTTTTAGACTTTTTCAGGCAATTTTTAAAAATTTTCTCTCTGTAAGAACCATCTCCTTTCTTCAAGGAGTATTATAAAAAAAGAATTAGCGAAATCGGTTCAGCTGCCCTCGAGATTTGCGCTTAGCAACACATTCAGCGATTCATTTTTATATTATAGATTATTTATTTACTTCTACAAAAGTTTAAGATCACGAATTAATAAATAACTTAATGACCTATTCATAGACTTACAGACACTTCATTTTATAACCAATAGACTAGTGCAAGAGTTTAAAATAAGTTCTACATAAAAAAAAAATTAAATGCAATATACGAGCAACCCGGGTTCGATACCCACACAATAGAATTGTTAATTGCAATTTTAAGTGCTGATTTGCCGTGTACTTGGCGAGATTACATTGGCGATGTTACATTAAGTGAGATGAAACAGTCAGAAGAATAAAAAAAGTCAAAGACATTTGGATTCCGTCAACTCCCCTTGAAGCAGAGCGCCATATCAATTGTTCCGCAACCTACTCAAAAATAAGGTGAAGCCAGCGGAGGGACATATATAGGATGTTACTTTCCTTCTACTTTACTTACTAGTTGTCAGTGATATTGTCCTGATCGACTTTTGAACAGCTTACATATAAACGTAAGCTTTCCATTGAACAAAACATGTCATCTACGGTTGTTTGACGATGCTAACTCTGAATATTGGCATAGACCCGAAATGATGACGGAATGCCCTTACACGTTACCTACGTTGAACTTCATACTTTCAAGGGTTTTTAGTTCATTCTCACTTAAATTTAACTCAGAAACAATAGCGTTCATTTATATACTTCTGCTGTACTGTACCTACTGGGCCTGCTGTTCACTAGTGATCTACCACTAGGTGGTAGAAAGCTTATTTATCATTTAATGTAAAATTAGGTTGTAAGACTTCTTTCAGCCTAGAAGTCCCTCTAGGTAAGTACCACCACCTTACTTATTTTTACCGGCAAGAAGCGTGCGTGCGCTCCTCTCTGAAGAAAATAACACCCATCATAATTACAAGCTAAGAGGGATTCTATATCTGTCCTCAGTGGTGACAACTTGTGTGTGTTTTTGGGCTGAAGTAACGTAGTAGCCACGTGGTAGACTGGTAGAGCCATGCTGCAACTATATTAGTTATATAGTTGTAGCACGAATGGGTCGGCTCGACTGGGTAAGGACGACACTCTCACAGAATACCAGCGTAAAATAGCAGCTTAACACTGCTGTGTTTCTTATAGTGAGTATAGAGAACCGCAGACCCTTTTTACCGGAAACGAAGCATTGCATCTTAGTCCTCATGGGTGAAAACGCATCTTCATTTTGATTCTTTATTAAGGATAGATGTAGATGTCTATGGGTCACAGTAACCACTTACCATCTGGTGAAATGTATGCTCGTTTGTCACCCACATTCTATAAAAAAACTACTTATCACGAACATGAACGTGGACGTGGACGGTTAGTTCCCTTGGCACTTTAATTTCATAGTAAAACAGATATTATTTAAAAACTTTGTTTTAATTCGTTCATCAAAATGTCGGAAATAATAATTTAAAACTTGTAACAAAATGTACAGATTGACAATGTACAATCGTATGTATGCAATATACACCGCAAATTGATATGTATCTCGCAATATAGTAAATATTGCAAGACATATAATATCAATGTCGAGTTCAAAACTCAATAAAACAAAATAGATTTTATTTGTACACTATGCCAGAAACATTGGAATCTAAAGTGAAAGGTAAGGTACGTTCCGTGAAGTTTGTTTCTTTCGAATGTTTTGTATTCAAACTCTTTTCAAGGATGAATTCAAAATGCATAAAATTTAATAGTAACTTGTCCTCTATCAATAAATGGCACGATCAAAGATCCAGGCTCGGAAAAGTTATTTGTTAACGTTATCGTTATTGCCTATTAAAAGTTCACTACTGAACATAGGCCTCCCCCATAGATTGCTGCACAGGGGGGATATTTGTAACTGTCACGCTTGGTAAATGGGTTAGCAGCCGCAGTTTTAAATTTTTATTTGTCATTAGGAAGACGCTGCTGATCGTCTTCTGGTTTGTTTCCCCCTGTCGCCTCTTATGTTACCCACAGAATACTCTCACTACTAGGTCAGTCGACTTAACATGTACCTACGTGACACATACATGCTGCTGTTTAACAAACCTGGATTTGGTGACCGACTGATCTTGAAATATTCACCCAATAACTCTGAACCCAATTATCAGAGAGAAGTACTTGCCTTGCAACCTGAAGAGGGCAAAACTCTTCGAGACTTTGTGCTCACTAAATTACTAAACCTACTAAAACTACTAACCAGCCTACATAGCGTGTTAAGAAACGAGTCAATAATCTTAGAGGGCTTATTCGATATATATTCCGTATATATCATAACTTTCCAAGGTCCATGTTGATAAAGATGGATCTTATGGTGATTAGGATAAAGTGAAAACGTGAAAATACCTCCCTTTTCTCCAAGCGTCAATCTCATTTATGGCGCATCTTGATAAGCTACGTTAGACGGGTAGCGGAAAACCTATTCAAATATTTATTTATTTGTTTACTTACATTTTATTGTACACCTTAATAAAAGGTTTACAAAAGGCGAACTTAACGCCTTTTGGCATTCCATATTTTCCACCACCGGGACGTGTGGAAAATAGTGTGACAGGTGCCATATATAAAATGAACATATTTAAAAATTAAAAAATATATGAATATAAATTAATACAATACTATAATCTTTATATATAAAAATTACGTGTCACATTGTTTGTCCGCGATGAACTCCTAAACTACTCAACTGACTTCAGAGAAATGTTTCACAATGTGTGCAGTTTGGTCGAACTTGAGAGATAGGATAGTTTTAATACCGATAAGTGACCCTCAATTTTTTATATTGTGAATTTTTGATTTTTTTAAGGACACATGGTCGTCGGAAAGGGCAGAACAACGTCTGCCTGGTCAGCTACTACACTATAAAATTTACTACATTATCTTTGGACAAGGAGTTCCAGAGTAGTAATAGCCTGAATGGAGAAGGATTTTTGTAATAAAAGTAAAATTTTTAAGCGATAACGAAAACGTAAAGTAGCAGAGACTTTATGACATGTTTCAGAGATATGAACCCCCCAACTGAAAGTACTATCAACATGGAGACCAAGATTTTTAACTGAAGAAGAGAACAGTATCAAGCTATCATTATAGTAGACGGAAGGTACCCATAATCATTGGTTGGCATTTCGTAGTTGACAGATACTTCGAAGCGCATAGACCAATCATACACCGACATGAGATTAGAATTAAATATGTCAATCGCATTATGAATGTCACAGGTGTCAGACTGTACATAAATTTGTAGGCCATCATCATACAGGTGGTACGAACAATCAATATTTGATGTAATGAAATTAATAAACACAGAGAAGATTAATGGGGAAAGTATACCGCCTTGCGGCTCGCCAGAAATCAGGGCAACCCACTGTGAAGTCATTTGCTGCACGTGGACAGACTGCTGCAGAATACGTCGAACCAAAGTACATAGACCTGTGATGTTGAGCGGCATTACCTGTGAAAATATTATTGTTATTCGTTCATCAACCCCCACACCTAACGCGATGGATATTCATCCTTCGGTATATTCTTAGAATGGCTGATAAGTAAATAAATTTAATAAAAAAATATTTTACGTAAATATGAAAATATTTTACACTCATATGAACGTTAATTATATTTAATCCGCCGTCTCAGCGTGGGCTAGACCCATTAGTCCATTGATTGTATTTTTCAAAAAATCTCCATGTTTTATGTATAAAAATCGGCCAAGTGCGAATCGGACTCGCGCATAAAGGATTCTGTACCATCACACACGTTTCTTGTAGGGTATATTCTTAAAGGTTGACAAACGAACACGCAGTCCACCTGATGATAAGTGGTTGCTGTGGCCCATAAACATCCACATCTATCCTCAATAAAGAATAAAAATGCAGATGCGTTGTCACCCGTGAGGGCTAAGATGGAATGCCTCGTATCCAGTAAATAAGGTCTCCAGTTCTCTACACTTACCAAACGAATCGCAGCAGCGTTAAGCTAATATTTTACGCTGGTATTATGTGAGAGACGGTGTCCTTCCCCGGTCAAGCCGACCCATTCGTGTTAGAACTATACAAGTAATGTAGCTTTAGCATGGTTCGCTATGCTAAAGTTATATATATTAAGTAATTATTTTATGTAATATATACATAATTATTGTATTTATTTATAATACAATTATGAAATAAACAAGAACAATTAATAATAAGGTGGTGTTCGAAGGTGTAGTAAGAATACTACTAGACATGCAAATTGATTGTGTAACTCGTGTTAAGTAGTAGAAATTGTTTTTTTTTTCGGAATATTGAAATACATAACTTAGCTATAAATATTAACTTTTATGAAATAAAACTGATTTGGTATGGATTTTTTTTTACTTTTATTTTAAACAGAATCTGAAAAAAATATTTAAAGAGAATTCGCCTTAATCCAACCAACAGTTTTCTGTTAAGTAAATCTAGAATATCTTTAACTTAAACCAAAGCTCCTTTTCTGTGAAAACACGTTCGTATATTTTGTATGAAAGCAAGTAGCCAAGGGTATTCACACACTAGTCTTTACAAGCAAATATGGGTCAAACGTAGACTGAACAGTTAGACGCATTACGCTAAAATGAAAGAAGTTTTGGTTTCGCACCAGACACTTTTCCATCCGCTTTTATACATTGAATATAAAAGTATGTTTACTAAAATGTTATAACTTGTTATTATTTTATTCAAATAGGTTTTCCAACCAATAAAACAATCCAGATAAATTATTTAACGTAATAATTTGTACAAAAAATCAAATAATTCCATATATTTCAGTTTGATATAGTATCTAGTATTTGCATAATGGTGGCGAAAGAGAATCTTCTACCCTACAACACATTTAATGTCGAAATAGGCGACAGAGGGAAATGAAATTATGAAATGGCCAGTAGCACCTTCTTGATAATAACTGAAAATAAATTTGTGTGTGTAATTGTGTATATCGTACAAAGTGATTCCTTCTTTAAGAAAGATCATTCTTCTTTTATTTATTATTTTACATAAGTAAGTCAAATAATAGTATACTGAAGCAGCTCCGGCAGGGAAACTTTACAATAAAACATTACAAAAAAACTTTTTTGATACCGTACTAAATTTCTTCACTCTGCCTTATTGGTCTCGATTCGCGTTGGAATCTCTAGTTGGGCCAAAAAAATCAGATATAGAGTTTTTCCATCAAGATATACTCAGTATCAGCCCGGAGACTAGAAGTTGGCGGTGTTTCACCCCCTTGCCTCCGAATGCACGTTAAGCTGTTGCGTTGGTCCTGCGCCTGATCTCTCCGGTTGTGTCGACTTACCGCCCCGTCGGACTTTTTTTATTTATTTTCTTCCCATTATACAATAAACGTATTTATCATTTTCATTTGCCAAACTGAATTACAGTTTGTCGGCAATATATCTCGTATTACATGCTTATGTTTATATAATCTGAAGTATATTTTCTTATAGATATACTAACATCTCCCAACATCTATTTTATTATTTTATATATTAATTATACTATGAGGGTGAGGAAATAGATGGCTCAGTTGTGCTGGTGCATACACTTGGGCACTATAATCCTGGACTGCGCTGATGGCTAGTCTCCGTTGAGGCTGGCCGCAGCGACCGAAATTCGGTCTTGACGGCTTTAAACTTCTCCACTCCGTCGTAAATGAAGTTTCACTTCAATAAAACAACTGCGTATGCCAATCCTTTATTCAGCAGTTGACTCTTGATAGGTTGTAATGGATAGGTTTGTGTAAATATAAGTGAATATTTTAAAACAGTTGACTGCACGAGGGCAGGGCTTGGAATTATTATCCGATAGTTGATTTTTGAAAAAAAAAGTCCGGTTTTCATAAGGCACACCGGCACTAAAACTCAAATTATTTATTTCCTACTTAAATGTACATTTATTTTAATATATATTTTTGGCCAATAGAAACAGCTTAAGTTGGTTTGTCTACAAATTTTATTGTGAAAGTCTTTGTAATGTGTTTCAGATGGTAACCCTACCCTACAGCAAGAGAGTTCACATTTCATCTTGTTGAATTTGTAGTGAAAGTGTACACACTTCTACCTATAATTTATAAAGACGCGCTTATAATTTAAATTACCTGTCTCTACATTTCCAGTAACAAATCATTTACTTTTATTCATTTAGCAATGCACATTTGATGCTCTAATTATAAGCATATTTTTTTATAATCACGACATTACTGCACGCTTGAGCAAACTGTATAACCATATACATTGTTTTCTAAGAATATAATAATATCAAAGATAAGTAAGTATCTATGAAATTCGTATTAAATTAAAACAAAACTCCAGTAGACTTTTTAAGATTGGTATTGTTGTCTAAAAATATATTGTTAAATATTTCTACCTAACTACACCAACTTTTTTGTCTATTTCTGTGTGATAGAGCCATGCTGTAGCTATATTGTGTTTGTAGAAGGAATTTACGAACCCTTGACGCGAGCTTGACCAAGAAGGACCACGCACGCAGAATACCATAGTAAAATAGAGAGACCCTTTTTACTGGAAGCGGTAATGGAATGCCTTCCACGCAGCTGACACTGAAATTATATTTGTTTTACAGAAGAGGGCCATAAGAGCAATTTATGATTTAAAGCCTAAAGAGTCGCTGGGACAAAATTTTAAGGAAATTAATATATTAACTTTGGCCTCTAAATACATTTATGAAAATGTAATGTACGTACACAAAAATAAAAGTAGTTTTACAAAAATAAGTGATATTCATTCTGTAAATACTAGGAACAGACACAAGCTAGTAGTACCAGTTACTCAACTCCATCGAGTCAGTAGTTTATTCTTGGGGCGATGTATACGCTTTTACAACAAAGTTCCAGAAAATATACAAAATTTGACCTGCTCAAAGTTCAAAAACTTTATTAAACTAAGTTTGTATAAAAAGGGTTATTATAATATTAAGGAATTTATGGATGATAATAACCTCTGGAAATGAGGTGATCGCTACCAAGCTATTTCTAATTTGTTATGTTGTTAATTTGTGTAATATCATGATTGTAATCTATTATTTATATAAAAAAAGTCCCGCTGGGTTTCTTCCTGGTTCTTCCCAGGACAGAGGTTTTTTCCGAACCAGTGGTAATCAAACAAAAGAGTGACTTTCAATAAGAATTATTTATAATCTATATTGAATAAAAAAGTTTCTGTTTCTGTTTCCATCTTAGCCTTCAGGGGTTCATTTGAATTTTGATTCTTAATCGAGGATATATGTAGATGTCTATGAGGCGCAATATCCACTTACCATCAGGTGGACTGCGTGCTTGCTTGCTCTGTAAAATAAAAACTTTAACTTACCTTATTTATCATTTATTAATTACAAACACCCACTGTTAACTCTAGGCCTCCCCCAAAACAGCCCCCCCCCCCCCTCAGGGAGAATCTCGCTACAGTTTCCTTTGCAACTAAATAAAACAAATATTGCCTTAACACAAAACAACTACTTTGTATTTTAGTTATTTGTTAGTTAGTTAGCCTTGCGATATTTCGCCCTAAATAAATTATTAACTTAAAGTATACATAAGCATAGCTTGCTTGTGTATACTCTCAGATTATATATATATATATATATATATATATATATATATATATATATATATATATATATATATATATATTCTAGACTAGGGCACCGCTCCGGCTTCGACTGAGAGACAGAGACTGAGAATGTCATTCATGTCATCATTTAGATTTTTCACGATACTCATCAACGACCATTTATATTATCAACTATTCAATTTAAAAAAAAAGTTTCCAAACATTTCGGATAACGAGAGGACTAGAGCACTCCTTTGTGAAGTTTCTACCGTTCCGAAGATTAGCTTGGACATACAGATAGACACACCAACATTTTGAAAATGATTTTTCATATCATAATGGCATTCGAATAACCTCTAGTCAATAAAAGGCAGTTTTTCGATATTACAGACAGACGCTTCAATTTTATTTATATGTTTAGTACATTTAGATAAATAAGTCAAATATTAATACTTGTTCCAAAAACTTTGTACCCCTTTTTAAGCATAGTACGCGCACGGAGGAGGTAAGATTTGGCATAGAAAGTTAATGTGGAGAAGAAGTGCGAATCTATATATTAAATAAAATATGTTAAAACATTCATTGTTAACGTTTACTCAATCACAAAATACAACCTCTACTCAATATCGAGTAGATATTGTAGCCATAGAATTTTAAAATGGTGCTAACAATTAACTACTACTTAATTTTATGTGATTTGAAATATTATTTTATATTTTGTATATTAGATGTCTATGTTTTGTATATTAATCAGTTAACGGTAAAATACAACTTGCTTAACGTATTTCGACCACCAGTATAATTAAAATGTTATACATATTTTTTCCTCTTTCTTTTTTATCTTTGTTTGGCATCCCATTACAGTCCACTGCTGAGCATAAGCCTCATTGTGAAAGAATTTGACGTAATCGCCACGCTTACCACGAGAATTGGTCATTACAATACCAAATTTATACGTGGTAGAAGCCATACTGCAAATGTAGCGAAAAGTAGGTCGGCTTGGCGATAAGACCACGGTCTCACAGAATACCAGCGTTAAATAGCAGCTCAATGCTGCTGTGTTTCGTATGGTGTATAGAGAACCGGAGACCTTTTTCACCGGATGTAAGGCATTTCCACTTAATCTAGGGTAGATGGAGATGTCTATGTGCCACAACATCCACTTGCCATCAAGTGATGTGTGCTCGCTTGTCACCCTTATTCTATAAAAAAATATCTCGCACTTTACACCGCATTATATCGTAGGGCAATATATATTTCTGATTTTCTTTCAGTCATTGCACTGACACACACGGAACGTGATTGGGTGGTTCTTTGTGGCCACCACACGATTTATAATTTATTTCTTTAGCATATTTGATTGTTTTAAAAAAAATAGCACTCGTAAAATACACCGTAAATACGTCAGAATTTGCTGTTTTTTTTATAGGATAGGGTGACAAACGAGCACACAGTCCACCTGATGGTAAGTGGTTACTGTGATCCATAGACATCTACATCTATCCTCAATAAAGACTCAAGATACAGATGCGTTGTCACCCGTGAGGACTAAGATGGAATGCCTCTTTGCCAGTAAAAAGGGTATCCGGTTCTCTACACTCACCATACGAAACACAGCAGCGTTAAGCTGCTGTTTTACGCTGGTTTTCTGTGAGAACGTGATCCTACCCCGGTCGATTCGACCAATTCGTGCTACAACTATACTACTAATATAGCTGCAGCATGGCTCTACCACGTAAAAGAAACGTTGCTGTGGTTCTTTTGTTTCATTTTTATGTGTTCAATATTGATTTAGCATTCATCATTGCGTTTTAATAAGTAAAAATGTATTGTTTATTTAAAATAAGAACCACTCACGTCTGGTACAAGAATAAAATATTTTACGTGTGGTGGCGGCATAAAAGAACCACTTAACTTCATTCATTCAGTATCGCCAGCTTGGACGAATTATAATACACAAGCACTTGTTTTTCTGCAAGAGAACAGGCGGCTAAGACAAATTTAGAGAGAACATCTTTCTATCTTTACCTTACACGATAAATATTTTATACCTTTACCTGAATTAAATGTATTAAAAAAATAAAACCCGTATAGTACACAACAGAATTTGCTGTGGTTCAGGTCAGATAAGTTCACCTATCGAAACACAATGATGAATGTCGTACACATAAAACTGAAAGCGCGCGTTCTATAGATTACGTTCAGCCGATTTATGGACCATTTAAATGTTATCTACTTGCAGCAGACTTTTGTTAATCATTTTATTTTTGGCACTGAATGAAGTTTGACTGCTGCTGCTGAATATCTGTTAAAACTTTTATAATTAACAGTTCATGTACTAAAATAAAAATTATAATTCCTTATGTAATTGACGTAGACAGCACAAATAAATATATAAAAATAACTTTATTTAAAATTACTTTGTACGTCTAAAGTCATACCAAACGAGGTCATCATTCAGTAAGAGTTGCGGTAAACGTTATCGCTAATTTTCAAAGATGACCAAAGCCTTAAAGAATTTAGTTCAAAGAGCAATCAAATGAGGGAATGATTTTACAAAAAAACGTCTGAGATGTTTTGGATATGTTGTGCACCCATTTCAATAGCGACAACTGTAACAAAGACAGTTTTCTTGAAAGACAGTGAAAATAATATATAAAGTTAAATGGTGCACAATTTGGTTTTAGACCAAATCTATCAATACGTATTCAGTCTTGCCTTGAAGACCCACACCGTATTTAGGTCGAAAGACAGACGCTGAAAAATTATTTAACTGTTGCTATGCGCATAACGATCGTCAAATCAAACCATTTGGCTCAAATGAATGGTACATAAACAACAAAAACGAAGAAGCAAGTCGGTTAGATGTCCAATGATAGAAAGAAGAAGAATGAAATCATACAGTTCCTGGACACACTTTGATATGTACCTTAATATAAATGTTTACCGTAACTGTTACAGTCTAATGCTGAATATAGGCCTGCCTACCATAGATTGCCACATATGGGGAGGGGGGGGGGGACATTTGTCAAATATGCCACGCTTATCAAGCGGGTTGGCAACGGTAATTTTTTATTTTTGGTCGTTATTATTTTTTATATTTACGCAAACACTACACATTGAATAAAACTACTTTTACGGATTTTATCGCGTTTAATTAACTTATTTTATATTCCCGACGTTTCGGTTGCTTTCCAGCAACCATGGTCACGGCGGACTGAAGTGATTGACGTCCCGATGTCAGAGTTAACCCGGAGTACCTTCAGCTTTTTTAATTATTAATTTTGGTCCGATCTACGCAGAATGAACTTACTGTGTCTTGAAGTCTTGCAGTGGTATGCTTGGGTTTAGTTTTAATTTTATGAATTACAGGATCCCAAGCAGGTGGTAGTACCCACCCTCCCTCTCTATTGAAATTAGGATGTTTTTTAATTTCAATACCCTCACGTTATCATCCTTGGCAGGAGTCGATGTTCTTTCGCGAGAATTTGGTTTATCAAATCTAATGTATTGGCGGGGGCCGTCTAGGATATGATCACAAACTGCAGACTTCCCGGAACACATAGCTCACGTGAAGCACCAACGTTCCGGGAAGTCTGCAGTTTTGGAAGCGTCAGGAATATAAAATAAGTTAATTAAACGCTATAAAATCCGTAAAAGTAATTTTATTCAATTTTTGGTCGTTATTAGGAAGACGCTGCTGCCCATCTCCTGATTTGTTTCCCTCTGTCGCCTCTTACGACACCCACCGGATTATATGGGGTAGTGGATATTCTTACACCGCCACTACACGGCATGGTAAGTATTTATATACAGAAAATAAAATATGAACTCATTATTCTAAATTATCCGCTGTGTGTTGGAGGCGTAAGAAACTCCATAATACCATCTAACCGTTCAAGCACAAGTGTTGTAAGACGCTACTTGTGGAATTCTAGGAAGACTTCATGGTCTCGGATTACACCATATCGATTACACTAGAAGTAAGATACCCGGATAAATACGAGAAGCAGCTTCAAATTTGAGAAGCGTCTGGTACTAACGATAAATTATATATTTTTAAACTACAAATTCCTTTGTTTCTGTTTAGTTGAGTGCGAAATAGTGTTGCAAGCTTTTCGGAAAATAAGCTCTTTAAGTTTTTCTTCCGTAGATTCTTTTTCATGTTCTTTTCGTTTGACCCATAAAAGACAGTAACAACCTATTTTCGAATACGCTTCTCAAGGCAAACTCTATTAGTTTAGCATTCCTTTTCAGTTACAGAATGTTGTGCACAGAGACGAGAATTTAGCAAACGGGAAAATTTTATAGATCATTTCAACACAACTTTTTTTTAAATGTATTAAACTTTTTTAACACTAAAGTGACAAACAAAGTTACATTATACCTGATAGTATATTGGTATACATATGCACCCGATTTAGAATAAAAAGGAGGCCATATATGAGTTGCCCCTTTTGAGGGCTATGATGGAATGATTTAGAGCATGTTATTATACTGGCGCTCTATACCCTTTAGACCAGAAAACAGCAGCACACGCTCTGCTGTTTGGCCGCCGAAATAGATAAGAAGATGGCTACTATGACGAACTGCTACGAGTACACAGAAATATGATCATGTCCCAAAGCATTATTTTGAAAATAAAAATCATTATAAAATGTTTTAAATGGCATTATATGTCTTTCGATTCCACTTTCATTAATGGCAGCCTTTATAAGTCCACTAATTTTCGAAGAAAGTGCTAGAAGGTTTAGTAAAATAACCTATAACTACCACGCTGGACATGCTAAGTGGATTGGTGAGCCAAAAACCACGCAATAGCAATGCTGCTTACTACCTGTCTATATGGTTCTTAGTTCAGTTTATAACATGAATTTCTCGCTATAATTCGGTCATACAGCTTGGCCCTTCAGACTGACTACAGGGCTGGTCATTTGTTTTTATGTCAAAGAATAAACCGTTATAATTTTTTTATATTTTAATGCGGCTTGCATTGAAAAAAAATAATTTACTATTTCATCCTACTTTGTTCCTTTCGTTATAAAAATCACACAAGTACACGCACGTCGTTTGATTGACGCCCGTGTCTTAATTCCGTCTTGACTCAGATTTATTTAAACAAGCTTAATTAAAACAAGTGCGTTGCAATTCGTGAAAGGGAATATTTAGAACAAAAGACATTGCTAAAACTCGCCTAAGAACCAACATATATTTGACAATTACTAAAATTCTTATCCTTAATTATGCATTAGATAACATTCATTAGATAGTAACGGACACTTCTGAATTGTGAAATCAAAATAAAAAAGACTTAACATAGTAATGTTTCATAAAAATAAAACCTAAAAATGTCTATGATAACTGCTAATATCTAAGTTTTCAAAAGTCTCCGTCAGGAGTTATTGTTCTTACATACAATAATGTTTAATTTCACTTTTTTTTTCACTGTTGGTTATTATTTGGTTTTTCCTTTCACTGTGGGTTATTATTGGAACATTGTACGGAGGGGCACACTTAAATGATCGGGAATAGAATATTTCGGATTGAGTTACAATAAAACCTTTTTTAGAATCGTAGCAAGTGGAAAGAAGTGGTCTCTGCCTACCCCTACGGGAAAGAGTCGTGATTATATGTATGTATGTATGTATTATTCACTTACACTAAGTGAATGATAATAAATATTCATATCAATAAAATTTTAGGCTTAAGAGGAATATATTCGCTTTTTGAGCATAGAAAATATTATATTATAACTAGTGAAGAAATTAACGGTGCAGTCTTTTTTTTAATTTTGATATGTCCAATTTTTTAATTTTGTTTACAAATTCTGCTTCTCCTACAATTAACAACGAACCCTACAAATAAATTTCTTAGAGAATTCTGAATGTTGTCTAAAATTAACGAGCAGGAGAAATTATATTATAGAATATTCTGGTAATTTTTCTTTCTTAGTATTTTATTACACAATAAAATCTCTATACACAATTCACAAAGAAGAAGTAACATCTGGATAAGACGCAAGGTATTAGACGGAAGTAATAAAAATCATAATACTACTGAGCCGATTATTCTCGTCTTTATGAATATGACTGGGCTACGGGATTCTCAATTAGAATATCCCCAAATTACGATCTTAATTTTCTTAAAAAAGGAAGTAATGATATTCAAATTTATTAATATTATAAAAAAATAAGAATTTTGCTTCCTATGGATATTTCAATATTTTTAGCTAACTTCAAAAAAATAAAAAGGTTCTCAATTCGAATGTATGTTTTGTTTTGTATATTACGCGATATCTTCGTCTATTTTGAACCAATTCCAATAATTATCTTTATAGTAAATAGGTTATACTTGGTACCATATCAATTTGAAATAAAAATTCCACCCGTAATGATGGATATAAAAATATAAATAAATTAAATATAATAAAATATAATATATGGATGAAGTGTGTGATGTAAGTTTTTAGTCTACTCAAGATGGTAAGAATAATTAAAAATTGAATTTAAAAAAACTAAAAAGAATAAAATAATGTTTAATTCTTTTTTTTATTAAAAAAATCGTTTTTTATTCATATAAAATACAAGCATTTAAAATAATAATAAACATCGCCAATACACTATACCTTAGAACCAACTTCAGAACGAGGTTACTTTTTACTAAAGGTTATATTTTTCGCAATTTGCACTAGCATAAACGGCGAATGGTAACATAAATTTTTATCGTTTAATGTTAATCTTTAACAATATTTTTACGAGGTGGAGTCGCGCGGCGTATTATGGCTGCAGAACGAATGGGTAATCCGGATCGGGGAAGTATACCAGTGTAAAATATTAACATAAAGCTGATGTATTTCCTTTGGTGTGCGACGGAAAACGAAGACACTATTTACTGGTAAAGAGACGTGTTGTCTTAGTCAACAGCTATCTTAATCGAAGATAGATATAGGTGTTGGTATGGGCCACAGTATCCACTAACCATAAGGTGTACTCCACCAGTGTTCGTTTGTCAAAAGAGAAAAACATTAATTGCTAAATTATTCAAAAATTGTTAACCCCTTGGAAGAGGTTTATATCCAGCAGCATGATGATGAATATGATGATTCAAAAATAGCTTTTGTTATAATACCTAACCTAAAATGTAAACATCAGAAAAAGAAATCGATAAAATTGAATCCCGAAAGCAAGAAGTCAAGTTATCAATAAAATCAATGTTGATTTTATACTTTATCTATTTCCGTAACTAGAGCAATATTTTTATGACAGTCATCCATAACTTTATAAAAAGTAAAGTTACAGGTTACAGCCTATTTACGTCCCACTGCTGGGCACAGGCCTCCTCTCATTTCTGAGAGGGTTTTAGGGCCAGGAAGTGTCCGCCGCGCTGCTCCAATGCGTATTGGCGAACTTCACATGTCTTCGAAAATATTTTTT
This sequence comes from Parnassius glacialis, assembly GCA_033319125.1. Taxonomy (NCBI): domain Eukaryota; kingdom Metazoa; phylum Arthropoda; class Insecta; order Lepidoptera; family Papilionidae; genus Parnassius; species Parnassius glacialis. The sequence goes on from JAVANC010000012.1 coordinate 9,760,491, forward strand.
CTTTTAGACATGCAGGTTTCCTCACGATAGTTTTCCTTCACCGCCGAGCACGTGGTAAATCAGCACTTAAATTGCAATTAACAATTTCATTGGTGCCGGCGGGAATCGAACCCGGGCTACTCGCGTATTGTGAAATTTACCGCGAGCGCTAACCATCTGACCTACCACAGTTGATTAATAAAAAAAATGTTTTTGTTTGTCATTTGGTTTGTGAAAAAGAAATTATTTAGGTAGCAGGACTAGTTTTCTTTCTTTCCGTCCGTCTGAAAAAATATCACACAAGACAAGAAGCAATTCACTGCTGCATTCTGATCTAAGGTGCGAAAGCAAATAGTTAGAGATTTGAGTATCTTAGACCACCAGCATGACAACGCACATGTAGCATTCTTTGCTTCGTTCGCAAATACTTTTAAGTGAACGGTTTCAATAGCATATATGAATAATTTAATGTTAATAATGAATAATCTCCTTAATTTTGTATATACCACCTAGGTCAGTAAAATAATCTTAAGTATACAACAGTATATGCATATATTTAAATCTCTTTCTATATTGTATTGTATATTGTTACTTTCATAGCGTAATGTCTTATGGAATTTTGCTATGGGGTAATGCGGCTGATATTGAAGCTATATTTGTTTTGCAAAAGAGAGCCGTTCGGGCGATTTATAACCTAAATTGTAAAGAGTCCCTCAGAGAAAAAATTAAAGAAATAAACATATTAACTTTGGCATCGCAATATATTTATGAGAATGTAATGTATGTGCATAAAAACATAAATAGCTATAATAAGAATAAGGATGTGCATACTTTAAATACTAGGAACAAACATAAGCTTGTAATGCCAGTTACTAGACTCCACAGAATCAGTAATTCATTTATGGGGCAATGTATACGCTTTTACAACAAAATCCCAGAACATATTCAAAGTTTGTCAATAAACAATTTTAAAAGTTTTATTAAAGAAAAACTGTACAAAAAGGGTTATTATAATATCAAGGAATACATGAATGAAAATAACCCCTGGGAATAGGGTGATCGCCACCATGCTGGTTCTATGAAAAATCATTTAAAAATTTTGTATAAACAAAATTATTGTTTTTTTTTTAAATTTTAAAATGATATTTAAATGATAATGATGATGATGAAAGGAAATATTATCGCGAAAAAGAAGAAATAAGGACGGGAAATTATACATTTTCTGAACTACATGAATTAGGATTCATTGAATCATCTAATGAAACAGAAATAGAATTAAATCAGTATTAAAAAAATGAAAATGCTCATTTTTATGACATTGCAAATATCGAAAAAATATTTTGTATATATTTTACGTTTGGTTATTAATGAATAAACTTTTTTACTATTTCTTATATGGCAATCATATTTTTAGCAAGCACATTCTAAAAACGGGAAATTCTGCTAGTCTACTTTTGAAGTTCCCATAATTTGTAAGCTTTCAAATTAATATATATTTATTTATTTACTTTGATCTTTGAATAAATTAAGTAATAAAATTATTTATTTTTACAATAATTGATTATTTCTAAATAAGAAAAGGAAAATTTTGCTATAACACACCTTAAAAATTTAAATTAAATCAGGATTTTGAATTTATTTAATTGAAGAAAACTTTGCAGAATTGTATCAATTGGAAATCTGGGTCGATTACAAATTACGTAACCTTAAAAATACTAACTTGACATGTCAGAATGCTTTTTGTTTGTATTTGTAAGCCAAATGTTTATAAAAAAAAGTTAAGTTTTTGAAATTTAGAATCGATATAATATATTTATTCTCGTCGGAGTACTTGAAAAAATCTTCAACTTATTTTTAAGAAATAATAATGTCAAAAAACAATTTTTAAAAAAATTATTCCTGATTTCGGATTCAATTACCAAGTAGGCAAATATAACCTGGTCTATTTTAATGAACAGATCGTAAAATAGTGAGAGTGCGAGAATTATGATTCTCCGATGATGCCTTCTCACTCTTACTCGGACCTCGTTAATTAGTATACGAGTAAGCGTACGTAGTATACGCGTAAGAAATAGTCCTCTCTTTTTAACCCAGGGCTTAATAAAAAATACAACGGCGTAGGATTTAAAAAGATTATTTCCTTATAAATTCACACCTGCCGAAGCATATTAGGATTTTTTTTCAATCGTTAATTTAGAAAATTTTACGAGGAATCTAGATATGGCAAAAAAAAATAATTTCTTAATTTTCAAGCATTGAAATTTTAATTTGAAAATTTCAAATTGTTATATTTTTTAACAATAAAAAAATTTGTATCTCTAAAATTTTAATTTTTACATTTTAAAATCTAACCTTTAGATTAGATTTTTTAAGAAATTGAAAAAATATTGCTTGTTTCTACTCCTTACGATTTATTAAAATTTACGTTCATCCCTTAAGCTCAAAAACTCTCTAACTCGGTTAAATTTGACCGGAGGAAAAAAACCTTTTCCATGTAAAATTTTAAGTTCTACACATGTTTATTAAATCTTTTTTGTCTAATACGTACCGTTTTTACCGTTTTCGAGTAATTGTGAAAGAATTATTTTTACAACTTTTTATAACCTTTACCGGGGGTTGCAGACACGAAAACCTTTACACATTGGTTTTGTATCATTAATACAACTTTATATCAAAAATGCAAAGTTTAGTGTTAATATTAATTGATTGATATTTTTGTTTTTATATAGATTTGTATTAAAACAAAAATATCTGTTTATCCTTAAATACAGCTGCAAGTATCTTTATGTTGTATAATAATTAATGTCTTGATTTACTATTATATCCTAACATAATCTGGCTGAAAATATTTGTACGTCGGAAACAGCAGAACATTTAGCATCCGAATTATTTTGTAACAAATGTAATGTACCATATTCTAATAAATAAATCAAGTTATATTATATTTGTGAAACGCAGGAAGGCCGTATACACTGGCGTATCTCAGTGTAATACCACACGATGTGCTGCAGCGACAGTATGGTGGTTAAGCATATTACCATCTTTGGCTGCTTCACCACTTAACACCAGGTGGCATAGCAGGCTACTACTCCTAAATACTTTTACTTAACTAATTTATCTTTTGCTTTCTAGCGTTAAAACCATTTTTTGTTTTAATATGCAGATCGTATAAACATTTTACTTTTATGGTGTTTTAAGTCAACAGTGAAATCGAAATGCTCAGGTGAACTAAGTTTATAAGCAAATGAAATCTCCTCATCTCTATGTTTGCTCTTCCCGTGCTCAAGTTGCCTTTTTAAACAGTTTTCACGGTGCTCGCTATTTTTATAGCATCACTTTAAAACTATAAACTTTATAGTCAGTTATTCCGAGGAATTGAGGTTCATATTAAAACTAATATATTTAGTTTTGTTTTCTTCTTTAGTTTCAGGTTATAGGTTGCATAAAACTGTTAAGAGAAATTGTTTGTTAAGTTTATATATTTTTCTTGATATGTATATTATGAGAAAAGAATAGAATACAATAGATCATTTTTATTTAACATAGATTACAAGAAAACTTAATGAAAGTCATTGAAACTTTACCACAGGTTTAGATAAAAAAATCTCTATCTTGAGAAAACAAGAAAAGAATCTCCAGCAAGAAACCCAGCGGGACTTTGAACAATAATTTACAATATAATATATAATATAAGAGTACGTTGGCTTTATGCTGTTGAGCATAAAGCCATACTTGTATGCGTAGAATAATGAGTGTGGACAAATGTATTAAATTCAAAAGTATATATAAAAAAAGGAAAAATAATATGATGATTGTTCATATTATATTTCCCTTTTTTATGTCTACCTACACCATGTGGGTTTAAAATAACCCCACTAGACTTTGCCTCTAGTTTGTCTGTAAATAAAGTGTAATAAGTTTATGTGCGTTTTAGGTATTTATAATAATAAGTGAATAAATAATACACAAAAATGTATAAAAATAAACATTTATTATGAAAAAATTACAATCGAAGAACTTCTCCATAAAATCAATGAATTTCCAATTAGTTACTATAAAAAAACAACAAAAATATTTTCGAAACCAAAACGTAATTATTTTGCTTATTGATTAAATAAAGAGAACTGTCGTAACATATATAACAATCACTATATGTTATTTGATAGAGATCATTCGGTACCTAAATCAGGAAAATTTTGGCATATTAAATTTGCATGTTTTTTATTTATAGGAGAAGGGTGACAAACGAGCACACAGTTCACCTGATGGTAAGTGGTTGCTGTGGCCCATAGACATTTACATTTATCCTCGTCTGCGAATCAAAATGCAAATGCGTTGTCACCCGTGAGGACTAGAAGGAATGCCTCTTTTCCAGTAAAAACCATCTCCGGTTCTCTACACTCACCATACGAAACATAGCAGTGTAAACCTGCTATTTTACGCTGGTATTCTGTGACAGCGTGGTCCTTCCCTGGTCGAGCCGACCCATTCGTGCTACAACTATACTACTATTATAGCTACAGCATGACTCTACCGCGTATGTGCTTTGTATATAGCAGCTTCGCATTTGAAGCAGCCATTCAGGGTCTTCCTGTCCTTGTTTCTAGTACAGAACGAATATCTCTGAGGCCTTCGAGGATGCTTTGGTGATGATCCTGGTACTTTTTCATTTCGAATTTCAAGCACGTGTTTTCTTATATCGCGTGGTACAGGTGGGTTATCTTTTCTTAAGACTCATATTCCTTCAATAACAATACTGCAATACGATCATCATTCATCTTTGTAGGATTATTGAACAACTGTACCTATAATAAATTCAATTTTGTATAATACACCTACTGTAAGTGTAAATAACATAAAACAGGTGTACTTACTTTTTAGCGACGTCCTATACAACATGGGGTTAAAAATACCCGGGAACCACTATATGCGCGTGCACACACGACCGCAGTGCGCGGAGCCGGAGTACTGATACAGGCTGTTAATGTACGTGGCAGGTCTTAAACTTCAGCTACTAAGAAAATCGAGACATTTGGTTGTGTTTCAATATAAAATCATGGCATTTTAAAAGTCATCATCATTATCGTCATTACAGCCTTTCATAAGTCCACTGCTGAACATAGGCCTCCCCCAAGGAATGCCACAAAGCACGGTCCTGAGCCACCTGCATCCATCGACTTCCTGCATGTCTTACCAGGTCGTCACTCCATCTCGCGGGGGAGCGCCCTACACTTCGCCTACCGGTACGAGGCTGCCACTCAAGAACATTTCTTCCCCATCGGTTGTCGATTCTTCGAGCTACATGGCCGGCCCACTGCCACTTCAGCTTACTACTCCGTTGGGCTATTCTGCTCCTTGCCTCCGGTGTAATGCCACCATAGAGGACGGAATTAAAGAGCCTCTGAAGGACTTTCAGTACCGGTTTTCCACCCGCTTTCAGAAGCTCCGGTGTAATTCCATCCTCGCCTGGGGACTTAGCGTTTTTAAGGTGCTGGATAGCCATTCTGATCTCGCTCAGACTGACGTCCGGGACATCTTCGGAATAGTGTCGGATAAGACTGGCTCTTGGATCGTTACTCACACTTGCGTGTGGCTCCAATGATGACGTGTACAGCTGTCCATAGAACCTCTAAATCTCACTCAAAATCTCAGGTGCCCCGGAAACGATGCTGCCACACTCGGTCTTCAGCTTTGGCAGTTGGCTCTTTCTGGCAGGCAAATCTCTGGCAAAGACTTTTCTTCCGCTCGATGGCAACTTCAATACAAGCTGTATTGAAGTTGCGTAAGTCCCGCCGCATGCATTTGGAGATCTGTATGTTCAGTTGCCTGTATGCTGTCAAATCTGTTGAAGAATGTAGCTTAATCTCCTGTCTAACAGCCATAACATTAAGAGTGTGATCGGAGAGTTTTTGTGTTAACTTAGCTCCAACCGCATGGACAGTTTCCACGAGCTTGTCATTCATATCTTCCACTTCATTGCAGTCTTCTAGGCACTGAAAACGGGTTTGTGACTCGAGCTGAAAGGTTTCGGGACTTTGGAACAGAGCACAAGGGGGACGGAGCGTTGACTTCATTAGACGAGACCTCTCCAATTTGACGTTAAGGTTCAGTAGGCCTCTAACTATTCGGTGATCGCTACCAGTTTTCACCCTCGCGATCACGGAGACATCACTGAACAGTTGTCGTCTGGTCGTCATAATGAAGTCAATCTCATTTTTTGTCGAACCGTCGGGGCTCGACCGGGTTCATTTTCTATAGGGCCGCTTCTGGAAGAAAGAGTTCATTATAAAGAGTCCCTCTTTCTCCATGAAGTCGGCCAGTTGCTGACCCCTTGCGTTCCGTTGCCCTATTCCAAATTTCCCTACTTTCAGCTCACCGTTCTCTCTTGTGCGTAGTTTTGCATTGAAGTCTCCCATTAACACCGTATATTGGGTTTTGGAGGAATGCATGGCTCTAGAGATATTCTCATACATTTCCTCCACCTCCTCATCGGGGTGTGCCGAGGTTGGTGCGTAAATCTGGATGACCTTCAGCGAATACCGTTTGGTGATTCTGAGTATAAGGAACGCAACCCTCGTCGACACACTCCCGATCTTTTCAACGTTGTTTACGAGAGACTTGTGGACGATAAATCCGACACTTCCTTGGGACAGATGGTCGCTCTCCCGGTGATAGAGCAAGTTGCCGGATTTGAGGATTACCGTGTCCTCCCCCTCTCTTTGGACTTCGGATAATCCTATAATCCAAGAATAATCACAATCCAGGAATAGCGGAGCCGCTGGGGACGGGGGGCCGTCTGTTTGTTGCTCTAATAATTAGAGGGTATTTGCCGTAGTTGCCACGCTTGACGAGCGGGTTGGCAACCGCAGTTTTTTTATTGTAATTTTGGCTATTATCAGGAAGATGCTGCTGCCCATCTCCTGCCTGTTTCCCTTTGTCGCCTTTTACGACTTCCACGGGAAGATATGGGGTAGTGGATATTCTTGACCGCCACTACACGTCAAAAAAAGTGTTGAGGTTAAAATTACCTTACTTGGTAGGCCAAAGGTTAAGGTTAAATTAAGTAATTTTTTTAAATCCCTTTAAAATTAATTATATTTTTTTAATTAAATCGTTATCAATTGCATTTAATGTCTTTTTTTCACAAACAAAGAGTACTAGCACACGATATCTTTTTTTAGTTATTTTGTATTGTTATGTTAAATACAATATTTTTTTAAGGTTCCGTACCTCAAAAGGAAAAAACGGAACCCTTATAGGATCACTTTGTTTTCCGTCTGTCTATCTGTCTGTCAAGACCCTTTTTCTCAGGAACGCGTTGAGGTATCAAGCAATTCATAGCAATCAAGAAATTCATATCAAATACTCAAGTCTACTGTCCCTTGGAGCTGTGAAAAAATCAAACTTCTAAGCAAACGCAATCAAAAGATACAGCCGTTTATGCCGCACATTTTCGACATTTGCAAGGGAATCAAAACCTACAGGTTACTTCCCATGAACTCAGAATCTTAAAATTTGGTACGAAGCAACTTATTATAGCACAGATAAAGAAAAAATTGCGAAAAGCATAAATTTTTAGTTACAACATATAATAAAAATATTTTTAATAATTTTAAACTTACATACCTACAGATTTGTTTGGAACCCTCGGTGCGCGAGTCGGACTCGCACTTAGCCGGTATTTTTTATATAAAAATATTAATTTTTGTTCACCATTTTCCTGAAGTTACATAAAAAAATTACTCCCCATTTTTTTATCAAATGAGTGGGAAGAAATTTTGCTACATATTTAAATGAAACTATTAAATTTAAATTTAAATTTAAAAAAAATTAAATAAAAATTTAAATTAAACTAATAAACTATTCTTGTATATCCTTTTAATTAAGAAGAATCATTAGAATGGGTTTACAATTGTGAAGATATCGCGTATCATCACATTAAAATAAACTACAGTCAATTTAGATCAAAAAGAGTAACCAGCAGTGTACTTTCAGTTAAAAAAGAAGTAGTATAAGACACTCTCAAAGATAATGAACTGAAATATAAATTTCGGGCCTACATTAATTCCACTCACGCGTTCTACCCTCGAAATCCAAACACTTAAACAATTTGAATGAAAATTCAGTATGCAAAGCTTTTAGCCATTGTCTCTACAAAACATTATCTAATTGGCTACATGTTAGGCGTTTGTATTTTAAGTCCCTGGTATATGCGACATTTGTTCATACTCGATATTGTCCAATGTTATAGACAAACAAAAAAATAAAAAAGAATTAAACTGTAAACACAAAACTATCAAAAGGTAAAACAATTGCCTGCTAAAATTAAATTTTCTTAACTACAATACAAACCATATTTTTGAGCTTTCCGTGTAAATGAATTTGTTGTAAAATAGCGGCTAGTGATTTTTTTTAAAGAGTAGGAGTGCCTTGCACTTCACATAGTTGTTCCTTATTTCATACCACGGGACGATGAAGAGCAATGGCTCACAGCACACGGAAAAAACAAATGTAAAGAAAAAAAACAAGAAGGCTTATTTATTTAACCACGTTTTTATCGACTAGCTTTCTTAGTTCTTCTGTTAACCTAACTAGAAGATGAACAAGAGACTTGGAACTTAATACATGTTTCTTGTCTGTTTGTTTGTTTTTTTATTTATAACTAGCTGTTCCCCGCGACTTCGCCTGCGTGTTATTTGGGATTTTGATTTTTTTGCGCGGAACCTTAATTATTTTTTTTTTAAAAAGTAGCCTAAGTTACTCTTTGTGACATCAGCTATCTACCAGTGAAAATCCCATTAAAACCTGTCCAGCCGTTCCGGAGATTAACCGGAACAAACAGACAGACAGACGGACAGACAGACAGACAGATAAAAACTTTAAAAATTGTAGTTTTGTTAATAGTACCGCATATACTTTCAAATGTATTTAGTAAAAAGCTTTAATCTTGCCATTACAAACAGACACTTCAATTTTATTTATTTGTATAGATAAGGGTGACAAACGAACATACAGTTCACCTGATGGTACCATAGACATTTACATTTATCTTCGATTCCAAAATGCCGATGCGTTGTCACGCATACGGACTAATATGGAGTTCCTCGTTTCCAGTGTTCCTCGTTTCCAGTTAAAAGGGGTTTCAAGATATCTTCACTCACCATATTTGCTATGCACAGCATAGACAGCAGTATTAAGCTGCTATTTTATTGCTGAGAGCATGGTTTCCCGGGTCGAGTTAATACATTAATGATACAACTATTTCATAGCTGCAACGTGGTTTTATCACTTTATAAAAGTTTAGGATATTTTTCTAAATACTACTAGATACCATACGAGTAAATAATACTAGATGGTAGGAATCCGTTTCTGTTTAGTACTCCGTCTAGGCAGGTACCATCTTACCTATCTCTGCCGCCAAGTAGCAATGCCTGCACTGCTGTATTCTGGTATGAAGTGTATAGGGAGCCAGTATACGTAGAGCCTGTGAGACAATCCATCTCAGTCCTCAGAAGTGACAACGCATTTGTAGCCTTCTTTGTTTGAAGTCACCTGCGGGTGTCCACGGACTTCAGCAGCCACTTACCAGCAGGTGCACTGTAAGTTCCTTTGCCACTTCATTTTCATAAACAAACACTTTCGATTTAAAAATAAACATCTACTTGTCTTTTGTTTTCGTTTCGAACATCCCAAAAGTTACAAGAGTTCACTTTACCAGCCTTCCTTGCTACTTACGAAACACCATAAGGGTCAAACATAAACAACATTACAGGAAGCGTTAGAAAAGAGGCAAAGAAAATTTATCTTTGACACTAATACGTTTACTTTTTTTGTCTGTTAAAGTAAAGTATTGTTGTGCAGGGGTTAAGGGCTCGCCATAAATTTTACACTAGCGAGCAACCAGGGTTCAATCCCCGTCAGCGCCAATGCAATTAGTATTATTTTTATTGCAGATTTACCACGCGCTCGGCGGTGATATGAACCTGAGTGTATGAGCAGCGCAGCGGATTCAGTGCTTCACGACCTCATATTATCCGAATCCACAGGAAATAGGCAGGAACATCTTCCTCATCTTAATTTTAATTAGGAAACTGTGGTCGCCAAGCAGTTTGCCAAGCTTTGCAACAAATATCTTTCTTAGGAGGCAATCTAAAGTGGACGCCTATGTTGAGCTGTGGCCTATGTTAGGATGTAATGAATTAATTAATTAATGAAGGAAATAATAAATGAAGAAATGTACGAATGAATGAATAAATAAATGTATGAATTAATTGAAACATTTATAGGCTAATGAAGATAATGAAGAATTCGATTATAAAGCTCTTACATTTCGCTTTAGACACTTGTGTAAGCTCGTATTTTTAAACATTTATTCAGACAGTATCGAGTTCGTATATTGAATTACACGTCTTAAGTTCTAACTATTGGGGAGTCAAGTCATGAACCGTAGAAATCGCTTAAGATTGGATAGATTTATTCCTTTAGCTGAGTTCGGACTGGAATAGAATCAGTGAATGGAATAAAATATATGCTTACGTTTAATAAGATAAGGATGAATGATTAAATAAAGTAAGCCGGCGTAGCTCAGGGGTTAAGCTCTTGTTGTAATTTTACAGAACGCGAACGTGTTTGATTTCCAACCGGTACCAATGAAATTGCTAATTTTTAATTTTTGGAACGAAGTTCTTTATCGGACTGTACGAATTTGGCGGATGGAGGCTAGGCGAGAAAAAGCGTAAGATTTTTCCGTCATGACCCCTTCCGACGTAGTGTAGACGGTCTTGGCGGTTATAAGGAAGCGAGATGGAATAATATCCATCTCTCTCGCACATTTTCCTATCTTGCCATGAAAGAGATACTATTTTATTTTAAATGACGCTTCATTTTAACCCGTGAGAAGGCGCACCTAATTTTCTTACACGAGTAGGCGCGCGCGAGCAAATTGCTCACACTATCATAAATGTTCATATTTTTAGTGTTTCTATATTTATTGGCTTATAATGTATTTAAATAAATAACACAAGGTTTAGTAAGTAAGAAAACAAGTATTTTAATCAAAACTATTAAACATAATAGCAACTTCTAACGCAAATAACAAAACAACTTAGTATTAATAAAATTATTTGGCAAGTTTCATAAAAATCACAATAAAAACTGTTATAACATAAACATATATAACAAAAACTAAAAAGTGTTATTCATCCATTAGATCTACACTAATGTGCCTCTCGAAACACACTGAACACATGTATTTTTCATGTTCGGTGCAAAGTAATTGCTTGCACGAAATACATGGTTTTTTTGACCTTCTATTTTTACGTCTAGGACATATTGCACAAAATCCACTTGGTCCTGGCTCCGCAACAGGCACAGGAGCCGGCACAAATCGCTTCATTAGAAATTTGAGATCTGAGGATATGTTCTCCATGCGAATCCGGCGTGAAATATGTGGTTTCAACAGCTCGAGAGCCACCTCTTTCAAGAATGTTCGTCTCTCAATCAGAGTGTTTGTGTTGGCTTTGTTTATTATTTGGGCATTGATCCCAGTGATATTCAAAATGGAGAAGAATAAGCGCATTGGCCATCTTGATGTGATTCTCGCAACGGAATAATCCTCTTTCTTTTGATCTACAACATCTACGCCTCCTTTTGTGGAATTGTAAAATGTTACAATCTCAGGTTTAGCTTCACTTCCAGTTTCTTGGTCTATAGCGTCGTCATTGTGAAGTGTTGATAGCATAAGGACAATCTTCTTTGTTTTTTTCTTTGGCACATATGATAAGATTATCTTATCTTCACCGAAACCAAAAATTGAACTTGGCATTGGCCTATCCTTTGTTGACAAAAAAGAAGGCGGAATCTCTTTTTTATTTTTTCGCAGTGTTCCCACCGCATTTGTTCTGTAGATGTTTTTTAGTTCATCAAACAACGGTATGGATGTAAAATAATTGTCCATAGTTAGATTTCTTCCCGTGTTCAATATAGGTTGTGCAATTCTCTTCACTACATCAGCAGCGGAGTTACTCAAACTGAATGGCCCTGCGGGTTGTTTCCCGGCGTAAATCTCCAAATTACTTGTGTAGAAGGTTTTGGAATCTACAAGTGCATAGATTTTGATGCCGTACTTTGCGGGTTTGTTCGATATATAAACTCTAAATTTACAACGGCCTCTGAATGATTCCAACATTTCATCCACAGTGCAGTATTCCCCGGGTGTGTAATTTTGATTACAATGAGCAACAAAGCTTTCAAAAATTTCTCGGATTGGTGCCAGGTGGTCAGTTTCCTTTCTGTTATCACGAGTATTTATGTCATCGAATTGCAAAACCCGTAAGAAAAATAAAAATATTTTTATTGACATGGTTGCTCTAAAAAAAATCACATGCTGTTCCATCATCTAGCCACATTTCTTTTACATTTAAATGACAGATCTTTTTCAAGCCCGCCATGTACAAAACTCCGATCAATGCTTTTATTTCAACTGCATCTGTAAGTTTGCAATCCCGTTCACGTGAAAACTTTTCTTGTAGTTTAGTTATGTACACATTCGTGTACAGGACTATTTTGTCTATCATGGTATCATCCACAAACAATGAGAAACATTGTTAAGGTTCTTTGCCATTCTTAGCTACATTTTTTACTCCTGGCAGGTGGATAACTACGTTATAACTCCTAGTACGTACGTTACGTAAAGGCTTGTCGATAAGCCATTTTGTGGAACGATCTCTGCCAATATAGTATGGGATCCTACCTCTTTGTTGTTGAGTCGCGGGAGTAGAAATATCAGCATCGTTGTCATCCGACGATTGCTCCGTATCAGTTTCGTGAGGACTACGGATGACAGAACTATCGCTTTCTATGGTGTCAACACGATATTGTTCCCCATTTTCAAGATCTGCATCCAATTCATCACCAGAATCCTCTTCCAACCACGAACGAATTTGTGCTTGCATTCGATCGTCCATTTTGTATCTGTAGTGTAGCTAGAAGAAAAATAAAAATAATAACATTATTACTAAAGAGTTTTTACATGATAATCAACTAATATAAATCAAACAAATAATAATAATCATTTAATAATAAGAAATAATATAGCAGAAATAACAATCTAACTTTTTTAAACCACAAAAATAAATACTTACATAGATGGGCGCGTGATGAGCAAATTGCCGCACGTTGGTACACGGCCTCCACAAACGCCTTGCTGCGCGGTCGCAACGCCACTGAGCGGATCGAGAATTGCGTCAGGGGAGAGGGGGTGAATATTTAGGAAAGTACTTAAGTGCTTGAATTGGTGTGGCAAGGGAAAGACAAAAAATTTTTGAATTAAATTTTTGTGTGAGCAAATTGCTCATAGCGCGCCTTCTTACGGGTTAATAGACACCAGTAATTCATTTGTTTATTTGCTAATCAATAATATGATACGTTTATCAATAATAATATACTACGAAAGGAACTTCGTTCCAACCGAGTGTTCCATGATACTCACGCATTTATCTATGACGGGTCATTGCTGCTGGTGATAAGAGGGATCGTGCTCAAAGGCTAAGTATAGACATTATATTATTACATATTTAGCGAGGAAACGCAGCTAGCGTTCTTGGCACGATACCATGGGAAGTAGGATTATATGACAATTAAGTTATTAGTTTTACTTTTTCTTTATTATAGTTTTTTTAATATGGTATATATTTCAATGTAATGCTATTAATATATGTTAATTTAGATTTAAATAACATGTTTCATATTTAATATTAGTAAGAAGACAAAGGCGTAAAAAAACAAATTATTTCAAACTTACAGCATCTAGCGGCGATTGAACAAATTGAACAAATTCTGATTTGGGATTCTGTCCAGATGCATCATAAAAACTTGGACTGCCGGTACCGTAGCAACATTAAGCGCTTATGAATTTTGCTTCGAACATATTTTATTTAGCCAGCAGCTGTTGTAAGGTTCGAAGAATCCTTGTTGAAATGAAAATGAAAATTATCAAATTTGTTAGAATGTAAATGAGCTGAAATTAAAAACGGGTAACTTGACGGTTCGAAATATGTACGAAATGAAATTTGAAATATATTTATTTCTTAACGCAAATAATCAAATATCGTTAATAATATCATGCCTGTTGTCGTTTAAAAATTACGTTTTTTAACCGGAAAAGAATCTACGTAAGAAACTCCACATTTGAAAATATAAAAGTAGGATATATTTATATATTATTATGTATATCTTTTGTCCGTATGTATGTGACTAAGGTCCTCCTAAATGGCTAAGAAGATTTTTTTGGAATCTAAAGCATGATAGATTTTCTATGTTTAAAAACTACGACAAATATAGAGCTCACCAATGCATAACCCAGACAAAAGAAATCAAGGAAAGATAGGAAACATCGTACATTTCAATTGACGCTGAAAACAAGTTGAAATCACGCAAACATATGCAATTAAAATCTTTAACATTCAACGCGCATATGTTTGCGTCCAGCAGTGGACTTTTATGAGCTACGCTAGGGAAAAACTAAGAAAGACGTGATGACACAGAAATCTAAATAGTGTCTTATTATTTAGATTTCTGTGCGTGATGATGATGACTTTTATTTCAGACTCCAATTATATTGATGTGTTTATTTTATAGATTTCTCCCTTATGTTAACCTTACCTTACAATATAATATGTATAATTAACTATCCTTGAAAAGCTTTATATTAGTACTAGTACGCTTGTCTACGCTCAGTCTAGTCCTTTGTGCAGTATCTTACATGTGGATTAATTAAAGATCTAAGGCATCCTTTGATTAACCCTCTGTTTACGGGATGCTAATTCATCACACTGCTATGATCTTAGTAAACATTAACATTTACTGCCCACATTTCTCTAATTGTTTACTAGTTAATTAATATGATACAATGAATGCTTAGCAAGTTTTTGAAAGCCTTATTATTAATGTGACCGCGAATTATTATAACCGCACCGTCAAATTCCAACTAGAATTAAGAAAAAACAGAAATGTTTATGTTACAGGTCTTGCTTGTGTCTCTCTGCTTCTTTAGATGATTCTAATACTTTGTCAGAATACTTAAAACCGAATATAAAATTTATAATATCGGTTATGCTTTGCACTTCCCATAGTTGTTCCTTATGTCATACCACAGGACGATGAAGAGCAATGACTCACAGCACGCGGCAAAATTAAATCTAAAAAAAGGCTAATTTATTTAACCACGTTTTTATCGACTAGCTTTCTTAGTTCTTCTGTTTGGTAAAACTTTTGAAATCGATTTAAACCTAACTACAAGATGAACAAGAGACTTGGAACTATAATATATTGATCATAACTGGATGACAATGCAATAGAAACACTTGTTTTAAAGGATAAGGGTGACGAAGACACAGCACATAGTCTACCTGGTAAGTGGATGCTGTGACCATTTATCGTCAATTAAATATCATTATGCAAATGCGTTGTCAACCCAGAGGACTAAAATGGAACGACTCGTTTCCAGGAAAAAGGGTCTCCGGTTTTCTACACTCGCCATACGAAATACAGCAGCATTAAGCTGCTATTTTACACTGGCATTCTGTGAGACCGTGGTCCCACCCCGGTCGAGCCGATCCATTCGTGCAATAATCATGCTGTATGTACAGCATGACTCTACCACGTGTCTTATCTGTTTGTTTGTTTATCTGCTTGATATAAATTTTGCAATCGATTTGAAACTAACTTCCCGCTAAGATAGAGACTTTAAACTTTAAACATCATCATCATCATCATCATCATTACAGACTTTCATAAGTCCACTGCTGAACATAGGCCTCTCCCCAAGGAATGCCACAAAGTACGGTCCTGAACCACCTGCATCCATCGACTTCCTGCATGCCTTACCAGGTCGTAACTCCATCTCGTGGGGGGTCGCCCTACACTTCGCATACCGGTACGAGGCTGCCACTCAAGAACCTTTCTTCCCCATCGGTTATAGGTTCTTTGAACTATATGGCCGGCCCCACCGCCACTTAAGCTTACTAATCCGTTGGGTAACGTCGGTTACTCTGGTTCTACTGCGGATATACTCATTTCTAAGTTTATCACGCAGAGAAACCCCGAGCATAGCCCTCTCCATAGCTCGCTGAGCGACCTTGAGCTTCCTCATACGGTCAGCAGTGAAGGACCACGTCTCATATCCATAAGTCATCACCGGCAACACGCACTGGTTGTACAATTTCTTTTTAAGGTTTTGAGGTATGTCTGACGAGAAGATGTGTCGTAGTTTCTCGAACGCTGCCCAGCCGGGTTGAATCCGTCGATTGACCTCTCGGTGGAAGTTGGACTTACCTAGTCGGACTATTTGTCCCAGGTAAACATACCCGTCAACAACTTCGAGCTTAGTGCTCCCAACAACTACCGGCATAAGTGTGACATGGACATTAAACATGATCTTTGTTTTGTCCATGTTCATCTTAAGGTCTATTCGTTGGGAGACACTATTGAGGTCATTGAGCATAGTGCTTAGGTCCTCCAGCGATTCTGCCATAAGGACTATATCGTTGGCAAATCGAAGGTGAGTGATGTACTCGCCATTGATGTTAATACCGTATCCTTTCCAGTCCAGAAGCTTGAAAACGTCTTCCAATGCAGCGGTGAAGAGTTTCGGGGATATAACATCAGCCTGTCTTACACCTCTCTGCAATTGGATAGGTTTCGTTAAACATGGCTAAATAAAACAGAAACATGGTAAAAATAATACCCGTTTTCAAATATATTCATTTTCAGATTGCAACTATCACATTTCATATCACATCTAACAAATCAAAAGTATTAAATAATTTCTTAATAATAAATAAAAAGTTAAAGTAAACTGAAGTGTAGCTATACTAAGGTTCTGTAAATTAAATAAAATCTATAAATCTTTAAAAAATAAAATAAATATCAGGATTAGGTTTAGTTGTAAGCATAAGAACAGTTTTGAATATCAGAAATGTAACTTTCTTACACTTAAATTAATTTGGATAGTAGACTTGGATATCAATTTCTGTTTCTCTTAATGCCTCGAACGCCGTGGTAGCTCAGATGGTTAGCGCTCGATGTAAGCTTTACAGCCACCCGGGTACGATCCCCGCCGGCTCCAATGAAATTGTTTATTGCAATTTTAAGTGCTGATTTACCACGTGCTCGGCGGTGATGGAAAACATCGCGAGGAAACCTGCATGTCTGAGATAATAAGAAAAAAATATTTCGAAGACATGTGAAGTTCGCCAACACGCATTGGGGCAGCGCGGCGGACATTTCCTTGCCCTAAAACCCTCTCAGAAATGAGAGGAGACCTGTGTGCAAAAGTGGGACGTAAATAGGCTGCAACTTTTTTAACGCCACGAAAGCCTTTACAGAGTCTTGCATGCTAGACTTTTAGGCAAGCTTTCAGCGTACGACTAATCCCCTGGTCTGTTTAGCCAGGTGAAGGCCTTTTTGAGTCAGCGTGACTACTAATGCCCTTGCCGCGCTCACGGGTCTTTTCCGCAACTCTCTTCGTGCTGCGTATCAATGCTGCTGCAGGCATGGCAGCACAGTTGTTGAGAGATACCAGCTGTGTGTCTGAACCAGTTGGGATCAAATCCAGTCTGAATATATCACCATGTACTGTACCCATATTTGCAAAATAAAATATCTTTATCTTTATCTTTATCTTTAAAGAGCAGTTAAGGTTGAAGGTTTGAATCTCTCTTAGCACTTATTGACTGGATAGTGTTTACTGTCCAGTAGATCAGTCCCTACTCTTTCTACTCAGTTCGCGAACAATAAATATTACTGGGTAATCTCAAGCAGTTCAAATAAGGAAGGTCTACCCACAGGGTGGGGTATTTTCAACTATCTTGTGGAATATGAACTTATTAGCAAATTAAATGCCAAACCCTTCTGTACAATTCTTTATGCAGATGACCTGACAATACTGATCTCAAGAAAACAGCAAACATGGTGTGTGACCTGAACCAAGCGGCTCTTCATATAGTGGAGAACTGGTGCAAAAGATACGACTTAACCATTAATCGAAATAAATACACATATCGTCACATACGTATACAGATATCGTCGTAACCTTCTTACGAGGCGGACGTGTGTTCGATCCTCTTAAATATTTAGTTTATTTGATTACGCAAATATCGCGACTAAACCAAGTAAAACAGTACTGTTTGTGATCAGTATCCCTTGTAGTTATTCAGTGTCTTTAATAGTCAAAGCCAAGTGTATTGACTGTTCGCGGGTGCAATAAGTGAGCGGGGTGCCCGCATTCCTCACCGCTGTGATACGAGAGGGCTTGCATAATTGACGTCTTTATCTAATTTTAACCTATATTTTGTCGTTATTATGAAAAATTGTTCAGCGTGTACCCGCGAAGTCGGAAAAGAAGATTATTTGCAATGCGCAAAATGTAGCGAAATATTTCACTTTTTATGCCTTAACATACACCCAGAGAATATTGCAGGCTTGTTCCCAGACGCATTATCTAATTGGCTTTGCCCTATGTGTATGATTAAACAACCGAAAGGTAACAATTCCGAATCAGTAGCTCGCCCCTCAACACCTACATCGTTTGCCGAAATTTCGTTTAATAACATGTCCCGACGCAAGGCGCCTACAAAACTTGATACTAATATCATTGTAGATAATACAAGTGATTATGTGCGTCGTTCAGAACTGCGAGAAATACTTCGCGAAGAAATAGCAACGGGGTTAAAGTCTTGCACCACGGAGTTTACAGTTGGCATTAGCACAATTAATGGACAAATAAGTAATCTTAAATGCTCTATTGAATTTATGAGTGACAAGTTCGATAAGATTTCAGACAAATTTAAAATTCAACAACAAGAAATATTGGCATTAAAAAAAGAAAACGATTTTTTGCGTTACGAGATTAACACCCTCAATAATAAATTGAACTAATTCGATCAACTTTCCCGTGCATCTTCCTTGGAGATACAGTGCGTTCCCGAAAGAAAAATGGAGAATGTTATAGGCATAGTAAAACAGCTAGGATGCGCCATTAACCATACAATGAGTGACCATGATATTCTGTACTGTTCACGCGTCGCTAAGCTCAACCCCGCCAGCCCCAGACCACGTACAATTATAGTGAAGTTTAGTTCACCACGAATTCGAGATTCGGTGTTTTCTGCAGTTAACAGGCATAACAAAGTAAACAAGGAGAACAAGCTCAACACTCATGACCTTGGCTTCGACACAGAACAAAAGAAACCTGTCTTTGTTATTGAGAACCTCTTCTCCAAAAATAAGCAGCTGCATGCCGCAGCTCGTAAACGTGGGAAAGAGCTCAAATACAAATACAGCTGGATTCGTGCTGGCCGCATTTACATTAGGAAGTCGGATACAAGCGAAGCAATTTTTATTCGTAATACTGAAACACTTGATAAGCTTAAATGACTATGTTTTATTGTTATCAGTATAATTCTTCATCCATCTACTCGTATATGTACTTTCTTTAAAATGTTGAATTGGTACTGTTTTTTCTTCTTTTTTAATATGGTGTGTAAAAACACAACAAAATCATATCATAATTATGTATTGTTGTGTTTGTTAGAGTGTATTGTTTAATTTAAAATTGCAGACTATATGATGTTCTTATATACCAATAATAACATTCAAAGGTTTTGGACTGTTGGCAGCTCACATGTAGTTTATCATGATAAATTACAAAAATACAATTTCGCATGCATTTGTAAGCATTTTTTTATTATTCAGCAAGGGTTGTGCACGATAATTATTTTACATTGTCATCATTCATTATCATCATTTGTCGTGAAGCGACAATTAAAAGAGAAAGAAAACCTAACCTACGATCAGCAAAACAACCAAATAGACCAAGACAAATAATATATTTAGGATTCGAAAATATTTACAATTTTATATATCAAAAATGGAGTATGAATATGAGGATGGATGATGTGATTTACAAATTATATTTAAAAAAAAAGGTAATAAAAAAAAGAGATTTATGTCGAAGCTGAGTCCGAAGATCCCAAGCGTGCTCTCAGCGCCTGGAACGAGCACGCACGGCGTAGGTGGGAAGGCGTGGGCGTCTCTAGGCGACGACCTCAGGTGAATGCGGCGATTGCAGGATCGGCGATTTCAGCCCAGACAGGAGCTTGCAGGATCCTCAGCGACTTCAGACAGCGCAGTGGCCTGCAGGATCCGGTGACTGCAGGCGGAACAGAGGTTTGCAGGTTCCGGCGACTCCAGGTAGAGTAGAGACTTGTGGGATCTCGGCGACTTCAGGCAGAGCAACGTTTTGTAGGATCCGGCGACTTCAGGCAGAGCAACGGATCGTAGAGTCCAGTGGCTTCAGGCAGGATAGAGGCTTGCAGGATCCCGGGGCTGAGCGGCCCCGGGATAAGGCCTTTAGAAGATGCTTCCGATACGAGAACTGAAGCAAGACTGAATTTCTTCACCGATTGTTCGGCTTTTATATCTTTCTAGAGAGAACGGAAAAATTATTTAAATTAAACGCAAATTTTTTGTAAATGGTCAAGAGGAAAAAGTATTTATGTGGAATTATCGAAATAGAAACTACAGACCGGTAACAAATTTGAATATAATTTCCATGGAGACCAAATAAACATCAGTAACAGAACATGTCAAATTTTAGTTTTAGGCTTGTTATAAGAAAATGGAAAGATTTAAGTGGAAAAGGAGATATTATTGAAATAGGAAAAAAAGTAGCGCAACTACCCACACAAAGCCCGAAATTGTAGAGTTACGGAAAACTAACTAAAAGATCGAAAAAAGGTAGACTTCATTGACACCAATTTAAAAGTGCTGATAATGTGGAAATACGAAGTAGAAATGATTTGTGATTGTGTTCTTATGGTTTGAAATCGTTACAGGATCCTATGGAAATAAAGGTGATGTAAAATATCCCGATTTGAAGTGAATGCAGAGAATTGAAACAGAATGGAAAAATGGATTTAAATTAATGTAAAATGATAAGTAAGTAGCATAACACTACACATTACAGCCTTTCATAAGTCCACTGCTGAACATAGGCCTCCCCCAAGGAATGCCACAAAGCACGGTCCTGATCCACCTGCATCCATCGACTTCCTGCATGTCTTACCAGGTCGTCACTCCATCTCGTGGGGGGGTCGCCCTACACTTCGCCTACCGGTACGAGGCTGCCACTCGAGAACCTTTCTTCGCCATCGGTTGTCGGTTCTTCGAGCTATATGGCCGGCCCACTGCCACTTCAGCTTACTAATCCGTTGGGCTATGTCGGTTACTCTAGTTCTTCTGCGGATATCCTCATTTCTAAGTTTATTACGCAGAGAAACTCCGAGCAAAGCCCTCTCCATAGCTCGCTGAGCGACCTTGAGCTTCCTCATACGGCCAGCTGTGAAGGACCACGTCTCAGTTCCGTAAGTCATCACTGGCAACACGCACTGGTTGTACAATTTCGTTTTAAGGTTTTGAGGTATGTCTGACTAGAAGATGTGTCGTAGCTTCCCGAACGCTGCCCAGCCAAGTTGAATCCCTCGATTGACCTCTCGGTCGAAGTTGGACTTACCTAGTCGGACTATTTGTCCCAGGTAAACATACTCGTCAACAACTTCGAGCTTAGTGCTCCCAACAACTACCGGCATAGGTGTGACATGGACATTAAACATAATCTTTGTTTTGTCCATGTTCATCTTAAGACCTATCCGTTGGGAGACACTATTGAGGTCAGTGAGCATAGTGCTTAGTTCCTCCAGCGATTCTGCCATAAGGACTATATCGTCGGCAAATCGAAAGTGAGTGATGTACTCGCCATTGATGTTGATACCGTATCCTTTCCAGTTCAGAAGCTTGAAAACGTCTTCCATTGCAGCGGTGAAGAGTTTCGGGGATATAACGTCACCCTGTCTTACACCTCTCTGCAATTGGATAGACTTCGTACTCTGGTTCTGTACTCGGATTGCCATCGTAGCTCTACTGTACAAACACTTCAGCACTTCGATATACCGACAGTCAACTTGGCACCGCTAAAGGGACTGCAGCACCGCCCAAATTTCGACGGAATCAAAGGCTTTCTCATAGTCAACATACGCCAGACATACTGGCAAATTGTATTTTTCGGAGTTCTGTACAATTTGCCGAAGGGTATGTATGTGGTCTATGGTGCTAAAGGCCTTTCGGAAACCGGTTTGTTCGGGAGGCTGGAAGTCGTCAAGTCTGCGCGCGAGACGATTCATATTGTCATAATATTATAATCATTAATATAACCAAAGTTATACTGAAACTAATTTATTTTTTTTACCTAACCTGGATGTGTTATTTACTAATAAATCAACTCTTTATACAACACTTTAATACAGAAAATAATTTTACGATGCTGGCTATCTATTTTGGTGATCTTTATAATTATAATATAATATTAATGTCAATCGTAGTTTCTCTTATTATATATATATCTACAGAACCTAGGAAGGATAAAAGAATATCTGTGTATTATCAAAATGTGCGAGGACTTAGAACGAAATGTGTAGATCTTTATAAACAAATTGCGAGCAATAGCTATGATATTCTATTATTTACTGAGACGTGGCTTCAGAATGACATTCTTAGTTCTGAATTATGTGATAACCGTTATGACGTCATTCGTTTAGACCGTAACTTACCGCAAACACAGAAAAAAACTGGTGGTGGTATAATGGCTTGCATAGGGAGTGAATATGGAGCTGGACAAATGCATGGTTTCAGTTCTAACCTTAATACTGAGTTACTCTGTATAACGTTGCCTGCAAGTGAATTGGGAATTAACTGTAACCTAAATATTATTTTGGTATATATTCCTCCTGATTCATGCAATATACCATCGCAATTAAATGAAGTAAGCAACTTTGTCACATCATTAACTGAGCGGTACCCAGAAGACACATGCCTGTTGGTGGGTGACTTTAATCTTCCGTGCTTTAAATGGCAGGATGGTCATACAATACAATACAATACAATACTCTTTATTGTACACCAACAAAAGATAACATCAAAAATAAAAAATAACAACTATTGAGGTAAATACAAAGGGCGGCCTTATTGCTACATAGCAATCTCTTCCAGACAACCCAGAAGAAGAAATAAATACAAAATAAGAAAAAGGACAATGGGTAGGGTGTACTAAAATAAAAAATTTAAAAAAATAATAATAAAGACCAATAAAAATAAAATAAAGATACAAACTTATGCATTAATAAGACAACATTCTTCAGGCAGATCAATGACCATAATTAAGCGGAGGAAGTGAGAGGGGTTAGAGAGACAAATAGTATTCTTTAATCTGTTTCTGGAACACATTTAAGGATTGAGCACTTCTAATTGACTGGGGTAAAGAGTTCCAAAGTCTTACTCCAAGAACAGAGAATGATTTGTCATAATAAGTCGAGGAGTGCACAGGACATTGGAGGGAAAGGTTTTCGTTGGATCTTAAGGAAAAATTATGATAGGAGCTGAGAAATCTAAAACGTTCTTTTAGATAGGAAGGACTAGCTATATTAAATAAGACGCAGTAGAGAGCAGAAAGTATATGAGTATTCTGACGAAGACGGATTGGGAGCCACTTGAGCTTAGTGCGCTATTCTGAGACGTGGTCATATTTGCGAAGTCCAAATATGAACCGAATACAGAGATTTTGGAGGCGCTCAAGCTTGTTAAGTTGCTCCTCGGTGATATCAAGGTAACAAATGTCAGCATAGTCGAGGATAGGGAGTAGTAAAGATTTTGCAAGCGTAATTTTGGTGGCAATGGGTAAAAAGTAATTAAACCTCCGGAGTGAAGCATAA
The DNA here is from genome assembly GCA_033319125.1 of Parnassius glacialis. Taxonomy (NCBI): domain Eukaryota; kingdom Metazoa; phylum Arthropoda; class Insecta; order Lepidoptera; family Papilionidae; genus Parnassius; species Parnassius glacialis. Next base: position 9,784,292 of record JAVANC010000012.1, read on the forward strand.
GCTGCAAACATTTTACGGCTCACTGCATTAATTTGGGGAGCCCAAGAAAGACTTGAATCCAAAAGGATACCTAAATTTTTGACAACGTCATTATAAGGGATGGGAACTCCATTATATACAACGGGTTGTAGTTGACATTTTTTTATTTTGCAAATCATTCTTGAACTGCCAATGATTATGGCTTGGGATTTTAAAGGGTTCACTGTTAACCCATAAGAACGACTCCAGTCGAGAATACATGTCAGATCCTTATTGATACATTCCACTGCTTTGGGAAGATCTTCAATGGTTGTTTGTAAGTATATTTGGAGATCATCTGCATACAAGTGGTAGAGAGAAGATATTTGGGATGTAATCGTATTAATAAAGATTGCGAATAAAAGAGGAGATAAGACGCCACCTTGTGGAACGCCAGCTACTGTATCAAGTCACAAAGAAAGTCTATCTTGGACACGAATACGTTGCCGGCGCCCATTCAAATAACTATGAAACCAGGAAATTGCAGTTGGAGATATGTTAAGAGAACGCAGAATCCCTAACAGAATGTCATGATCAACAGTATTAAAGGCATTGCTGAAATCCAGCAACACCAATAATGTGACTTGATGATTTTCCATACCGTGGCGAATGTCGTCCGTGATTTTCAATAACGCCGTAGTCGTACTATGACCAGATTTAAAGCCAGATTGGAAAGGGTTGAGGATGTTATTTCTTAAACAAAAGGAATTAATTTGTTGTTGCACTAGTCGTTCTAAGACTTTGGAAAGGAAAGGAAGAATCGAAATAGGACGATATTCAGAAAAACTTGAAGGATTTGTTTTTTTGGGTATAGGTATGATTTGGGCATCCTTCCATTGGTTAGGGAAAGAAGATGAGGATATGGAAAAGTTTAAGATATAGGTTATTATAGGTGTTAAAAAATCTAATAAGGGAATGATCATTTTACGACTGACGTCATCACTTCCGACAGCGTCAGAATGGATAGAGAGAATGTGTTTCCTAACATCACAATCTGCAAATTGCCTAAATACAAATGGGGAAAAGTCAGGAGTGGGAAAGGATGAAAGTTGAAACAGCGTTGTTAATTTTGCCATATTATCCAAGCAAATTTGATTTCTGATTAAGCAAATTTAAATCGACGTTATTTGGTATAGGGCATGAACGTGTTTTCCCAACTCCTATGGACCTTAAAAAGTTCCAAACACGACATGGATCTTCGTTTTGTACTGATTTATGGATATGGCGGCGTCGTAAATCTCTACACAACTTTTTGCATTGATTCCGCAGGAGTCTGTACTTTTCCCGAATCCTGTCATTCTTTGGATCTGACCTGTAACTCGACTTTGCGTTATTCTTCCTAACTATCAATTTTTTAAGATCTTCAGTCAACCATGGGGCTGGAGGATGACGTATTCGCACTGGGCGGACAGGAGCATGTGTATCATAGAGCTAAACAAGAAATGAATTAAACAATGCTACCTGTTCGTCCACTGAGCAAGCCTTAGTTATAACACTCCAGTCCATATTAGCAGCATCTTTTTGTAGCTTTTCCAAATCCATTTCCTCAAAATTACGCTGCAGAAGTATCCTTGATTTGGCTTTCAGTGGTCTTATTTTATAAGATAGAAACAGGAGGTCATGATAGGAAAAGGCGTTGGCAGCACATTGACCAAATTTATCAACATGGTCGAGAGAAGAAACGATAACCAAATCAAGGAGGGATGGAACACAGTTAGGAAAATAATGAGTTTCAGAAAGAGGAAGGATATTTAAATTAGCTGCTTCTATAAGGGACTTAAGACGAAGAGATCGGGCATCATTCTTAAGAAGGCAAGTATTAAAATCGCCCATTAGCACTGTATGTTTATATAATGGAGTTAGCTCTTCAAGAAGGTTATCCAATGTGGTAAAATAGTCAACTGTGGAAGAAGGACTATAAAAAACTCCGAGAAGTAATTTGTTGTGCGAAAGAAGCACTTCAATAAATAAGTATTTCGCTTCGTTCTTAGCTGAAAGTTGAGATGATAAACGAACAATGGAAAAAGGTACATGCGCACGAAGGTAAATGGCAACACCACCACCACCCCGTGTAGTTCGGTCGTTGCGTATTAACTGGAATCCTGGAATGGGATAGGATATGGATGGAAGACATGGCTTTAACCATGACTCCGAAACAAGAATTGCATGAACATTATCACTTACAAAGCTAGCTAACATATCAGGATAATGAGCCGGAATACTCTGTGCATTTATGTGAACTATATTGAAGTTTCTTAGAGCTTGAGAAAAATGCGAGTCAAGAGTATCTTTTAATGGAGGAATGCTCTCAAAACTGTCGTCATTACTTAGTACATCGGACGCTGAAATGAAAGAAGAGGAGCTTTGATTATGATCACTTTCACCAAAAGACATGTTATCTTTTACAAAAAGAAAAAAAAACAATAACTACAAACTAAAAAAGTATACTTACAACTACAAACAAATAAAAATTATAAACCACAAAAATTTACTTTTAATTACATCTATTACCTACCAGCATTAACAGAATAGAAAATAGTGCAAATATTTAAAATAAAAAATAAAAATAAAAAATGTAATACTACACATAGATGATTCATATCATAATTGATTGAATAAAGAAAGAAATATACATATAACACATGGTACTCAATGATAAAAAAAATCTGAAATTACCGATTCAGACATCAAATAGAATTATGTTCTGTGGTTAAAATATTAGAACACACACATTCGCGAGTATATATACAACGTGTCCCAAAATTCAACGATAAGCCAACACCGGAGGATAGACCTGCCCCGGACTAATCAGGGAAAAAAAGAAAAAAAAATATATCCCAATTATATTTTAAGTTATATAAAAAAAATTAAATTCTTCAGAAATTGAGACCGTTTATGATATTTTTCACTACCATGACCACAATTTTTTAAATATTTTTTTCTTTTTTTTTTATAGGCAACCTGAATAGTACTGCTATCTACCACAATACTTAAAATCTCCAGAATAACTCTTGTTTTATCACGAAAATTAATGAAACTTATTTTATTCCCTAAATTTTTTGAAGACTTTTACTTTTAACCAAATTTAACTTATCGTGGTGTAAAAAAAAAGTATGAACACTAGTATGGCAAGTTTTTTTAAAAATTGACGCAACTAACCAACATTCCAAAATGGTATAATACTCTAGGAAAACAAGTTATATATATAATTATATATAATATGGGCCTATTATTTCTTAACAGGGGCCAAATGACGGTCGGGTGTAATAAAAGTATTAGTTCTTGAAAAATGTTTAATATTTCAAAACAAATGGTACAAACAGTTTCACGTGTAATTTATTAAGTTATTAACATTATAGCAAATGTTCGAACTGTTTGCCACCAGCATTAATACATGCACGACACTCGCCTTAAAAATGATCGTTTTATTTGTCTTGCATATCTTCTGCTATTAATGTAATCAGCAGCCTGAGTGATATTTCGACGAAGCTCGTCCAATGTCACAATGGGTTTTGAGTAGACCCTGTTTTTAAGACAACCCCAATAGAAGAAGTCCAGGGGGTTCAAATCGGGTGAACGGGGTGGCCATAAGATAGGACCAAGTCGCCCGATCCAACACCCTGGATACTCTTGATTTAAATATTCTCGCACAGGACGGGCATAATGTGCTGGGCAACCATCATTTTGGAACCACATGTTTTGAAGATCACTTAAGGGCACGTCGTTTAACAATTCTTGCAAGTCATTTTGTAAAAAAGTTTAAATAACTATTGCCATCTAAGTTTCCTTGTAACTCAAAGGGCCCAATTACTTTTCCATTTAATATGCCAGTCCATAGGTTAACCTTGAACTGATATTGGGATTTGTCTTGTCTCATCAAGTGTGGATTTTCATTACTCCAACTATGTAGGTTGTGAAGATTTAAATACCCATGTTTCTTGCACGTAGTTTCATCCGACCATAGAATTTTGTCTAGGAAGTGGGGATCTTCACTGTGCCTTTGCAGCATTACACGGCAAAATGTGACCCGTAGTGGATAGTCCCGCGGTAATAATGTCTGCACACGCCTGTAGTGATATGGGTGAAGCTTGTAACGTTTTAATATTCGATGTGCAGAACTTTTCGGGATTCCTGTAGCTTCTTCTATGGCACGTACCGAAGTAGTCGAGTCATTTTCTATCTCATTGAGAACTTCTTCATCACGATCCAATCTAGGTCTTCCAGCGCTTCTCCTATTGGATGGCGTACGACCCTCCGAAAACGCTTGATGCACATTAATAAACACTCGATAATCAGGATATTTTTGAGCATTTGGGTATCTTTCTCGATACAGTCTGCTAGCAGCGTTAGCATTACATCGGCATTCTCAATAGATTAAATGCATATTAGCGTATTCCTGTGGTGTGTACGGTTGCGGCATGTTAAACGCCAAACAGTCCAAAATGCGCCAGAACTCTAAATCACAAAACACACAATCGTAGTCCAAGATAATGCCAGGTCAGTTCAGTTTGCAGATCACTTCCAGTCTAAATAATGCCAGGTCAGTTAAGTTTGCAGGTCGATTCCAGTCCAAAAAGCCAAGCCAAAAGTCGATAGTATGTACGAGGGCCACGTAAGTTGAATTGGGAACGGTGCGCAGTAAACAAAGGAGCAGAGCGTACTGAACCGACTTGCTGAGAATAATAACAGCTTCTCTACCTGCCCTGTTGTAGTCTCTTTTTAACGTAAATATCTCTATCTATCTCTCTCTAACATCTAAGATATTAATGCCCCATTCGAATTCCTAGAAATTGTAACAGGAACCCATTTTGGGCATGTAGTAAAAGTGATTACTGACAATTACAATTTAAGGAATTTGGCCCCTGTTTAGAAATAATAGGCCCATATTTTTTAATAACTTGTTTTCCTAAAGTATTATACAATTTTGGAATGTTGGTTAGTTGCGTCAATTTTTAAAAAAACTTGCCATACTTGTGTTCATACTTTTTTTTTACACCACGATAAGTTAAATTTGGTTAAAAGTAAAAGTCTTCAAAAAATTTAGGGAATAAAATAAGTTTCATTAATTTTCGTGATAAATCAAGAGTTATTCTGGAGTTTTTAAGAATTGTGGTAGATAGCAGTACTATTCAGGTTGCCTATAAAAAAAAAGAAAAAAATATTTAAAAAATTGTGGTCATGGTAGTGAAAAATATCATAAACGGTCTCAATTTCTGAAGAATTTCATTTTTTTTATATAACTTAAAATATAATTGGGATATATTTTTTTTTCTTTTTTTCCCCGATTAGTCCGGGGCAGGTCTATACTCCGGTGTTGGCTTATCGTTGAATTTTGGGACACGTATATATATAAAAACATAAAAACTTAAAGTCAAAACTACTCTTATGCTCTTAGTATTGGAAACAAAATACACGTCCGACAGGGCATCATGAGCATGGATTCATTTACAAAAACACTTAAGACTCGCAAGAGAGATCAAATCTATAGACTTAGAATATACTGGCGTAATATTCTAAGTCTGTGGTAGAATCACCACGATAGTACCAAAGACTATATTATACTCTGAATCGAGAAGATATTACTCTAAGGCAAAAAACATAGCAATTATATACTCTTTGCTCAATGTGTTAAATCGAAACTTTATCTCAGAAGGGCTAGAACCCAGAGCCATAAAGTCAGTTTAAAAAAAAATTTAAACTTTATAATCTGTGATGAAAACGCTCAATTCAATGTTTATAATCTGTGATCAAAACTTTGTTATTTATTACCTACCTATATATAGGTAAATAATATAATATAATATTATTATTAACATAGATTAGCATCAACTTAAAACAATAAAATCAAAACAAAAACACAAAATCGAAGTTCAAAGTGGCGTAGATAGACATCAAATAGTCCTTTTATATAATGGAGATACATTGTACCGACTAATTTACTAATTAACTCTTAACTCTTATTTAACACTTAAGATTAGAGTGATAAACAGATACGAAAGGAAAAGAAATCAGGTTAGCAAAAAGTACAATGCAGAGACATTAAAATATAGATGGAAAGCATAATGTGATATACCTACATACGGTTTATTAAAGAGAACTAGTTTATAGACCAAATCACCATCATTTCTTCGCTGCCCTCTTGGAGCGTTGAACTACCTTGTCAGGAGATCTACTTCTTCCAGCAACTGCCGTCTGTGCTTGGGAAGCATCAGCTGGTGCTACTGGGATGACTTCGAGCTCAGCCAGCGATTCAACTTGATGGCGCGAGCCGTCACAAGCGATAACATGAATATAACCATCCCTAGTCCAGCAGTTACTTATGCCAAATTTCTACCTGGCCACCATGAACACCTTGTGACGATCTTTTGTTAAGAATTCAGACATAGTGACACCCGTGCCTTTCAGTTTTGTTTTTAAGAACCAAACTTGATCACGAACTGGGACATCCCGGAACTTTACAAGAACAGGTCTTGGCTTCTTTTCTTTTGGACGTCCAAGGCGATGGCAGCTGATAAAAGAAGTGTTGGACACATTGGATATCTTGAGCTTCTCCATTATAAGATTATCAGCCATTGAAGATGTATCCTCGGACTTGTCCTCGGGAATACCATGAAGCAGCAGAATCTTACGGCGCCGTCTCATCTCCAAGCGGTCGATCTCTCTCCCAAGAAATTCAACCTGTCTTTGAACTGTTTCAAGAGCGGACAAGATGAAGTTTCTGAATGTTGCAAACTCCGTTGAAAGTACTGATGTATTTGGGGTCATAGTTGGACTAGTCTTTTGTAAGTCCTGCTGAAACTCATTCATACGAGTGTTGAAGAGTTCTGACATGGCTGACAGGGATCCTTTGAGGGCTTCCATAGTTTAGTGCAGTGTTAAAAAACAACAAGTTAAAGATAATATATATCAAGGAATCAAGGCTGGTAAGCAGATGATTATTACATATATGTGTAACACATTAAAACATCCTAATTTCTATTTTTAAAAAATAAATTACACGAGACAGATCAAAACGTGTGTTACTTATTTCACTCCTACCCACGAAAAAAAAATTCATTACGAATTACTTCATAATATGAATATGGAAATTCAGGATGCAGCACTATCGCTTGTGGAGGGTATGATTTTCTTGGGCTTAAATCAATTTAATAGTATTTTAAATGGTAACAGACGTACACTGGACTTAGTATTCTGCAACCTAAACACAGAAGTTCTAAGATGTGCTTCCCCTCTTTTGACAGAGGACAAACATCACATTTCTTTGTATATTGACATCACTGATCTATTTGTGACCCCTTTCAAAGAGGTACTCACACCGCGACGTGATTTTTACAAATGTGATTATGTTGCAATTAATAACTTCTTTATACAAACTGATTGGGATGGTACGCTGCAGAATAAATCGATAGACGAGGCTACGTCATTATTTTACAGTTAATTAGAAGAATGTTTTGATCAATTTGTACCTTTAAAAAATAAAACTAGCACTAAAGAATATTATCCCATTTGGTATAACTCTGCTTTAATAAAAGTCATACGTGAAAAGAGCCAGATACAGAACAAATGGAAACGCTTTGGGAATCCCCGTGATTACGATGAGTTTGCTTTGCTACGTTCTCGTGAAAAATTACTTCAGCAACAATGTTTTAATAAGTATATCAACTGCATGGAGGATAGGATTCATCTCACTCCCAAGGCTTTTTGGTCATACGTTAAATCCAAGCGTGGTGGTTCTCGATTCCCCAAGCAATTAAGTTATCAAGCCATTACTGATGGCAATGATATATGTACTGAATTTAATAGTTACTTTAAGAGTATGTTTTCTGGTTCTTGCCCTCAGTATGCTAGATCTGTAAATAGTGACGGTGAATGTTGCACCTTTGACACAATATCTGGTCTAACCGTAACAAAGGATGAAGTTTTTAATATGCTTAAGACGCTAGATGTTTCTAAAGGTCCTGGGTGTGATGGAGTAGCACCCGTATTTTTACGCAACTGTGCTGAGTCATTAGCATATCCTATATATTTATTATTTAAGACCTCCTTAAACCAATGCGTTTTTCCTACATTGTGGAAAAAAGCATTTATTATAACGATTCATAAGAAGGGTTCAAAAGTGGAAATAAGTAATTACCGTCCCATTTCTATTTTAAGCACAATTAGTAAAATGATGGAAAAAGTTGTTTATAACAACATTTACCCTGTAATTATAAAAGGCTGTAGTGTTATGCTACTTACATTTCTTTGTACACTATTTCTCCATTCTGTTTTTGATTTTCTGCATTCATGTTTTGCATCACTTTATACTATTTTTCCATTCTGATTTTGATTTTCTGCATTTATATTTTCCATCACATTTATTTCTATAGGATCCTGTAACGTTTTTACACAATAACATATCATTTTACTTCGTATTTTCACACTATTTAGCACTTTTAAAATAGCTGTCAATGAAGTCTTACCTTTTTCGGTCTTTTATTGAATTCTCTGTAACTCTACAATTTCAGGCTTCGCGCACGCTGCCGTGCATTAGTTTTTCCTATATGAATAATATCTCATTTCTTACTTAAATGTAATAGTTTCTTAATAACAGTCCTAAAACTAAAAATTGCTCAATTTGACAACCATTGTTTATGTGGTTGTTATGGTAACTTTTATTCAAATTCGTCTCTGGTATGATGTTCTTCCTACATAAATACTCTTTGGCTGTAGGTCATTTACAAAAAATTTCGTTTTAATTTAAATAATTTCTCGTTCTCTCTAAAAAGGTATAAAAGCCGAGCAATTGGAGAATACAGGACAGTCTCGCTTCAGTTCTCAAACGAGAAACATCTACTAAAGGCCTTATCCCGGGGCCGCTTTGCCCCGGGATCCTGCAAGCCTCCGTCTACACGTGAAGTCGTCGGCAGTCTGCTTCAAGCGCGGAGCCACACTACCTTCGGGCGCGCTACGACTGCTTGCTCCAGGCGCCGAGTGCACCTACTGCCCGCGCTACCTTCGGGCACGCTACGACTGCTTGCTCCAGGCGCCGAGTGCACCTACTGCCCGCGCAACCTCTGGGCGCGGCGACTACTTCTCCAAGTACTGAGCGCACCTACCCCAGGCGCTACGTGCGCCGGCTCCGGACGCTGCGTGTGCCTATTTCTACAAAAGCAGCGAGGCTCCAGGCTCCACTATAAAACTATTTTGTCCTATTCTCCTATCTTTATTTTTTTTTAAAACCTAATTGTAATCTCATTTCATCCATCATCTTCATATTTCATTTTCTTTATAAAATTGTAAATACTTTTCCGAAACTTTAAATATATTATTTTCTTGGTCTACTTTTGTCGTTTTGCTGTTCTTAGGTTAGGTTTTTTCTCTTTTAATTGTCGCTTCACGACAAGGCATTTCACATCATCAGCATAGCTTTTTAAAACGAAAGTCTACCATTTCTAACTTGGCAGAACTTTGTGACTATGTTATTTGTGGGATGGAAGACTGTGGACAGGTTGATGTAATCTACACGGATTTTGAAAAAGCTTTCGACCGTGTGGATCACAGCATCCTCTTAGACAAATTGTACAGGCTTGGAATTCATGGTGACTTACTAAGATGGACTACCTCTTTTCTCTCTAATCGTTCTGAAGCTGTTGTCATTGGTGGTTTCAAGTCTGATATTATACAAATTCCATCAGGTGTTCCTCAGGGATCACACCTTGGTCCACTTTTCTATTCTGTATACAACGTGTCCCAAAATTCAACGATAAGCCAACACCGGAGGATAGATCTGACCCGGACTAATCGGGAAAATAAGGAAAAAAATATATCCCAATTATATTTTAAGTTATATAAAAAAAATTAAATTCTTCAGAAATTGAGACCGTTTATGATATTTTTCACTACCATGACCACAAATTTTTAAATATTTTTTTCTTTTTTTTTTATAGGCAACCTGAATAGTACTGCTATCTACCACAATTCTTAAAAACTTCAGAATAACTCTTGTTTTATCACGAAAATTAATGAAACTTATTTTATTCCCTAAATTTTTTGAAGACTTTTACTTTTAACCAAATTTAACTTATCGTGGTGTAAAAAAAAGTATGAACACTAGTATGGCAAGTTTTTTTTAAAAATTGACGCAACTAACCAACATTCCAAAATGGTATAATACTTTAGGAAAACAAGTTATAAAAAAATATGGGCCTATTATTTCTAAACAGGGGCCAATTTCCTTAAATTGTAATTGTCAGTAATCACTTTTACTACATGCCCAAAATGGGTTCCTGTTACAATTTCTAGGAATTCGAATGGGGCATTAATACCTTAGATTTTAGAGAGAGATAGATAGATAGAGATATTTACGTTAAAAAGAGACAACAACAGGGCAGGTAGAGAAGCTGTTATTATTCTCAGCAAGTCGGTTCAGTACGCTCTACTCCTTTGTTTACTGCGCACCGTTCCCAATTCAACTTACGTGGCCCTCGTACATACTATCGACTTTTGGCTTGGCTTTTTGGACTGGAATCGACCTGCAAACTTAGCTGACCTGGCATTATTTGGACTGGAAGTGATCTGCAAACTGAACTGACCTGGCATTATCTTGGACTACGATTGTGTGTTTTGTGATTTAGAGTTCTGGCGCATTTTGGACTGTTTGGCGTTTAACATGCCGCAACCGTACACACCACAGGAATACGCTAATATGCATTTAATCTATGGAGAATGCCGATGTAAGACTGTAAGATGACAGACTGTATCGAGAAAGATACCCAATTTTTTTTATATAGGATAAGGGTGAGAAACGAGCACACAGTCCACCTGATGGTAAGTGGTTACTGCGGCCCATAGACATCTACATCTATCCTATAATCAAAATGTAGATGCGTTGTCACCCGTGAGGAATAAGATGGAATGCCTCATTTCCAGTAAAAAGGGCCTCCGGCCACCTGAAATGCTCAAAAATATCCTGTTATTATCGAGTGTTTATTAATGTGCATCAAGCGTTTTCGGAGGGTCGTATGCCATCCAATAGGAGAAGCGCTGGAAGACCTAGATTGGTATCGTGATGAAGAAGTTCTCAATGAGATAGAAAATGACTCGACTACTTCGGTACGTGCCATAGAAGAAGCTACAGGAATCCCGAAAAGTTCTGCACATCGAATATTAAAACGTCACAAGCTTCACCCATATCACTACAGGCGTGTGCAGACGTTATTACCGCGGGACTATCCGCTACGGGTCATATTTTGCCGTGTAATGCTGCAAAGGCACAGTGAAGATCCCCACTTCCTAGACAAAATTCTATGGTCGGATGAAACAACGTGCAAGAAAGATGGGTATTTAAATCTTCACAACCTACATAGTTGGAGTAATGAAAATCCACACTTGATGAGACAAGACAAATCCCAATATCAATTCAAGGCTAACCTATGGACCGGCATATTAAATGAAAAAGTAATTGGGCCCTTTGAGTTACAAGGAAACTTAGATGGCAATAGTTATTTAAACTTTTTACAAAATGACTTGCAAGAATTGTTAAACGACGTGCTCTTAAGTGATCTTCAAAACATGTGGTTCCAAAATGATGGTTGCCCAGCACATTATGCCCGTCCTGTGCGAGAATATTTAAATCAAGAGTATCCAGGGCGTTGGATCGGGCGACTTGGTCCTATCTTATGGCCACCCTTTTCACCCGATTTGAACCCCCTGGACTTCTTCTATTGGGGTTGTCTTAAAAACAGGGTCTACGCAAAACCCATTGTGACATTGGACGAGCTTCGTCGAAATATCACTCAGGCTGCTGATTACATTAATAGCAGAAGATATGCAAGACAAATAAAATGATCATTTTTAAGGCGATGTCGTGCATGTATTAATGCTGCTGGCAAACAGTTCGAACATTTGCTATAATGTTAATGTTAATAACTTAATAAATTACACGTGAAACTGTTTGTACCATTTGTTTTGAAATATTAAACATTTTTCAAGAACTAATACTTTTATTACACCCGACCGTCATTTGGCCCCTATTAAGAAATAATAGGCCCATATTTTTTTATAACTTCTTTTCCTAGAGTATTATACCATTTTGGAATGTTGGTTAGTTGCGTCATTTTTTAAAAAAACTTGCCATAATAGTGTTCATACTTTTTTTTTACACCACGATAAGTTAAATTTGGTTAAAAGTAAAAGTCTTCAAAAAATTTAGGGAATAAAATAAGTTTCATTAATTTTCGTGATAAAACAAAAGTTATTCTGGAGCTTTTAAGAATTGTGGTAGATAGCAGTACTATTCAGGTTGCCTATAAAAAAAAAGAAAAAAAATATTTAAAAAATTGTGGTCATGGTAGTGAAAAATATCATTAACGGTCTCAATTTCTGAAGAATTTCATTTTTTTTATATAACTTAAAATATAATTGGGATATATTTTTTTTTCTTTTTTTCCCCGATTAGTCCGGAGCAGGTCTATCCTTCGGTGTTGGCTTATTGTTGAATTTTGGGACACGTTGTATATATATGATATTAACCAATGTTTTGAATTTTCAAATTATCTATATGCTGATGACAAAAAGGTGTTCATGAAAATTAACTCGATTAAAGATTGTGAACTAATTCAACGTGACTCGGATAACTTACATTCATATTATGTCCGAAACAATATAACAGTAAATATAAGTAAATGTCAATGTATCAGTTTTAGCGGAAAGAAAAATAAAATTGTTTTTCCGTATCACTTTAAAGACGAAGGCATAAAACGGACTGAGATAGTAAAGGATTTAGGAGTTTTCCTTGATTCTAAAATGATGTTTTCCGAGCATATCGTAAATAGATCATATCGCAATCTGGGGTTCATTATGAGGACTTGTAAACCTTTTAAAAACATAAACCGTCTTAGATCTATCTACTACGCATATTGTCGCAGTATTCTAGAATATGGTAGCTCCATATGGTCGCCGCAATATGCTTTGTATATAAACAGATTGGAAAGAATACAAAAACTCTTCATAAAGCACCTCAATTACAAAACCGGCATGCGTCGTTGTGAAACTTATAATGAGGAGTGTATTAAATACGGTCTCTTGTCGCTGGAATCTAGACGAGAATTACTTGATATGTGTTTTTTGCATGATATCTTTCACAGTAACATTTACAGTCCTAATCTTCTCGCAGGTATCCAGTTCTGCACTCCTAAGTACCGTACTAGAAAGACCCCACTTTTCAATGTACCTAAACATCGTACCAAATACGGTATGAACGCTGTCATGACTCGTCTACCCAAAATTTATAATATTAAATATAGTAATGTTGATAATGGGGATGAGTCGCTCGCGTCCGTAGGCTTTGACCACCTAATCCTAGGCCCACCCTACACGTGTCCCCCGGGTGGTGCTAAACAAGCGACAAAGCCGAAAGAACTGCGGGCATGCCAGGGAGTCGGTATCATCCTTTCAGAAAGAATGGGTCATTGTGTGAAAGAGTATGAATGTGTAAGCCCGAGACTGCTATGGATACGAATGAAAGTGGGCTTAAAGAAGTTGTTTGTTTTAGGGGTCTACGCCCCAGACATGTCTAAGCCCACTTATATCCGAGAGCAGTTTTGGGAGTTGGTAAGGATGGTGCTAATGAAATGCAAGGTTAATGAAAATATTGTGATATTAGGCGATTTTAATGGAAAAGTTGGGGTGAGGAGGCTTGGTTATGAAAGGATATTGGGAACGTTTGGTGATGAAAGTATAAATGAGAATGGTGAAAGCCTTCTCGCCGTATGCGTGGAAAAGAGTCTTTTTGTGACGAACACTTTCTTTCGTCATAAGAAGATTCACACGTATACATGGGAAAGAGGTGATGATAGAAGTATGATAGATTTCATAATTGTTGATGAAAGAATGAGGAGCGCGGTGGTAGATACAAGGGTTTACCGGGGCTCTAACGTAGGGACGGATCATTACTTGGTCTTATGCCGAATTAATGGTCTTTTCAGACGTTGGAGGCATCGGACATCTGTGTCTACCACTGCTTTACAGCGTATAAGAACAGAGAAGTTACAAGATGAAGGTGTGCGAGAGAAGTTCAAATATAGATTGAGAGAAAATATAAGTGGTATGGCTGAATTGTGTATGAATGATTTAGACTTGGAGACTGTGTGGTATAATGTCAAGAAAGGTTTAGTGGATGCAGCTACCGAAGTATGTGGTGTAAGTAGGAGAACGAATGAAAGGAAAATTAACACGTTATGGTGGGATGATGAGGTACGGATGGAAGTTGAAGCAAAGAAGAAAGCATGGCTAGATTTACTAGCAACCAAGGCTAGTAATTCTAGCAGTATGAATGATGATATTGAAAGGAAAAAGGCAGTCTTTAGACACCTAAATAAGAGAGTAAAAGAAGTAGTTGAAAGGAAAAAGCAAGAAAGAACGGATATGAATGATAGAAGAATATCGGATAACTTCCAGGCAAACATTAAAATGTTCTGGAAACTCGTAAGAACTACCAGGGGACATTCAAAACAGCCTAGAATGAATGCTATACGAGACCAGAATGGCTGTATTCTGAATGACGAAGTTTTGAGTTTAAGGAGATGGAAGGAATACTTTGAAAGCGTGTTTATGAGTGATGAGACGTTTGAATTAAATGAAATAGAAATTCCGGAAGAAGAGGAAATAGATAGAGATATAAGTATAGATGAAATAATGAAAGCAATGAAAAGTATGAAAGCAGGTAAGGCAGCCGGTTATGATAGAGTATCTCTCGAAATGCTAAAGGCTGGAGAAGGAGTGGTGGCAGACCTGCTGTGCACCTTGTTTAATTTATGTTGGGAACTTAAGCGGGTACCGGGAGACTGGTGCAAAGCCGTGATAGTCCCAATATATAAGGGAAAAGGATCACAGCAGGACTGTAAAAACTACCGTGGTATCAGCCTTCTTAGCATTGTGGGAAAACTGTATGCTAAGGTACTAATTGAAAGAGTTATGAAAGAAACTGATGGAAAAATTTGGGATGTGCAAGCGGGATTTAGAAAGGGAATGGGATGTACGGATCAGGTCTTTTCCATGCGCATGATCGCGGAGAAGTTTTTGGCCAAAAACCAAAAAGTTTTTTGTGCGTTCATAGACTTGGAGAAGGCTTATGACAGAGTGGACAGGGATGTGTTATGGCAAACACTGAACTCATTTGGGTTGAGCGCTGGCTTGATACAGGCATTGAAGTCTCTATATAGGGACTCTAGTGCTTGTGTCGGGATCAACGGGGCCTACTCGGACTAGTTTGGCATCCATAAAGGTGTCAGACAGGGCTGTGTGGCTTCCCCGTGGCTGTTCAACCTATTTATGGACAGTTGTTTGGAAAATTTGAAAGCAGAAGAATGCGGGTTAAGAATGGGTGAGTTAACCGTCAAATGCCTTTTGTACGCCGATGATCAAGTCATACTTGCGTCGTCGGCAGCCGAGTTGCAAATGATGGTTACATTAATGAACAGGACATTAAAAGAAAAGGGAATGAAAGTGAACGCAAGTAAGACGAAAGTTATGGTTTTTGAAAGAGAAGAAAGTAAAACGATATGTGAAATAAGAATAGAAGGGGAGCTGGTAGAGCAAGTAGATGAGTTTGTGTATTTGGGATGTATGTTTAGCAGGGATGGTAGATATGATCAGGATATAGAACGACGAGTGAATGCAGGAAATAGATTGAATGGGGCTCTACACTCTATTGTGAAAAGTCAGAATGTGTCCAAAAAGGCACGTTTGGCAATTCACAATGCTGTGTTAGTGCCTACTTTAATGTATGGTAGTGAAAGTTGGGTATGGCAGAAGAAGCACGAGAGTAGAATAAATGCTGTAGAAATGCGGTCATTACGTAGTATGCTAGGGCTGAATCTGAATGAAAGGGTGAGAAATAGTGTGATAAGAGAAATGTGTGGTTTGCAAGATGATGTTGTGACTAGGATTAAGAAAGGAATGCTTCGGTGGTTTGGTCATGTAGAAAGAATGAATGAGGAAAGAGTGACAAAGCAAATTTATGTTGCAGAGGTGAATGGCAGAGTCGGGAAGGGTCGCCCTAGGCGAAAGTCTATCGACCAAATAGGCGATATATTGAAAATGGGCCAAATTAAGAGTACCTTTAACCGACGAGCGTGTATGCGTAGGTATATGGATGTGGAGGAAGCGAGAGAGGTGTGTCAGGATCGTGCCAAATGGAATTCCATAGTCTCTGCCTACCCCTCTGGGTGACAGGCGTGAGTGTTTATGTTATGTTATGTTAATGTTGATATTTAAAATTTTTCTAAGTCTAACTTTAAACACAAACTTATCCTGAAGCTGTCTAAAACTAAGAAGCAGTAACTGTCACATAATGTACATCTACTCTATAACTCCATCTATACAGATCACAATTCTGTAAAAATATCAATTTGGAAATCATGTCGTTATAATAGTTATAATAGAACTATAAGGTATACAAAATAACATGTAACATATTTATTTTATTTATTTATTATTATTTATTCTATTTTATTCAGTGAATATCATTTCATTTTTGTTATTTTATTAATTTTATTAAAAGCTGTCAATCTAAATCTAAACATAAATGTATACAAATCACAAAATATAGAACCATATACTGCAATCGTGTGTAAAATATTAGTTATTTAAATAATATGTATTAAGTTACAATTTTACCTCTCTGCTTTGTAAGTGTTATTCAGCATGTTGTGAAACTATGTTATTGGCTAAGTGTGTTAATATGTATTTTAAGTATGTTTGTTAAAAATATGCTGTTGAGTTTCCTAATAAAAAAAAAGATACGACTTAACCATTAATCTAAATAAAACACCTCTAGTAATTTTCACACAAAAACGTATGTTGAATAACAATTAACTGCCAAGTCTCTTCAACACAAAACTCCAGCAATTCTCTGAGGTAAAGTACTTAGGTCTACCTTAGACAGTAAACTTAACTAGAATAAACACATGCAGAATGCAGAAACATGATTGGCAAACAATGGGGTCTGACGCCAAAAATTATACTGTGGCTGTACAAAACTGTAATTCGGTCCATGATCACATACTCCGCTCTGGTATGGTGGACCAAAACGAATGAAGCCACCACTATAAAAAGCTTGAAAGTTACCAGAGACTGGCATGTATGACTGCCATAGGCTGGATAAGGATTACACCAACAGCAGCCTTAGAGACGATGCCGGAGCTAACCCCGCTTCACCTACACATACAACAAGAAGTGACTTTAGTTGTCATTAGACTCAAGAACGTAAATCTTTGGAGTAAGAGAAGAGTCCCTTGATAGAATTTTCTCAAAAATTCCTATCTTACAAGCCAAGTACGATAAGATCCCCAAACAATTTGTGTTCGATAAAGAATACAAGATACAATGAAAGAAAACTAACCAGCCGGAGGGAATAAACTCAAAAGAGCTTAGAGTTTTCACGGATGGTTCTAAAACAAATTAAGATTTAGTATCTGAAACTTTCGCGGAAGTCCTCCATATCCACATACGTACACCGCTGTGTACCTACAACACAGTTTTTCAGACAGAATGTATGGGTAACATCAAAGCGGCCATAGCCATAGATGCTAGAAAGTTAAAATACTTCTCCATCAGAATACTGACCGACAATATGGCGGTACTACAAGTACTTAGTTACAATGTGGTGATTTCGGTACTAATATATGAATGCCATCAACGGTAGGTATGTAAACACAACAATATGACTCTGCGATGAATAAAGGGGCACTGTGGATCCAGGGGCAATGGCGCAGCACACGAACTTGCCAGGAGAGGATCAGCTATGGCCGTTATAGGGACCAATCATAACGAACCCTTTTAGTATCGATCGTTCACTGGAACGTAACATACTGATGATTACAATTAAGCCTCTAACAACAATTAAGTTTTAAGATAACTGCGTAACGTTTGCTTTAAACTGTATATTTTCAATTAAAGTAACAATATTTGCGAAAGGGTCACATTAATGGGGCTAAATTGAAACAATTAGCATTTTCTTCAGGCTAGACAAATAGACAAAATAAATAACGAACTTTAACCTTTTCTTTAAATACTAGCTTTATCCATCTAAAATTTGTTAATGTTTTATACCTTCAAAGCATATTATCATCAAAATTGCAGTCATTCATAAGCCCACTGCTGCATATTATATGCCTTCCCAAGGACACAAAACAAGGCCCTAAGCCACCGTCATCCATCGAATTCCATGCCTCACCAGTTCGCCACTCTAGCTTCTACATTTCCCTATGTTGCGAGAAGGCTACCACCACTCGGGAACCTCTTTTCCCATAGGCTGTCGGTCCTTAGAGTTTTTATTCTATATTTTATATTCAGTTCTTATTACATATTATAATAAATTAATATAGGTATATTAAGTATACTTATATATGCTAGTCTATTGGATATTGAGTTGTGAGTACAAAGTTTGTTATAATTTTATATCAGCATTTGCTAGAAAATAGGTTAACGTGTTTTTCTAAAAAACATTATATTTTCAATAACATATTAAGGGACTATTGAATGTTTGAAATTATTTAAAATGAAATATTTTTTTATTTTTAGCATTTTTATAAGTTTGGGAACAAACTTTAACAAATTATTATCTTCTTTTACATCAACCCCTAAAAGTTCTCACATGGACATGAGCCTCTCACGTTCTAAGAAGGATTTGTTTCACGCTCGCAGTACCCGAGGTATCGCATCTTTGACGCTATATAGCCCTATGCCCTTCTCCGGTCTGAGTATTTTACATCTAATGTAAATGATATATCTATCATTTCTCAGAGAGCCGTCTATTGAAAGCCATAATATTTAAAACGTTATTAGCACTGTAGAGTATAATTTAAAAAACGCATTTTTTTAATAAAAATAAATAATTACCACGTTTTTATCATATTCTGGCACTTTCATTCAAATTTAAGCAATATTAAAAATTTCGTGTTTCCAACTCATCGGGAAGTTAGTTTTTTTTTTATAGGAGATGGGTGACAAACGAGCACACAGTCCACCTGATGGTAAGTGGTTGCTGCGGCCCATAGACATCTACATCTATTCTCGATTACGAATCAAAATGCAGATGCGTTGTCACCCGTGAGGACTAAGATGGAATGCCTCGTTTCCAGTAAAAAGGGTCTCCGGTTCTTTACACTCACCATACGAAACACAGCAGCGTTAAGCTGCTATTTTACGCTGGTATTCTGTGAGAATTTAATTTAAAACCAATTACTAAATTCCACCCGTAACGACAGACAAACAAGAAAGTGACTTAATAATAAAGAAATATATTCGCCTTGTGTTCAAAATTTTTCTTTTTGCTTCTTGTTTTTGTCCATACATATATTTCAGTAATATCTGTACCCAGTCACTATTGTACACTATCTCGATTTATAAAATTTTGAGTCATCAATAAATACACAAAAATCAGAAGATAGCTTTTTTTGACATCACCAAAATATATACAAACACATTACAAGCATGTTATTTTACAATCCATACTATTTATAAAGCCTTGAGTAAGTTATATCGTGATCATCACCACAGCATATCTGCTAGCCAACTCCATTCATCGACTACCTGCATTTTTTTATAGAATAAGGGTGACAAACGAGCACATAGTCCACCTGATGGTAAGTGGTTGCTGTGGCCCATAGACATCGACATCTATATTCGTTTGCGAATTAAAATGCAGATGTGTTGTCAGCCGTGAGGACTAAGATCGAATGCCTCTTTTCCAGTAAAATGGGTCTCCGGTTCTCTACACTCACCATACGAAACACAGCAGCATTAAGCTGTTATTTTACGCTAGTATTCTGTGAGAGCGTGGTCCTACCCCGGTCGAGCCGACCCATTCGTGCTACAACTATACTATTAATATAGCTGCAGCATGGCTCTACCACGTCAAGAATTTTTGTTTGTGAAATGCATGTTTCATCATGTCATCATTACTCCATCTAGTCACCTACCACCTAGTTTTACCGTTGCCAATACAAGAGTGCCAACCTTTCGTTTTGGCTCTTTCTGTATAGGCTATTGTCATTTCAGGTTATCGATTCGTCTGTCAGCTACTCTTGTTTCTAGCGTATATTTTTGTATATTTTTCTGATTTTCAACCTAAAAAATGTGTAATACAAAACATCAATAATACATAATTTAAAATTAAAAATTTTGTACAGCCGACTTCAATATAAGCGACTTCAATATAGGTTATTTAAGAATAACTCAATAACCATTGGTCTGACCTTGATAAAATTCATATGGGACCACACGAAAACTATCAACTTTCATATAAAAAAGAATCATCGAAATCGGTTCGCCCAGTACAAAGTTATGAGGTAACACACATAACAAAAACATACACTCGAATTGAGTACCGTCTCCTTTTTGGAAGTCGGCAGAAAAATAGCATATTCTCATAATGTAAATTTACTGTTAAGCTTCCAGCGAGAACTAATTTAGGTTGATGTTAAATATTTGCGAAGCCAGGAAGTTGAAATGAAAACTGGCAGAATTGTGTTAAGCTCGCGCTTTTATTATAAAATGTGTTTTAAAATACATTACTTTTTCCGGTAACGAAAATTTGATTTTTATTTTTTTTTTGAAAACTTGAACAAGAACAAACAAGAATTTATATTTTTCCGTCATTGCACGGATTTCTTTCTTTATTTTCAAGTGGTCTAATTGCCACATTTAATCGATATGTTGTTCCATAAATCCAATAAAAAAAAAACTTAATTCAACTGTGTTTATTGTGAACTGAGCTTGATTCTTTTTTAGTGAATAAAATTTACCACGAGTACCTCCAGGATTATCTACACTTACCATACAAATCACAGCAGCATTAAGCTGCTATTTAACGCTGGTTTTCTGTGACAGCATGGTCCTTTCCCGGTAAGCCAACCTATTATGCTACAAAGGGTCTACCACGTAATAGGTATCTAAAAATAGCTCCATAGCTCTACCACCTAATAGGCCTGCACTGGTATTCAATCCTAATTCTTCAAGGTGAAAAGCTCTTTATTTAATGTTAGTTGCAGATGCCCATATGCAGTAGCCACTTACTATCAGGTTTACTTAAGATCGTTTGTTATTTCAGTTTCATGAAATATTACACACTTGATAAATAATTAAAAAAAAATTATTTATATTGTTAATAAATAATTATTAATTTTAATTAAAAGTATATAATACCCTGAATAAACGATTAAGTAGTGGAGAAAATGGAACTATTCTCAAAAAACTTCTTAAGTATAAAGTAAAGCACAGTTATTTCTTAGGAGAGTTGTTAAAACGTGCAACGTTACTGGCTGCAGGCAAATTTCACATTTCCAGAGATTTAAAACAGTTTTTGGTCGCGTACAACTATACATTTTAGTGTATAAAGTTTCGCACTAACTGAAAGTTCTTTTATGTTCCTTTCTAATGTACGGATGAAATAATGAAATAACGAATTAATATTTCGTCAGAAATAATAAAATGTGCAAAGAAATCAAATTTACAAACAAAACAAAAAACAATATACACAAATACATTGAGTTGCATTAATGAAAAGAAAGAAATTATTTAAAACATCATCGCGATCATTTAACTCACGGCAGGGCCACGCTATGCTGCATGCTACTTATACGTGGTAGAGCCATTCTGCGGCTATATCATGGTTGTAGTACGAATGGATCGGATCGAGCGGTAAAGGACCACGCTCTCACAGACCACCAGAGTAAAATAGCAACTTGATGCTGCTGTGTATCGTATGGTGAGCGTAGAGGACTGGGTATCCTTTTTACTGGATACGCGGCATTCCATCTTAATGGGGTACCATAGACATCTCGTACCCACTTATCATCATGTGGATTGTGTGCTCGTTTGTCACCCTTATTCTTTACTAGCTGTACCTAAATTAACAGTGGTAGAGCCACGTGGCAGCTTTTGATGTCGCAAGGATGGGCCGGCTCGAACCGGGGTGGTACACGACCTCACAGAATACCAGCGTGATAAAAAGATGTAATAGTTTTATTTCATAGGAATAACAAACAGTTGTATATTACATAAGTAAATTCATGGGTGTGTTACAGTTCACCCGAGTGTAAGTGGCTACAGCATCCCATGGGCATCTGCGACCAACTTCAAATAAAGAACGGTACAGATGCGTTGTCACATCTGAGGACTAGGATGGAAGGCCTCACAGCTTGTCATACTGGCTCTTTATTTGCAGATAGCACAGCACACACAGAACACTTCAGAGCAAGCACTGCTCGACTTATTATACATATAAAAGAACTAAATTATAGTTTTAACTACATGAGATAATAAATAGGTTTTTGTACTACACTAGCTCGTCCCCGCGACTTCGCCCGCGTGGAATTTATTACGATTGGATTTTATGGATTTTAATTTTTTTGCGCGAAACCCTAAATAACTTTCTAAAATAAAAGTAGTCTAAGTTACTCCTTATAATATTAGCTAAACCAGTGAAAATTCTGTCAAAATCGGTCCATCCGTTTCGGAGATTAGTCGGAACAAACAGACAGATAGACAAAAATTAAAAAAATTGTCTTTGGTTATAAGTACCGTATATACTTTCAAGCGTGTTTAGTAAAAAGCTGTTATTTTGACATTACAAACAGACATTTCAATTTTATTTTTATAGATATAGCAAAATGCTTAAAATAGAATATAATATATAATGCATCATACTATAGACGTTATTAAAAAATGATAATGTAAAAGAGCGTTTATATTCAATATTTAGTCTTTAAATTTAGTTGATAAGAGTTGGAATATATATCAATATTTTCAAGTTAATTTGTTACTATAATTATTAGTCAGTCGATACATTGGAGAATGTGTGAGATGTAGAGTTCTGACTGTTCGTTTTTTAACAGTTCTATGGGACAGGTAAAGCAGAGTTTATTTGTGAGTTCAATACAGTCATAGATATTATTACCACAGTAAATATATAGTTATTACGCACGTTATTATGAGTCATTGTTTTAAATACGATTGCAGCATTAATTTGTCCGATCGATTGGGGAAGAAACACGCTCGCACAGAATAACACCGTAAGATAGCAGCAACCTACCATGAACCATGTAGGTGTACCTATTGTGACGCCTCATAATTATTATTAATAAATAATAATTAAATTAATTATGTATAAAGACATTTAAAAATGTCATAGAAATTATATTTTTAACAATTAAAATGCAAATAATAAGCATAAAGTTCAAATATATTCATTTGGAATATTGAATATTATAGTAGAGTCATTCGGGTCAAGTGTGCGCACTTTGGTAAATATTAGTTCACTACGCATAAAATAAAAAAGTTAGGAATATAAAAGTCGGCTCTGAGATAAACCACATATTAGTCTCTAAATTGAAATAGAAATAAGAATAGAAAACTTGGTAGTTTTTTTTTCTGTAAGCATTTAATTACATAAAATCGGAATGCGCTCACTTGACCCATGATGCGGGTAACTGTGCGCACCCGTACGGGGTAAGTATACGCCTTAGAGTATTAAACTAACAGGAGACGACACTGGAGAGCGTTCCCCTCTGTCAAAAGTACGAGAGCGCGGATCATTCCCTTTATATAAAACTAGTTGCGCCGCGTACGGCATCAGTTAACATGTAGTCGTAAGCGTGAGTTGACCTCCAGAAAAATGCCGAGTTGCAGTGTGTTTTCTTGTAAAAAAAGATCACAGACCTCAAATTTACAAAAAGACGACGTTAACTTTTATCTTTAAGTATTTATTTTGATTTAAATAATTAATATAAGCATTAAATCACGAAAATTCTGATTAATATAGCTGAGCAGGGTGTGTTGCCAACTTAAAAGTATTAACACTATAGTAGGGACTTTTGCACCACTAGGACATAATTAAATTTTGCTTAATTGTAGACAAATGTCGTTTCTCTTTGTTCTTATTACACAAGACAAAATCGTGTTATTGAATAGTCTTAAATTCATTAATATTATTGTGATCTATTTGCAAAACTATATTAATTCAAACAACATTAATAATCATTAATTGTTTTTAACGAAATGAAAACATCAATTTAAATTGTGTTATTGTATATAAAACATTTTAAATAGATATTTTCATTTCATTATGTTACGTTATGAAAGGAAAAGAAGAAAAATTTCGAGTATATAAAATGGTATCCTCAAGGCAATAATAGTGATGTTCACTGTAATCTTTAGTGTCGATGTTTTTATTTGACTATAATTAATACCTTGATATATAATACCAAGGTGTTATTTAAAATTCTTTTTTGTACGAGTACAATGTTTAAAAAAGATCTTTGGTTTTACACTTTTCCAAAAGATCCTTACAGGCGCCAAGTTTGGATAAAAGCATAACCTGGAGCATTTTGACCAATCGGTTTTCGTAATCCAATCAAATAATAAAAGGAAACTAAATGAAACTGCTGTACCGACTTTGAAATTATTGGAAGTAAGTTTATTATTTTGCTACAAGTTTATTTTACATTATGAAGGATACAATTTAAAACATGTAACAAATCGAAATGGAAGGTTTAGTGAATGATATTTATTCATTTTAAAATGTTATTTATAAGTATATCGTCTTAGATGGTGTCAACCAAATTGTTGTTTTCAGATGAGACACAAATTATTAGCGCTTAAATAAATAAATAAGGACAAACAAATAATCTCAGTGTCATATTTATAATCTATTATTGTTAAATATTAACAGAGTACTACACTTTTGTACTGTAGAACACAAAATATTACCGCTTTTTACGACGACATCTATTCAATCCTAAGTAAAATGACGAAAAAAAGTATGTTTGGTTAAGTGTAAACTTCGGCCAAGAGATAGCAAATGTTTAATTTTTTTAATTGCTCCATTCCGCTGCTGCGTAAAGGAAGGACAAAAACAAATAAACAAAAAGTCACACTTTCACATTTATAATATTATATTAGTATGGATTGTCAAGAATGATAGATAAACTTTTGAAACCGGTTTACAATCGACTTTTTGAGGGTGAAACTATACACTCCCGCTCTCTTTCTTGCTCCAGTAAATAACGTTTCTGAGTGACCAAAAAGGATAGAAGCACAGAAAAGTGCGATTCCGTGCTGCCAGATGTAGTTCAACCTTAAGCCTTAAAACGGTTTAACTCTATAGGTTGGGTAAAATCTGTAAAATTAGACCGTTTAAAACCCCTATACAGATAACCTTTCCGGTTGATCATGACATTAGAAAATGGTAAAAATATTTCATAGACTAGGCATATTATATATTTTTAAGCATAAAGGAACATTATTTCGACAATGATTACGTTCCACATAACATTGAACTGGCAAACTTGGTGATGGAAAATATGCAAGCACTAGAATTAGCTACCTCGCAAAAAAAGAGTGATCCCAAAAAGTGTATTCGTCACATAAATACCAAACTTATTCACTTTAAAAACCTACTACCTACTTTTTCAATTTGTTTTAATTTTGGTAATTTTGTATTATTATTTTGTACCTTATGTATTTTTTTAAACTTACTTTGAATGTAATATTACACATTAAACATTTTTTTTATTTTATTTTATTTAATTTGTTAATGTAACTTGCATAAAATTTCATCGACATATCCATATCGACAAGGCCCTCGCACTAGTTGTTTATGGCTTATGCACTGTAACGATGAGACATTTATGAGAGATTTTCAAGGTTGTGTGCGTTTTGCTTAATCGTGTGCTCATATTATGCTGTGTGCGTGCGTAACGACGTGGCCCCATGTTAACGATTTGCTTAGTGTGCGTTACCTCGCCTCCCGCTAGAAGTGACAGACTTTTTTGTTTGGAACTTTATGCGCATGGCGTCTCCTGTTAGTTGAATACTTTAAGGTATACGCATATGGGATAAGTAGCGCATTCCTTGGATTAATCAAAATATACACAATATTCAAAAACAAAGGTTCTTTATTGTAATGCCACTTAGAAAATATTTTTATTAGTTATTAGTCTTTGCATAAAAATAACAATTATCTCATAAAATTAAATTAACTGAACATTTATTTAAATTATTTTATAGAAATTTTTAATTATTAATATTTAGAGATTAACATATTTTACTTGGGATTGTCTAATTTATTAGAAACAATATTAATTTGGGGATCATCAATTCAATTATCACAAACAAAAACACCTCTCTCATATGCAGTGCATCCTCATCAGATGGCATCCTCATGTCACCAGTCTTTGCATACATGTGTGGCGGCGCTGTCGTCGCGCCACAAGCGAAACACATATTTTGATCGAAATTAAAGCAGTATATATAGAATAGCTCCGAAGTACCAATAGGAGCGTTGGCCGCTCCCCGGGCAGAACACCTTGCCCGGCGGTAGATCTCCCCTTTTCCATCCACCCACCACAGTGGTGACCCCGACGTGATATAAACACGCAACCAACAAACCTTCGGAAACTACACCTTCTAAATCTTCATCATCTTCAAGTACCCCATTTATTGGCTCCCGAGCAGATATTGTCTGCAGTCTTCACATTCTGCAAGCCATCTAGCTTTACAAAGGTTCATCGCAGCACTGGAATAATAATGCTTCCTGTTCCTTCAAGCTACTCTCTGTGCTACAGTGTTCGGCACGGCTCTGAGCCTTACTGCTCGCCTCTGCTTTACAGCACTCTCGCATATTACTTGCCTTCTTCTCGACTCACCGCAGACTACAAGGCAATCCCTGGCACTTGCTCCGGCTCATCGTTCTCACCGGCATCACTTGCCCTTACGCACACAGCATGCATTCCACACCGCCATTAACGATCGGACTGCACTATCGACCTCCATTCTGAGCAGGGGGTGATGTGGCGGCGCTGTAGTCGCGCCACAAGCGAAACTCATCAGCGCCTAAATCACGCTAACAAAGTTCCGAAGTTAAAGCAGTATATATAGAATAGCTCCGAAGTACCAATCGGAGCGTTGGCCACTCCCCGGGCAGAACACCTTGCCCGGCGGGAGATCTCCCCTTTTCCATCCACCCACCACACATGCATTGATTCCATTCTTCAGTATTTGGCTCTGTATATTTTAGCTTACATAGAGGAGGCCATAGAAAACTGTTCTTCCTCTTCAAGACGATGATGTCGATTTCGAATACAATACTCGCTAATAGATACCAATGGCGCTTGCAGTAGCTCTTTTGCTCATGCTCAATGAGTGCTTTAGCTCTAGAGATTTGTTCTTCAGTGACTGATGCAACTTCAGGTCTTTTTATTATATAATTTCATGGTATGGTGAGGAGAAACTGAAAATAACATCGAAGGGGCAAGTGTACCCATGCGTACACTTACCCGCGCACAGTTTCCCCAGAACACCAAATTGCAATTGAAAGCTCATGAAATAAATTGAAAGCAAATAAAACATGATTTTTTTATATAAAATGTAGCGTAAACATATTATTATACAAAGAAAATACAACTTACCGTTGTGAAATCGATAACGCCGATGATACATTGTTTTCCATTAAACAAAAAAATTCGAATTTAAACACCATTATATACTGTTTTTTATGAAAAAAAAAGTTATTTCTCAACCGCCGCCACAGAGACAAGTCGCGACTAGCAGAGCACTCTAGCATCACTTTTCGACCTTAACAAAAACCTCCCCCCCCCCCCCCGTTCCCCGTTCGGGAGATACACTCACTGCGCTCACTTACCCACTGCGCTCAGTTACCCCGAATGACTCTATCAGTAAACGCATAAATTGTTCCTAAAAATCTCTAAATTTATTAAAATTCTGCTTAAAATATTCAAAATGAATTAAATCATATAAATACAAGTCAATTATATTGCAAAAATAAAGATAAATAACATTTGTAATATAATAGAAAAAAAAAGTTGATGAACGTGTTCTTGTAATGTTCCCTTAAATGGGGGTGTTGCCGGAGACGCATACCCAAGGTTGTACATATATATGCCTTTTCCAAGCGGGAAGGAATTAATTAATAAGGAATTGATCGTTGTGAACCAGATACAAGTGGAATAGGGACAATTTAATGTTCTTAACCTTTTTGAGCTCTGTCTTCGTAAACTTCTCTAGCATATAAGACGCTACCAACAGCTTTTGATTGTTCTCGTGAATATTCATTCTTCCAAGATACACCTAAAAGAACTAAGTTACTATACAAACACAACGTAAATAAGGGTCCTAACTAAGACGATCACGCCATAAATTTATTAAACGGCCTATATTTAAACCTTTAGAATTATCAAAATATAGATATATTTATATATCTTATAGATATAGATTCTAAAGAAATACAAGTATACAAGTATATAGAAAGTGGGGGGGGGGGGGGTCGTTACACTATGTAACGTGGAGGGAGTGCAGAAAACTGGATTTTACTGGTAACGAAGTATTCCATCGTATTCCTTATAGGTGACAACACATCCACATTTTGATTCTTAATAGATGATAGATGGCTGTGTGTGCATTTTGTTAAAGATTAAAGGTGACAAACGAGCACACAGTCAACCTGGTGGTAAGTATATGCTGTGATACATGTGGTCATCCACTTACCAACAGGAGCAATGTGCTTATGTTTCACACTTACTCCTGTAAAAATATAAACAACTTTTACAGCTTCTGATTCAGACTACAGCTGAAGCTGAGCTACCTAGCAAGCACTGCTTTTAAGATTTGCCAATACCCACCACGCTAGACCAGCGAGTTACTAAAGTATAACTTTATAACCAGCAAAAGGGAATCGATACCCTTTTGCTGGTTATAATATTTCCCGTTCCTCTGTGAAATTTGGGTTAAATTTTTTCTCAATTTTTGTAGCTCAATTGTGTGTCTTGAAATATTAAATTAATTAAAATTGAGATATAAATATTTATATGTAAAAACCCATTACACCTCCTATGTTTCTCATGCCTGTATGCAGGTGATTCTCGAAAACCTTTCTTCCCCATTCACTGAACTTTTTGCTACATCGGTTACAAGTTATATGGCCGGCCTATTGGCACTTCAGCTTACTGAACGGTTGGTCTATATTGTTAACTCAGATTCCACTGGGGAAATCCTCATTACGAAGTTTATTACGTAGATAAAATCCTTGCGTAGCCCTCTCCATAGCTTGCTGAGCAGCCAACCGTGAAGAACCACTTCTCAATTGCATTCGTCATCACTGACAACACGCACTAGAAATTTTAAGCAAACAAACAAACAACAAAACATCAACAACATCACAAAACACCACAAAAAACAAAAGATCTTAATATCTTCCAGTTTTGAGGAACCTTCACAGTATTGCACGACTCTTGCCCTACACTCGATATATGAGGTATGGACCTCAAATTCGCTACATAAAATTGTTCTTATACTTTTGGCTAGACATCAAATCCATACTATTATTAACGTTAAAATAACTACAGAGATTGAATTATAAGATTAGTTTATTTTATTGATTCAATTTAGATTACATAACAATAAATGTAATTAAAAAAATATATGGACTGATGTGCGTTGGTCCGTGCGTCGATGAGTCTTCTCGCTTAATAGAAAAATAAGCAATGACATATATAGTATTAAATAAGACTCCATATATTGCAAGAAAAGTCCTATCGATTTTTGTTATTGAACTTAACACAGTTTAAAAATTACTTATTTTAAAACGTTATACCTTTTAATCTTTTTGAACAAGGTTACCCTCACACTAGGATTTACTCCTGTGTCGTGGAGGCAATTTATAAACATAAATTGAACGAGGACAAACATCCAGACCCGGGACAAATATTTGTAGGCCATACAAATACTTGTTCCGTGCGGGATCCGAAGCCGCGGCCCCCAGCGCAACAACTCATTGCTAAGCCACTGCACCACGGAGCCGTCAACGTTATATATTTATGAAAAAAATAAAATGGCTCATGAGGCATACACTTTTAGATTTTCCAAATTTTTCTTAATATTTGAAGTGATTAAGATTTAAATGGCTTCCTTCACCAATGCTACTATACCGTACTTACCTTTATTAAATAGTCAGTGTGACGTCTGTTTATCAGGACACATTAACATTAATTCAAACAACCTTGAGGTCAAAGGAAGCTGTAATAGTTTAGTTTGGCTCTACTAATGTGTCCCTTACACATTTCATTGTTAGTAACTGAAACAAAATTACGAATATAAATGTAAATGTTACACACAAAGTATTCCGATTAGGCCGCCTCACCGTAAAATTTTAATTTGAAGTGCTCAAAGATAACTACGTGTGGTTAGGTGTAACAATTATTTACTCTATATATATATATATATATATATATATATATACTTACATTTTGTTATTGTTACATTTTAATGTTATTGCCTTTCTATTCCTATTGAATAGGTATCGCCCTGTTATCGCAAAGCAGTAATACATGTATCTGTATTACGAGTATCATGCTATCATCTGTACTGCTATATCTCTTTTTCATCTATCTGTACTGCTATGACTGCTTCGTTGGTGTAGTGTTCGTAAACGCGGCTGGTGATGATGGGGGTCCCGGATTTAAATCTCGGGTTTTAGGTCAAGAAATTGTCAGTAGAAGCCCGTAGTCAGAAAGTTGGCGGTGTTTCAACCCTATAGCTTGGAACGTTGTACGTAAAGTCGTTTGTCTCGTACCTGATCTCTCTCCAATCGTATCGGTTTGCCGTCTCATCAGACTATGAGAGTGAATAAATAGATAGTTCCTCCAGAACTAAGTCCTATTCTCACTCTTTTACAGTATATGCAGTTAGGTTATGGAATTCTCTTCCTGCTGCAATTCGTGAGGCTCAAACAGTTTCAGTGTTTAAAAGGCGAGTTAAAGAGCACTATCTTTCTTTATCGTCCCAATGATCTAATGTATGACTTGTATGTATATGTGTATCTATGTGTATTATATATATATATATATATATATATATATATATATATAGATATATGTGTGTGTGTATGTATATATATATATATATATATATATATATATATATATGTATTTGTATGAATATGTGTTTTTGTTATCTTTACTTTATATTAAGTATATTAATATTATAAAATTTATTATGAGAGTGCACATTAAATCCGCTTCTTTTTGAATTTGTCCAGTATCAGGCCTGCTGGAAGAAATTTCAAAATGAAATAAGTGCCTTTGTACAAAATATCTTTATTTTTTTATTTTTCATTGTAACATTACTTTGTGTGTACATAAATTGTTTAATAAATAAATAGTGCACTTGTGCTTGCGCATACTGTTATCCTGGCCTTCACAGATGGTTTGTCTTCGATCATATCACATTCTGCACTTGGGCTCTGTAGACTTCGAACGTGTTTGGTGAGTTCACTCCCGTCTCTTCACTTTCTTTGCTCATGCGTAAGATTGACAATAGTTATATAAACACTGCATTACATGGTGGATCTGAATTTGGTTACCGTTTTGGTACTCTCACTGTGGTGCGCGAAGTACACTGTCCCGGGAAACAGCAGTCCCACTGTACTGTGAAGTGTATCGAATGCTTGTTGTGGTGCAAAGTACGTTTTGTGAGTCTCTCCTTCCTGGCTTCCTGGTAACCGTAAGAAGGGTGAAACACACGCGACGCCTCAGAGGCAACTATTGATTTTAATGTTTGTGTTGCTTGTTGTATTAGGCAACAGCTAGGTACACACCCTAGCGTACCAACGCTGCTAGGTTTATAGGTATTATTATATTATTATAGACTTAGACACACATCTGCCCCGCCAAAAGATGGGGGAGCTTAGTACACACCTGTGCTTATCTAGTTGCATAGTCAAACAAGATGGCGTCGATTACGATCGATTGAAACTAAAACTCACAGCGTTCTAAGAGGGTCGGTAAAAAATGAACTTTCTTATTTAACATCATCATTTTATTAATTTTGTAATCCTTATTGCTATAACTTTACCATTATTTTTCTTGTTTGCTTTCTATCATCATTATTTGTCATTGTTAATCGTTAATTAGATAGTAAACTGTAATGATTTATAATCTCTCTTTAGAATGTTCATAATTTTTTTTTCTGTAAGGTATGTTATTCTTAGTATAATGTTTCATTAGAATGTTTATTATCATAATTTTTGCAAGGTATGTTGTTAATTGGTAATACGTATTGTCACTTTTTGACATTTTGACTCATCTGACATTGACACCTCTCATTTTTTGTGTCTATGGTACGTTAACGTTCCGTTTCTTCATTTATTGTTAAGTTAATTATAGATTTCTTTCAATACTGCTGGCAGGTAGTTTACTGATGACTTATTTATTTTTGAATTTATTTATTTCATGTATATATATATATATATATATATATATATATATATATATATATATATATATATATATACATTTAGTAATCAGGTATAATTTAATATGATTTCTTCAGAAGATAGTGTTCGGAGTTCCAATTCCTTCGCCTTTGATTCTGCTTCTAATGGATTAAGCAGCATTGATAGCTTTGAAAGCATTGCACCCTTAAATATTATGTTAGATTCAATTTTTACTGAATTTAGCAAAAACTTTAATGCTATTCACATAAATGCTCAAAGTATTCCTGCTCATTACCCCGACATGTTGTCAAGTTTTAATAGCAAAAATATACACGCTATCCTTGTTTCGGAGTCATGGTTAAAACCATGTCTTCCATCAACATCCTACTCGCTTCCAGGTTTTCATTTGATTCGTAATGACCGTACCGATCGGGGCGGTGGCGGTGGTGCTATTTATCTACGTTCTCATATACCGTATTCAGTAATTCAGGTTTCAACTGGTTCTCAGACTGGAGGCGAAGCTGAATTTCTCTTTATCGAAGTTCTTCTCGGTCATAATAAATTACTTCTCGGAGTCTTTTATAGCCCCTCTCTCACTGTTGACTACTTCACCACTTTAGAAAACATTCTTGAAAATCTTACACCTATCTATTGTCATAGTATAATTATGGGTGATTTTAATACGTGTTGTGTTAAAACTTCTTCTTACTTCTGCCACACACTTTTTCCCGAACTGTGCCCCTTCTCTTCTCGACATAATGTTTGTGTCTTCACTTGACCTTGTTCATAAATTTGGGCAATATGCTGCTGATTCTTTTTCCTAACATGACCTTTTATACTTGTCTTACGAAATCCGTCCCCCTCAAGCTAAGTCAAGAATCCTACTTCAGCGTAACTTTAGTGACTTGGACTTGAAGCAGCTTTTAAATGACGCTCGAAAAATTGATTGGAGTGTAGTCGTCAATGCTTCCACTGTTGATGAATAGGTAGCTTTGTTCAACTCTTTGTTAATTCAGCTTTATGACGTTCATGCTCCTGTTCGTCCAGTGCGTATAAAGCATCCTCCCTCTCCTTGGCTGACTGATGATATAAAAAAAATCATCCACATTAAAAATTGTGCCAAAGCGAAATACAAGTCAGTTCCTAGCGACCGGAATCGAGAGAAGTATAGATTAGTACGGAATCGTTGCAACAATCTGTGTAGAAAAGCACAACGACGCCATATCCATGAATCAGTCCAAGATCGTGACCCTGCTAGTGTCTGGAAATTTCTTAAGTCTTTAGGAGTTGGGAAATTACGGCAAAATTTCACTCATCTTAACTTTGATCTCAATCAACTTAATTTGCATTTCTCATCTTCGTCTTGCATTAACGGTGCATTAACTTTTTAACGGTGGTAGAGCCATGCAGCAGTTTTTGCTGTTGCACGTATGGGCCGGCTCGAGCCGGGTTAGTACCACGACCTCACAGAATACCGGCGTGAAGTAGAAGCTCTGCTTCTGCGTTTCGTCTGGTGAGTGCAGGTGGCCGGAGGCCCAATCCCCCCCCCCCCCCCCATCAACATGGTAGCGGAATTACACAATAGACTACCCCAGGAGGGTACCAGTACCCCTGGAGAATCCCTCGCTGAGCATCCACGACCATGTTATTCCAATCCTGAGCGTGGGTGCTCAGGCTGCCCCGCGTATTCTGGGGGGGGCAAAATTCCGCTCAAAAACATAACTGCTCGGGGTAAACAGAGCAACAATACCAAGGCGACCCCTGCCACGCTATCCGTGAATTTCTGCAACATCAGGGGACTTAACTCTAACCTAAACGCCGTCCACTACCATCTCGAGACGGCGAAGCCGGCCTTGCTCTTCCTGACCGAGACGCAGGTTTCCTCTCCGGCTGATATTTCGTATCTCTCCTACCCTGGGTACAAATTGGAGCACTCCTTTGTGCCCCGGGCTGGAGTTTGCGTGTATGTCAGAGAGGACATCTGTTCTCGACGCCTCGGCAGTCTTGAAGGTTCGGACCTGTCCATCCTTTGGCTACGCGTAGACAGCGACGACCATCCGCGCGTCTACGGGTGCCTCTATAGGTCCCATAGCGGTAATGCCGAAACAGACCGACTCATCGACCACGTCCAAATGGCTACAGATTCCTTGCTACAACAGGTCCCATCCGCAGAGATCGTGATCCTTGGCGATTTTAACGCCCACCATGCCGAATGGCTCGGTTCACGTTTAACCGATCATGCGGGGAGATCTGTTTATGACTTTGCCTTGGCATATGGTCTGACACAACTGGTTACTTCGCCTACGCGGATTCCAGATGTGGAGGATCATACACCTTCCCTGTTGGACCTTCTGCTGACCTCTCATCCGGACGGATATCAGGTTTCCGTCGATGCCCCTCTCGGCTCTTCGGACCACTGTTTGATCCGGAGTATGGTGCCACTCACGCTCCCTTCGCGGTTGCGTTCTGCAGGTTGCCGCCGTGTTTGGCATTACAGGTCGGCGGATTGGGACGAAATGCGGTCTTTCTTTGCATCCTTCCCATGGGGGCGGGTTTGCTTCTTGCCGGATGATCCCAGCGCTGTTGCTGACTCTGTCACTGATGTGGTGCTACAGGGAATGGAACTATTTATTCCATCATCTGTGGTACCCATCGGAGGCAGATCTCAGCCTTGGTTTGGTCGCTCCTGTAAAACTGCATTACGCAGTAAGCAGGAGTGTTATCAAGCCTGGGCTGATTACATTCGGCGACTCGGGATGTAAACACCAACACACTTAAAAAGAAGTATAACTTCGCCTCCAGGTCCTTCAAAAGAGTTATTGCCAAGGCAAAGTCAGAGCACATAGGCAGAATTGGCGAGAAACTAGTTCGCCTTCCTTCGGGAACCCGTGCATTCTGGTCTCTCGCCAAGGCTGTCCAAGGGAATTTCTGTAAGCCATCACTACCATCTCTGCACAGGGAGGACGACTCACTGGCCCATGACGCAAAAGACAAAGCCGACCTTTTAGGCTCCCTTTTTGCGTCCAACTCGACTCTTGATGACGGGGGGAAAACACCGCCGACCATCCCGCGGTGTGAGTGCTCTATGCCGGATGTGCTGTTCTCACAGCGCTCGGTTCGCAAAGCACTTCTCTCCCTGGACATCCAGAAGTCGAGTGGGCCTGACGGAATCCCCCCAATTGTGCTGTAGACGTGTGCTCCGGAGTTGGCACCGGTCCTAACGCGTCTTTTTCGGTACTCCTACTCCCAAGGCGTAGTCCCGAATTCATGGAAGACAGCTTTTGTCCACCCGATCCCTAAAAAAGGCGACCGCTCAGACCCGTCCAACTATAGGCCTATCGCGATCACCTCCTTGTTCTCCAAAATAATGGAATCCATTATCAACTGCCAGCTCATCCGGTACCTTGAGGATCACCAGCTGATTAGTGACCGCCAATACGGTTTTCGTGGGGGTCGATCAGCTGGTGATCTTCTGGTCTACCTGACCCATAGATGGGCGGAGGCAGTAGAGTCCAAGGGGGAGGCGTTGGCCGTTAGTCTGGACATTGCGAAGGCCTTCGATCGGGTTTGGCACAAAGCGCTTCTCTCGAAGCTCCCTTCCTATGGGCTTCCCGAGAAATTGTGCAATTGGATCACCAGCTTTCTTGCAGATCGGAGCATCAAGGTTGTTGTAGACGGTGCATGTTCTGACTACAAGCCTATTAACGCTGGTGTTCCACAAGGCTGTGTGCTATCACCAACGCTGTTTCTTCTGCATATCAATGATATGTTGCTAACTGATAACATTCATTGCTATGCGGATGACAGCACTGGTGATGCTCTATACACCGGCCGTGCTAATATTTCTCGGGAAAACGTCTCCGAGTACCGGAACAAACTTGTGTCTGAAGTCGAGTCTTTGCTGGACAAAGTCTCGAACTGAGGGCGACTAAATCTAGTCCAGTTTAATCCTCAGAAGACACAAGTTTGCGCGTTTACCGCTAAAAAGAACCCCTTTGTCGTATCTCCTCAGTTTCAAGGCACTCCCCTGGTTGCCTCAGCCAGTATCGGAATCCTCGGCGTCGACATATCGAGTGACGTGCAGTTTCGTGGTCATTTGGAAGTGAAGGCCAAATTGGCCTCTAAAAAGCTTGGCGTGCTCAGCAGAGCGGGACAGTATTTCATGCCGGCACACCGCCTGCAACTTTACAAGGCGCAGGTTCGGCCTCACATGGAATACTGTTCCCATCTCTGGGCAGGGGCTCCCCAGTGCCAGCTCCTTCCACTTGACCGCATCCAGCGCAGAGCGGCTCGAATCGTCGACGACCGAGTTCTTTCCGATCGGCTCGACTCATTGGCGCTGCGAAGAGATGTTGCATCTCTTTGCATTTTCTTTCGCATCTACCATGGGGAGTGCTCTGAGGAATTGTTCGGATTAATCCCAGCCGCCAAATTTCACGAACGCACATCGCGGCAGAACTCCCGATACCATCCACACCATCTGGATGATTGGCGGTCCACCACTGTGCGATTTAGAAGATGTTTTCTTCCTCGCACGACTTCCTTGTGGAATCGATTACCATCAGCGATTTTTCCGGACCGATACGACTTAGGGACCTTCAAGAAAAGAGCGTACTCCTTTTTAAAAGGCCGGCAACGCATCTGCAATTCCCTCCCTGGTGTTGCAGTTGTTCATGGGCGGCGGTAGTCACTTACCATCAGGTGAGCCGCATGCTCGTTTGCCCCCTCTACTATAAAAAAAAAAAATTAACGATAAAGCAAAACACAATACTTTGGATTCTCTTTCAAAAGCTCCCGCTCCGGACACTTCTGCTTTTAATTTTAGTCAATTTAACAGTTGTGATGTTATGAAAGCCATAATGTCCATCCATTCAAATTCAATTGGTAGTGACTGCATTAGTCGGAAAATGGTCATCCCTCTCATTGATCTCCTTTCACCTGTAATCACTTCCATCCTGAATAATTCACTCAATTCTTCTATTTTCCCTTCAGCTTGGAAAGATGCATTTGTAGTTCCTCTTCCGAAAATGTCGAATCCGTCTAGTCTTTCTGATTATAGACCTATCTCTATCTTGCCTTTCCTTTCCAAAGTTCTTGAACGTCTTGTGCACAATCAATTAAGCACCTATCTTTTAAAGCATAATCTTTTAAATCCTTTGCAATCCGGTTTCCGTCCTGGCCATAGTACGACTACTGCACTTTTACAAATCACTGATGATATTCGGTATGGAATGGAGAAACAAAAGCTTACCATTCTTACGTTACTTGATTTTAGTAATGCATTTAATACAGTAGATTTTGATATCTTGTTGGGCATCCTGCGCTTTCTCAACATATCTCCAACTGTAGTTGACTGGTTGCGAAGTTACTTGTTTGGTCGCCGACAGCGCATTCAGGTGCAAGATGTTTTTTCCACCTGGACTACTACAGCGGTTGGCGTACCACAAGGTGGCGTGTTGTCTCCTCTCCTGTTTGCAATTTTCATTAACTCTATAAGTCATAATCTGTCCTCTTCCTACCACTTGTATGCTGATGATCTCCAAATCTATACTCAATCGTCTCTTGAAGATTTGTCTAAATCAGCTGACACTATTAACGCTGATCTAACTTGTATTTCGAATTGGAGTAAACGTTATGGTTTAATGATTAATCCTAAGAAAACTCAGGCGATTATCATCGGTAGTTCCGGATTAATTGGAAAAATTGACTGGTCTTCCCTACCTCCTATTTTTCTAGACTGCACTCTAATCCCTTATAGCAACAAGGTTAAAAATCTGGGGTTGTATCTCGACTCTTGTATGTCTTGGACCTCACAGATTAATGAGGTTAGTAGAAAAATGTTTGCTGCTTTAAGCTCTTTACGTAGATTACGTAATTTTCTTCCCACAGTAACTAAAGTTACGCTCGCCCAGTCTCTACTTCTACCTATCCTTGACTATGCTGACATATGCTATCTTGACATTACCGAGGAGCAGCTTTATAAGCTTGAGCGCATTCAAAATTTATGTATTAGATTCATATTTGGGCTTCGCAAATATGATCATATCTCTGAATTTCGCAATCAGCTCAAATGGCTCCCGATCAGCCTTCGCAGGAATACTCACATTCTCTCCTCTTTGTATAGCGTGCTGTTTAATCCTTCCACTCCTCATTATTTAAAAGACCGTTTCCAGTATCTTTCCCTTACCCATAATCGGTTCCTTCGATCCTCTGTCAATCTTTCTCTCTCTACTCCTTCGCACTCTTCCTCCTTTTTTAAGAAATCCTTTACTGTAACTGCTATACGTTTGTGGAACTCTGTACCTCTCCACATTCGTCGTGCTCAATCTCTTCATTCTTTCAAAAGTCTTGTTAAATCTTATTACTTAGAACGCTGTTAGATAAATCACTTTTCCTTTTTTTGTACTCTTTTCATTTAATCTATTATATTATATCATGCATAATCTTCACTTGCCTTTATTTGTATGTATTTTCATATTTTTTATTTTTATTTTGTACGCCCCCCTCTATTTTTAACTATTGTTTACATCAGTTCTCTACACTAAGGTTGTCTGGAAGAAATCACTTTCAGAGTGATAAGACCGCCTTTTGTACATTTTTCTAATTTAGATTTAATTGTATTCGTTTTTGTTTTGTTTTCTGGTGTACAATAAAGAGTAAATAAATAAATAAAATTATTAAACATAGTATGTAACAAAACAGATTATGATATAACATTATAAGTAAATGCATATATACAGGTTGTCCCAGTATTGGTGGATAATCTGGTACGTACGTGTTCGGGCAGGGGGGAGGTGGCCTCGGTTCCCTAAAAAAAATTCTATCCCGAACGGCTCGGGGTCTACGCCATTTTTTAAAAAATTCTGAAAATTCGTACTTCTGCTCACATTTGTGGTCATCACGTCCGCAGTTTAATGGCTAGATCGGATTTTTTTCTTTTAATGTGTTCCCTAATAATGGTGTTTCTAAATTACCCTTAAAGTTTTCAACTACTATGGGTAGTATTTTACAAGACGGCACTAAACATAAGTTTAAATTTTTTACTTTATTTAACTGCTAAATTTGAGCACCTGTGGCTTCTTCCAAATGCGAATTCCGGACTTTGCGTTTTTTGCGAGACACAACCGTCCACGACAGTAGTCGAATAGCGGATTCGAACCCACGACTTTTTGAGTTAGTGGTCCGCCATTAGGCTACTGTCGCTTCGGAATTTTATTAAATTGGAAATAAATATTATAACTTGTGATAATCATTTTAAATAATATATTATTAATAATTATCACAAATTTCCTTCACATTTGCCTAATCAATATATTATACATGTATACAGTCATATGTTTTTACATTTTTTTACTAGAGTAACAATCAACCACACATTTTTCTTAATAGTAAGTGGATGCAGTGGCCCATAAACACATACCTACCTATACAAATAAATAAAATTGATGTGTCTTTTCGTAATATCAAAATAACAACCTTTTACTAAATGCATATGAAGGGATATACGGTACCTATAACAAAAACTTGTCTCTGTCTGTTTGTTCCGGCTAATTTCCGACCGTTTAAATCCTAAATTACACGCGAGCGAAGTCGCGGGGAACAGCTAGTCGATTAATAATAAAAATGCGAGGAAAGGTTCCCCAATTTTCGTCAATCACCATACGAAGCAAAGCAGTATTATGCTGTTAATTTAGGTTCGTATGCCGTGATGAATATTTACCACGTAAACTATTTCCTTTATATAAAATGACTAGCGATCCACATCGGCTTCGCACGGGTGGATATACCGGGCCTAAATGTGAAGCTATACCATCTAGGTAGATTTTGAGTTGTAGCGAGATTCATTCATTCATTCATTACAAGCTTTCATAAGTCCACTGCTGAACCTAGGCCTCCCCCAAGGAATGCCACAAAGCACGGTCCTGAGCCACCTGCATCCTTCGATTTCCTACATGTCTTACCAGGTCGTAAGTTGGACTTACCTAGTCGGACTATTTGTCCCAGGTAAACTTACTCGTCAACAACTTCGAGCTTAGTGTTCCCAACAAGTACCGGCATAGGTGTGACATGGACATTACATATGAGAGACTACTACTACTACTACTGCTACTAGCGAGACTAACGGACATCAATTAATTTTTACATCTCTACTAGCTGGCCAGGCAGACGTTGTTCTGCCCTTTTCGACGACCCTTCATATAAAAAATCCTTAAATTCGTA
This sequence comes from Parnassius glacialis, assembly GCA_033319125.1. Lineage (NCBI taxonomy): Eukaryota > Metazoa > Arthropoda > Insecta > Lepidoptera > Papilionidae > Parnassius > Parnassius glacialis. The sequence goes on from JAVANC010000012.1 coordinate 9,824,802, forward strand.
ATAAAAAAATATTGAGTGTCACTTATCAGGATAAAAACTATCCTATCTCTCAAGTTGGACGAAACTGCACAGAGTGTGCAAATTTCATTGAAGTCAGTTCAGTAGTTTAGGAGTTCATCGCGGACAAACAACGTGACACGTAATTTTTATATATAAAGATAATATGCTTATATTATACATATAAACCTTTCTTTGAGCCTCTCTGTTGAGCGTACTGTAGAAATGGCATGTGTTGACCTTGAGCACCTTATTGTTGTCAGTGTTTACAGACCCCCATGTTCAAATTATGATACCTTTGAAAAAATTATGGAAGAAGTTTTAGTTAAGCTTAATAAACAGAATAAATCTCTTGTAGTGTGTGGAGACTTCAATATCAATCTCCTGGAAACTTCTTCCATCAGTATTAAATTTTGCTCTTTGTTCAAATCCTATAATCTTGATAATTTATTCTTTGAAGCTACACGAATTGCAGGGTGTAGTGCGACTTGTATTGATAATATTTTTACAGGTGTTGTACCAATCAACAAATCAATAATTCAAAAACTTAGTTCAGATCACTGTGGACAACTGGTTTCATTACCTTATATGCACAAAAAACAGGAAATTGAGAAAATTGTGTTTGTTCCTATTAATGCAAAACGCCTGGAGAGATTTAGAAGTAATATGGTAAAAAAACTTCCATCGCTTTCTTATAAGAACAATGCTGACTTTTTATATGGAGAATTATTTACCCTTATAAGCAATGAATTCAAAAAAACATTTTCCGGAAACAGTCTCAAGGTATTTAATGAGTGGGCGACAGTGGGAATTCATAAAAGCAGACGAAGGTTATATGACCTTTACCATGAAAGATCATATAATCCTTCTGATGCTTTTAAAGAATATGTCAAAAATTATTCTAAAATGTTTAAAAAAGTTTGCTCCACAGCCAAATCGTTACATATTAGCAACAAAATTAAGATGGCTAAGAATAAAATTAAAATGACGTGGAGTATAATTAACAGTGAAACCGGTAATGAAAAACCTCGTAACGCAAACTATCAATTAAAAATTAACAATGAATTGACTAAATCAAATCAAGAAGTCGCAGCGGTGTTTGAGAAATATTTCACTGATATTCCTATTTTGACAACAGAGTCTTTAAATTCTTCTCCAACTGTCGCCGAGTCATTACTCAAACAGAATGTTAATATCTATTAGTTATCTAAAAATGTTAGTATCTAAAAAGTATTACCGCAAGATATTGTAAAATACTTCAAAACCATTGATGTAAAGAAAACCGCAGATTTGTGGGGGATTTCCGTGACAGTTATTGCGTCCATAATAGATTTAATTGCACCTCATCTTGCTATTATTTTTAATACTTGTATTGATTCTGGTGTGTTTCCTGATTTAATGAAGTATAGTAAAGTAAAACCTTATTTAAATCTGGTAGTACATTGGACCCCGCTAATTTTAGACCTATTTCTGTACTACCAACTCTTAGTAAAATTTTTGAAAAAATTATTTTGGATCAATTGTTATTTTTTTTTAAATACAAATAAATTACTTCATAAAAACCAATTTGGATTTACAAGGGGTCGCTCGACGTCTGACGCCGGCGTTGAGCTTATGAAATATATTTTTAATGCCTGGGAGAATTCACGGGATGCCTTAGGTGTTTCTGTGATCTTTCCAAGGCTTTCGATTGTGTTCATCATGAGACATTAAGGAAACTACAACATTACGGTGTAAAAAATTTGGCGCTTAGACTTATTACTTCAAATTTAAGTAACAGAACTCAAAAAGTCGTGATAAATGGTAAAGGTTCCTCCGGATCGGTAGTATCAATGGGCGTTCCTCAGGGCTCGATTCTTGGCCCATTCCTGTTTTTAATCTATATTAATGACTTACCTTATCTTGTAGGGGACAATCACGATATAATATTATTTGCTGACGATACCTCTTTAATTTTCAAACTCAAACGGCAGTTAATTAATTATGACGATGTAAATAATGCTCTATCGAAATTAGTACATTGGTTTAACGCCAACAATATGCTCTTGAACGGCAATAAGACAAAGCGTATTAAATTTACAATACCTAATGTAAAACATTCGAATACCAATGTGCTATTAAATGGGGAGGAGTTGAGTCTTGTGGATACCACTGTTTTTCTCGGTATTACTATTGACGCGAAACTTCAATGGGGCCCCTATATATCTAAATTAGCAAGCAGACTTAGTTCTGCAGCATATGCTGTAAGAAAGATTAGAAGTCTCACAGATGTTGAGACAGCTAGATTAGCTTATTTTAGTTACTTTCATAGCGTAATGTCTTATGGAATTTTGCTATGGGGTAATGCGACTAATATTGAAGCTATATTTGTTTTGGAAAAGAGAGCCGTACGGGCGATTTATAACCTAAATTGTAAAGAGTCCCTCAGAGAAAAATTTAAAGAAATAAACATATTAACTTTTGCATCGCAATATATTTATGAGAATGTAATGTATGTGCATAAAAACATAAATAGCTTTAATAAGAATAAGGATGTGCATACTTTAAATACTAGGAACAAACATAAGCTTGTAATGCCAGTTACTAAACTCCACAGAATCAGTAATTGGTTTATGGGGCAATGTATACGCTTTTACAACAAAATTCCAGAACATATTCAAAGTTTATCAATAAACAAGTTTAAAAGTTTTATCAAAGAAAAACTGTACAAAAAGGGTTATTATAATATCAAGGAATACATGAATGAAAATAACCCCTGGGAATAAGGTGATCGCCACCATGCTGGTTCTATTAAAAATCATTTAAAAATTGTATAAATGAAATTATTGTTAAGTAAATTTGTTTGAAAAAAAAAAGTCCAGCTCGGTTTCTTGTTGGTTCTTCCCAGGACAGAGGTATTTTCCGAACCAGTGGTAAATAAAAAATGACTTTCAATAAGAATTATGTAATAATCAATATTGAATAAAAAATTATTCTATTCAATTCTATTCTATTCTTTTGAATCATTCCACCTTCGATAAAAACCGCATCTAAATCCCATGGATAGTTTATTTTTATACGTGGTAGAGCCATGCTACAGCTATATTAGTAGAATAGTTGTAGCACGAATGGATCGGTTCGACTGGGGAAGGACCACGCTCTTACATAATACCCGCGTTAAATAGCAGCTTAACACTGCTGTGTTTCGTATGGTGATTGTAGAGAACCGGAGACCCTATTTACTGGCAAAGAGGCATTCCATCTTAGTCCTCATGGGTAACAACGCATCTGCATTTTGATTCGCAAACGAGAATAGATGTAGATGTCTATGGGCCACAGCAACCACTTACCATCAAGTGGAATGTGTGCTCGTTTGTCACCCTATCCTATAAAAAAAAGTTTAAAATATGTAAGCGTACAGACGGCGGGAAGCTACTTTGTTTTATACTATGTACGGAAGTAATTCAAGATGTTGCATCAATATTCTTTAAATTTTGACGGCTCCGTAGCGCAGTGGCTTAACAATGAGCTGCAGCATTAAAGGCTGCGGGTTCGCATCCCGAACGGAATAAGTACTTATACGGTCTACAAATAATTCGTCGCTAACGCTGCAAAGGGAACCTCATTATTTTATTACAGAAGAGGAAAATTTAAAAAAAATAATATTCACCGATTACTAGCGTTCATTCACCAGAAAATTAATCGTATTTGTAGTTTTTCATTAAATGTAATATTTTTTTTATTTTCTGATTGAAAAAAGCTAGTAATCGGGGGAAAAAATGTTTTCTAGCTCTCCTGTAATTTAAAAAAATTGAGGTTCGCACCTTTGCGGCGTTAGCGACGAATTGATCCGGGTCTGAATGTTTGTCCTTGTAAAATTTATTTATGTAAACTGTCCCTCCGACACAGGAGAAATCAGTTTGGAGAAATCAGAGGAGTTTTCCTCATAGGAAGATATTTGCCATAGTTGCCAAGCTTGACGTGTTGTGGGTTGGTAACCTCAGCTTTTATTGTTTTATTATCAAGATGACGCTGCTGTCCATCTCCTGGTGTGTTTCACTCTGTCTAGAGAGAATAGAGAGTAACAATATTCACTATCATATATATAACACCACATCTACACGGTGTAGTAGTAACTTTAGAGCTAATGACACTAAAAGTTACTATTTACGTATTTTATCGCGTTTGTTTAAATTTATTTTAAGTTCCGGGCATTGCGCTTGCCAAAAAATATGTTTTGATAATTACCGCCCCGTGTTCTAATAAAAAGACAATGTGTATAAAGTGCTTAACGCCCAGAGATGAAGGTGGAAAAAATAACAAGTTGCAAATTCTCTACAGCCGTAATTCAAAAAAATCATAAATAACGACCGTTGAAATATGAATATAAAAGACATACAACATATTTTTTGGCAAGCGCAAGCCTTACGAGGTTAAAATTAATAGCTATTATACAAATTATTACAGCACTGATCTAAAAAAACTATTAGTAAATCCAGTTGTGAATGCCATAAGCGCATTAAAAAAAATTACGTATCACATAATTATACTTAATTTTTAAGTAGTTTAAATATACACAAGTTTTCAGTAATAACCTTATAACTATACTTCCAATTTTCTGATATCTTTATGTCAAACTTCAATTAAAAAAACCACCGAAAATTTCGCCATTTTAGAGCCGAAAAAAATTTATTATAACTAAACAAAACAAAATTAAACTGCCATTTACATTCCATGGCTTCCCACATGATAGATGAAGAGTTTTAAAAATAGATTGAGTTGAACAATTGATATTTTCAAAAGTTACCATGTTCACGCCGCCATGCGGACTTGATAAATCCTCACCATAAGCCTTAGTGGCCCCCCCCTTTTTTATGTAAAAATAGTAATTAATCGATTTAACAAAAATATTAATAACTATATACATAGATATTTACATGTCCATATATGCGCATACAGACACGCTAAATCCCAAAACAAGAATTTAGTCTTAAAATCTTCAAAAAATAATTTCTTAATAACCAATCATAGCGCGAGGAGCTTAGGCATGCTTCGATTAGCTATCTTTCTCGCACTTATGGCTACGCATAAGACTTTTTTCTCGTATTAGTTGGTAAACTTTATTCACGTCTGGGAATTGTTTACAACCGCTAAATTCGTCTGGCGATATGCAGGTGTTATTAAAAATTACTCGATAAATACGTGATTAAAATTTGAGATTGCCAAAAGTATATTTCTTGGGAATTAAAAAAAATATCTTTGGAGAGGTCTGGTAATACTTTATAACCGACAAAAACGTCTGGGATTATTGTTTTTGAATTATATAAAAACTAAATTCAATGATAAAAAAGAAATCAAGTTGCTAAAAAAACATTTTTTTGGAATTTTTTTTTTTGCAAATGTTGTATACTGCGCAGTAACAAAATAACCGCAAACGGTCAGCCAGACTCGCGGGTCTGGATTCGCCAATTGACGAAATTATATTTTATCACAATTTCAACTTGCCCAAAGGACCTTCCCAAAATTCGTCGCCAGCTCTCATACTAAGATGACAATGTGTCAAGTCAATACGAAAGAAATATGACGATGTTTTGGACGAAATTTTTCTCAGATTCACAAAACTCTTCATAGATGTCGTTGAAATGTGTAAATTAAATATTTATTACGATGAATTAACTAACAGTTTGAAAATCTACATATATATATATATATAATAGGGAGATAAAAATATGCTGTAAGAATATACAACCCCCGGAGGGTTAACCAATACACAAGAGAGTTTTCATAAAAGAAGTCCTGCGTAAAATTTATCAGAAATCAAATTTTACTAAGATGATGCGGTCAAGGATATGTAAAAGGTACATTTACACAAACGCTTCTACGTGACAATTTTTTTATTTTTTTTATACAAGTAAATGTACTCTTTATCCACTTCACTTCAAGTTCATAGCAAAACAATAATTAACAACATTATTAATCCAGCTTCATACCTATGCTTCGAAACTTATATAATTTTTAATGCTACCCTCTTGCTCGTTTATTAGCCCGTTAAAGCCACTGCTGGATTGCTTTAATCATCACGCTTGGCTTACGGATTGACAATCGCAATACCCGACGTTTCGCACATATGACGCTGCCTTCCATCTTCCATCTAGTAATTTAACGCTAAGTTTGACGAGATGACTATCGTCATATATCCGAAGCCATGTCATCACCAACAACATCATCTCGATATCATAAAGACGATGAAGTTGATAACGAGAATGTAAATACTGTTTTCTATCGGAAATGTTAAGATCTTTTAGGTATGTCCTATAGACGCCTCTTACGACAATGATGTTATGAAATAAGTTTATGAATTATCTTATCCTATTATGTGTAAGCAATACAATGTGACATATTTACAGTGAGAAAATAATATAAGTAATTAAAATTAATAATATTATAATTTACGTTAATTCAGAACTTATTTTATTTTCATCTATTTATTTTCGCAAAATTATACTACGTAATGCTATAGTCTATTTTTACTAATCTTCCACGTTAAATTTAATTTAAAAATAGTTATTTATTTTAAGAATTCTTAGGTATTAATAATTTCTATATCAAGTTTGTACAATACCCATGTTTATGTTTATGTACATCATTTTAAGCCATAATATGTTCGCAAAAGAGTGCTGTACTATAAACTATGTTGTCCAATATCCAATCCACAGCAAATAATCGCGATTAAAGTTCAAAATATCAGTTTTGTGTTGAATGGTTCGAGTATTATACCAAGGACTCAAAATACTATCAGAATCCACGGCACCACTTATCTGTATCGAGCACCTACTTAGACTATTAAATTAACCGGTAAAAAATCACACTTAAAAATTTATTTCTCAGTTAAAAATATGTTTTTTTTATATAGAAGAGGGGGCAAACGAGCATGCGACTCACCTGATGGTAAATGACTACCGCCGCCCATGAACAACCGCAATACCAGGGGAATTGCAGATGCGTTGCCGGCCTTTTAGAAAGGTGTAAGCTCTTTTCTTGAAGGTTTCTAAGTAGTATCGGTCCAGAAAATTCGCTGGTGGTAATTGATTCCACAAGGAAGTTGTGCGAGGGAGAAAACTTCTTCTAAATCGCGCAGTGGTGGACCGCCAATCATCCAGATGGTATGGATGGTAACGCGAGTTTTGTCGCGATGTGCGATGGTGAAATTAAGCGGCTGGAATTAGTCCGAACAATTCCTCAGAGCACGCCCCGTGATAGATGCGATAAAATACGCAAAGAGATGCAACATCTCTACGCAGTGCCAGTGTATCGAGCCGGTCAGAAAGAACTCGGTCGTCGACGATTCGAACCGCTCTGCGCTGGATGCGGTCAAATGGAAAGAGCTGGCACTGGGGTGCCCCAGCCCAGAGATGAGAACAGTATTCCATGTGGGGCCGAACTTGCACTTGTAAAGTTGCATGCGATATGCCGGCATGAAATACTGTCTCGCTCTCCTGAGCACGCCAAGCTTTTTAGAGGCCAATTTGACCTTCCCTTCCAAGTGACCACGAAACTGCACGCTATTCGATATGTCGACGCTAAGGATTTCGATACTAGCTGAGGCAGCAAAGGGAGTGCCTTGAAACTGAGGAGATACAACAAAGGGGTTCTTTTTATCGGTAAACGCGCAAATTTAAAAAACTGTGTCTTCTGAGGATTGAACTGGACCAGATTTAGTCGCCCCCAATCTGAGACTTTGTTAAGCAAAGGTTCTACTTCAGACACAAGTTTGTCACGGTACTCCGGGACGTTTTCCCGAGAAATACTGGCACGGCCGGTATATAAAGCATCACCAGTGCTGTCGTCCGCATAGCAATGAATGCTACCAGTTAGCAACATATCATTGATATGCAGGAGAAACAGCGATGGTGACAGCACGCAGCCTTTTGGAACACCAGCGTTAATAGGCTTGAAATCAGAGCATGCACCGCCTACTACGACCTTGATGCTCCGATCAGCAAGGAAACTGGTGATCCATTTGCACAATTTCTTGGGAAGCCCATAGAAAGGAAACTTCGAAAGAAGCGCTTTGTGCCAGACCCGATCGAATGCCTTCGCTATGTCCAAACTAACGGCCAATGCCTCCCCCTTGGACTCTACTGCCTCCGTCCATCTATGAGTCAGATAGACTAGAAGATCACCAGCTGATCGACCCCGACGAAAACCGTACTAGCGGTAACTAATCAGCTGGTGATCCTCAAGGTACCTCATGAGCTGGCAGTTTATAATGGATTCCATTATTTTGGAGAACAAGGAGGTGTTGGCGATGGGCCTGTAGTTGGACGGGTCTGAGCGGTCGCCTTTTTTAGGGATCGGGTGGACCAAAGCTGTCTTCCATGAATTCGGGACTACGCCTTGGGAGTAGGAGTACCGGAAAAGACGCGTTAAAATCGGTGCCAACTGCGGAGCACACGTCTTCAGCACAATGGAAGGGACTCCATCGGGCTCACTCGTCTTGCTGATGTCCAGGGAGAAGAGTGCTTTGCGAATCGAGCGCTGTGTAAACTGCACATCCGGCATGGAGCACTCACATTACGGGATGGTCGGCGGTGTGTTCCCCCGTCATCTAGAGTCGAGTTGGACGCAAAGAGAGTGCTCAACAGATCGGCTTTCTCCTTTGCGGCATGGGCCAGTGAGTCGTCCTCTCTGTGCAGAGATGGAAGAGATGGCTGACAGAAGTTCCCTTGGACAGCCTTAGCGAGAGACCAGAATGCACGGGTTCTCGAAGGAAGGCGAACTAGCTTCTCGCCAATTCTCTCTTGTGCTCAATTGTTGTGCTCAGACCTTGCCTTGGCAATGACGTTTTGAAGGATCTGTAGGCGGAATTATACTTATTTTTAAGTGCGCTGGTGTTTACATCCTGAGACGTTGATGTGTCAGCCCAGGCCCGCTAGCACTCCTGCTTTTAGCGTGATGCTATTTTACAGGAGCGACCAAACCATGGCTGAGATTTGCCTCCGATGGGAACCACAGAGGATGGAGTAAAAAGTTCCATACCCTGAAGAACCACCTCAGCAACAGAATCTGCAACAGCGCTGGTATCTTCCGGCGAGAAGCAAAACCACACAAGGGTAGGATGCAAAAAAAGACCGCATCCCGTCCCAATCGGCTGACCTATAGTGCCAAACACGGCGGCAAGCTGCAGATTGTAACTACGATTGGTCTGTGAGTGGCACCGTACTCCAGATCAAACAACGGTCCAAATAGCTCAGAGGGGCATCGACGGAGACCTGATATCCGTCCGGGTGAGAGGTCAGCAGAAGATCCAACAGGGAAGGTACATGGTCTTCCACATCTGGGATCCGCGTAGGTGAAGTAACCAGTTGTGATAGACCATATGCCAAAGCAAAGTCATAGACAGATCTAGCCGCATCATCGGTTAAACGAGAACCAAGCCATTTAGCATGGTGGGCGTTAAAATCACCGAGTATCACGATCTCTGCGGATGGGACCTGTTATAGCACGGAGTCTGCAGCCATTTGGACGTGGTCGATGAGTTGGTCTGTGTCGGCATTACCGCTATGGGACCTATAGATGCACCTGTAGACGCGGGGATGGTCGTCGCTGTCTACGCGCAGCCATAGGATGGACAGGTCCGTACCTTCAAGACTGCCGAGGCGTCGAAAACAGATGTCCTCTCTGACGTATACGCAAACTCCAGCCCGGGGCACAAAGGAGTGTTCCAATTTGTACCCCGGGTAGGAGAGATATAAAGTATCAGCCGGAGAGGACACCTGAGTCTCGGTTAAAAAGAGCAAGGCCGGCTTCGCCGTCACTAGTTGGTAATGGACAGCAGGAGTGAAGTAGGTTGGTCGTGGATGCTCAGCGAGGGATTCTCCAGGGGTGCTGGTACCCTCCTGGTGTAGTCTTTTATTTAATTCCACTACCATGTTGATTGGGGGGGGGGGGAGGAATTGGGCCTCCGGCCACATTCACTCACCAAGCGCAATGCAGAGGTAAACCTCTACTTCACGCTGGTATTCTGTGAGGTCGTGGTACCACCTCGGTTCGAGCTGGCCCATCCGTGCGACAGCAAAAGCTACTGCTTGGCTTTACCACTTTTCGAATGTATGTTTTACTCAAAATTACTTAAATATAATCCGCATTACTCAAAAATAAAACCCATACAGAAGAAAAATCCAAATTTCAAGTACTCGGTATCGATTAAAGCCCACTATTCAATACCTTCATTTTGTTGATTGATTCTTGATTCGATGATTCGTTTTGTTCGATTTTAACTAAGACGCAATTTTCTGGATGCTTTCAACAAAGCTGTAAACTCTATGAACGAGTTAGTATAAGGCTTTAAATAGTGTACACGCTCACACACACAGATACTGCATCGGATATCTAGAAACCCGAAACAATCTAACATAACCAATTGTAAATGTGGTTTTACATATTCATCATCGCGTATATCTAAATACTGTATTATATTATATACATTTTTAATAATGTATTCTTGTTGCAGCTTTTCTCATAAACTTTAGCGTATTGCCTTTAATTTCGCAACCGCTTAATAAAGCCGTCGAAATAGTGTCACTGCAGCAGCCGAAGCCATTATTAAAGACGAGGGATTTAAGTATGCTCCACCGCTAATTTTGCAGTTATTCTCTGTGTTGTTGAAATATATAAATGGTGTGCCTTGAAGACTGTAGTTAGCAATGGCTTGATCCATTTTAACAGCATCACTGTCTTTGATGTGAGGTGTCCTGGTGAGCTTCCAAATTTCATCTGAAAAAAAAAACAAAACCAAAAACATCAATTATTGCTCTTGGTCACGTTTTTACGACTATTTTACGACTTTTTTAATTCATATTTTTAATTTCAATCTATTCAAAATTTCTAGCGAGAAATTCATATAACAATAAAAATATTCAAATGTTAATAGGTAAAATAAAAATTAAGTAAATTGCAATAACCAGTGTCATCGACAAGTGGTGTTATGCAAATGTAATGCAAAGAGACGGGTTGTGTTTTTCTTTCCTATTGGTAATTGCTGTTGATTTTGTATATATCATAGGCGGAATAAATTATATACCAATGTAAACTTGATTATATATTTCTTAAAAAATATTTAGTTTTTTTTTTATTTGAAAGGTGACTTGATCGAATGTTCTTAGCTATAATTAAAGAAAATATTATCAGTCGCTTTTTGTTTCGTAGTTTTTTAAATTTGCAATTTAAATTATAGTGCTGATTTTCCATGTGCTCGTCTATAAATAAAATACCGTGTTGAAACCTCCATGTCTGAGAAATTATAATAATATATTCAAGGACATGTAAATTTAACCTACTTTTGCTGACTACGAGGAACAGTGCATAAAACTTCACCCGCTGGCTCTAAACGTACACTAGTCTGTTTGAGAATCCCAATTTAAAATCGATATATTGTTCCAACTTCCAAATTTTCGTACATACTTATTAGTATAGTAACAGTATTACCTCATGAGCTTTAAGGATGTTCGTTAATTATTTTAATAACAAAGATTCCTTCTTACTCTGTAACAGAACTGCAAGCATGAAATTTAATCTTATAATAGATCTTGTGTCTGAGTAACCATCTAATCTAATATATAAAAATTCATTGATTTATATAGTATATATAACTCAATGATAAAAATTAGTTTTTGTTTGTTCGTATTTTATGCGTTGCCATACCGTTCATCAGATTGCGGTAAAACTTTGTCAACTTATTGCTTGCGCACTTGTGCGAACGTATTTTTGTATTTTTTTTTTATAAAAAATACTAGTAATGCTATGAAACTTTACTAATATTCCCTTTAACCACTTCTGGTAAGCTTAAAATGATTGTGTTAGCAGTGGTTCACGACAGTATTCGAATGGCCGATTCGAACCCACGACCTTTCGAGTTTGCAGTCAGCGCCCTGCCATTAGGCTACTGACGCTTCTAAGGTTATAGGCATAGTACAATTAATTTACAGTAGGCTTTTTTTATAGTAAAGGGTGACAAACGAGCACACAGTTCACCTGATGGTAAGTGGTTGCTGCGGCCGATAAACATCTACATCTATCCTCTATTACAAATCAAAATGCAGATGCGTTGTCACCCGTGAGGACTAAGATGGAATGCCTCATTTCCAGTAAAAAGGGTCTCCGGTTCTCTACACTCACCATACGAAACATAGCAACCCAATCGTGCTACAACTATACTACTAATATAGCTGCAGCATAGCTCTACCACGTTGTCTTGGCGCGTGTCGTACCGAAAAATTTATTTGAAAGTTATATATCATTCAACTTCAATAAATTTATTGTCATTCCTAATTTAAAAATATAACTCTACCAAAAAAACGATATTTCCACAATTATTTCCTTTATGCCAGCAACGCACCACCGTACCACAATACCAGCTAGTTTGTTATAAAATATTTTCTTTCTATATGTGAAATCTTTTTATTGGCACAATATTACATAGCTTTATACCCTAATGTAAATGTAATAAGTTCTAAGAAAATGAGTGCATAAAGTATATATAAAGTTAAAAAATAAAGAGACTTCAAAACAAAACGGATTAATTTCCCTTCTGAAAGCGGTGTGCTACGACATTGTATTGTATAAGACAGTGTATCGAAGTGTTTTAGCCCCGAAGTCAGATGCTATTGTGTGGAAATTATTTTATTCCCTTTCTTTTAGAAGTCGGCTTTACCTTTTTAAAGTTTAATTATTTGATCTTTTTAAGTGGATTTAATGAATATCACAAATTAAAGAAAACAATTTTAATGTCATGTCAAAAAATTTCATCCCCTGTTTTTCCATCCTTAGGGGGAATTTTTCCTATTTTATTGTACCTTTTCTGGTCTTAATAGGTTATACGCCTATTCAATAAAAAAAGAATCATTAAAACCGATCAGCCGTTTCCGAGATATTGAAGTACATATAAAAAAAACATTCGCCTCCAATTAAATTAAACTAAAAAGAAGTACAGTTCCGCCTCCAGGTCCTTCAAAAGTGTCATTGCCAAGGCAAAGTCAGAGCACATCGCCAGAATTGGCGAGAAACTAGTTCGCCTCCCTTCGGGAACACGAGCATTCTGGTCTCTCGCCAAGGCTATCCAAGGGAACTTCTGTCAGCCATCTCTGCCATCTCTGCACAGGGTGGACGACTCACTGGCCCATGACGCAAAGGAGAAAGCCGATCTGCTAAGCTCTCTTTTTGCTTCCAACTCGACTCTAGATGACGGGGAGAACAACACCGCCGAACATACCGCGATGTGAGTGCTCCATGCGGGAAGTGCTGTTTACACAGCGCTTGGTGCGTAAAGCACTCCTCTCCCTGGACGTCAACAAGTCGAGTGGGCCTGATGGAGTCCCACCTATTGTGCTGAAGACGTGTGCTCTGGAATTGGCACCGGTTTTAACGCGTCTTTTTCGGTACTCCTACTCCCTAGGCGTAGTCCCGGACTCATGGAAGACAGCTTTGGTGCACCCGATCCCTAAAAAAGGCGACCGCTCAGATCCGTCCAACTACAGGCCTATCGCCATCACCTCCTTGTTCTCTAAAGTAATGGAAACGGTTATTAACAGCCAGCTCATGCGGTACCTTGAGGATCACCAGCTGATTAGTGACCGCCAGTACGATTTCCGTCGAGGTCGCTCAGCTGGTGATCTTCTGGTCTACCTGACCCATAGATGGGCGGAGGCAGTGGAGTCCAAGGGAGAGGCGTTGGCCGTTAGTTTGGACATAGCGAAGACTTTCGATCGGGTTTGGCATAAAGCGCTTCTTTCGAAGCTGCCTTCCTATGGGCTTCCCGAGAAATTGTGCAATTGGATCACCAGCTTTCTTGCAGATCAGAGCATCAAGGTCGTAGTAGACGGTGCATGCTCCGATTACAAGCCCATTAACGCTGGTGTTCCACAAGGCTGCGTGCTATCACCAACGCTGTTTCTTCTGCATATCAATGATATGTTGCAAACCAGTAACATTCATTGCTATGCAGACGACAGCACTGGTGATGCTTTATACACCGGCCGTGCCAATATTTCTCGGGAAAACGTCGCCGAGTACCGGAACAAACTTGTGTCTGAAGTCGAGACTTTGTTCAACAAAGTATCAGACTGGGGGCGACTAAATCTATTCCAGTTCAATCCCCAGAAGACACAAGTTTGCGCGTTTACCGCTAAAAAGATTCCCTTTGTCGTATCTCCTCAGTTTCAAGGCACTCCCCTTGTTGCCTCAGGCAGTATCGGAATCCTCGGTGTCGACATATCGAGTGACGTGCAGTTTCGTGGTCACTTGGAAGAGAAGGCCAAATTGGCCTCTAAAAAGCTTGGCGTGCTCAGCAGAGCGGGACAGTATTTCATGCAGGCACACCGCTTGCAACTTTACAAGGCGCAGGTTCGGCCTCACATGGAATACTGTTCCTATCTCTGGGCAGGGCCCCCCCAAGTGCCAGCTCCAGAGCGGTTCGAATCGTCGACGACCGAGTTCTTTCCGATCGGCTTGACTCACTGGCACTGCGTAGAGAGGTTGCATCTCTTTGCGTATTTTAGCCCATCTACCACGGGGAGTGCTCTGAGGAATTGTTCGGACTAATTCCAGCCGCTCAATTTCACCATCGCACATCGCGACAGACCTTGCGATACCATCCATATCATCTAGATGATTGGCGGTCCACCACTGTGCGATTCAGGAGAAGTTTTCTCGCACAACTTCCTTGTGGAATCGATTACCACCAGCGATTTTTCCAGACCGATACGGCTTAGGGACCTTCAAGAAAAGAGCCTACTCCTTTTTAAAAGGCCGGCAACGCATCTGCGATTCCCCTGGTGTTGCAGTTGTTCATGGGCGGCGGTAGTCACTTACCATCAGGTGAGCCGCATGCTCGTTTGCCCCCTCTCCTATAAAAAAAAATTAAGAATCTACTCGACCGAGTACCCAAACTCGGTTAAAAAAAAGTTGTGTGAATTCCACCAACACGCATTGTGTGCGTAGGTATATTCTCTGCTTCAAAGCCATAGGAATAAGATCTATGCATAGCAATAGAAAAATAACAGATTGTTTATTTATGTTCTTTTCAATTTTATTTACAGAAAATATAGTGTGGCAATTAATCCGTATTTAACAGATATTTTAACTTTGTAACACACTCACAGAAATGAGAGGAAACCTCTGCTCAGTGGGACATTATTGGCTGTAGCTTTTAGATAATAATTAAATATAATCAGACTTAACAACTAATAAACACAAAAATCATTAAAAAATATTATGACATTATTAGTAAGTGTTAAATGATTTTTTTAAATGTCAATAAATTAAATAATAAGAAAAAATAATCTGAAAAGTGTCAATTGACATTTTTAAATCTTTTATGATATAGTATTTAGTTAATATTATTCATTTTCGTAAACATTAAATTTTGATGTGTTTCATCTATTATCTGAAGGTCTGCAGAACCACAAAATATTGAGTCAGAATTTATTACAAATTCATTGCTAATTGAGTAGTGTATGACAAATTATGTTACATTAGATAAGCAGAAAATATAATAATAAGCTTTGCCTAGAACTGTATTTATAAAAAACATTAATTTGTCATAGAAATTGCAAAATTTTGTAAATATGGTTTAGTGCTAATTGAGTGCTGATTTAATGCCACTAAATGAAATGTGAAGTTTCGTTAAATAATTGGAAAATCGATACAACGCTGGCTTTACATTATGTTAACATTATGCATTATGCTCTTATTTTATGCTTAAATTTAAGTGCTAATTTTAATGCTGAAATAGTGACGGAAAACACATACAAAATTTTGTGCACAAAATGTTTGTTTGTCCTGCCATAAATACCTGCTTCTATGTGAATATAATGCAAGCTAATGAAAATTTTCTGATGAAAATTTATATTTGTGGTAACTTAGCTCTCATTTACTACTAAATTCTAACTAAACAATTTGATATTATGCTTATCTTCAATGCTAGCGTAAAAGACGTTTATAATTTATCTGTTGAGACCTGTGCTCAGTTGTGAAACGCATAGGCTGTAAATTATCATCAAGCCAGATAACCGTTATGATCTTTTACCGTTTTGAGTGAAATTGCAGCACTGAATGTTTTAAGAACTATAAAAACTATTTTGTAAGCATTATTTGCATCAGTTCTCTATGCAAAGGTTGTCTGGAAGAGATCACTTTCAGAGTGATTGTTGTTCAGAGAGAGTTGTGTATATGTTTTAAATTGTACTATGTTCGTGTTCTCGGTTTCTCTATATTATAACCTGCTGTTGGATTCGAAGGTTTCTTTTAAAACTTTTAACTTGGAATTATTAATTTACTTTTAAGGTGATTGCAGAAAACATCATTACTTAATAGGGCCTCATTTAAAAGAAAAATATATTGTCACATTTAAAAGTTAAGACAATTTCATAAAAAACAATTAATTTTCTGCATCGATGATGGTCAGACGCAGTGAAACGTAAAACCTCGTGATTATTCTCAAATGTCAACAACTGCCTTCATTGCTTTTTTTTCAGGTAATCAATGAACAAAATAATGCTTGTTAAAGCATTTTAAAGTACTTATGATTATATGAAATCTTATTTTATTTTAAATATATGGTATTTCATCGTTATAATAATATTATTTTTTACAATAATACGAAGATGCTTAATGCAGAGCTCGCTGCCTATATTATATTCCATTATTCAAAATATTGCACGCCTTATAACGCTTCAAACAATTTTGTATTTTTAAAATACCTCTATCATAACCATATTGCACTTATATGATAATATTAGTAGCCTGACATCAAGAAAACTAATTAATCCATCTTATATTTTCTAAAAAATATGTTATATTACTACATTGAAAAAAAAACGGTTTCAAAAAAAAATTACGTGGGCGTCCGAATGTTGATTTTGAATGCGGTCACGATATCCCCCGAAAAAAATGATGTATCGAGACCGGGTTTTTTTTTTTATTAGCTTCAGAATTACATCAACTGGTTTCCTATTTCATAGCCTAGTATGCGCAGTTTGTTAACAAAATGATTCTCAACTTTTAAAGTTTCATTGCTATCAAAAATTTAAGCACGCTGTCATGTATTTTTTAGCATTTGATAGACAAAAGACAAATGTACCATACAGTCTATATCGATTTTATACTTTTTGTAAACACACACAAACACAAACACTCACGCCTGCTACCCAGAAGAGTAGGCAGAGACTACGGACTTCCATTTGGCGAGATCCTGACACACCTCTCTCGCCTCCTTTACATCCATATATCTACGCATACACGGCCTTCGGTTAAGGGTACTCCTACTCTGGCCCATTTTCAATGTATCGCCGATTCGGTCGATAAATCTTCGTCTAGGGCGTCCCTTCCCGACTCTGCCGTTCACTTCTGAAACATATATTTGCTTTGTCACTCTTTCCTCGTTAATTACTTCTACGTGACCAAACCACCGAAGCATTCCTTTTTTAATCCTGGTTACAACGTCATCTTGCAAACCACACTTTTTTCTTATCACACTATTTCTCACCCTGTCATTCAGATTCAGCCCTAGCATACTCCTTAATGGCCGCATTTTTTACAGCATTTACTCTACTCTCATGCTTCTTCTGCCAGACCCAACTTTCACTACCATACTTTAAAGTAGGGTCTAACACAGCATTATGAATTGCCATACGTGCCTTCTTTAACACATTCTGACTCTTCATAATAGCGTGTAGAGCACCATTCACTCTATTTCCTACGTTCACTCGTCGTTCTATATCCTTATCATATCTACCATCCCTGCTAAATAAACACCCCAAATATACAAACTTATCCACTTGCTCAATCAACTGCCCTTCTATTCTTATTTCACATAACGTTTTACTTTCTTCTCTTTCAAAAACCATCACTTTCGTCTTACTTGCGTTTATTTTCATACCCCTTTCTTTTAATGACCAGTTCATTAAAGTAACCATCATTTGCAACTCTGCCGCCGATGATGCAAATATGACTTGATCATCGGCGTACAAGAGGCATTTGACGGTTAACTCACCCATTCTCAACCCACGTTCTTCAACTTTCAAAGTTTGCAAATAACTGTCCATATATAGGTTAAACAGCCACGGAGAAACTACACAGCCCTGTCTGACACCTTTTTGAATGCCAAACCAGTCCGAGTAGATCTAGATCCTGACACAAGCACTAGAGTCCCTATAAAGAGACTTTAATGCCTGTATCAAACCAGCGCTCAACCCAAATGAGGTCAGTGATAAGCCTTTTCCAAGTCCAAAACAAAAAGCTTTCTGGTTTTTGGCCAAAAATTTCTCCGCAATCATGCGCATGGAAAAGGTGTGATCCGTATACCCCATTTCTTTCTAAATACAGCTTGCACATCCCAAATTTTTCCATCAGTTTCTTCCATAACTCTTTCAATTAACACCTTAGCATACAGTTTACCCACAATGTTAAGCAAGCTGATACCACGGTAGTTTTCACAGTCCTGCTGTAACCACTTTCCCTTATATATTGGGACTATAACGGCTTTGCACCAATCTTCCGGTACCCGCTTCAGTTTCCAACACAAATTAAACGTGGTAGAGCCATGCTGCAACTATATTATGGTTGTAGCACGAATGGGTCGGCTCGACCGGGGAAGGACCACGCTCTCACAGAATACCAGCGTCAAATAGCAGCTTAACGCTGCTGTGTTTCGTATGGTGAGTGTAGAGAACCGGAGACCCTTTTTACTGGAAACGAGGCATTCCATCTTAGCCCTCATGGCTGACAACGCATCTGCACTTTGATTCGTAATCGTAGGTAGATGTAGATTTCTATGGGCCACAGCAACCACTTACCATCAGGTGGACTGTGTGCTCGTTTCTCACCATTATTCTATAAAAAAAATACTTCTCTTTCACACCTTCATCTTGTAGCCTCTCTATTCTTATACGCTGTAACGCAGTGGTAGACACAGATGTCCGATGCCGCCTACGTTTGAATAGACCATTAATTCGGCATAAGACCAAATAATGATCCGTCCCTACGTTGGACCCACGGTAAACCCTTGTATCTACCTCTGCGCTCATCATTATTTCACCCACAATTATGAAATCTATCATGCTTCTATCATCCCTTCTTTCCCAAGTATACATGTGAATCCTCTTATGGCAAAAGAAAGTGTTCGCCACAAAAATATTCTTTTCCACGCATACGGTGAGAATACTTTTTGTAATTGGTTTATTTTGGTAAACATTATAATTTTCCCCTGTAGGTAGCACTACCTGTTAAAATAATAGAGTGCTAAATTCAATACACGTAAACAATATATTTTAAACGTCAGGAATACAGTTAATTTTTTTTCATAAAAATGAAATGAAACGCACACGAGGCGTGCGTTCCAAATTATCTAATATAATATACCGCAATAGAAAGTGTTTTTATAGGAGAAGGGGCAAACGAGCATGTGGCTTACCTCTTGGTAAGTGACTACCGCCGCCCATGAACAACTGCAACACCAGGGGAACCAGGGGAATTATAGATGCCTTGCCGGCCTTTTAAAAAGGAGTAGGCTCTTTTCTTGAAGGTCCCTAAGTCGTATCGGTCCGGAAAAATTGCTGATGGTAATCGATTCCATAAGGAAGTTGTGCGAGGAAGAAAACATCTTCTAAATCGCACAGTGGTGGACCGCCAATCATCTAGATGGTGTGGATGGTATTGGGAGTTCTGCCGCGATGTGCGTTCGTGAAATTTGGCGGCTGGGATTAATCCGAACAATTCCTGAGAGCACTCCCCGTGGTAAATGCGAAAGAAAATGCAAAGGGATGCAACATCTCTTCGCAGTGCCAATGAATCGAGCCGATCGGAAAGGGCTCGGTCGTCGACGATTCGAGCCGCTCCGCGCTGGATGCGGTCAAGTGGAAGGAGCAGGCACTGGGGAGCCCCTGCCTAGAGATGGGAACAGTATTCCATGTGAGGCTGAACCTGCGCCTTGTAAATTTGCAGGCGATGTGCCGGCATGAAATACTGTCCCGCTCTGCTGAGCACGCCAAGCTTTTTAGAGGCCAATTTGGCCTTCTCTTCCAAGTGACCACGAAACTGCACGTCACTCGATATGTTGACTCCGAGGATTCCGATATTGGCTGAGGCGAGTAGGGGAGTGCCTTGAAACTGAGAAGATACGACAAAGGGGTTCTTTTTAGCGGTAAGCGCGCCTTCTAAACTTTTGCCTTCTGAGGATTAAACTAGACTAAATTTAGTCGCCCTCAATCCGAGACTTTTGAGAGAAAGAAAACTGACGCCATTTTTTTGTTATTGTCAGTAGGGATGTCAATTCTTTCCAAAAAAGATCGTTTTTTTAAATAGATTCGAATTGTAAGCTGATGTATCGATTCCCAAAAAAATCGATTTCTAAAATATCTATATTTTTTCATGTTTGCATTTATAATGTAAATATAAATCCATTCATTCATTCAATTTCATTCTCATTGATATGCAGAAGAAACAGCGTTGGTGATAGCACGCAGCCTTATGGAACACCAGCGTTAATAGGCTTGTAGTCGGAGCATGCACCGTCTACAACAACCTTGATGCACCGATCGACAAGGAAGCTGGTGATCCAATTACAAAATTTCTCGGGAAGCCCATAGATGGAGCGTGAGTGGCATCACACTCCGGATCAGAAAAAGGTCCGAACAGCCAAGAGGGGCATCAACGGAAACCTGATATCCGTCCTGATGATCCTCCACATCAGGAATCCGCGTAAAGTAACCAGTTGTGTTAGACCATATGCCAAGGCAAAGTCATACACAGATCTCCCCGCATGATCGGTTAAACGTGAACCGAGCCATTCGGCGTGGTGGGCGTTAAAATCGCCAAGGATCACGATCTCTGCAGATGGGACCTGTTGTAGCAAGGAATCTGTAGCCATTTGGACGTGGTCGATGAGTCGTTTTGATAGTCGTGATGAGAAGTTTTTAGAATATTTTTTTTAAATCACGATTGAGGTGTTTTATAATATGCTTTCGTTTAAATATTCATGTTATAGCCGATAAAGACAATCTTCTTCAATATCTTGCTTATTTAAATAAAACTAATTTTACGGATTTTATCGCGTATATTAACTTATTTTATATTCCCGACGTTTCGAGCACTTTACAGCACAGTATGAACTTACAGTATCTTGAAATCTTGAAGTATGCTTGGATTGAGATTTAATTTTATTAATTATGGGATCCAAAGCAGATGGTAGCACTCAGCCATCTTCTCTATTGAAATTAGGATGTTTCTTTGATTTCAATAGCCTCGCGAATCATCCTTGGAAGGAATCGATGTTCTTTAGCGAGGATTTGTGGTCTATCAAATCTAATGTAGTGACGGGGGCGATACTGTACGTGTTCTATACGTGCAAACTGCTAAAAAATAAGTTATTTCTTTGCTACCCTTACAGACTTATATGCGAACACCCTTGAAATATAACCTATTTAATAAAAAAATAATCATCAAATTTAGTTCACAATCTGCTATGATATCGCGTAACATACATACAAAAAACATACACTCAAATTGAGAACCTCCTCCTTTTTGAAGTTGGTTACAAAACAGAAACAGAAGCAGACACTTTTTTATACAATATTGATTATAAATAATTGAAAGTCACTCTTTTATTTAATTACCACTGGTTCGAAAAAAAACTGTCCTGGAAAGTAACAGCAATATTCCCAATCCAGCAGGACTTTTTTTTATTAATAACAGCTTAAAATCATGTATGTTACACAATAAACCACACAAAACAAATTAGAAACAGCTTGGTAGTGATTATTTTCTTCCCAGGTGTTATTATCATCCATAAAATTCTATAATATTATAATAAACCTTTTTATACACACTTTGTTTAATAAAGTTTTTGAACTTTTAGCAGGTCAAATTTTGCATATTTTCTGGGATTTTGTTGTAAAAGCGTATATATCGCCCCAAGAATAAATTACTGACTGGGTGGAGTCGAGTAACTGGTACTACTAGCTTGTGTCTGTTCCTGGTATATACAGAATGAATGTCACTTATTTTTGTACGCACATTATACTTTCATAAATGTATTGAAAAGCCAAAGTTAACATATTAATTTCCTTAAAATTTTATCGCAGCGACTCTTTAGTAAAACGCTCTTCTGTAAAACAAATACTCATATAATTTCATTGTCAGCCGCGTATGCCCATAGCAAAATAACATACGATATTATGCTATGGAAATAGCTAAAGTAAACTAGTCTAGCTGTTTCAACACTGGTAAGATTTCCAGACTCACTTCCCCCACATTAAAAATTACATTAGTATTAAATTGTTTGTTATTTAGCGTCATGAATTTCTTACATTTCGTCTTATCGTTATTTAAATGCAAATTATTAACATTGAATTTACATATCACATTACTTCACCATATTTTAGTAATGGTCGTTTTAATTTGAAAATTAAAGAAGTGTCATCAGCAAATAATACTATTTTATGGTTATACCCTACTATGTAAGGTAAATCATTAATGTATACAAGAAATACAAAGGGGCCGAGAATTGAGCCTTGAGGCACGCCAATTTGTACCATCAATCCGGAAAAGCTCATACTGTTAATGACCACAAGAAAACCTAAATATGATTTTAAAAGATCTAATCAATGATACCCCACTTGACATTGTTCGTCGACTTCCACTTTTTTCTTTTAAACAATATGGCGTCTGGTTATCGCTATATTGAATTTTAATTACTGTAATGTCTAACTAAAGTCAAAATCACTAAACACTAAAGTAAAAAATGTCACTAAGGAGTAACACTCACAAGAATAAAACAAATCGATTGACGTAAGGATCATCAAGATCGGCCCACACGCATAGTCTCTAGAGCGCAACAAAGGAACAAACATACACACATACATATAGAGGCTGATAAACACATTACCCTACGCAGTCGAGAAAAAATCAAAACGGCTACATGTAAAATAATAATTGTAACTTCATCATATTAATTTCACAGCTGAAAATAAAAACTATTCATAGACTTAGGCTGGTATTCAAAGATCATTGGTAGTCAAAATTTGTGTAACATAATATGATCTAGAAAATCTCTACGAGAAAGTCTGAACTTGTGGTGGTCGAAATTTGACCTCGTATAGTTTTAGTAAAAAAATAAAACTACAAAGGAGTATGTTGTCAGCAGATGGTAATTGACTACCACTATCCACGAATAACTGCAACACCTGATGAGTTGCAGTTTATTATATTAGTGTTAGTCCCGCCGCATGCATTTGGAAATCTATCTGTTCAGTTGCCCGTATGGGTGACTGACATAGCCCAATGGGTTAGTAAGCTGAAGTGGGAATGAGTCGGCCATATAGCTCGAAAAACCTACAAGCGATCGTGAAAAAACATTCTCGAGTGGCAGCCTCGTACCGGTAAGCGAAGTGTAAGGCGTCCCCCCACTAGATGAAGTGATGACCTGCACATGCAGGAAATCGATGGATGCAGATTGCTCAGGACCGTGCTTTTTGGTATATTTTGGGGAAGGCCTATGTTCAGTAGTAGACTTGTGAAGGGCTGTAATGATGATGATGATGATGATATTAGTGTTATTTGGATTTAATATTTATTTGTTTCAGTCTTAGAATAGAAAAAATGAAACGAGTGACAACAATAACAAGACAAACCTTTTTGGTAGGACTCTTTCTTTGCCTAGGTAGAACCAGTAGAGAGCCAATATAATTACAGGATGTGAGACATTCCATCTTAGTCCTCAGAGGTGACAACACATTTGTAGCCTTCTTTGTTTGAAATAGATTTCTAGTGGTCATGTAATACAGTAGTCACTTACTATCAGCTGAACCGTAAGGTTTCAATACAGTTTAAAAAACAACACAACAGAAAAATTAATAGATAGGAATAGGTAAAAGTACTTTTGGTTTGAATTAAAAAAAAATAGATAATACTTACAAGTGCTATTCATACCATCGTTACTATCATAGCAAGCAAAAATAACTACATAATGTTCGTAATCCACATCCAGGAAAGAATATTTTTCCGTTTTCTGGTCTGAAAATAAACAATACAGTAATACAAACAGACTACTTAAATGTATTTGCAGTAATATAATACGCGTGCCATTGAAGGTGCAGTCAGTTGCTCTTAAAGTTTACAATAATACTATACTCGTACAAATTAGCCTCAGGTTAAATTCGCCGTGAAAAAACACGTTTGTATTCAACATAGTTTTACAATACAATCAAAAATACATAACAACATATCTTATCAAGTATAGAGTAAAACAATAGACGGTATCAATATTGCTATATAGAAATTTCATCGACACAACCCAAGGCAATTTAAGTATATACTACATAGACGTAATAAGTTTTAATTAGGGTTGTTACACAAATGATATATCTAAGCTGGATACGGAAATGGAATACAATAAAAAAAATATATGGGTTTTGGTTCCGGAAACGGATATATTAGAAATCCGACTGTTTGAGATTTGTTAGCAGTTATTGATTTTTTAAAAGAATTAGAGTTTAATTTTGATAATGGTTAAGAAAACGCTTTTAGATTTGTAGTAAAAGAATTATACCAAACTGCAATTCATCAAATCTGCAAAATATTATTTAAATGCATTTTCTGAAATCATTTTTAAAAAAAACTTTCGACATTTTCTGGTATACTTATTTCGCAATCGGCAATTTTTATTTTTTATTTGCCAGAGGTTAGTTCTTAATAAAAAAAATCACACAAAATCAATTAAACGGGTATACTTTCTGTCAAGATTGCGCCAGCTGCACTGAATGCCTTTAAATATATGTTATATGTATTTTTTTAATCCCTAACACATGCAGACAGATTAGAAACCCTAGAGCCGATAATCTCGTCATGCATTTATCTATGTTGCTCCCAAGTCTGTGCGGGATATGCCTTTGTTTAGAAAACTCAGGCGAACAATTAAATACAGGTGGAGCGCTGCGTACATTTCAAATGATGCTGAAACTATGATCAACTTCTTGAGATGCTCACATTTTGCTTCAATCTCTATCTATCTTTTTGTAATAACTCCTAAAAGTCCACTACAGGACGCGCACACTAATGCACCAAAGTAATGTTGTTGGTTGCAAATTATTTTAGATGGATATGTGTGCGCGAGTCTGCATTGTTACAATAAGTTTACCATGTTTTTGACCTGGTTTCTGCATCACTTGCAACGTACGAGTCGCTCCATCTCGGTTTTTTGTTTTTGTTGGTCTAAGCTAATATAATCGCCCCCTTCCCCCACCTCACTAACACATTTATTTTTAAACCTACGTTTGATTGCTGGGCACTATCTTTTTTGAATATTATATTTATTTATACATATACATAAATTTGATTTTCTCAATAGAGTGCACCATGTTGTGTGTATTGTGTGCATTTGCAAGCGGTATTAAAAGTTATTATATTTAGCATCCGCTCAAAGCACCTGATTAAATTTCTGTATGCTACGGAGCGATACTATTCATAAGTTCAAGCGAGAATGAAGAACAACAATAAGTTTCGATACACCAACTTCCGGTTTATTGCATTTGTAAAATATTTCACTTTAATTTAATTTAATGCCATCAAAAACCTAACTTGTAAAAAAACCAAGTCTCGCAACTCAGTTCTTCTACCGTAAAAAGTTGTGAGATCCATGTAATACCAAGTCGGTTAATTTATTCAGTCCCTACTTAAGGGTCCTTCTGTCTCAAGTTATTACGTAATTAGCTAACCTAATAATATCTTATAGTGACCATATCAATATTAAAATCTTTTATGTTTTAAATACATAGATTGACTTGGCCATCGCTTGAAAACACAATGTATCTCACAAGTAAGACATATTATATTAAATTAGATTGTTTAGTGTTAGTTTATTTAGTAAAAATGTATACCCTCCCCCTCTATGGGGAGGGTATACTTAACCATGTATGTACATACAGCGCCGCCTCGGGCCCAATTGTGAATCTTTAACATCCACTCAAACATATACAAATTCGTTAAAATCGGTGCAGCCGTTTATGAAGAGTTTAGTGATAAACACAAGTAGAAGAATTATATATATATGTACATACATAATTCTTCTATTGCGTGAAGGCATTACGTCCGTATTAAGTATGATTTTTTAAATATTTTCTTTGTGTATATAAAAGTTAAAATAAATTAAAAAATTATATAAAATGTCACAATTTAAAATTAAATTAAATTATAAATTACCGGTATATGTGACCATTAGCAAATCACCAGTACCGTTGCTGTCCACCGTGAGGGCCACAGAGCCATTGTAGAAGCTGAAAGTATTATTAGAAATCCAGCTAATTGAAACATCGGTAGTATTGTCATTCTTGTGATTGAACAAAACCATAGCGCAGTCGCCTTGAATGTCAAGGTCAGTTGCTACCGCCGCTACATACCACTTGCCATCCAGCTGACGATTAGAACAAAAATAAAAATAGATTAGTATTTTCGAAGCGTCAGTAGCTTAATGGCAGGGCGCGGACCGCGAACTAGAAAGGTCGTGGGTTCGAATCCGCCATTCGACTACTGTCGTGAACCACTACTAACACAAGCATTTTAAGCTTACCAGAAGTGGTTTAAGGGAGTGTTAGTAATGCTTAATAGCATTACTAGTATTGAAAAAATATATATTTGTTATTTTAAAAGTAACAACCTCTAAATATCCTATAGCTGGGGACTGTCTGATCTTAATTATTGAGAGGTAAGTTATTAACTATATAGATTAAATCAGAAACAAGTGGTAATTTTTTTTACAACCCTCTTCTTCATAAATAAAATGAGAACAAAATCAATTTAGTCGAAGTCAATGAAATACGCATTATTAAGGATAACTCAAAAACTACTGGTTAGATCTAGATCAATTTTATATGGGACCATATGTGAAGCACCAGCTTTCAAATAAAAAATAATCATCAACATTTTTTTATAGGAGAGTGGGCAAACGAGCATGCGGCTCACCTGATGGTAAGTGACTACCGCCGCCCATGAACAACTGCAACATCAGGGAGGGAATTGCAGATGCGTTGCCAGCCATTTAAAAAAGAGTAGGCTCTTTTCTTGAAGGTCCCTAAGTCGTATCGGTCCGGAAAAATCGTTGATGGTAAGCGATTCCACAAGGAAGTCATGCGAGGGAGAAAACATCTTCTAAATCGCATAGTGGTGGACCGCCAATCATCCAAATGGTGTGGATGGTATCGGGAGTTCTGCTGCGATCTGCGTTCGTGAAATTTGGCGGCTGGGATTAATCCAAACAATTCCTCAGAGCACTTCCCGTGGTAGATGCGAAAGAAAATGCAAAGGGATGCAACATCTCTTCGCAGTGCCAATGAATCGAGCCGATCGGAAAGGACTCGGTCGTCGACGATTCGAGCCACTCTGTGCTGGATGCGGTCAAGTGGAAGGAGCTGGCACTGGGGAGCCCCTGCCCAGAGATGGAAACAGTATTCCATATGAGGCCAAACCTGCGCCTTATAAAGTTGCAGGCGGTGTGCCGGCATGAAATACTGTCCCGCTCTGCTGAGCACGCCAAGCTTTTTAGAAGCCAATTTGGCCTTCTCTTCCAAGTGACCACGAAACTGCACGTCACTCGATATGTCGACTCCAAGGATTCCGATACTGGCTGAGGCAAGAAGGGGAGTGCCTTGAAACTGAGGAGATACGACAAAGGGGTTCTTTTTAGCGCTAAACGCGCAAACTTGTGTCTTCTGAGGATTAAACTGGACTAGATTTAGTCGCCCCCAATCCGAGACTTTGTTCAGCATATTTTTATCCAGAAAAAAGTTCTGAGGTAATACACATAAAAAACAGAGGCAGTCATAAGAACTGCCGACAGAAGTGAAAACTCATAAGTTTTTGCCCTACCGAAAATTGCTCAACGCAGCTAAAGAAGTTTGCACTTCAATACAATGGAATTAAATACCTCCTATGTTTCGAAGTCGGTTAAATTTGTGTTTGTGTTGTTTGTGTGGTTTAAATTTGCTTGAAATAGCTGCTAATAAGGCAATCATATTATGTTCATTACTGTCAGTAGAAGGTGAATATGGGCTTCAGCATCGACTAAACATCAGGTAACTTATATAGTTTAAAATTAAAAATTTTATACAACCGACTTCAATATAAATTATTAAGAATAACTCAAAAATATATCAAATTTATATGGGATCTCATGTGAAGTACCAGCTTTCAAATAGAAAAAGAATCATCGAAATCGGTTCACCCAGAAAGAAGTTATGAGGTACACATAAAAAAATGTACATTGGAATTGAGTACCTCCTCCTGTTTGAAGTAGGTAAAAAATAGAAATGGTGCAAAAAATGTTTTGATAATTAAATTTGTTTATTTCGTCATAAAAAAAATTGGTTATTTAATTTAAATATAATATAAATGTTCAATTTTGTGATAACTTCGATTTCAAATGTCTTTATATTTTAAAGTCAGTTAAACTATAATACAAATCAGTAATATTATAACAAATCTTATTATAGATATAAACTCAAAGCTTAAGTAAGGTTTTCAGAAAATTAAATAAATAATTTTAGTAACCTGTTTTTTTTTTTCATTTAAAATAAATCTTAAAAACAAACTGCGTAATATACTGGCCTTAATTTCCTTTTAAATAAAAAAAATATTATGCTTTATTAACACCAAACAACTCACTTCTTTCAAATCCAATTCACGCGATCTAATAATTGGACAACTCGCGTTTTGCACGGCACATTTTACGCTTAGTGTGAATAGTAATAAAGTTAAATAATAAAACAACATCTTGTGATAATGCAATAGTGAGAGGAGGACAAACTGATGCCACAAATCAATTGCAACGTGACAAAAATCGGTACGCCTTTTATATAAAAGGTTTTTACTTCGGATTCTCTAATTACTTTATTACAAGTTCCGCATTATAAAAAAATGCACGGAAATAAGTAAACAATGAAGTGCTCTTACAGTAAGCATTTAAGTATTTATTAGCGTGCAATCGACCTTATTAAGAGTTTTACCTAGTTGATAAACAACAAATATTTCATGTTTTCTTGTATTTACGCGAATATTACATAGTATTGAATAAAACTTATATTACGGATTTTATCACGTTTAATTTAACTTTTAATTCCCGAGATCTTTCTGTCTGGCGTGCTGTAAGGTACCAGTAACTTCAGGAATCAAAAATAACTGAAATTAAACGCGATAAAATCAATGACGTAATAAAATAAACCAATTCTCTTTTTGTTTCCTCAAATCCGTAAAATTTGTTAAAAAATTTCATAATCACAATAGATATACCTTCGTTTAGTGCCGAAAAAGGTAATCACAATGTCTGGACCATATAGGTGACGCTATGTTGGAGTTATTTTTTTTATATTTACACTGTAAAAAGTCTGGAATGAATTTGGGTGTGAAAGTCATGGCTTGAGCATTGCCTGCCGGGTTTGCTAGTAATAGATAAAAAGGCAGTGGCTAAATATCTGTAAAACAGTTTATGTTAAACGTGTGAAAATTAAATACACACGTGCACAACCAGCGCCATCACTCTACCTAGCCCCACTGCACATAACGTAACTATCGCCAAAACGTCGATAATGAAACTTCGGGATATAAAATAAGTTAATTAAACGCGATAAAATCCGTAAAAATAGTTTTATTCATTGTGTAGTGTTCGCGTAAATATAAGAAATCATAACTATCGCCAATTACCACTTTTACCACTTAAGCTAGAAACAGAAACAGAAACTTTTTTATTCAATATAGATTATAAATAATACTTATTGAAAGTCACTCTTTTGTTTGATTACCACTGGTTCGGAAAAACCTCTGTCCTGGGAAGAACCAGTAAGAAACCCAGCGGGACTTTTTTTTTTATAAATAACAGCTTACAATCATGATGTTACACAAATTAACAACATAACAAATTAGAAATAGCTTGGTAGCGATCACCTCATTTCCAGGGGTTATTATCATCCATAAATTCCTTAATATTAAAATAACCCTTTTTATACAAACTTAGTTTAATAAAGTTTTTGAACTTTGAGCAGGTCAAATTTTGTATATTTTTCTGGAATTTTGTTGTAAAAGCGTATACATCGCCCCAAGAATGAATTACTGACTCGATGGAGTCGAGTAACTGGTACTACTAGCTTGTGTCTGTTCCTAGTATTTACAGAATGAATATCACTTATTTTTGTAAAACTACTTTTATTTTTGTGTACGTACATTACATTTTCATAAATGTATTGAGAGGCCAAAGTTAATATATTAATTTCCTTAAATTTTTGTCGCAGCGACTCTTTAGGCTTTAAATCATAAATTGATCTTATGGCCCTCTTCTGTAAAACAAATATAATTTCAGTGTCAGCTGCGTGTCCCCATAGCAAAATACCATACGACATTATGCTATGGAAATAGCTAAAGTAAACTAGTCTAGCTGTTTCAACACTAGTTAGACTTCTAATATTTTTTACAGCATATGCTGCAGAACTAAGTCTGCTTGCTAGTTTTGATATATGGGGGCTCCATTGAAACTTCGCGTCTAGTGTGATTCCGAGAAAAATGGTGGTATCTACAAGACTCAGTTTCTCCCCATTTAAAATTACATTAGTATTTAATTGTTTGACATTTTGAGTCATGAATTTCATACATTTTGTTTTAGTACCATTTAAATGCAAATTATTAACTTTGAACCAATTTACTAATTTAGATATAGTATTATTATTATATATAGGAAAAACACAACCATCCATGATACACGTATTTTACATCTAAATTAGGCATTATAGGGACAAATAGAGCGCGATGCCTTTCCGTTAAATGCCATCGCGGAGTCTAGAGTATTCAGAGACAATCTCTAGTTTAAACTCTAACTTCACAATGTCAAATTTCATTCTAGACCACAGAACACTATTATATCTACAGAGAGGTCTAGATTTCATTAGTACGAGTATACAAAGTTTTAAAAACTGCATTCAATGTTTGTTAGAATGCATAATTTTTTTATTCAATATAGATTATTTTTATAGGGCAAATGAGCATGCGGCTCACCTGATGGTGACTACCGCCGCCCATGAACAACTGCAACACCTGGGGAATTGCAAATGCGTTGCCGGCCTTTTAAACAGGAGTAGGTTCTTTGCTTGCAGGTCCCTAAGTCGTATCGGTCCGGAAAAATCGCGTGTGGTAATCGATTCCACAAGAAAGTTGTGCGAGGAAGAAAACTTCTTCTAAATCACAAAATGGTGGACCGCCAATCATCCAGATGGTATGGATGGTATCGCGAGTTATTTACATAGTGATTATTAAAAGTATATTTTATTTTTTGTTTTCCACTTGTTCGGAAAATACCTCTGTCCTGGGAATAACCATACAAGAAACACAATGGGATTATATTTCTTAGACATGTATAACATCACAATAACTAGGTACATTTTTTATATGAATTATAACAGAACTAGCATAGTAGTGATCACTTCGTTGCCAAGGGTTATTTTTATTAATGTATTCCTTAAAATTATAATTAGGTACCCTTTTTTACATTTATTATTATTGTTGTTGTCAGTATTTATCCACAGACTATTCACAACCATCAATTTTTATTAAATGTATTAAAACTTAGTGTAGTATGTTAACCGCCTACATTTAACATCACACTGCTAACCACCTGTCATTTCGTTTGAGCTTATCCTCATTTTTGAGAGAGCAATGGAGCAAATTAGTCCACCACGCGGATCGCCAACGCGAATGCCTGTTGGCGGACTTCACATGACCTCAAATTATTGAGACATACAGGTTTCCTCATGATCTTTTCTCTCACCCCATAGCACGTGATAAATGAACACTTAAAATTGCAATTAACTCTTTTATTGGTGCAGGCGGGGCCCGAACAAGGTATTAAAGCTCGTATTAAAATTTCATAGTACGGGAGTAAACGCAGTCTGGTTTGATCCCCGCCGGCACTACTGCAACTTTTAAGTGCAGTTATACGTGCCAATGCGCTGAGTAAAAATAATCATCGTAAAGAAACCTTGATATCTCTAAAAATATTAATACAAAGACAGGTTAAGTTTACACACACGTATTAGACAGCCCAGTAGTGGAAAATGTATAAACCTCTTTTTTTTAAAAAAAAAAAGATTCTAGCTATTAATACCATTAATACTTTCACTTCGCCGTTATCTTTAATAGCGAATTCGAATTCACAACTTTTGAGTTTCGCATTTCGTATTCTTAACTGTTAGACTACTTTATAAAGACGTCATTTAGAACCTCCCCCGTTCTTTATGTGATATAAAAACGTCTATTATTATGTATACTTCAAGGTGATTGAACTTTAATGTTACAGCTGTATTTACAAACTTATGAGCATCAAATAATATCTGCTTAAAACATGCAACTGTACACCAAAACTATATTTAATAGTTAAAATTACATCCTATATACGTCCCACAGCTGGGCACAGGCATCCGCTAGAGGGTTTTAAGGAAAGAAAATGCCCGCTGTACTGCCCCAATGCGTGTTGGCGAACATCACATGACTTCGAAATATTGCATGCCTAGCGCAAAGCGCATAGGTATATTCTACTAGCGCCTAAAAATCAAGATTCCAACGTTTTGTCGGATAAGATCGTATCTAATTTTTTTTTCTTATTTCTCAGATATTCAGCTTTCCTCACGATGTTTTCCTTCGCCGTCGAGCACGTGGTAAATTAACACTTAAAATTGTAATTAACAATTTCATTGGTGCCGAAGGGGATCGAACCCAGGTTGCTAGCGTACTCTGAAATTTACAGCGAGCGCTTGCCCCTGGGCTACCGCGGCTCTATCTACCAAAAATATCTTTACTATCAGATAAACCGCAATGCAACTCAATGAAACAGATATATACTATCGATCGATAACGATGATCTCTTCTCTGTTATCAAAAATTTACAACAGTCGCATTTAGAATTTAAACAAAATGTATAATATAAATTGTTTCACTATTTTAATGTTTGTATTATTAAATTTAAAATTGTGCCAAAATCAAATACTACAATTCGGCACGTGTGCTGAAGTAGAAACGATGAAATTCTTTAATTTGGAAAAGGTAAGTTATAATTGTAATACTTTTATACATTTTTTTTTTGGAAAATAAAAGATATATTTTAGGTTACATATTGTATGAGTTTTATTCGATTATAAAGCATTATTGTCTCGAATAAATAATACGTTCAATACGTACGTACAATACGTTCGCCTTAAAAGTCATGGCAAGCAATCAACCTAATTCGTTCCTACGTGTCAGCATAAATGAACATTTTATTTTCACTTTTAACCATTGATTTATCTTCTACGCTCTCGACAGTGCGGGAAAGTGTCACAAGGAAACCTATAGAACGTGTATTATACAGTCTATTTCTATGCATTTAAGCAGTTTGTTATAGCGGTGGGCATTGAAATAACAAACAGCTTTTTAAAAACAGATTTGGTATCAGAAAAGAATTACTATACATTTCATGTCTTAAAAATAGGTTGAAAAAATCTAATTTCAATTTTATTTTGTCATGATGTTATTAAATATATCCATTTTATATTTTTTATATAATAATTATTACAAACGAGCCTAAAACCTACCTGATGGAACGAGTAAGAGCATGTGGGCCTCTCTACATGCACTTATGTCTTACCGCATGCTTACTTGCTTATATGAAAAAAATGCAATTTCGCCCTGAAAATTGCAAGTACCATATTAAATACCTACGAGGGTGCGTTTTTAAGTTCGAGGAATGGGTAGGTAGGTAATAAGTGGGGACGTCACTGAATTAAGTGCTAATTAAGCAACTCATTATTAGTATAAATACCGGGTTTTTTTTTGTAATTAGATCATTAGTCTTTGAGTTATCGTCAACCAAACCTTTGTTGAACAAAGTCTCGAATTGGGGACGATGAAATCTAGTCCAGTTCAATCCCGAGAAGACACAAGTTTGCGCGATTGCTGCTAAAAGGAGGCCCTTTGTCATGTCTCTTCAGTTTCAAGGGACTCCCCTTGTTGCCTCAGCCAGTATCGGAATCCTTGGCGTCGACATATCGAGTGACGTGCAGTTTCGTGGTCACTTGAAAGATAAGGCCAAATTGGCCTCTAAAAAGCTTGGCATGCTCAGCAGAACAGGACAGTATTTCATGCTGGCACATCGCCTGCAACTTTACAAGGCGCAGGTTTGGCCTTACATGGAATACTGTTCCCATCTCTGGGCAGGGGCTCTCCAGTGCCAGCTCCTTCCACTTGACCGCATTCAGGGCAGAGCGGTTCGAATCGTCGACGACTGAGTTCTTTCCGATCGGCTTGACTCACTGACACTGCGTAGAGATGTTGCATATCTTTGCGTGTTTTGTCGTATGTACCACGGGGAGTACTCTGAGGAAATGTTCGGACTAATTCCAGCCGCTCAATTTCACCATCGCACATCGCGACTGAACTCGCGATACCATCCACACCATCTGGATGATTGGCGGTTCAGCACTGTGCGATTTAGAAGACGTTTTCTTCCTCGCGCTACTTCCCTGTGGAATCGATTACCACCAGCGATTATTCCGGACCGATACGCCTTAGGGACCTTCAAGAAAAGAGTCTACTCCTTTTAAAAGGCCGGCAACGCATCTGTAATTCCCCTGGTGTTGCAGGTGTTCATGGGCGGTGGTGGTCACTTACCATCAGGTGAGCCGCATGCTCACTTGCCACCAATCCTATAAAAAAAGAACAAGTCAATCGAGAAGAAATTGTGAAATATAGAGAAAGTCGAGTTCCGTGCCGTTATAAACGTCCTTACCAAACGCAGAAAATCAGTTCAGACTATATAGACTGAAAGAGACTTCAACCGTTTACGGAGACTCTTGTCCAAGTAAAACTATGGTTTACAAGTGGCATACCCTTTTAAAACAAGGCAGAGAGTCACTTGAAGACGACCCACGGCCAGGAAGGCCGATCGAGGTGACCACTTCGGAAATTATTCAAAAAGTCGAGAAATTAATATGAAAAGATGCCCGTTTAAAGAAAAAACAGCTCGCAGAAATGGCTGGAGTATCAGATACAACCATTTTCAAAATTCTTCATGACTATCTTGGCATGACTAAAGCCAGCGCAATATGGGTGCCTAGAATGCTCACGCCGCCTCTAAAGCAACAACGCGTGGAGTGTTCCCGTGTATTTTGGGACCTTTGTATGGAAGACAAAGATGGAGTGTTGGCTCGAATTATTACTGGTGACAAAACTTGGGTTCACCATTATGAACCGAGTCCAAACAGGACTCTATGCATTGGCACAAAAATGGACACCACCACCCAAGAAATTTAAAGTGGCACAATCGGCTGGGAAAATCATGGCGACAGTCTTTTGGGAATCAGAAGGAATCAGGAAAACACCGGAAATTACTACGTTTCAATCCTAGAACAATTGAAGGAAGCCATAAAGGAGAAAAGAAGGGGAATATTGACCAAATGAATCCTTATTCTGCACGACAACGCGCCTGTTCACAAGTGCCATGTTGAGATGGCTGCCCTGCAGAAGGTGGGTTTCGAAATTTTGCCATACGCGCCCTATAGTCCTGACTTGGCTCTCAGTGATTATTATCTATTTCCAAACTTAAAAAAGAACTTCGTAGGAAAAAGTTTTTAAGTGATGAAGAAGTGAAGGAAGCAGTTTCGGCGTATTTTTTAGACAAAGAATAATCATTTTTTGAGGGTATACATAAGTTAATTAAAAGATCCGAAAGGTAGCAGGTGAATATATTGGAAAATAAAAATGAATTTGGATTTTTATTTCCACTCCTTACCCTTCATACCGCGAACTTAAAAACGCACTTATGAATGTAAACCTCCACGATAAAAATAATGTTTATTTTTTTAATTATAATATAATAAAGCATTAAATTTTGTGTAAATATACTACACATGTTACTATTAAATCCATGTAACAAAACCATCACTGCTGGCCGTATGAGGAAGCTCAAGGTCGCTCAGCGAGCTATGGAGAGGGCTATGCTCGGGGTTTCTCTGCGTGACAAGCTTAGAAATGAGGATATCCGCAGTAGAACCAGAGTATCCGACATAGCCCAACGGATTAGTAAGCTGAAGTGGCAGTGGGCCGGCCATATAGCTCGAAGAACTGACAACCGATGGAGAAGAAAGGTTCTCGAGTGGCAGCCCCGTACCGGTAGGCGAAGTGTAGGCGACCCCCCACTAGATGGAGTGACGACCTGGTAAGACATGCAGGAAGTCGATGGATGCAGGTGGCTCAGGACCGTGCTTTGTGGCATTCCTTGGGGGAGGCCTATGTTCAGCAGTGGACTTATAAAAGGCTGTAATGATGATGATGATGATGAATGTTTTGCGCGGAACCCTAAAGCTTTTTCTAAAATAAATGTAGCCTAAGTTACTTCTTATAACATCAGCTATCTGCCAGTAAAAATTTGGTCAAAATCGGTCCAGCCGTTTCGGAGAGTAGCCGGAACAAACAGACAGATAGACAGACAGAAAGACAGACAGACAAAAATTTTAAAAATCGTGTTTTTGTTTTAAGTATCGTATATAATTTCATATGCATATACTGAAAAGCTGTTATTTCGACATTATAAACAGACACTTAAATTTTATTTATATGTATACATAAAATAAGACCAAAATAGTATCAGCCAAAAGTTATTCAAATAGAAATTTGGTGTGACTGACCAAATATTTCCTATATTACAGTTTCTTGGCGTATGGTACGAGATAGAACGGATTCCGATATGGTATGAAGAACACGCGCAATGCGCATACAAACGTTTCCGAGCATGCGGCAGAAGAATCGAAATTGAATATGGTTTCGTAAGAGAAGGGATTCAGTTCATTTTACACGTTAATAGTTCCTATGCCCCTGGAGATGAAGCCGTGTTTACCCTTGAAAAGAATAACATAGGTATTGTAACAACTACATATATTTACACAAGTACGGGTTTCAGGTAATGACATCTACAGCGTTATTAACAACAGGAGTCTCTTCGGTAATAAGAAAGTTAGGTAGTTAGTAAATTAGGCGAAACTAAAATTTGGTCCGATATTTAATTTTTATTTGCAAAATTCAGCTAATTTTTGTTTTGCTCATATCGATCAATTATTATTTGCATGCATTTATTAATTACAACATATTTTTCTGATGAACTTCATTATCAGCCTGTAGCAGTCCACTGCTGAATATAAGCATTTCTCAACGTAATTGTGATTTGCCAACAACACAAACGTAAGGCGGAGTATCGATCACAGATACCAGATATCTTGCACCTTAGACACCACTCACCGTCGCCGGTTTGTGTAATTTTCGTTGAAATAAAACATTAAATGGTGAATGAGATTTCTTTAACATTTCCCGTAATTGCCTTTACAATACCCACCACACGAAATAATGTGGTAGATTGTCTTTCACAGTAACCACACGGCCAATAATACTCCTTTTTTTCGAGAATGTACGGTTGGAATTGCAACGTAGAGGGTAATTATCATAATATTTATTTAATACAGACAAACTCATTTTAATCTTAAACACTTGACTATTTTATAATATGAGAATGACAAATGCTTAAAAGACGTATATTGTTCCTCAAGTTTTCATTTTCAATTTCTTCATTACAACTTCCTTTGATCATAAAGTCTTATCCAGGAATTGCTGGACACAACAATTAACATCTTTATCAAACTTAATAGACCAACGTTTGACCAAAATCTCGCCTAATTTCGTGATTATAGAGACGAGACATAAATTGTAGTGTTATGCTACTTACTTATCATTTTACATTAATTTAAATCCATTTTTCCATTCTGTTTCGATTTTCTGCATTCACTTCAAAACTGGATATTTTACATCACCTTTATTTCCATAGGATCCTGTAACGATTTTAAACCATAAGAACACAATCACAAATCATTTCTACTTCGTATTTTCACATTATCAGCACTTTTAAATTG
This sequence comes from Parnassius glacialis, assembly GCA_033319125.1. Taxonomy (NCBI): domain Eukaryota; kingdom Metazoa; phylum Arthropoda; class Insecta; order Lepidoptera; family Papilionidae; genus Parnassius; species Parnassius glacialis. The sequence goes on from JAVANC010000012.1 coordinate 9,862,790, forward strand.
GTGTCAATGAAGTCTACCTTTTTTCGATCTTTTAGTTAGTTTTCCTTAACTCTACAATTTCGGGCTTTGTGTGGGTAGTTGCGCTACCTTTTTTCCTATTTCAATAATATCTCCTTTTCCACTTAAATCTTGCCGTTTTCTTATTACAAGCCTAAAACTAAAATTTGACATGTTTTGTTATTGTTGTTTATTTGGTCTCCATGGAAATTATATTCAAATTTGCTACCGGTCTGTTGTTTCTATTTCGATAATTCCACATAAATACTCTTTCCTCTTGACCATTTACAAAAAATTTGCGTTTAATTTAAATAATTTTTCCGTTCTCTCTAGAAAGATATAAAAGCCGAACAATCGGTGAAGAAAGGCAGTTTGCTTCAGTTCTCGAATTGGAAGCATCTTCTAAAGGCCTTATCCCGGGGCCGCTCTGCCCCGGGATCCTGCAAGCCTCTGTCCTACCTGAAGCCACTGGACTCTACGAACCTCTGCTCTATCTGAAGTCGCTGGACTCTACAACCCGTTGCTCTGTCTGAAGTCGCCGGGTTCCTACAAGTCTCTGTTCTACCTGGAGTCGCCGGAACCTGCAAACCTCGGTTCCGCCTGAAGTCACCGGAACCTGCAAACCTCTGTCCCGCCTGCAGTCACCGGATCCTGCAGGCTTCTGTGATGTCTGAAGCCTCCGAGGATCCTGCAAGCCCCTGTCTGGCCTGAAATCGCCGGATCCTGCAATTACCACATTCACCGGAGGTCGTCGCCTAGAGACGCCCACGCCTTCTCACCTACGCCGTGCGTGCTCGTTCCAGGCGCTGAGAGCACACCTTGGATCTTCCGACTCAGCTTCGGCACTAATCTCTTTTTTTATTTACTTTTTTTAAAAATAATCTGTAAATCGCATCATCCATCCTCATATTCATACTCCATTTTTGTTATATAAAATTGTAAATAATTTTGAATCTTAAATATATTAATTGTTTTTGTTGTATTTTTGTTGTTTTGTTGCTCTTAGGTTAGATTCTTTTTGTTCTTAACTGTCCCTACACGACAAAATGGTAATAACAATATCCTAAAAATGTGTTAATATATAAAAACAAAATCACCGTTGCTAGGATATGCACTCACCAATGCGCCTGTTCAGCATGGTCCGTATCAGACAAATGTTTTAAGTAATGCAATTCTGTTTTTCAATCCTTTAAAAAAGCTAGTGGTAAAGAAGATTACATCAACCTTAACTTTATTCCCATCATAGTTGTACTGTTTAAAAAAACAATAGTATAAAAATAATAATAAATTATATTTTCAGATCCGTTAGGCATTCCGCTATCTGTAATAGCAACCGATTATACTAACTATGCAGTGGTTTACGGCTGTAGAAACAACGAAGAGTTGGACATTAAATATTGTGAGTATACATTAGTTCGATTTACAGTTCTAAATGTCCCACGGCTGCATACAGCTTAGACACTAATCTAAGACACTAGCCTACCCAGTTGTTCCAGTGCGAATTGGCAGATTACACATACAAATATTATTATGTAGAAAGAATGAATGAGAAATGAGGGACAAAGAAAATGTATGCTGTAGAAGTCGGCAAAGATTGCCCTAGTTACGAGTTACGATATATTGAAGGTGGGCCATATTAAGACTAATCTCAAGCGATTTCCGTGTATGCATACATATGTGAGGATGTGAAAGAAGCGCGAGAACTATATCAGGATCAAAACAAAAACAAATCCGTAATCTTCGCCTGTCCCTCTAAGTGACAGGCGTGAGAGTTTGAGTATGATGATTACCACCGCCGACAAAGGGAAAAATATTTTTTTATTATTTATTGGGTTTAAATTCCCTAAGTTGACTATAATAACAGCCATGAAAAGAATGGAGTTAGATTCTTAACACTGGCATTATAACACACCTCACAATAAAAATAAAATTTAAGACTAAATTATTTTCAATTTTCCGTAACCCATTCCATATAATGTTATTATGAACATCAAAGTTATTTCTTCATAATATACCTTTTAAATTATACACATGTAAATTTAAAGTACTCGTAAAATTACTGTCTATATACGTTCCACATCTGGGCACCAGTTTTCTCCAATTTCTGTGAGAGTTTTAGTGCAATGAAGTGCCGATCGCGCTGTCCCAATGTTTATTGGCGAACTTTTGTAATTTCCATTACTGACTGGTTTCCTCACCGGTTGTCCTTCACCATCGACCTCGTGGCAAATCAGCACTTAAAATTGAAATTCACAATTTGATAGGTGCCGGCGGTTCAGATTTACACACGTCTGTGAAATTTACTGTGAAGTTTGTGGCAAACGTTTAGCCCCTTATTTACCATGGCTTATTGTATACATAGTAAACATTAATATATTTGTTTTTAAGGTCTAGAATTGATTTAGATATTCTATCAGTTTCAGCCTGGATATTATCAAGATACAAAATTCTAGCATCTGAAATATTGGAGACAGCATACCAAGACATAAATTCTATACCGTATATTAGTACTGCCTATTTGGAGCAAGTGCAACAAAATGAAGAAACATGTAAATGTCATTGGACGGCTCACGTACAAGCTGAGGATATTAAAGAAGTCCGAAGGGATGAATTGTGAAAATATTCTGTATGTTATATAAAATTATACAAGAGTCCCGCCCGATATCACCTCGATGGAATTGGATGGATGAGAGGTGTTATTTAAATTAAAGACAATCAAAAATAATTATTGTATAAGATTTTAGCTTTTTTTTTCAAAAGTTTTGAAATTTTTCATAAAAACTGTAGCCTTGATCCTTTCTGGCATTGCTCTCTACCTGTTTGTAAAGTTTCATTACAATTGGTTTAACCGTTCTAAAGATTAGTCCGGACAGACAGACAGACTGACACAAAATTTTAAAGTGGTTGTTTATGTCTAGTCTACACTGATTACAGTAAAGTGTTCGATCGTTTAGATCACGTTATACTTCTCAGAAAACTACTCGAAATAGGTATCAACGGCGATGTGTTTAGGTGGTTTAAGTCTTATATTGAGAATCGTTGACAGAAAGTAGTATTCAATGGTTATACGTCAACAACTTTGCAAATCCCTTCAGGAATACCGCAGGGAGCGCTTTTAGGTCCAAAGCTTTTTGTTTTTTTATAAATGATATAGGTTCCTGATTCCTTTACTCCAAAACAATCCTTTATACTGATGACATGAAAATTTTATGTCCCATCACAAATACTTCTGACTGCCTTGATCTGCAGCGTGATTTCAATGAATTTGAATGATATTATTCACGCAACAAATTTGACTTGAATGTGTCCAAGTGTATAAGTGTATTACGTTTACCTGTAAACCCAATCCCCCTGTCTTTCACTGCAAATTACAAGACACTAGTATAGAGAGATTATAATGAGTACAGGTGTTACTGTGTTTAAGGTTCACTTTGCACTGACTATAGATTGGTAAATAAAATAACGTCTTGCTCTGAGGAGTGTTTATTGCAAACTGATTCATCACAATCATATTTTACACGGCGCATAGAAAATGTATGTATGCATAATTATAAACCCAACATACCGCCCACCAAAAACCCTCGGTTTTTATTAAACAAACATTATTCATTAACTAAGAAAATAACAAGGATATTAATTTACAAATGAAAGTATAAACAACGTAAGGTAAATTAAACAGTTATACAATTCGGTAATTTCCATATCCATAATTAATAAACCATATTATGAATTGATTTTACTCATGAGATATAAGCAGATAAACTAACAATATAGGTAGTTTGTTTTAAACGTTAAAATTAATTATCTTAAATACTAGAAACCTTTGTAACAAATATTAATCATAACCATTAATTGGAAGCAAACATAACTTAGTAACAGATCTTTTAACAATTTTATCTCTACATTTTAAACTATAAACACGACATATATTATCTGGTCCAGGATGCCTTTGTACGATACGCCCCAAAGACCACTTCCCAGGAGGAAGATTTTCTTCCTTAATAAGTACAATGTCACCGATTTTAAACTCTTGAGTGTGTTTTAACCATTTAGGTCTTTGTTGCAGCCTAGACAAATATTCATTCTGCCATCTATGCCAAAAATCCTGTAATAATCTCTGTGTATACTGCCAATGTGATAATCTATTTACTTGAATTTGCCTTAAGTCTGGTTCTGGAATGTTAATTGGAGCCTCACCAATTAAAAAATGTCCTGGAGTGAGTATCTCCAAAGAGTCAATGTCTGTTGTATCTATTGGACACAAAGGTCTAGAGTTCAAACAGGCTTCTATTTGACACAGAGTGGTGGACATCTCTTCAAATGTAAGGTGGCTATTTAAAATCCTCTTTAGGTGGTATTTAATGGACTTCACGCCTGCCTCCCAAAGGCCACCAAAATTTGGACTGTATGGTGGATTGAAGTGCCATTGTGTGCCATCTTCTGCGAGTATATCTGATAAAGATCCAGGAATTTCTAGTCTTGCCTGTTGCCACAAATCCTTTAACTCCCTGTTAGCTCCTATAAAATTTGACCCCTGGTCACTCCAAATATGACTACATTTACCTCTTCTTGCTATAAATCTTTTGAAGGCCCCTAAAAATGCATTGGTACTCATATCTCCAACCAGCTCCAAGTGAAGTGCCTTTGTAGCCATACAGATGAAGATGCAAATATATGCCTTATTAGTTTTGATTCATCGACCTCTTGTCGTAAGAATTTGCAGCGGACCGGCAAAATCGACTCCCGCATGTAAGAATGGTCGCGACGGTGTAACTCGTACTTCTGGTAAGTCACCCATAATTTGGGTCCTAGTGTTAGCTCGTTGTTTGGCACAAATAAGACACTTATGAATGGTAGATGTTATCAGTGACTTAACTCTTACTATCCAGAAGCGAGACCTTACATAGTTCATGGTTAGTTGAACACCTCCATGTAGGGTTTTTTTATGAGCATCGCGTACAATCAGTATAGCCAAGTAATTTTGGTGACTTAATATCATTGGATATTTCATGTTCTCCGATATTGACGCATGTCTGAGTCAACCGCCCACCCTGAGAATATTCTTACTATCGAGAAAAGGATTTAAATTCTTTATGAAACTCTTGCTACTTATGCGTTTTCTTCCTTTAAGACGTGTAATTTCATCTGCAAAATCTTCTTCTTGAGCAATTCTTACACCAATTTCTAGGGCAAGATTTAATTCTTCTGTAGAAATAGACTGAGTTATATCCTTTATTTTTTGCTTTTTAAATTTTAAAAATCTTTTGCAGTAACTGAGTGTCCTTAGCAATTCATTTAAATTATTAAACTCTCCAAAACGGCTAGTCCATGAACATCCTTTTGGTAGTAATTTATTTTCATTCTTAAGATTGGAGTTGATAATAATTTTTCGTTCTATATCCGTTTCTTCGGCACTTGATGTTTTCATTATCAAATGAACATCTTCCCGCTTTAACCAATCTGGGCCTTGCCACCACAGCTTACACCCCTTTAATTCGGGTAATATTAATCCCCGTGAAGCAATGTCGGCTGGATTCTCCTTGGATTGGACGTGATACCATTGGTCTCCACTATTCTCCAAAATAGTGACGACCCGGTTTCTTACAAAAGTTTGCCATCTAGATGGGTCCCCTTGCAGCCATGATAAAACGATTGTCGAGTCGGTCCAGGAATAAATCTGTGCAAGTGGTATGCGAGTAGCTTCACTTATTTGTTTTAGTAATTTTGACAACAGTAGCGCACCACACAACTCTAGTCGTGGAAGGGAAAGTGGCTTTACCGGTGCTACACGACTTTTTGCAGCAATAAGGTAAGTGGTGATAGTATCGTTTGTATGTTTAACTCTTAAATATGTAACTGCTCCATACGCTCTTATTGATGCATCGCAAAAACCATGTATTGTGACATTTTTTATATTTTTCTCTGTAGTACCAAGCCATCTAGGTATTTTAATCTCATTTAGTTGATTTAAGCCATTTCTTATGTCTAACCATTCTTTTTTTATTTCAGGTTCAACGGCATCATCCCAGGAGACTTTCTTTAGCCACAACTTCTGCATTATTAATTTTGCAGGGAGGAGTGTTGGAGTTAACCAGCCCAGTGGATCAAACAATCGTTGGATTTCTGCAAGTATTATTCTTTTAGTAATGATTTCAGAAGGCGTTGGTAAATTAACATTGTACTCCAGTATATCCTTTTCTATGTTCCAGGATAAACCAAGTGCTCTCACCGTCCCATGTACATCTAAATCAATATTGATGAGAGAGCTTCGTTCGTTGGGTTCGAATTCCTTCAAAAAATCCAAACTATTAGACGCCCATTTTTGTAATTTAAAACCACCCTTTTGTAAAATATATGAAACTTTTTTTTGCAGTTCTTATTGCATTTGTGATATTATCTTGACCAGACATTAAATCATCCATAAAAATATCTTCTTTTATTGTTTTAGCAGCAACTGGGTGATCCTTGCCTTCGTCGTCAGCTACTTGTTGCAGAGTTTTCACAGCAAGGTAAGGTGCCGAAGCTGTGCCAAATGTAACCCTTAATAAGCGGTAGTCCTTCATAGAGTCTATGTGATTATTACGCCACAAAACACGCTGGTAGTCTGCGTCCTCTTTTTTTACTAAGATTTGGCGATACATTTTCTCTATATCAGCTACAAAACATATTTTCCTAAGCCGCCACCGCATCATTAATGATCTCATATCTTCCTGAAGTTGAGGTCCAACAAGTAGTTCATCATTAAGAGAAACATTATTAGCTCCAGGAGATGAGGCGTTAAATACTATTCGAATCTTGGTTGTTTCACTCGTTTCTTTGACTACTGGATGATGTGGAAGATACACTGCGGCCTTGTTTATATCATTTTGTGGCACTTCTTCCATATGATGTAGTTTTAAATATTCTTCCATAACCTTAACATATTCCTCCTTTAATTTTGGGTTTTTGACAAATCGCTTTTCTAATTGTAGTAGTCGAGTTTTCGCTATATCTCTAGTGTTTCCCTTTAGTGACTTGTGGTTATCATTTTTGAATGGCAGCTTAACTATGTACCTCCCGTCTTCATTCCTTGTGTAACTTTCTTTATATAATTGTTCACAGGTTTCTTCATCCTTCGTAAGTTTTTTAGAAACTTCAGGATCTATTTCCCACAATGTTTGTAGCATATCATCAAAATTGACGTGGTGATGCATTACCAGTATCTCATCCCGTACAGTATTATCTCGAACAGTCCCAAAAAGGATCCAGCCTAGGTTTGTTTCTTGCGCACATGGAGAACCAGGGGGTCCTTTGATTATATTATTCTTCATTATTTGGGCGTATACTTCAACTCCAAGCAGCATGTCTACTCGTCCTGGCTGGTTAAAACTAGGATCGGCCAGGATAAGTCCTTGTAGATGCAGCCAGGCTTGATCGAGATAAGTGATAAAACTTGATGGTAGGAGAGTGGTTAAACGTGTAGACATCACATATGCGTTTATACGAAGCTTGAATTGGTGGTCATATTTAGAAAGAAGCTCGAGATGTACTTCATGTTTAACCCTTGTTTGTGTTGAACCAACTCCCGTTATGACTACATTACCCATTGCAGCCGTTCTTTTACACCTTAGCAATTGTACCGCTCTTTCAGTTATGAAGTTTGCCTGCGATCCTTGGTCAATTAAAGCGCGTAACATCGTCGTATGCCCGTTCTCATCTCTTACAGGTACTAATGCAATAGCCAATAACGATGTGGATCTTCTTGTTGCTAAGTGTGATGATAATGCTACTTCTTCCTCCTTTACACCCTTGTCGTCCTCAAGGGGTTCCATGTAATTAAGGTGAGCTTGTATATTGTTTGGCTTGTTAACATCTTTTGGTTGGTGTAGTAATGAATGGTGTCGACGATGGCATATCTTACAGGACACATGTAGACGACATTTCATTGCAGTGTGTCCTGGAGCCAAACAATTGTAACATAAGTTCTTATTTCTTACAAACTCAGACCTCTCCTCAGGTGTCAACTTTGCAAAATCTTTACAGTGACTTATAGTGTGTTCTTCATTACATTTTATGCAAGTTCTCGTTGGAGATACAGCAGACGTATGGAATGACCTTTCCTTTGTTGTTTTAGATTCCCGTGAAATGGATGAAGATGGCGTTATTAATTCTAATGTGCGGAACTTTGATTCCAAAAAACTTCTTAAATCCTTCCAGGTAGGTAACTCATTGTGATTGGTTTTGTAGGCATGCTCTTCCCATGCTTTATGTGAATCTGGGTCCAATTTCTGTACGACCAGAAATATTATTAATGGATCCCAAGAATCGGTAGATACCTGAAGGTTATTTAAACTATTTAAGCATTCCGTAGTTGTATCTAGTAATAATTTTATTTGAAAAGCTGTTTGTGCAATTACCTTTTTTGTCCAAATAACCTTTCATTATTGAGTTAACGATAAGCCTTTTATTTCCATACCTATCCTTTAATAAACACCATGCGTGTTCATAGTTGTCTTCTGTAATTTTAATATGTTTTAATAACGCTTCCGCTTCTCCGACTATGCTTGATTTTAAATAATGCAACTTTTGAACCTTACTGAGTGAACTGTTATCATGTACCAGCGACGAAAACAAATCATTAAAAGACGGCCATTCTTCATAACTCCCACCAAATGAAGGTAACTGTATTCGAGGTAGTTTGACTTCTGGCGGTGACGCCTGGCCTCCGGTCGCGCCCATGGCGTCCGTAGATTCCAACCTCCTAGATGGTATTACGCTCAACATGTCCTTCAAGTCACCCTTTAGACACAAGTACAAATCCTCGATGATGAAATAATCTTCGTTAACAAAATATGATATATTTGGCCTTTGTTCTTTGGGTACACACTTAACCAAGTCCTGGTGCGTCGATTTAAATGTTTGCCAATATTCTTCGATGCACTGTAATCTCGTTTCAATATAACCTTTTGTTAAACGTTGTTTCGGACACTTTTTTAAGTTTACTTGTGTCTTTTGTAAAAGAACTGCCGTTTCTTCTAATAAATTTAATAATTTTTCACTCATTTTCACGTTTTGTAATAGACTAAAGCACTTCAATTAAGAACGTTAACGATGTTTACAATATTGCACTTTACAAATTGTAGCTATTCAATCAATATCTTTAGCGAGGGCCTTGTGAATGCATTCCTATTGTTCTTAGTTGCCGGCCGCTCGATGTAGTAAACAACTATTGATCCGGCTCTAACTCGACCATATGTTACTGTGTTTAAGGTTCACTTTGCACTGAGTATAGATTGGTAAATAAAATAACGTCTTGCTCTGAGGAGTGTTTATTGCAAACTGATTCATCACAATCATATTTTACACGGCGCATAGAAAATGTATGTATGCATAATTATAAACCCAACAACAGGATCTTGATGTACTTTTCGATTCTAAATTACTATTTGATGCAGATATTGACAATATCATTAAAAAACAATAGAGCAAATACAAATAGGAATTATTTATTTGCATAAAACACATTTGACAGGGTATTCAGTTAAATATCTATAATGTACATGTGTTTAGCATGCTCGCAGACGTGCAAATTTTTAGGACCATAAAATAAAATAACTATTTATAAGTAGAGCACATAAATCATTAAGCTAATTTTTCCATTCTAAATATTCTTTTAGGCTATAGAAATAATTTTCCAGTAACCATTTCGTGAAATTATTTTTGAAAGAGGCTCCTTTTTCTTTTAAATTCAGTTATGTATAATAATTGCTCATGTTATATATATATATATATATATATATATATATATATATATATATATATTTCTCTTATACATATCTTTATGACAGGGAAGTTGATATATTAGGTCTGCATATTTACTTCTTAAACGCCTTGTTGTAGTATTTTGGCGGGTTTTAAAATACTTTAGGGAATGATTTGATAAAAAGACAGTCTTCTCTGATATAAAAACAAGGTAATGAAAGAATATTATATTTTTTAAAGTAAGGTTTACATTTCTCTAAATACCAAATGTTGCTTAAGGCACGGCTGCGTCGTTTTGAACTAAAAATGCTATTTCTATCTCAACAGAGTTATTCCAAAGCAATAACCCATAGCATAACACCAATCATACGTAGCCATGGTACTCGGTGAGAGCAGCCTCAATCGATATAATTTGCCCAACACTTTTTAAAGCAAAAGTGAATAATTGAAGCTTTTTACAAACGATATCAATATGCTCCTTCCAGTTCAGATGTGTATCAATATTTACTCCTAAAATTTTATAGTTGTCTACTTTATCAATTTTGTTATTATCGTATAAAATATTAAAGTGCTGTTTAGATGACCTGTATGACCTAAATTGCATAGTTTTAGTTTTTCATAGATTGAACCTTAAATCATGAGCCTCCAACCATTCTATGATATTCGTTAATGTCATATTCGCAAGCGAATCTAATGATTTATTACCATTAGTTTTAACTATTATAGTAGTATCGTCTGCAAAAAGGATACATTTGTGTGAAGTGGCATTGGGAAGGTCATTAACATACAATACAAATAATAAAGGCCCATACGACCCTGTGGTATGCCTTTTATTTTTAATAATAATTGAGAACAATGAGTTTCTTTAATTAAAATGTTATTTTTGTGTCATTTTTGTTATCTCTGTACCCTACCTTCTACTCTTTAAATAATTTTCAAGCCATGCATACGCATTCTCTCTAACTCCTTATGATTCTAGTTTATGGAGGAGTTTTTCATGATTTACAAAGTCAAAGGCCCAACTCACGTCAAGAAACAGTGACAGTACCGGGTTATTATTATTTATACATTGAGTTAAATATTTTATAAATTCAAAACAAACAAGACAGGTAGAACTACCTTTACGAAAGCCAAATATTTCAGGTTGTGATATGTTACAAGAACTTATAAAATCATTAAGCCTTTTAAGCATTGATTTCTCAAACACTTTTGACAATACCGAAACCAAATTGATAGATCTATAGTTGACTATATCTTTTTTATCTCCTTTTTATGCAAAGGATGAACTATAGATATTTTGAGATCATCTGAAAATACATCCTCTTCAAAAGACAAGTTAATATGAGCTAGAGCTATACATATATGAGAATCACTTAACTTTAATACTTTAGTAATGATACCATCATGCCCACAGGATTTAGTATTTTTAGTGACATTATGATATTGTTAATTTTGTTTCCATTGGTGGGTTTTAAATATATTGTACGAGAATTCCTATCAATCTTTTTGTGAGTATTGTCAAAGTTAGGCATCTGTTTGGTGGTTTCAGTGCTAAAATAATAATTAAAGGAGTTACAGATGTATTGGAGATCAGAAACAGTTGAAGAAGTGGCATTCCAAGTTGCTCTACCTATATTTTTACTGTTTAATATTACTTTATGATTATGAATTTTTTGTGCAGTATGGATACATTTTCTTAAAACCTTACTATATTTATGAAAATTGAGCCTATGTGTTTGTTTAGTAGTCTTTAACAATCGATATTTTAAATATCGTCTATAGTCGTTTAGCACTTGGATTCATTTTGAGATTTTCCACCGACTTTGATAATATTAAAACATATGAGATACTTTATTGCTCTCTTGTTCGCAGCCCTTTAGCGTACGCCTCTTAAATGTGGAACCTAAATTATAACATTTATATAGATAGGATTGAGCAAGTACAAAAGCGTTTTCTACATTTTCTGCAAATTAAGATGCAATTTTACACTAATAACTACATTTAGCGGTGTACAAAATTTCATATTATGCCTCTGTATGAACTTAGGCGCATAGCAGATATGATTTATCTTTTTAAATTGGCAATTGGTAATGTTGACTATCCGGAACTACTGAGTAAGTTAGGCTTTACAACAAGAGATATACAGTAGTAAATACAGTCAAAATTCTTTTATGATACGTGTATTCAGAACCTTCAATGGCATTTCCAATAGCGTTGACTTGGATCTGTTTAATACAAGTGTTTCTCAAATCACAAATATTTTAGCGAAAAAAATTCTTGTTGAGTGTTCTTCTGCTTAATCTTGTTAATTAACTGTATTTGTCTTAATCGATGTTTATCTTTTACCGACTACAATTATTGATTTTAAATTCGTATTGTCTATAAGTGAAAACTTTTAAATGACCTTCTAGCTGTTATTCATTTATTTAGCGTTAATGTTAGCTGTAAGTTTTCCAAAAATAATAAAATAAAATAAAAAATAAATCTTCATTTTCAACATTGTACGAGTCAACTTTTTATCTCATTGCCCGTCACATCAAAAGGCTTCTTAATAAAACACTATACATATTTTATAACTTTATTTTGTTAAACCCCAATTAAATAGGGACTGCGTATCTGAAGGTCATAGGATCCGTGCCTTGGTCGTCGTAATATTTTGGAACGCAGTTAGACCAGTTATCTTTTACTAACATTTCAGGAACCACTCCTATTTGTGACAACGGTTTCATAGCCAACTCTTTAGATACATCATTTAATAAATGATGACGTGAAAGAATCCATACATAAACTGAAAAAGAACAGTGTAATATTAATTTCATAAGTACCGTATTTTAATGTATAAGTTTTAATGTAAGAAAGATAAGCTTCGATCTCTTCGCTTAGTTGAGTATTGCTAATTGTCATATCAGTGTATCGTACCTTTAACGCTCCTACTCGTGGTTGGTCTTGGTACTTTATCTATTTATACAGGGTCATTTTTAATTTACTGAAGACCTTTTGGGAATATAATGGTTGCATCATTACAAATAATTTTAGCGAAATTACTCTTTACAGAATATAATACATTTGCAAAAAAAACTACTTTTAAGTTTTTATTGTCATGTCTGATTCCTTGTAAGTCTATATTTTGTAGTACTTAAACAATTTCTGAATAAATCGTCAAAGAAAATGCCTTTTTTATATCAGTATCACACATTGTGTTGAAATCATAACAATGTTGCACATAATTTGAGTCTTATGACAAATCAATAAATCTGAAGTTGTATAAAAAGTGCGGGTGCAAAGCGTAGCGGGGTGGGTGCACCGCGTGTGCGGGGTGAGCGCGGAGCCAGCGCGGAGCGGGAACGAGGCAGGCGCGTGGCGTGTGCGAGGCGTGTGTGGTTGAACGTCGATAAATGCAATTTCAGAATTATTGATTTGTCATAAGACTCAAATTATATGCAACAAATTTCAAAGCGAGTTAGACGCGGGTGCTGACTCGCGTGGCGTGCGCGTAGCGGATGCGTTGGATGCATTGGAACTCGACCTTAGTCTTCAAGACGCTTAGACTGTAATCGGACGGAAATAAAGTCGACTCCTTGCAGATTATTATAGTGTTAGTAACTAGTTTTATGTCTACGTGCCATACTGAAGATTAAGTGAAATAGGATACATACTATAGTGCTTGTTTATTAGCGGGCTGTATTGGCAAGTATAGACAGTCGCATAGTAATTGTAGTTAGTTGCCAACACGCGGAAAGGATATCTTCTCACTTTTACTGAAACAAAAAATATCTTATTATAACATATCATAACTATTAAGTACATATACCCATATCATCTACAATAGGTAACAGAGGAAAAATAAAACATAAGATGGGCATCAGCATCTCCCTAACAACTCAATGGCAAAATATGCTCTATGAGGCAATCTATGGGAGAGATCTGTCGTCAGCAAGTGAACTTTTAGTAAGCTACAATGATGATGATGCTGATAATTATGATGATACATACGTTAAATTGAAACGCTTCCGTCTAAGATGTTCCTTGCCGACTCTGCCACTCATTTCTGCAGCATAAATATACTTTGTCACTCTTTCCTTATTTACCACCAAAGCATTCCATCCTTACTTCTGGTCACCGCATCTTTTTGCAAAACACTGTTTTCTCTTATCATACAATTTCACGAAGTGATTACATTATCATTCACGGTTATCATGTCATCATATTATTTTGAGGATCTTAGTACTATGTTATTGTTTGTGTTTGGTTTGTCGAAAAGAATCTTGTGTTTGATAAATATCTCAAACATACATCTCGACTAACTCGACTAACCAACAAAGGGAAGAAAGGTTCTAGAGTGGCCGCCTCGTAACTGCAAGCGGATTTTAGCACAGCCCTTTGCTAAATTAAATGACGTTCTGCTAAGACATACAGGAACTGAATGAATGTGGGCTGGTCAGGACCGTGCTTTGTGGCATTATTTGAGCAAGACCCATCTTCAGCGGTGGAATCGTTGAGGGCTATAATAATAATAATAGCCATTTCTAATTATACATTTTCAAATCGTACTCAGTAACATCGCTATTTATTTTATTTAGTTCCATCAATTTAAAAACTTACAAGTACAAGGAACGTTTATTACGATGGTGAAGTTCCTTGTTTAAATTTTCCTGCATATTCTTTTCTTTGTAATGCATAATATAACGGTAAAAGACGAACATCGGAAGTCTTTAGCGTACTTTTGCCGGGTCAGTAACGTATCGTTGGAAGTTCTCTGATACTTTATTCAAAGAAAATGACATTTGCTTTCCCATTTCATTTAAACTTCAGTTAGATATAACAAAATCAGAGAAAAGGAATTCAAAGCTCATTAGGAGTAGTAAGTTATTGGGTTGGAAATTAAATGGCAGTATACAAATGACTCCCTATTAAAAAAGAAATATATACGAGTAACTTCATTATAAAAGTATTATTAATTTTTTTCAGCGAAAACTCACACACAACATTCTGAAAGAAATTTCGTAACACCCCGATCCAGAGAAATCGTTTTTTTTTTTTAAATAATAAAAGGGTGACATACGAATACAATAAATATTCAAATATTTTAATCACTACTAACTTTTTTTTCCTATCTTTTTAAAAAACGTTACGCCCACACTAGGATTCTCTCCTGTATCGTGCAGGCAGTTTACAAACATAAATTGCACAATGACAAACATCCAGCCCCGGCACAATTATTTGTAGGCCATACAAATACTTGTTCCGTGCGGGATTCAAACCCGCGGCCCCCAGCAGCGCTGCAACTCATTGCTAAGCCACTGCGCCACGGAGCCGTCAATTTAGATAGTGGGAGCCCACTTACATTGAAAATCAATGGTAATTATGAACTCTTTTTATAAATCTCTATAACTGTTTGAAGTTGTTGATAGGGCAATATAAACTTACATCTTAGTGATGATTTCTTATATTTACGCGAATACTGCAGACGTATCGGGAAGTCTGCAGTTTGTGAACATGTTCATGATCGTCTCCGCCATTACATTAGATTTGATAGACCACAAATCCTCGCAAAAGAACACCGATTCCTACCAAGGATGGTTCGCGAGGCTATTGAAATTAAAAAACATCCTAATTTCAATAGAGAAGATGGACGGGTGCTGCCATCTGCTTGGGATCCTATAATTAATAAAATTAAATCCAAACCCAAGTATACCACTGCTAGACTTCAAGATCATAAGCTAATTCTGCGTAAATCGAACCAAAAATTAATATTAAAAAACTGAAGGTAGCCGGGCTAACTATGACATTAGGACGTGAAACACCTCAGTCCCCAGTGACCACCCGACGTTTCGGGTGCTGCAAAGCACCCGAAATGTCGGGTAAAATAAGTTAATATACCCGATAAAATCCGTAAAATTAGTTTTAATTACATCTTAGTGTTTCGATCTCCCGAAAACAAACAATTACATAAGACGTCACACATTCAAAAACATTCAACTTTCAAAAGAATTTATCGGACGCAATTTGAAGCAAACATATAAAAACCATTCGCAATTCGTTTAAACCTAGGTGGTAATTTACCATGTACTGGCGGTGTAAGAATACCCACTACCCCATATCATCCCGTGGTTGTCGTAAGAGGCGACAGAGGGAAACAAATCATGAGATGGCCAGCAGCGTCGCCTAATAACGTCTAAAATAAGTTGCCAAAAAGTGTCAACTATGGCAAATATCACCCCTATGAGGCAATCTATGGGGAGGTCTATGTTCAGCAGTAGACCTTAATAGGCTGTAACGGAAGGGTAGCCCGCCAGGTACCGTCCTCTTACCTACTTCTGACGTCAAAAAGCAGTGCCAGCACCGCTGTGTTCTTCTCTGAAGGATCTAAAGGAGCCAGGGTAATTCCAGGCTGCAAAGCATTATATCTAAATCCTCAGAAGTGATAACACTTTGTAACTTGTTGTTGTCGATGGGCTGCAGTGCCACCTACCATCAGATGTACTGTAACTGTGTTCATTTATCGCTTCAATTTTATATAATTTAAAATTAAATATTTTGTACAGCCGACTTCAATATAAATTATTAAGAAAAACTAAAAAATTATTGGTCTGACCTTGATCAAATTTATATGGGACCACATGTGAAACACCAGCCTTCAAATAAAAAAAAATCATCGAAATCGGTTCATCCAATAGAAAGTTATGAGGTAACACACATAAAAAATATACCGTCGAATAGAGTACCGTCTCCTTTTTGAAGTCGGCAGAAAATACAACTGACAACATTTGTTTTTAGCCGAATATCAATGTTAGATAATATTTTTCATCAAAATATTAATATGCTGGACAATTAAAATACTATAAATATAATTTAAAATCAAAAATATTTACTTACGTCTTCTTGGTGCATTTTCGAATTGAAATGTAACATCCAACTCGGATGCAACCTCATTTTTCTTCATAATGACCTCGAGTTTTCCTATACTATGCCTGTGGAAGAGGCCATAGTCTACTCTTGAGAAATTCACATAAATCCCTGCAGGTTTATACGAGAGTTCAATTGTTGAACAGTTATTTGTAAGTTGTCCGTCGCTGGAATAGCGATATGCTTGATACCAGGTACCATCAAACTGTAAATTAAAATTATATATTCAATTTTATAATTATTTACATAACACTAAAATATAAACCGTGGATTTGTAACGGTGTTAGAATATCCACTACCCCATATCATCCCGTGGGTGTCGTAAGAGGCGACAGAAGGAAATAATTCAGAAGATGGGCAGCAGCGTCGTCCCAATAAGGCCTAAATATAAAAAAATTCGGTTGCCAACCCGCTTGCCAAGCATGGCAAATATAGCAAATCCCTCTATGAAACAATCTTTGAGGGAGTTCTATGTTCAACAGTGGACTTTAATAGGCTGTAAAATATACAATATTTATCAAAAAATGCACACGCAAACTGTGTGTACCCTCTAAAGAAAAGTAGATGCCATGTTCCATAGACACCTAAATTCTCTAAATCTATCATCGATTAAGAGTCAAAATGTGTACATATTCTGCCACCACTGAATACTTACATGGTAACATTTAAAGGGCTTTGGTTTTATCACTTATCACATGAAACACATCAAGCATTACATTGCTAGTTTATCCTCGAATCCCGTGAGATTGTTGTCCTTCCCCAGTTGTTCCGATCTAATAATGCTACGACGAGAATACTGCTGCAACTTGGTTCTAACACTTAATACATTTGACTAATAAAATATGTTTGCATAGCTTACCTCAGCCATGTTAAATTCTTCTTTCAATTTCACATTTTCAGGACATTTTCCGGGTAGTGTAAAATATCCACTAACGAATTTTATACATATAAATAATATTATGGTTTTAATTATTTCCATTTTAACAAAGGACTGTTGCCATTCGAGCTCTTTGGTGTAATCGACAAAAGTTTCTGAGTTATTAATGATATTTAAAGTTAAAGGTTATCTATGAATATAATATTAAGTAAATATTGGAGACTGTTAATTCTAGGAATGAAAGTTGTTGTAGTCTAAATATGCTATTTTTCTACTATATACATAATTATTGTACTTCTTTTCCTTTATGAGCGACCCCTAAGAGTTACTGCTAGGCATAGGTTTCTCGTGTTGTATTGTTGGTTTATTGCAATTTGCCATAATAGTCATACTTATCAGGGGGATTGACGAACGCAGTACCAGACATCTCCCACCTTTTTTTTATAGAATAGGGACAACAAACAGAGTCCACCTGATGGTAAGTGGATTCTACGGCCCATAGATATTTACATTTATTCTGATTCACCCCTGATTACTAAAATGGAATGCCTCGTTTCCAATAATAAGGATCCGGTTCTCTATAATCACCAAACGAAACACAGCAACATTAAGCTACTATTTTACGGCGGTATTATGTGAGAGTGGGGTCCTTCCTCGGTTGAGCCAACCCATTCATGTTACAACCATGACATAGCAGCGTGGCTCTACCACGTATAACTGCCCGTCGCCAGTTTGGGCGTTTTACATCGGATTATACTGCAGCCTATGGATGGGTAAAGGAGCCAGTACCATTTTAAATTGTATATTATACTAGCTGGCCAGATAGACGTTGTTCTGTCCTTTCCGACGACCCTTCCTATGAAAAAATCCTTAAATTCGCAATAAAAAAATATTGAAGGTCACTTATCGGGAGAAAAAGTATCCTATCTCTCAAGTTGGACCAAACTGTACACAGTGTGCAAAATTTCATTGAAATCATTTCAATAGTTTAGGAGTTCATCGCGGACAAACAATGTGACACGAAATGTTTATATATAAAGAAGTTAGTAGGTAGTATATCTAATCTCTTAGTCTTTAGGGTTCACGACGCATACGTGGTCTCTTTGTTTGTTGTTGGTTGCAAGTTTGTTTGCAAGTTGCGTAACTCCTACTAGTTGGCAGGACTACTTTTCTGCCTAGGAGTCCGTCTGGGTAGATACTGCCTTCTTAGTTATGTTAGAGGCCAAATAACAGTGCTTGCACTATTTTCTTTCGGTCTAAAGGGTAAACAGACCTAGTATAATTACAGGCTATGAAATATTCCAACTTATTCCTCAGAGGTGATAGTGCATCTGTAGCCTTCTATATTTGAAGTTCACCACCACCACGGATCAAATACAAAGAGGAGATGGCATAAGCAACTGTGCACTGTGATTCTAACTGGGTCCTGACTTAATCACAGTGTGCTTTACTTAATATACTGTCAGCGTTCGTCCTGTTCGCAAATCGGTGTATTTTCGTAGTATTAAGAAGGAAAAGATGAAGTGTTGTATTTTATTTATTGTGTAAACACTACTCAGGTAGACGCTCTGATGCTATGGATGGCGTCACATTTTATTTGTAAGTAATTTTATACCTATATTAAAAAGGTTCTAGAAAAATCTCTACCACGGCTTTCAAATGTAACTAAATATATTCGACGCTAGATGGCGACACTTTGTGTCATGGGAACTAGAAATATATAGATAATCATAATGTGCACAGGCCACCATCTATCGTCAAGGTAGCTAAACTACATTGCAACGTCGATATGGAACGATGCGAGTAGTTTTACTATTTATTGGTAGATGAAAAATAGTAAAGTGGGCGGAGCTTAATATTCCCTCGCCCCGCAAATTGTCACGCGTTTTTGCATAGTGAAATTTAATTACAACACCTCCTCTTTGTATTTGCTCCGTGGTAACCACTTACCATCAAGTGGATTTAAAGTTGTTTGTCACTTCAAGCGGACCGAGTTCTCACATAACATCTAATTAACTGTCAGCTGTAATATCACACTATATCAAAGAGAATATAATCACTACGTTTAACTATATTTTCATTCATTTAATATAGTAAATTTAGATTAATTTACTTAAAATCTAAATTTATACTTTGATTTTAAGTATCTAATTTATGATTAATTTACTATTTTTTTAATGCTATCAAATTACAACTATATTAAAGTGGTTATTATAAGTTATCAAAATTCCAGTTTTATTATTAAAAAGTTTGCAAATTATTACAATTCCCAAAGGAAGTTTATAAACGAAACCCTACATACTTCAATTCAAAGACCAATTTCAACGTAAATCGGCTTCACAAGTAGACGGGGGTCATATCATTGGATAATTATCGCGTGGGATGCGCCTCGATCATCATTTCATACCACATTCTCGTACTGCTCACTTGTTTTTTTTTGTTATCACTAACAATGTTATTAATAATCGCTTGTTTTTATTTGATACACTCGGTAATCGCCGCAGAATTCACTCTGCCTGGAGAATGTCCTAATGTCAAGATACAGGAGAATTTAGATTATACGAAGGTACCATTTTTTGTATTATTTTATTGTTTTACATTTGTCAGGTATAATGAATAATCTCTTAACTTACACCAGGTTAAATTTAACATCATTATTATCAAGTCATAAAAGGTCGACTTTCAATACTCTTCACAATCAGACATGTTTAGGGAATGCATTAGTGATAGCAACAATTCTCTCGTACTTCTTTTCATTTTTAATATTTGTCACTTACCTGTTAATATTTTTTTTTTGTTTTTACAATAGTTTTACTAAAATTTTGTATTGTTTGCCTCTGGAAAACCTTCTCTCGAACTTCTTTTTATTTTTAATTTTTGTCACTGGCCTGTTAACATTTTTACTTATTTTTACAATAGTTTTGCTAAAATTTTGTATCGTTTGCCTCTGGCAATCAAACCTATTAATCAAAACTAATTACATCCACGGAACAAATGGAATCGTCTCCCATATGCCGCTACGACGGCTTGTGTTTAGAGTATCTATTGATATTATATAATTAATAATTTACAACAACGAATGTTAAAAATCTGAATACCAATGTGTTTTTAAATGGGGAGGAATTGAGCCCTGTTGTATCTACTGTTTTTCTTGGCATCACTCTTGACGCAAAGCTTCAGTGGGGCCCCCATATATCCAAATTAGCAAGCAGACTAAGTTCTGCAGCCTATGCTGTAAAAAAGATTAGAGGTCTCACTAGTGTCGAGACAGCTAGATTAGTTTATTTTAGTTATTTCCATAGCATAATGTCTTATGGGATTTTGCTATGGGGAAATGCGGCTGATTCAGAAACTATTTTTGTTTTACAGAAGAGGGCCATTAGAGCTATTTACAATCTAAAACCGAGAGAGTCTCTTAGAGATAAATTTAAAGAAATTAATATATTAACTTTGGCCTCTCAGTATATTTACGAAAATTTAATGTATGTTCACAAAAACAAAGATAGTTTTAGTAAAAAAAGTGATGTACATTCTGTAAACACTAGGAACAAACACAAGCTAGTGATGCCAGTTTCTCGACTCCACAGAGTCAGTAATTCATTCTTGGGGCAATGTATACGCTATTACAACAAGGTCCCGGAAAGTGTACAGGTTCTCTCTATTACCAAGTTTAAATGTTTTATTAAGCTGAAACTGTATAAAAAGGGTTATTATAGTATAAATGAATACATGGTTGATAATAACCCCTGGGAATGAGGTGGTCGCTTCCAAGCAGTTTCTAAAATAAATTTTGTAAATAGTTCGTAATCATTTATATTGTAAAATTTATTTTAAAAAAATTGTCCCGCTGGGTTTCTTGCTGGTTCTTCCCAGGACAGAGGGTTTTTTTCGAACCAGTGGTAAAGTAAAAAATGACTTTCAATAACAATTACACATGTAATGTATATTGAATAAAAATTATTCTATTCTATTCTATTCTATTCTATATAATGATATCTTTCAGCTCCGTATTTTTGACAGTTTTATATTTTTATTGTTTTTTTTTCAAAAATCTAACTTTATACTATAACTTCTTTCGGCAAACAGCTCAACAGTTTATTGGCGAAAACATGCTGTACTTACTTTCACTTTTAACTGTTATTTTTGTACGTTTCATAAACTAAGTTATATGAAAATAAAACTGCTTATCTATCTACTTAATTTTATTAAAGATCTTAAAAATAATCAGCTAAGATCCGCGTAATAAAATAAAATAATTTGTATCTGACCTAGCCTGAAAAGCACCTCCTACCGGTAATTAATTTTTAACATATTTAATATAATGGATTTCCTCGAAGTAATACCTGATTCTATTGATTACTTAATTATATAAAATTAAAAAATTTGTTAAACTCAAAATAAAGATTTATTTCAAATTTCTATAGTTGAATGTTTTAATAACCTTAATTTAAATTTATTTAAAACTTTGTTTGTGTAATAAGTATTGTCATAATGGAACTATGATCGCCGACCCGATTACTATGGGGTTTTATAGAGTGACGTTATCAGTAGCTGTCAACTATGCACAAGATAGTGTCACAAGTATTTGCTCTAATACAGGGACTCTCTTTAATATATTTGGAGACTCATTTTAATAGGTTTAGTCCATAATATCGCATAGCTTTGTGAGGTAAAAAATCAGGAAATGTATATGCAGAAATCGAAAAGCATGTGTTTTAAAATAACTATTGACTGTAGTCGAGATTTGAAGTGAGTATTTCGCGACTTAGACTTAAATTGTGAGGTGGTTTGGTGGTACTTGAATTTTCTCTGAGATGTAGCAAGAATTAGGTGAAAAAATTTACTGCAGTTTTCAGGTCTTTGGTACAATGTTGCAAGCTATGCCAGTGACGGCCGTCCGATCTACGACTGCGCCACACTAAACTTTCAAGAGGACAATCTTGGTTATACACTCAGAGAAACGTACGTGGGCACAGATCAGGGAAATCGCACTCAGAATTCGTATTTTGCTCGAGTAGATCCAACATTTGATGCAGGCAACAAGGCTCAGTTTATTGTTAGTCATGAGAATGGTGGTAAGTAGTATTTCGGATTTGCTTACATATTTCATTTACTAGCCATTGAAATGGTTTTCTATAAAATTGGAATACATTAAAAAAATCTACTAAGGTAACTTTTGATAAATTTTGATGATTGATATCTTTGTGATGACGATGTTAAAAACAAGCTAAGTTACAGTTTTTTAGCTTGAAAATCCACCCAGCATTGCTGTAGGTGGTGCTTATATAGACTAACTTCTAGGGAGATGGTAATCTACACCACCATACTTGACATAGCAGTGATTAAAAATATGTTATGTTGCTTGGAAGTCGAAAAGAAATCCATTTACATGGACAGTTGTAATAGTTGTAGTAACACCACAACTTCTTAGGATTCAACATAACCATCCTACCCATCCATTTAATATATAAATCTAATTTGGATGCTTTAGACTCGTGGCAGCTCAGATGATTAGCGTTCGCTACAATACGCGAGCAACCTGGATTCGATCCCCTCCAGCATCAATGAAATTGTTAATTGCAATTTTAAGTGCTGATTTAACACATGTTCAGCTGTGAAGGAAAACATCGTGAGGAAACCTGCATGTCTGAAAAATAAAAAAAATATTTCGAATACACGTGAAGTTCGCCAACAAGTTCGGGGCAGCGCGGCGGACATTTCCTTGCCCTAAAACAATCTCAGAAATGAGAGGAGCCCTGAGTCCAGCAGTGAGACGTATATAGGCTGTAACTTATTTTTTTTTTAACTTTAATGCTGAATGATTTAAATTTTAAAAATTATTATTTTTAATTGAAGTAATACAAGTATCAGCTTAATTCCTTACTATTTATACTTATTTTTATGAAATTTTAATATCCAATCATCTTACAACCATTAATCGCCTAACCTGTATAATTTCAGATAAAGTACTCCAGTTCCCGTTCTTCATTTTGTCTACGGACTACGATAACTACGCTATCACTTATACCTGCAAAACTCTAAAGAAGAGACAGCGTACACATTATGGTGATTATAAAGTTATTTGTATACAGCTATTAAGTCGAAGTGTCGTAAAAGACGTTTATGTCACAAAAATCTTATGGCTACTCGTTTGTGTTAGAAGGAAAATACACCGACCGACCGACGACACTTTGTTCATCAATCCGCCTGTCAAGTATGACGATTAAGGCAAATTCTCTCGGCAATGGGAGAGGCCATGTCCAGCATTGGACTATGAGTCGGTGTACGAGGAGGAGTCACTCACGACAATATGCTAACATGTGTATACATCTTTATAATAACCTAGAACAAGGTGTCTGTGCAAATAGGCAGATAAAATATGATAGGTGCTAAAATAAAATGAACATTATAATAATTCAGAAAAAAGAACTATAATAATAAATATATTAATAAAATTAAAAATAGACTAATTTTATAATATATATTAACTTAAATACAATAAACTTATATACAATAAATTTTATTTTTTTTACACACAAAATATATTATACATATTTGCATACGTACATTCGTATTATATATATACATATTTTTCAATACAAATAGATATATATCATGAGCCTATAAATAAAATAACGACAAATTGACTACTAACTACCATCTGATATCTTCATAAAATGTTTACGTACCAATATTTAAAATGCAGTCTTATTAGATATTTTTCTATCGTCTTCGTGAAAGGAATTCCAGAGCATTGCAGCCTGAACGGTGAAAGATTTGCCAACAAAATTAGTGAAATGTAGTGAGACCCATAGACATCTCGATCTGTTCTCGATTAAGAATCGAAATGAAGATGTGGTGTGACCACTGAAGGGATTTCTGTGTGGATATCTTCATATCGTGTCTTGAAGAAAAACCTCGATAATGAATCCAAACGATTTCATTTGACGCATAAGAAGTCAAAACTTGCATTCCCACTTTAAAGTGTTGATACACCAAATTGTACCAATAAATATAATTATCGCTGTTTTAATATAGTATTTTATCTAACAAATATCTACTCATATATTTTATTGCATTTTTACAGTGTTTACTTGGGTTTTATCTCGAAATAAGGAAAAACTGCAAGGCGATGTCTTAAAGAAGGTAGAGGATGTTCTTTCAAAGTATGCGGAATTAGCTGAACACAGACAGTCGTTCGTGATCAAGGAATTCTCGGAAGAAAACTGCGCCTTCACAAGCAAATTTGAAACGGATTATTTCACAAGCAATTTTTGGTAGACTTTATTGTCTATTTATTATCTATTGAATATTTTAAACCTGAAAATGTGATAAAAATTTCTTCTATTCTTTTAATATGTAGGGAAGTAATTTTAAATTATCTGTACAGGCTCCTGTGACAACCCGTACCCTAATAAATATAATGATTGCTGGGACTGAATAAAAAGCCTTGTTATTTTTTCTTGCTCTGGGAGGTGTGACTCGCTGAGATTTCGATTTCGGAATGTCTTTCTGTTCGCGACACTTCGTCTTTTATTTTAAGTTACAGTGTTCTGTGAAGTTAGTGTTATTTTTGAAGGCTTAGCGCTCGATATGAATTTCACAGTACGCGAGCAATACCGAGTGCGATCCTCACCAGCACCAATTAAATTGTTAATTACGATTTTAAATGCTTTTAATCCAACTTTTAAAAAAGGAGGAGGTTCTCAATTCAACTGTATTTTTTGTACGTGTGTTACCTCAGCACTTTTTTTAGATGAACTAATTTAGATGATTCTTTTTTTATTTGAAAGCTGGTGCTTCTCATGGTGTGCCATATAAATTTGATCAAGATTTGACCAGTAGCAAGTACTTCGCACTTTAGGCATTTATTTTATTTATTTATTTATTTATTGACACACCAACAGCATAACATACAAAACATTACAATAATCTTCGTCTTATAAATAGTTTGGTATGCATGCCAATTACTGGTGCATACATCACTCTCATTAGAAGACATTAAATTAAATCAAGTTCAAATAAATTTCAATTTACAAATTTTGAGTTGCAGCAAATTAATAAGTAAAAATCAAAAATCAAAAATCAAAAGTATAACAAAAAGAAGAAATTTAGTAGCATAAATATTAAATTACAAATCTAATTTACCAACAGAAATGTGCGGTAAGCTTTTTTTCAGATTTGTCACTGAGTCATGAAAAATATCAAAATCATTAATGGACGCGGAGAATCGATTGTACTCAGAACACATCCTTGATAATGGAGAATGTTTTAGAGCATTTGTTCTACTTACTGGTACAACAAGTATGTTAGTGAGAGGATTTCGTGGATATCTGTACGGGATTTTGAAATTTATTTCATTAAGCAATTCACTGCATGCCATCTGTCCTGACAACAGCTTTTTGAGGAATGTTATATCTAATATTATGCGGCGATTATAAAGTGACATCATTTTAAAGTGTTTCAGCCGCAAGTCATAGGTGGCCTTATGAGAGATGCCGGAAGTGTGATATGTCAGGTATCTAGTAAAGGATCTTTGTAGTCTCTCCAGACGTTGAGATGGTGCCGCGTATTGGGGACTCCACACAACTGATGCAAATTCTAGTTTGCTGCGAACCAGTGAGTTATAAAGGATTATTTTGGATTATTTAGGCATGAAAATATATGTACGCTACGCGGCGCCTGCTAGGGGCTAATTCCATGAAGTTGACACGCGCGCGCTCAAACTGACGCGCGCCTTACGTTAAAAAAAGTATTTTCTCGTACAAGTTTTTAGATACTTTTGATATTTATTTTTGAGTTTTTATTCAACTATGACCTCTCAAAAACCTAAAAGGTAATGCATAGCATGCGGGTGCTTAAATAACAATAGCAATGTCGATTTTCATTTTTTACTGTTCCTAAGGATACCGAAAGGTAATATATTATTATTTATAGGTACCTAGTATAGATACCTAGTTAGTGACGTCATAGTTACAGATTTATTATTTGACAAGCGACCCCAAGAAAACATCGCAGTTTTAGATTTTTTCGCCTATAATGCCAATGACCTTAAAAATATTCAGTGTAAGTAGACCTCCCAGTAGGAGTGACTGCTTACTAATGAAAGATCAGCATATACTGGTTTATAGTTTAACACTTGGTCGATAAAAGTAAGATATTGAAAATAGCAGCACTTCTCATTGCCACCCTTTCATTAATAATGCCGTCGCGTGTAGCACGTTTGTAAAGAGCAAAATATTTAAATACAGACAAGTATTATTAATTTATAATACGAATTACAATACGCATTATTAAGGATACCTCCAAAACTACTGGTCAGATCTTAATAAAATTTATATGGGATATATAAATTATAAGCACCAGCTTTCAAATAAAAAAATAATCATCAAACTCGGTTCACCCAGAAAAAAGTTCTGAGGTAACTAACACATATAAAAATACAGTTAAATTGAGTAACTCCCCCTTTTTTTAAAGTCGTAAGTAGGTAAATTATCTAAGCTTAAAAAACGTTCACGTTGTTATAATCTTATTTTTTCTCGATGTTGCATATTAACACGTTCACTGTGCGGTTTCCAGACACAATAGTAAGACAATAGCAATGACCTATATGTAGTGCACGGGACAGCGAAATGGTTAACCTTCCTCAAATTAAACAATAATGTTCTTATTATCAACATTTTACTAATACATTGCATAACACCTCGCTGAATTCTACTACCAGCTAATATCAAAGCATTTAATTTGTTTTCACCTAAACACCTAACCCCACAGCAAGAGCGGCCTTATGGCCCATGGGCGCGTAACGAGCTAAGTGATACATACTCTCGCACGCGGACTTAACGTGCATTTTTATTTAATACGCGCCGCAATAAAAAAATCTACGATTTAGTCAGTAGGCTATTTCAACGAAGGTCGCTTCCGAGGCGTACAAAGTTCTATGAACATTAGCGACGTTGTAACTAGGTTTAAGCACGTTTGCTATTAGAGAGTGATCCTCCTGTTTTTTTTTTTCTATTATTTATTCTGTGCCAGTAGTTTTTGAGTCATCCTTAATAATGCGTACTTAATTGACTTCGTTCACATTGATGATGTTCTCATTTTATTTACACTGAATTCAGTTATACAAAAATTTTAATTTTACCACTTGTAACTAGTATTGTTAGCCAATTTATATTTACAGCTTTATCTCACTCAGGGAGGGCTACATAAAAAGGAGGTGATGATAATGATTGTTACTCAGTTCGCGAATGAACGTCAAATCTCCGATGCGGTGTTCCTGGGGTGCCATCCGAGCAAAGTGAACACCTCGGTTCTGAGGGCTTTACTCATGTCGCTTGTTGCGGAATGTGTGAACCTCGCAGGCGCACGAAAGTATGGTGTGTACGCACAACATAATATTATCTATAGTGTTGAGATGTACGCTTCGTGCCCGTCTACGGGCGGTGCGTGTCCCATACGTATTCCTAATAGTGTTGGTAACACTAAGTATATGGAAGTAGTTGTAGTATCGTTCTCTGACATGCCTGTAATGTTTTGGCCATCGGAATCGAGTGGAATTTGTAAAAAAAAGTCTAAATAGGCAACCTGATTCCTCACTCGTATTTGGGTTCTAGATGGTAGGTCTCCTTTCTACCTAGAAGTCAGTCTTTAACATTATTTATATGATGTAGTTTGCCGTGTAGTGGTAGCTTAAGAGAATCAATTTCCTCATATTAGATTCGTAAGAGGTGACTAAGAGAAATGCAACAGTAGATGGGCTACAACATCTTCCCAATAACAAATCAAAATAACAACAAAACTACGATTTTCTACCCGATTACCAAGCGTGGCAACTGTGGCAAAGAGCAATAGTTGTCACCCATGTAATTGGTTGATGAACCTATCTATGGGGAGGTCTATGTCCAATAGTAGACTTTTGATAGGCTCTAATGGATTGATGGATATTATGTTATTGGATTAATGGGCATATATAATAACGCTTATTTTGTGTATTTCTTATGTATATAATTTTTTTTCTTGTCGTAAAATATGTGTTTTGAATATACGATGTTTTAGATGCAAGTGAATATATTTTCATATGAATTAGGCTTAATGAATATATACATGAGAAAACCCAGCTTCTGGGGATATATTTTCTTTTTAAAAATACTATGTGTGGATCCATTAATTTAAAAAAATATATTAGATACACGGGCTGCCACTCACTTAGGACCCGCGGCGTAGTACATCCACATGGTTGTAGGATATGCAAGTATCTGACTCTAGTGTCAATGTTATAAAGTATAGAGTAACATTTTAAATTTTACTAGCTGACCAGGCAGACGTTGTTCTGCCCTTTCCGAACGACCATTTGCTTTCCCAAAAAACTCCTGAAGTTAGCAATAAAAAAATTGAGGGTCACTTATCGGGATAAAAACTATCCTATCTCTCAAGTTGCACCAAACTGCACACAGTCTGCAAATTTTTTTTGAAATCGGTTATATCTGTTCAATACTTACAGCAACACGTGGTGGCCATCTATCAAATATTTACTCAATCCAGTCAACAGATATCGTCATCTGACAGAATCGTTTGGAGCTAACAGCTAATTGTGACTGTCAAATAATAGACAAATAATTTTCAATAAAATAATATTGTATTGCGACTTTAAATTGAGATGTTAGCTATCCTATCTTTTAAGTTGGACCAAACTGCACATTGACCAAAAATTTCATTGAAATCAGTTCAGTAGTTTAGGAGTCCATCGCGGACAAACAACGTGACACGTACTTTTTATATATAAAGATTAGCTGGTATCCGGCGCGTAACTGCCGTAAAGGAAATAATTGTGGCAATATTGTTTTAAATTTTGACGAGATATACAGGTTATTCTTCAAAAAGTAGCCAAATTTTAAACTTAATTTCAAATACATAAATAATGATATGCCGTTATAGCATTTTTTTAAATACGAATAAAAAAGGCTTCTACTTTTATTTTAAATTATCCCAAATTGAATGTGATTTATATGCAACAACTACGCGTACGTGCACTCCTCTGGGCGCGATACAATTCACGTTTTGGCCGAAAGGTCGGCCTTTACAAATGTGTGTGTGAATAGCAAAATTGTAGGCGTTAGATATTCATGAATGATAATAATATATGAAATAATATGTTTTTCACCGCCCCAAAGTTGAAATTATGACTATACAAAAAATTGTCAAATTCCGCAAAAAGAATCAAATGTAGAAGCAATATGTGGCGAATACGGTGGACGACGAATTTCCAGTCAAAGATCCTGAATTTTTTATAAAGTTTATTATGCAGTATAAACATGCACTTTTGTGGTACCTAATTACCTATAGCAATTAACTATACGAGAGCAGCAAAGTGCCAAGTTAGCTGCAGGTGTCCATGGACTGCAGTAGTTATATATCATTAGGCTATTTATCTTAACAGTGGTAGAGCCACGCGGCAGCTTTTACTGTCGCACGGATGGGCCGGCTCGAACCGGGGTGGTACCACGACCTCACAGAAAACCAGCGTGAAGTAGAGGTTTACCTCTGCGTTTCGCTTGGTGAATGCAGGTGGCCGGAGGCCCTTTTTACTGGCAATGAGGCATTCCATCTTAGTCCTCACGGGTGACAACGCATCTACATTTTGATTTGTAATAGAAGATAGATGTAGATTTCTATGGGCCGCAGCAACCACTTACCATCAGGTGGACTGTGTGCTCGTTTGTCACCCTTATCCTATAAAAAAAAGGTAGACAGTAAGTTCCTTTGTCACTTCAGTTCTATAAAAAAAGTATTTTTCAGATATGTAGATGTTTCATCGTGCTGTTTTCGTAATGAACAAGTGGTACATGTAATTTAAGGAAATCAATCTTAGTTTGTCTGCGTACTATAAAATTTTAGACAAGCATCGAGCCACCACAACACCACGGCGCCAAAAAATTTTTAGGATTAATTATTGTTGTAAGCGTTATTTTTATTTTGGTTAATGTTTTGTTTTAATAACTTGTTGTGGAATTATATAGTTATAAACTTTGCAATCGTCTTTGGTATCTGGCATGATAAGAATGTTATTATTATTTGTAAGTGTGAGAGTGGAGTGCGGGTTCAACATTATTACAAAATAATTTTGTATAACGGTGCGTACATATTATATAACATAACTTTGTTGGCAACTGATATTATACAACATTGTATATATATAACGTAACACAAATGTTATATAACTAGAGAGTATTTTTCTCTAGTTAATAAACTAGGAGGAACTACATATCTATGTTTTTTTTCTTTTGTTATTTAAAAGTACAAGAGTTGCTGCAGCAGCTAGCAAAACGTCCTCTTGTGTCGACATTGGGAATAGCACTGCAGAAGCAGAACGACAATCAACAATGTCATATAACATTGTTATAATGCATTGTTATTCTAATGTGTACAGTATTGTTATATGTTGCAATTTTGAAAAACAATGTAACATAATGTGGACGTGTTATAAAACAAAAGTTACACAACCTGTTACTTGATCTGTCCGCACCCTAAGACGCTGAAACACTGAAATGCATCAGTCTTAACCCCGTATATGTACTAATTGTATGCGTGCGTGTGAGTGAGCAATCTTTTTTATTTTAATTTAATTTTCGATCATATTGACTAAACATTCTCTCTCCCTTATCACTAAAATTACTTTGGGAAAGGTTCCCTAACTAACGATATCCAACATGACCGATGGAATTCATTTTTGGAGATGCATATACATTTGATGAAATTAACTTTGTAAAAAAAAGTATAATGCAATATACGAAATAAAAAACAAATCACGTCACTAATCAAAAATTTTAATACATATTACTTTACTGTGCAAAGTTTGATAAAAAATCAAAAATAAAACTATATATATTTCTTTTAAACGTTACTTCATCTGTATGTTTTACTTATGTGTGAGCTATGGTCTCTTACATTAATATATTCCG
The DNA here is from genome assembly GCA_033319125.1 of Parnassius glacialis. Lineage (NCBI taxonomy): Eukaryota > Metazoa > Arthropoda > Insecta > Lepidoptera > Papilionidae > Parnassius > Parnassius glacialis. The sequence goes on from JAVANC010000012.1 coordinate 9,894,272, forward strand.
AGGGTCAACTAGCTCTGAAGATAAGTTAAGCAGTTCTTTTAGAATTTTACTAAAGTCCACTCCACGTTTTCCATCTAGACCCGGTCGTCTCTTTTTATGAATTCAAATTTAATTTCACCGTCACCTGTCCACAGGCAAATATACACATATTTTGACCAGCTGCTGGTAATTGGCCCTGAACTTGGTAATACCATTTTTGCTTTTTGTAGCGATTTTGGAAACGTCAGATTTATACAACCAACAGTCAATGTTTTTTGTTTGATTGCTTCATCGCGTTCCATATTATACTCGAATCAACGATTATATAATTTTTATTAGTAATTTGTTTTGTTTTTCTTTCTTTACCTGCCACTCACGTCTTAATGTTAAATTTTCTTTGTATATTATATTGAATAATTAAAATTAAATTGGTTTAGTTTAAATATACTTTGATGTTTATAATTAATTTTGTATTAGGTCATTTGAAACATAAGATTTGCATATCTTATTGTGATCTTATTGTCTAGTTATGAATTTGATCTTATTCACTAGTTATTTGAATGAATTGAATAATATTTTGGGTTTTTCTCAGGCCAACGAATTGCAACTACGAATCGGTAAGATTGATTATTTATATAAGCAATAAGATGAGGTACAGTTATGGTCAGAATGTGTTTTCGAGTACATCAGCGCGCAGATTTCCGAAAGGAATGAATTTGAGACAAATTATTTTAGGGTTCTCGCTAAAGCTCAGGTCATACTGGAACATAACTCTGAAACATTTAGTTAAAAATCCGATACTTCGAAAAATCAGAAGCCTTTTAAGTTACCAACTATTCAAATGCCTAAGTTTAGTGGCGTATACAAAAAGTGGCTTGAATTTCGCGACATATTTTCGAGTCTTATACACTCAAATGATTATATCGATAATATAAATAAATTTAATTATTTAAAGGCTTCTCTAGAGGATCCGGCTGCAACTGTTGTTCAGTCAATGGAATTATCCGCTTTAAATTATCCCGTAACATGGAAGCTCTTATGTGAGCGATTTGATAACAGAAGATTGTAGCCGTATCATTTAATAATGAGTTAATCACCAAGGAATCCTCCAATAGGTTAAAGACCATAATGTATTAGCTAAATAAAAACTTGCGTGCATTAGAGTCTTTAGAGCAACCTACGCAATGTTGAGATATCTTATTTATTCATATTATTACACAGAAATTCGATCGCAAAACTTTTCGTGAATGGAAGGAATATAAAAGTCCATTAGATAGTGAAAAATCTATTACTTTAAAGGTTCTTATCGATTACTTGAAAAATCGTGCGGTAATGCTTGAAACGGTGAACATTGAACAGTGGTAGAACCACGCGGCAGCTTTTGCTGTCGCACGAATGAGCCGGCTCGAACCGGGGTGGTACCATGACCTCACAGAATACCAGCGTGAATTAGAGGTTTACCTCTGCGTTTCGCTTGGTGAGTGCAGGTGGCCGGAGGCCCTTTTTACTGGAAATGAGGCATTCTATCTTGGTCCTCACGGGTGACAACGCATCTTTTTTTTATATAGGAATAGGGTGACAAACGAGCACACAGTCCACCTGATGGTAAGTGGTTGCTGTCGCCCATAGACATCTACATCTATCTTCGATTACGAATCAAAATGCAGATGCGTTGTCACCCGTGAGGACTAAGATGGAATGCCTCGTTTCCAGTAAAAAGGGTCTCCAGTTCTCTACACTCACCATACGAAACACAGCAGCGTTAAGCTGCTATTTTACACTGGTATTCTGTGAGAGCGTGGTCCTTCCCCGGTCGAGCCGACCCATTCGTGCTACAACCATAATATAGCTGCAGCATGGCTCTACCATTGATTTAGATGCTTTGACTAATTATTACGTGACAAGTTTTTTTATAGGATAAGGGTGAAAACGAGCACACAGTCCACCTGATGGTAAGTGGCTGCTGCGGCCCATAGACATCTTCATCTATCCTCTGTTACAGATCAAAATGCAGATGCGTTTTCACCCGTGAGGACTAGGATGGAATGCCTCATTTCCACTAAAAAGGGCCTCCGGCCACCTGCACTCATCAAGCGAAACACAGAGGTAAACCTCTACTTCACGCTGGTATTCTGTGAGGTCGTGGTACCACCCCGGTTCGAGCCGGCCCATCCATGCGGCAGCAGAAGCTGTCGCCTGGCTCTACCACTGTTAAAACTGTAAGTTATATAATTCAAAATGTCATAATTTACTATGTCAGTATCATAATTAAAATTTAAATACATTCAACCAATAATAAAGGTCTAATAAAATAGTGATACGCAGGGATACACAGCAATTACGTCTATCATATGTCAACATGCATATTATTATCATTTTGAAATTCCTTAACACTATAATAACATTTTCTTTATAGCCATTCAAGTAACTTTTTGGTCATGAGAATCATAGAGCCGTGTTTGAACTGCTTTGGAATTTTATTAAATATTTTTACACACATACAGTAACATCCTTTCTGATAGACAGAAGTTTTTGGTTTATGGTCTAAAACAAGCCGTTTACTATCTCTAGTGCTTCGTGGATATATATCACAAGCTGACTTAAATATGTTGTTGTTTGACAAATTTATATATTTCTAATATGTACATGCCGGGTACTGTTAATTTACCCAGCTTAATAAATAGGGGCTTGCATGTATCAAATGGACCTTTACCGCATATAGCACGTATACTTTTTTTTGTGCGATGAGAACTCTATTTACTTCAATGCTGTTGCCCCACAGAACCAGACCATAATTAATATTAAACGCGACGTAACCATAATAAGCAGACATATTTACGCTAAGAGTCGTTATCTTAGTTAAAGGCCTTAAGAAGAAAGCAAACCTATTATTTTATTACAAACTTTATCAATGTGGCCAGTGAAATTTAAGTTCTCGTTAAGTACTACACCCAAAAATGAGACCATGGTAGTCCTTTCAATAGGTAAGTTTTGTACAGCACATTAAGATTATTTACTGCTCGTCCTTTTATGTTAAAATTAATGAAATTTGTCTTATTCAGATTTACATTTAGATTAATTAATTTAAGATATTGAACTATATTATTAATTGTGTTATTAATGTAATTTTCATAATTATTTAAATTGTCATTATAATTCGGTTTAACAATAATGGAAATATCATCTGCAAACATTATACATTGATGTTTAGTCACTTTCGGTAAGTTTATATATAGTAAAAATAATATAGGACCTAGAACGCTACCCTGTGGTCCTCCAAACTTATTTATTTTATAATTAGAACTATTGGATGTAGTTGTATTTCTCTCGCTTATCCTATTTATTTCTACGCACTGATGTCTATTTTCTAGATATGTTTTAAGCCAAGAGTGAGAAAGACCTCTGATCCCATACTTTTCCAGTTCATCTAACAAGACATTGTGAACTACAAAATCGAATGCCTTAGACATATCGAAAAAAAGTACAGTAGTACGCTGTTTATCATCGAGTCCAAGAATAACGTTATGTATTAGATTAAAGCACGCGATGGTAGTTGATTTTCCCTTTTGGAACCCATTTTGCTCCGATGTAATGATTTTGAATTTTGTTAAATAGTGTAGTGTTATGCTACTAACATATCATTTTACACTATTTTTCCATTCTGTTTTTGATTTTCTGCATTCATATTTTGCATCACTTTTCACGCTTTCAGTTATGCTACTTACATATAATTTTACACTATTTTTCCATTCTGTTTTTGATTTTCTGCATTTATATTTTGCATCACCTTTATTTCCATAGGATCCTGTAACTTTTTACACAATAACAAATCATTTTCACTTCGTATTTTCACTTCGTATTTTCACGCTATCAGCACCGTTTAAATCGCTGTCAATGGAGTCTTACCTTTTTCTATCTTTTATTGAGTTCTCCGTAACTGCAATTTCAGGTTTCGTGCGCGCTGCCGCGCTATAGTTTTTCCTATATGAATAATATCTCATTTCTTACTTAAATGTAACTGTTTTTCAATTATATACCTAAAACCAAAAATTTATATTTTTGACAACCATTATTTATATGGTTGTTATGGTAACTTTTATTCAAATTCGTCACTGGTCTGATGTTCTTATTTCGATATTTCCACATAAATACTCTTTTGCTCTAGGTCATTTACAATAAATTTCCTTTTAATTTAAATAATTTCTCGTTCTCTCTAAAAAGGTATAAAAGCCGAACAATCGGAGAATACAGAGAGTCTCGCTTCAGTTTTCAAACAAGAAGCATCTACTAAAGGCCTTATCCCGGGGCCGCATTGCCCCGGGATCCTGCAAGCCTCCATCTACATTTGAAGTCGTCGGCGTAGTCTACTTCAAGCGCGGGGCCACACTACTCCGGGCGCTACGACTGCTTGCTCCAGGCGCTGAGTGCACCTACTGCCCGCGCTACCTTTGGGCGCTGCGACTGCTTGCTGCAAGCGCTGAGCGCACCTACTCCAGGCGCTACGTGCGCCGGCTCCGGACGCTGCGTGTGCCCAGACCAGGCGCTGCGTGCCATCACCGCCAAGAAACTACAAGCTCAGCGTGTGCCTACTTCTACTCCAAGCACAGCGTTTGTCACTTCGACCTTTAGGCTCCCCTACAATACAATATTCTCCTATCTTTACTTTTTTTATCTAATTGTAATTACACGTCATCCATCATCATCATCATATTTCATTTTTTATAAAATTGTAAATACCTTTTTAAAAATTTAAATATATTATTTTCTTGTTCTACTTTTGTTGTTTTGTTGTTCTTAGGTTAGGTTCTATTTTTTTTAATTGTCGCTTCACGACAATAGTTGAGCAGTCGTTTTTGCATGGCCTTTTCAAATACCTTTGATAACACCGGTATTAATGTAACAGGGCGATAGTTACCGATTTCAGATTTATTCTGTTTTTTGTGGATAGGTTTCACGATTGAGAATTTAAGAGCCTCAGGAAAGCATCCTGTTTCAAAGCATAAATTAATAAGGTATGTTATTAGAATAGAATAGAATAATTTTATTTTTTATTAATTCAATATAGATCACATGTGTAATTCTTATTGAAAGTCATTTTTTACTTTACCACTGGTTCGAAAAAAAAACCTCCGTCCTGGGAAGAATCAGCAAGAAACCCAGCGGGACTTTTTTTTTAAAAGCAAATTTTACAATAATGGTTATACAACTATATAAGTACAAAATTTATTTTAGAAACAGCTTGGAAGCGATCACCTCATTCCCAGGGGTTATTATCAACCATGTATTCATTTATACCCTTTTTATACAGTTTCAACTTAACTAAACATTTAAACTTGCTAATAGAGAGAGCCTGTACACTTTCCGGGACCTTGTTGTAATAGCGTATACATTGCCCCAAGAATGAATTACTGACTCTGTGGAGTCGAGAAACTGGCATCACTAGCTTGTGTTTGTTCCTAGTGTTTACAGAATGTATATCACTTTTTTTACTAAAACTATCTTTGTTTTTGTGAACATACATTAAATTTTCGTAAATATACTGAGAGGCCAAAGTTAATATATTTATTTCTTTAAATTTATCTCTAAGAGACTCTCTCGGTTTTAGGTAATAAATAACTCTAATGGCCCTCTTCTGTAAAACAAAAATAGTTTCCGAATCAGCCGCATTTCCCCATAGCAAAATCCCATAAGACATTATGCTATGGAAATAACTGAAATAAACTAATCTAGCTGTCTCGACACTAGTGAGACCTCTAATCTTTTTTACAGCATAGGCTGCAGAACTTAGTCTGCTTGCTAGTTTGGATATATGGGGGCCCCACTGAAGCTTTGCGTCGAGAGTGATGCCAAGAAAAACAGTGGATTCAACAGGGCTCAGTTCTTCCCCATTTAAAAACACATTGGTACTCAGATTTTTAATATTCGTTGTTGTAAATTTAATACATTTAGTTTTATTTCCGTTTAAATGTAGATTATTAACGTTAAACCAATGCACTAATTTTGATATAGCATTATTCACTTCGTCACATTTAAATGATTGACGTGATTAGAGAAGGCAAGTCATTAATATACACTAGAAATAGGAATGGGCCGAGAATCGAGCCCTGAGGGACACCCATTAGTACAGGTGAGCCGGAAGAACTTTTACCATTGATAATAACTTTCTGCATTCTATTACTTAAATATGAAATAATAAGTTTAAGCGCTGTGTTCTTGACACCATAGTACTGTAGCTTCCTGATTAATGTCTCATGGTGAACGCAGTCGAAGACCTTGGAAAGGTCACAAAATATACCCAAAGCATCCTCTGAATTCTCCCATGCACAAAAAATATGTTTAATAAGCTCAACTCCAGCGTCAGTTGTTGAGCGACCCCTTGTAAAACCGAATTGATTTCTATGTAGCAATTTATTAATATTAAAGAAACTTAACATCTGATCTAAAATTATTTTTTCAAAAATTTTACTAAATGTTGGTAGTACAGAAATTGGTCTAAAATTGGCGGGGTCTAATGTACTACCAGATTTAAATAAAGGTATGACTTTACTATGTTTCATCAAATCAGGAAACACACCAGATTCGACGCTTGTATTAAATATAGTGGCTAGATAAGGTGCTAGTATATCTATTATAGATAAAATAACTTTAACGGAAATCCCCCATAAATCTGCCGTTTTCTTAACATCAATAGTTTTAAAATATTTAACGATATCTTTTGGCAGTACTCTATGGAATTTAAAAGTATTTGAACAAGCCTTTACATTTTGTTTGAGCAATGATTCGGCGACAGTAGGAGAAGAGTTTAATGATTTAGTTGTCAAAAAAGGAACACCCGTAAAATGTTTCTCAAAAGCCATAGCAACTTCTTGATCAGATCGGGTTAAATTATTGTTAATATTCAATTGAAAATCCGAGTTGCGCGGTTTGATCTTGCCCGTTTCACTATTTATTATTCTCCAGGTCATTTTAATTTTGTTAGATGCAGTTTTAATTTTGTTACTTAAATGTAAAGCCTTAGCTGTGGCGCACACTTTTTTAAATATTTTAGAATATGTTTTTACATAATCTCTAAATATAACACTACTATTTAATGATCTTTTATTATAAAGCTCGTATAACTTTCGCCTACTCTTATAAACTCCTACTGTCGCCCATTTATTAAATGATTTGCGACTGTTAAAAGACGAAGTTTTAGAAGTAAATATCCTACTAAATTCGCAAGTTATAATTTTAAATAACGTACCATACAAATAATTAGCACTGTTTTTAAATGAAAGTTACCTGGGCTAGTTCGCATTTACAGAATTTTAACACTTTTGTTGAGATTTCATCATACCCACATGAGCTAGAATTGTTTAGTGATTGTATAATACGAGTAGTTTCTGTTGAATTCACCAGTTCAAGAAAAATTGACTTTGATATACGATTGATCGTTGATAGTATCTTTCGCTTTTTATCCATATCATACATATACCTTCCATCAGTTAGGTTTACGTAGTAATCATTAAACAGTTCAGCTATTTTTGTCCCATTTGTTATTATACTATTTTCGTATTTCATATGTGTAATGTAATTTTGTGGGGGTTCGCTTTCCGTTACATCTTTGATGAGTTTCCATGAAGCTTTACAAATATTCTGACTGTTCTGGAGATATTTGTTACTGCAATACTTTTGGGCTATTGATATGCACTTCTTAAGCATTTTTGAATACCTCAAGTAAGCTTCTCTGTCCTCGTTAGTTTTTTGTTTATAATACTTGAAACGTAATGATCTTTTAGTTTTTATGCAAACTTCTAAGCCCTTGGAGATCCATTTTGGCTTTGAATTTTTATTGGTAATTTTAATTTTTAATTTCGGAAAGCAAGATTTATAAATTGTGCTAAAAAGATCATAGAATTAATCGAATTCTGCATTCATGTTTTTCGCGTTGTAAACATCTGAGAAAGATAGTGACTGTAAGTAGCCACGAAACTTTAAAAGATTTTCATTGCAATAGTCTCTCTTATGTAAAAACCAGTATTGTAGACTATGAGTATTTTCTACTGAGAATGACAATATTTGGACAGTATTGTGATCAGATAGATGAAGCGGCATTGTCCCTTAGCTTGTTTACTATTACTTAAAATGTGGTCTATACAGTTATTTCTTCTAGTAGGTTCATTTATGTGAATTTTTAAATTAAATTATTTAGCTATATCTTTTAATTGTTGCGATGCTATAGATATATGCACTAATGTATTTATATTAAAATCTCCAGTGATGATAATTTTATAATATGTAAATGTCTTTAACAGTTCATGGGTCACCGCTAGCCTAGCCTCGTTAAAAATGAGTGAACAAATCTATTGTGAGAGGTGTAAACACATAATATCATTACTTTGAATTTAGGAATTCTTATTCCGCAGCACTCAAATACTTCTGGTAATAAGTACTTGTCAAAAATTTTGATTTCGTTGCAAGTAAGGCCCTTCTGCAGAAAGATGCAGGTACCACCCCGTTTATTATTCCTAGAATAGCTTGCTGCTTGTTTTCAATTTGAGAGAGTAGCATTTTACTTCTCACCTTTTTTTATAAATGATTCTGAGAAGCATATTACATCAGGTTCTGAATCACAGTCTTTCAGTTCAGAGAGCGTCACTTCTAAAAGGTCCTTTTTTGAGAGCAAACCCGCTATATTTTGATGCAAAATAATAACACGTTTTTTGTTTAGGTCTTTAACAGATGGATTGGAAGATGTTTTTAGGTTACTGTGTGGAACGAAAAAGATAATTTTGCCGTAAGGGAAAGAAAAAGTCTAATATGGAAGTCTGCTTGTGTCTATATCCACAATTTGTGCTCCTTTAAACATGGTTCAGTGAAAAGAATAGCTTAGAAAGGTTTTTTCGTAATACAAAGAATCAATAAACATGTAAATACTATGACAGGCGTTCTTTAAATAACAATGCCATCAAAAACATAACTTGTAAAAAAAGCCAAGTCTCGCAACTCAGTTCTTCTACCGTAAAAAGTTGTGAGATCCATGTAATACCAAGTCGGTTAATTTATTCAGTCCATAAATTGATACATAGATTGACTTGGCAATCGCATGAAAACACAATATATCTCACAATTAATACATATTATATTAAATTAGATTGTGTAGTGCGATTGCCAAGTTGCCAAGTCAATCTATGTATCAATTTATGGACTGAATAAATTAACCGACTTGGTATTACATGGATCTCACAACTTTTTACGGTAGAAGAACTGAGTTGCGAGACTTGGCTTTTTTACAAGTTATGTTTTTGATGGCATCTCATTTCTTTTTGTAGATAGTTATATTTAGGTAGCTATTTACACCTATTATTCCATTATACATATATAGGTACACTGATTCATTCACTGCAAATGTAACTTTGTAATACTATATGTTTATATGGGATTACAAAGTTATTTATGCAGTTGGTGTATCTCGAAAACTGGACCGAAATTGTAAAATATTTTAACTTTTCCTTGATTTATATACTAAACAATAATTGTATTCCAAATTTGAAGTTTCTATGTCTGCTAGAAGTGCCTCAGAGTTTTGATGATCGGTCAGTCAGTGAGTGACAAAATTAAGAAATTTTGACTAGTTGTAATTCTTAAACTACTGGTTCAAATTTAATGAAATTTGAAATGAGTCTATACAATGCCTACTTGGTTAGTAAAAATTCAGGCTTCTAGTTTTATCCATAACGAAGTTATAGCGTTTCAGAAATGGCCTGAACTGCTTCGAGAAAAGGATGGTACGGCCGTGCCGCTTTTTTGCTCGACTTGGCGGGTGCACTGCCGTGCCCCCAGATGATAATACTTTTTATTTCAATAAAGTGACTATTTTTAAAGTTTTTACATATTAATTTTAATTGCGTGTTTATTGAATTATTATTTAAATGCTTACTAGTTACGTTCATTACAATAACGGTGGTATGCTTTAGTAATTTCAATGCAGCATATAATTCCGCTATGGTTGTTACCGGATCATCATAATTTTCTCCTACACAAAATTACCTTATCGTGTGTGTCTACCTCTAAGTTGGTACATAGCTTTAGGACTTCTTCCGTAGATGCAAATGGCTTGATGAACGCTGTTACTTGGTAGTCCTCGTATCTGCTATTCATTCTTCATTTAGTAAGTTCAGCCGCGAGACCAGTGCACTGTTGCATCCCCATAATGAAGATATTCAGTTTGGTGAATGCGTTATTTTTTTTATTGTGTTCAATTTTGTCGCAAGATGTAAGCTGTTCTTTATCCCTTTGAGTAGTGAGCTTGATGCAAAGTTCTCGTATTTGATTCTCTAGCTCGATAATCTCTTTTTTGGCATTCAACAATTGTTCTTGCGATTCTTTTATCTTGTTTTGTAAGGAAATTATTAAGTTGTTACATTTTTTATCACATTTTTTCAAGAAATTGGAGAATAGTGTGATGTATGGCTATATTTAGAAGTTTTTGAGGAGGTAAGTGAGACGTAAAATTCCTTATTTATATCATTTGTGCTTATAATTATTGGAGATTGACAGATGTTCTTTAGAACCTCAATTTTCTTTTTTAATTTATTTATTTCTCTTTTGTATTCATTGTTTTCTATTATTCTAATCTCTAGCTCATTTTGTGTACTCGAGAGATTAATTTTTAATTCTTTAATTTCTTCCTTCATTTCCTGCATTTTGCATATTTTAATAGTTGAGTAATCTTCACTCTTTGAGAGCATTTCAAAGGAGGATTTCTCTCTGGAAGAAGAATACGACGATCTCTTTTATCTTGTTTTGTAAGGAAATTATTAAGTTGTTACATTTTTTATCACATTTTTTTAAGAAATTGGAGAATAGTGTGATGTGTGGCTATATTTAGAAGTTTTTGAGGAGGTAAGTGAGACGTGAAATTCCTTATTTATATCATTTGTGCTTATAATTATTGGAGATTGACAGATGTTCTTTAGAACCTCAATTTCCTTTTTTAATTTATTTATTTCTCTTTTGTATTCATTGTTTTCTATTATCGTAATCTCTAGCTCATTTTGTGTACTCGAGAGATTAATTTTTAATTCTTTAATTTCTTCCTTCATTTCCTGCATTTCGCATATTTTAATAGTTGAGTAATCTTCACTCTTTGAGAGCATTTCAAAGGAGGATTTCTCTCTGGAAGAAGAATACGACGAACTCGTCGTATTCTTCTTCCGTATCAATTCCGCATGAATCAAGCAGAGGAGATGATATATCTACAACTGATTCCGATATAGTTGACGCAGTTTGTTTGGCTGCTGAGACAGTATTTTTTCTTAATGTGATGTTTTTATATTCCGTGTGTTATCGTGTAGATTTTAATTCGTTTTGGCTTTTTAAGCAGATTTTGCATTTCCACGCAGTTTTTTTTTCCGCTTGCATTAATCGATATAGCTTTTCTGACAAGCCAATACAATGAAAGTCGAATCTTTTCTTGCATTGCGAGCATAATATCGTATCTCTTGCCCGTCTGTTACATTTGCATTTATCACATATAACAGATTGATATCGGCTAGTTTTCATATCATTATTCTGTTTTCCGTCCATTTTTAATGTTCTTGTTTAATGTCTGTTATTTTTCTTTTTTATAAAAATTATATAAAAAGAATATTAGACAATTTTACAAAAGCTAGATTTAAGTGTTAAAAAATAAAAATAAAAAAATAATTTATTTATTAAATTAAATTAAATATTTTATTAAATTGTAACATAAACGGATGTAAGATATGCAAGCGTCGTCACAACAAAATAATTTACCTTTTAGATTTTAAAACTAACGCTAATACTAACAGTTCAGTGCTTACAAAAGGAAATGAATGCAGTCAAGGATCTTTGTAATTTCTCCCCTAGTAATCAATTTCTGGAGGACTCAACATTATGACAATTAGCGTCAAGTAATGGTAGCAACCGTTTACTGCGTAGTGACAATATAAGAATAACCCCATATCATTCCGTGGGTGTTGTAAGAGGCGACAGAGGGAAACAAATCAGGAGATGGGCAGCAGTGTCTTCAAAATAACGACTAAAAATAAGAAAACTGCGCTAAGCCTACAGTTGGCACCTATGGCACTTATCAAGTTTTACTAAATCCAGACAACACACATTGTTATATGCCAGAATATGTATTCAGATACTCAGAATTCTTTTATAAATGTAAATCAATTAATATTTGGCATCAACGACCAGCAGTCGTAGTCGTAGAGATTATGCCGTGTAATAAATAAATTAATAAAAGAAAACTTTTCTGTATAATATAATATTGTAAGATATTTCAATGTAAAGCTACAGGAAAAGGCTTTAATCCCACTTCTGATGTTAGAAATCATTCTCAAAGTTATTTAAATAAAAGAATGTTACTCGTATTAGAATTTACTCTGAAGGTTAATTGTTAAAATTAATAAAAGTGTGAGAGCGGATGTTCAACTTGCTCTCTTGCTTACGCAATCAATCATTATCAGGAATAAGACAGCGTACAGCACTACACATTCAGTATAGAGTAAATACAGTTTGACCAACCGTAATATGTACCACACAATCACACATTAGTGTAACGTGAAGAACATAGTTACATGATAAAACCAAAGTATGAAAAGCAACAGCTACACCACTCCTCTCGATGTAACACAGGGCAGCCTCTCAGCAACACGATCTTCCTTGCTTACACTAGAAGAACTACTACACGAATAGTACCACATCACTTGTCTTATTTGGGCAGAATCTCAGTGTAGAAGTAATGTTTTAGCCCAACGGTTATAATAACGATATGAGACTCGTAGAATTACGAGACTGTTCCTATTAGTCGGCTGCGTGATACTTTATACTGCTAAAATAAGTGGGAGAGTACCATTCTACCTTCATTTGTTCATATTTTCTTTTATTTTTTACCTTCATTCCCTACACGGCCTCTCCTGACAGGAGTCCGTCCTCGGGCTCCCTTTAACTTTAAATACCAGTCTCCTTTAATGGCATGGGGGATGCAGGCATAGCGTCAGTCACAGTCGACACGCTTGGCAATAGCTCTACGTTTGCACAACATGTCGTCAGAGTAAGTCATAGGCACTAGGTTCGCATAACTAAACATAAGTGGTAAAATTAAAAATTTTGTTAAAATTGAACTATTAATAATTACGCATTATTAAGAATAATTAAACAAACTGCTGGCCAGATCTTGACCAAACCCATATGAGATCACATGGTAAGCACCAGCTCAGATACTTTCAAAATTGGTCACCTAGAAAAAAGTTCTGAGGAACACACATAAAAAAACATAGTCTAATTGAGAACCTCCTCCTTCTTGAAGTTTGGTAAAAATAACTGTTTAAGTCAAAGGCACGACGTTAGCATAACTTAACATGTACTTAAGTCATAGGCACGACGTTAGCATAACTAAAGCTAGACGAGACAGAGGCACAACGTTAGCTTGTCCGCCGTCTACTTTTGAGAAAGAGGCACAACGTTAGCGTATCTCAATATTACTCTTTCAGAAAGGAAGCACTTCGTTACCTATTTCTGACACGTGTAACTACTGACCCTCAAAGAAAGCATGGGGCAAGCACACACCTCCTGTGTAGGCTAAAGTAACGATCCTGGCTTAATTATTAATGTAACATTCCCGTCTCGGCCCTTTCTGACCACGAATTTTCAAATCTTTACCAATCGTTATTCAACATCAGACAATAAGTGAGCTCTTGAATACATTTCATACAGACTTAACTTTTACAGAATCTAAATCAGATTTTAGAATACAACGTTTCTACTAGAGTTTAACGCACGTCTCAGATAACACAATTTTTTTCTGAGAAACACTGCGCATACGGCATAGATCGTACTATACACTGAAGATACATGCCAACCAGCTAAACGCGCTCCAGCGAGCTCGCTGGCGCTGGTGCGCCAGCAAGCTGTCCCGGCGCACCAGCGCCAGTGAGCTGTCCCGGCGCACCAGCGCCAGCAAGCTGTCCCGGCGCACCAGCGCCAGCGAGCTGTCCCGGCGCACCAGCGTCAGTGAGCTGTCCCGGCGTACCAGCGCCAGCGAGCTGTCCCAGCGCACCAGCGCCAGTGAGCTGTCCCGGCGCACCAGCGCCAGCGAGCTGTCTCGGCGCACTCGCACTAGCGAGCTGTCTCGGCGCATCAGCGCCAGCGAGCTGTCTAGGCGCACCAGCGCCAGCGAGCTGTCTCGGCACACCAGCGCCAGCGAGCTGTCCCGGCGTACCAGCGCAAGCGAGCTGTCGCACCGCACCAGCGCCAGGAAGCCGCTACGCTGTATCAGCGCCAGCAAGCCGCTGCGCTGCAATCAGCGCCAGCAAGCCGCTGCGCTGCATCAGCACCAGCAAGCCTCTGCGCTGCATCAGCGCCAGCAAGCCACCGCGCTATACTCGCACCAGTGAGCTGTCCAAACTTCAACATTGTAGGAATAGGCACCAAGTTTGTATACCTCACAGTGGCTGTTAACATAAGCATACAGTTAGCGTTAACTAGTACCTAAAACCTGTTTCATATTGGATTTTACTCAAGGTATTTTTAATGTAAAATTTGAAGTACACAACAGTAAAAGCAAGATACATTGAAACAACTACGTCAGATAAGCATGTACTTAAGTATATCCAATACAGGTCTCGCAAAATAGGTATTCAATGTAGTTTAAGATTGAAACAGATGTAAAACGTTTTAGATGCATGAAACAAATAAATAATCTGCTTTGCAAAATAAAAATTAAAACAAATGAAGACAAATGTATTGTGAACCATAGAATTAGAGGCTTCGAAAGTGCACCACACATTCTCTTAAGAAACGGCAACTGTGTGGACATGGCACTCACAAATCATTGCACACATTGCAAAAACGGCAACTATGTGGAGAGACTGATCCCACCACATATTCCAAAGGGAAGTAGGCAACTGCGCAAGATCTACGCATTGCCAAAGGCAAGTGCATGCAGAGGCGTAGGCCACTACACACATTGCAAATATAAAAATCAACTGTATGCAAATATCACACATTGTAAATATAAAAAAGGCAACTGTGTAAAATATCACACACTGCAAACGACATCACACAAATTGCAATAGTCATTAAGTCGTCTCGGTCAAGATAGATATCCGCCTGACATGGCTCACCACTCGCAAGCTGAACAAGCGTCAGACGTCTATTTACCGCGCCAAAGCATCACGTGGTCGGCAGAAGCTCGAGCCGTACCGCCGCAGGATCCACCAATACACAGCAGGTAGCAGCGGCGTAGCCTCAATCATACCAAGGCTCGGCCACGCCAATGTCCAAATGGCTGTCGACTATTTGGAGTAAACTAACTCTTATCAACACATTAGAATACAAACAGGCTATTTATTGTTTCAATTCATAGCACGTTAAAGTTCTCAAAATCAAATCAAATCTTTTGTTTGATATATCGCTTAAACATTTCGAGCTTTAATATGTATGGGCTACATTATTTCGTGGGCTACGTATTTTCATATCATTTCACAAAAAATCAAAACTAGACATTCATCAATTACAACAAAACTCGAACAAGTTAAGTTTTCACTGGATGCAAACTAAAACTCATTTAGTAACACCCCTTTTCAATATTTCTTTTAACATTTGTTAACATATTTGGGTACCTACGTTAAGAATCAATGAAAGACCTCGCGGGTAACTTTAATATAAATCGAACAAAAAGATTTAACTTTTAGCTTAAAACATTTCACTTTATACAATGTCAATGTCGAAAATAGGACAGCAAATTTTATTACGACATTTAACATAAAAACTAAGGCATCCACGCAAGGCGCATTATAGTCTTTTACGAATGTCCTCACACTATTCAAAGAGTATGTGGACGGTAAGAGGGATCTTTATCGCAATTCTGATGTAAGATATTTCAATGTAAAGCTAAAGGAAAAGGCTTTAATCCCACTTCTGATGTTAGGAAACATTCTCATAATGATTTAAATAAAAGAATGTTACTCGTATTAGAATTTACTCTGAAGGTTAATTGTTAAAAATAATAAAAGTGTGAGAGCGGATGTTCAACTTGATCTCTAGCTTACGCAATCAATCATTATCAGGAATAAGACGTACAGCACTACACATTCAGTATAGAGCAAATACAGTTTGACCAACCGTAATATATTTTATTTATTTATTTAAAAACTTAAATGTAACACCTTAAGGTAAAGGGTACATAGGGCGGACTTAATGCCATATGGCATTCTCTGCCAGTCAACCCTGGGTGCCAAAGACAATAGTAGGCAGGTGCGAAAATAATACTTAAAGTGTATTTATGTTAAAATATAATATATGTATATATATATATATATATATATATATATATATATATATATATATATATATATATATATATATATATATATATTAAATATATATATATATATAACATGTATTTACATACAATAATACATATATACATATATGTAATGTGTATACATGCTTATAAACTTCATAAATATCCGTATTAATATATAAATAAATAAATATTTGAAAAAGAAAAATGTCAGTTAGTAAGTGCCTTCAGGTAATGTTGTCGTAGAAGTAATTTAAATGAATTTCTATTTGTAGCATTCTTAATATCATCGGGGAGGGTGTTCCAAAGATGTATAGCTTGTATCGCAAAGCTTCTAAAGCTTGCCTTTGAGGTATAGGTAGCCATTTAAGCTTTGAACGATAGGAAGATATGTGGTCATTTATTTATTTATTTAGGCTTACCAACTAAACACATACAAAACATTATTATTAAACATTTGCAGTTATAAACAAAATTATAATATATATGTATTTAACTTAAAGGTATGCACAACATTTCAACATAAAACTTAAAATTAGTTTTGAAATTAACAGCTAATAAAATATGATATAAACACAAAGACTATTCTATGCAATACAGGTAAAATTATAATTTGGTAGAGAGCTTAACATTGTATAATTTAAAGTTTTAATTTTCAGTTTGAGTGTAGTATAGAAATATTTTCTTTTTTAAGGAACCCAGACTATCATTAAAGAGATCTATATTACATTTACCGAATATATCATTGTATTTTCTCATCATAGAACATAGAGGAGAGTTGTTACCATAACTTTTGCTATTGAAATTTACACTAAAAGGACTGAAATTACACAACCTTGCTGAAACTCTGGGCACCTTCAAGTTAATTTGTGATAGGAAGGATGGACAATCCACTTTATTATTAAGTAGTTTATGTAAAAGTCTTATAGATAGCAAATTCTTTCGCTGCTCTAATGATAAAATTTTGAAATGCGCTAATCTTTCAGAGTATCTGCGAATTGTACGATGAACGCCACTTACATTAGATATTTTATTTAAAAATCTTTTTTGGATTCTTTCTATACGCTGAATATTATTTTGATAAGACGGGTACCATACGACTGAACAATAATCAACATGACTGCGAACCAGTGCAAAATAGAGAACTTTTAACGCTAAAACGGACTTAAAATCTTTGGTGTTTCTGAAAATAAAAGCTAACATTCTTAACGATTTGTGTATGGTATTGTTAATGTGGTTAGTGAATCGCATTTGAGAGTCAATAGCAATGCCTAAGTCCTTCACTTCATCTACTTTCGCTAAATCTACACCATTCATATTGTAACTACTATTATATTTGTTAAATTTTCGAGAGAATTTAATGTGATAGCATTTATTTGTATTGAGAGACATTTTATTTTGCCGGCACCATTCTGTAATTCTATCTATATCCTCTTGAAGTTGAATTTGGTCTATGTTATTATTCACAATTTTGGATATCTTTAGGTCATCTGCGTATAATTCAAATTCGGAGTTACGGATACAATGCTTAATATCATCGATAAACATAATAAAAAGTAATGGACCAAGGTGCGAGCCTTGTGGAACTCCAGACGTTGGGATAATTTCTCTAGAAACAAAACCGCTAATGACTACTCTTTGTGTTCGATCTGTAAGATATGAAGCAAACCAATCTAATAAGCATCCATGTATGCCAAATAATGTGTGTAGTTTGTTGATTAGAACTGAATGATTTACTGTGTCAAACGCTTTACTAAAGTCATTATAAATACAATCTACTTCATTCCCTTAGCTCATTCTAGTAAGTGTTCTGTCAACAAATGTAATAAGATTGGATGTAGTAGAGCGTTTTTTAAAAAATCCGTGTTGTTGATCAACTATAATATGTTTTATATGCCAAGTCAAATAAGGACAAATTAACGATTCAAGAACTTTACCTAAAACTGGAAGAATACTAATAGGTCTATAGTTGCAGATATTACTTTTATCGCCTGATTTATGTAATGGTATAATTATTGCATCCTTCCAAAGTTTCGGTCATACTTACGTAAACCGAAAATAAAACTTATGGAATTATTAAGAAGGCGCTCCAACTTGTTTAGAAGATTTTGTGACAAATCTGAGTAACATACATCTGCATAATCTGTAATAGGTAGAATGAGGAAATGAACAAGTGTAAGCTTGGTTTTGAAAGGTAGGAATTTTTAAGACGATAAAGGGAACGCAAGGTGGCAACAACTTTACGACTTACTTCAGAGATCTGCATTTTCCAGGTCATAGTTTTGTCCATGTACAAGCCAAGATTTTTTATGGAATCACAATATAGAATCAGAGTTCCATTATACATTACAGGAGAGAGATTCCCATAATCAATCTTAGCCAATAATTGTGAACTTCCAAAGATTATAGCTTTGCATTTGGCTGGATTAACTGAAACACCATATTTATACGACCATTATCTAATGGCTTCCAGGTTATTATTTAGTTTATGCACTACATAGTTAAGGTTATTCAAGTCTGATTGCACATAGAGCTGAAGATCATCCGCATACAGATGATACGAACAATCTAAAACTGAAGAGATAGAGTTTATAAATAAGGAAAACATAATAGGAGAAAGTATTCCGCCTTGCGGCACACCAGATTCAGTTTCAGTCCATGCAGAAAAATGCTGACCTGAACGAACCGATTGCTGGCGGCCGCGAATGTAAGAAAAGAACCACTCCAAGACTGGGGATGAAAATTTAAGGTGTTTAAGGATAGATAGGAGGATACCATGATCTACCGTGTTGAAAGCGTTTGAAAAGTCAATAAGCGCTACCACTGTTAATTTCTGCTTATCCAAGCCTTTTCTTATATCGTCTGTGACTTTGATAAGCGAAGTGGTAGTGCTGTGACCAGAGCGAAACCCCGATTGACATTCATTCAGCAGGTTATGTTTTGCAATGAACAGAGATATTTGCTTAAAAACACAGGCTTCCAAAACTTTAGAGAGGTATGGTAGAATTGAGATAGGACGAAAATGATTAGGGAGTACAGGATTAGGTATTTTAGGAAGGGGTCGTACAAAAGCCTTTTTCCATGCAGAAGGGTATTGACCTGAGTCCAGAGAATAATTTATAATGTGTGTTATAGCTGGAAGCAGGTACTCAAGTATCATAGATATCATTTGCTTACTAATTGCATCATAACCCACAGCCTTACATTTAATGGCTAACAGAGCTTTTTTTTATTTCATCCTGAGTAACAGGGGAGAAATAAAAGTCAGGGATCCGGAGAGGCTGCATTGATTCTATAGAAGCAATAGTTTGAGAACGGACTTGAGGGTCCAGAGAAGTAATAGAAACAAAATGACGATTAATGTCATCCAAATGAAGAGAGGAGCCATATTCAGGGGAATTACATTTATTAATTCCGAGAGATCTAAGGAATTTCCACACATCAGTGGGCGAAGAATTAGTTATTTTGTCATGAATGTAGCGGCGTTTAGCATTTCGTACACCTGATTGCATCTGTTTCTTATCAATTTAAAGTTGCACCAATTTTGTTTAGAGCGATCCTTTTTAAACTTCTGGAAAGCCCGATCTCGCCGCGCCATTGCCACCTGGACCCCTTTAGTCATCCAGGGAGCAGGAGGACGTTTAACTTTTACACAATGTACTGGAGCATGAATATTATACAAATTCAGGATGATATTATTAAGAAAGGATAATTTATCATCGATGTTAGAAGCTGCCACCAAAGGGCCAAAATCAATTGTAGATGCGTCTCTCCTGAGACTATCAATATTTATTCTAGAAAAATTGCGTAACTGCAGAAAAATAGGCTTTTGTTTTGGAGGTTTGAGTTTATATGAAAAGTAAATCAAGTCATGTCGTGAGAAACAAGGAGCAGAGAGCTGTCCAAACTGAATCACATGATCAGAAGAGGAAGTAATGATGAGATCAATCAACGAATCATTAGTGTCAGTATTTCTACGAGTTGCCGCCAGTGGGAGAATGCAGAGTTTGACTGATTCTATGATTGTTCGAAGTTTTTGGGAACGAGAAGTATTTTTTAACAGATCAGTGTTGAAATTACCCATTATCATGCAGTGTATGTAGTCAGATCCAATGGTATCAAGAGCCGTCTCAAGTGAGGTAAAGTAATCCACAGAAGGAGGACAATATAAAACACCTAAAATTGCCCTAGCACCCATAATGTTGATTTCTATAAATAAAAACTCAGCAGTGGCAGAATAGGGAGATGGGGAAGATAGAACAACTTTATAAGGAATATTTGATCGAAGGTATATAGCGACCCCATCTCCCCCCTCCTCAGTCCGAACATTACGTATAAGAATGAAATTGGGTAATGGGTATAAACTCGACATAATAGATGGTTTTAGCCAACTCTCAGATATTAAGATAGCATCAACACAGTCTAGTGAGAATGCTTCCTCAAAGTAAGAAAAGTGACTTGGAATGCTTTGGGCATTAATATGACAAACGTTAAAAGATTTATTATAAGGCAGAAAAATATTATTTAACTGATCGCGTAAGGGAAGTAAATCATCTGTTAGATCATTACCAGAGGCGTAGGAGGAGTCTGAACTATCAATGGAATAAAAAGATTCACCATCAGACATTTTTCAACTACCAATAAATATATTTATATTCAATATGTATATTAGATAAATATATAAATAATAAAATAACAAAAAATAATAAAATATAAATCAAAATATAAGTATAAAATAACCACTACGCTATTTGCGTAAACCAGTAAATCAACTATTCTACTGTCACTGCACTATCCCATCAGTTGACTGATAAAGATAACAATCATTGTATTAAAATATACCTTAAAATTAATAAAACATTAAAAACACTATTATAAAAGTAGATACCAGAAACAGAGTATAACAAAATATCAACATTCAACAAATTAATAAGTCTACAACTTAGTAATATTTCCCAACAAAAACAAAAGTCAAAATTTAAATTGTTTGTGTCTGTGTAACCAAATCATTTCTCAAAATCAATGTTAATAGAGATACAGTAAACAATGTAAATTTAATCAAGGTATTGAATAAAATCTGTTTGCCAGCAGTATTTATAAATATTGAATCACACAAGGCTGTAAGGTCTAAGACCTTTGCCTACCTTAGTTGGCCAATCGTAACAACAACAATATCTTTTACAAAGTTTGTATTTTTCTACCTACTTCTACTTTATTAGTAACAATCATTGAGTTATATGTACTACGTACTAGAGAAGCCATTCCGAACATTGACTATGTTCAACTGAACTGTAGTGCAATCCCTACACTAAACTAAATATTGCGTAAATTGAAGATTTGTGAATTCAATTAAATTATTATTATTAAGTACAGTTTATTTATAAATATGTTTGTTTAGATTAAATTAAGATATTTTATATTAAATTCTTATATTTATTTTATATTAATATCTTATTTTATATCAAATTAAAGTCTTCGCGCATGCGAAACTACTACTCCCGCGCATGCGCGAAGACATAGAGTAGGACACAATTTTTGTTTGGAATGGCTTCTCTAGTACGTAGTACATATAACTCAATGGTAACAATACTAATTTACTTACTAATATATGTAGTTGCGTTATTATATAAAGTACAAAGTAGATAATACATAATATTAAATCCTTACCTAGCTAAACTAATTAAACAAAGAAGACAAATATAATGTAATGATACCGTTAATACTACAATAATAAAAAGCTTGAATAATGTCAAGTAAATTAAGACTTAATTTAATTATTTTAATGAATCGTTACAATTATAAGAAAGCGTTCGAAAATATCACTAATACCATTATTTTTTCGTCACAACACGACGTACCTTTTATCTTCCTTGCTTGAACCTAATGGTGCCCGTTGACAGCGTGGGACCACTTCTTGTTGGCGATTACATTTAGATGTACTTTGCTGTGATCCACCAGATAGATTACCTGTGCCATCTTCGTTTTTGGGAGGTGTTGCATTAGAAGGAGAAGAACACTCTGGCGAGTACTTGGAGGCAAGATTATTCAAGTCTTCCTCTGAAGTTGCTTTTGCACGGCTACTATCAGGCAATTTGATGTATACTGTGCCATCAAGCGTCCACACATTCCTCATGTCAAAGTGCTTCCTGGCCTGCTTGTGAATATTTTGACGTATCTTTGTGAGAAACTCAAATAATGTGAAAGACGTACCTTTTAATTTGGCCTTAGACTTCCAAACTACTGATTTTGTGTGGTAATCGTGAAACTGGACGAGGACTGCTCTAGCTTGATCTTTACCTTGCGATCCCAATCTGTGACACCGTTTGATCGAGGAGCTACTCACATCGGAAAGACCCATCTCGTTATGTATTAAGCTTAGAACCTTATCAATTAAGCTTACTTCAGAGTCCTCTGGGATGCCATTGAACAACAATACGTTTTGCCGTTGTCGCATGTCAAGTCCATCAATTGTGTTTATACAACTTCTAACTTGCAGTTGCAGTAGACTAAACATTTGTGTGACCAAATCCTTGAATGCATAAAATTCCTGACTTAGCTGCACTAACATTGGATTGGAAGGGACCAGTGCAGCCTTCAGACGATCTTCGAATTCTGCCATCTTTTGCATCCAGCTGACTTCCAGTTCTTTGTGCATTTTGTCTACATTGTTGATGCTTGCCATATTGTAATTATAATGTAACAGTGCTTAATGGTGGTAACTACAATTGTTACTGATGGGTGATGCAGTAAGTTATTAAAACCTTGTTTACATAGATAAATTATTATTTCAATACATAAAGACCTCTTTTCTTAAAGTGTTTGTCGAAGAATTTACCCCTAACAATTCTACAAATTAATATAATTTAAAATTATAAATAGGAGCACTTAAAACAGATGTTGACTTTCTACACCTACCCGCAAAAAAAAACAAAAAAAAAACGTAATAATGTGGTGTGGTAATATGTACCAGACACAATCACACATTAGTGTAACGTGAAGGACATAATTACATGATAACACCAAAGTATGCAAAGCAACAGCTACACCACTCCTCTCGATGTAACACAGGGCAGCCTATCAGCAACACGATCTTCCTTGCTTACACTAGAAGAACTACTACATGAATAGTACCACATCACTTGTCTTATTTGGGCAGAATCTCAGTGTAGAAGTAATGTTTTAGCCCAACGGTCATAATAACGATAAGAGACTCGTAGAATTACGAGACTGTTCCTATTAGTCGGCTGCGTGATACTCTATACTGCTAAAATAAGTGGGAGATTACCATTCTACCTTCATTTGTTCATATTTTCTTTTATTTTTTTACTCTAATTCCCTACAATATATTATACTAGCTGGCCAGGCAGACTTTGTACTGACTTAGCGGCAAACCTCTGTACTATAAAAATACTTAAATTTCCAATTAAATATACTGAGGGTCACTTATCTGGATAAAAACTATCCTATCTCTTAAGTTGGACCAAACTGCACATAATGTGCAAAATATCATTGAAATCTATTCAGTGGTTTAGGAGTTTATCGCCGACAAGCAAATTTGTATATGTCGGAGAATTCAACACGCTCCGACATATTATATATAAAAATTATAACATTTCTTTGCTACGTATTGCCGTTAATTATTGTTAAGGTGTCATGCACCTTAATAGATGTATCGAGATTAAATATTCTAAAGAATAAACTTAGCAGACCCTTTTTTTACATGCCAACCACCAAGTGTAAATATTATTATTGGTTCAGATATATTTTGAGGACTACTAGGAACTCAAAACATTCGTTTAGCGCTCTAGAAAACCCAGTGCTTTGGGAATCCAGGCTGGGTTGGTTAGTCCGTGACCGTCTCAAAATAAAAGATTGACTGCCTAGTTCGCGTTCACAATTTAGTGTAGTAATTTTTATTTCAGTTGGGCATGAAGGCATTTCTCATGATGGTTTTTTTGATTATGACCCCAAAATTTACTGACGCAGTTCTGGCAAACGAGAAAAAGTTAAATCTGAACTCTTAAATTTCCAATTAAATTTGAAATCCTGTTCCATGTTGTAAAAAGGTTGATAATAGTTTTATTGATATCCGTCGGTATTCTAATTTTAAAAGATTTAAATAATTTATCATGTTAAGATTTGTGAAAAATAAAAAAATTCTTGATAGTAATATGTTGAATAATGCATTAAATATACTTATAAGAATATCTCAATCACAATCATTTTCGCAATATAATATTTTAATGCAAAACAAAAACTGTCTCCTATAATTTAATTAAAATAATTTAAAAAAAACGTATTTTCAGATAAGCTCACTATAAGGCGGAGGTAGAGGCCATTTAAGAAATTTTGTTTCCCTACGAGAAAAAAAATATTCTATTTTACTACAGGCCACTTATCCTTTCACTGAGTTATTATTTAATTTCGGACACAAAAGATTAATGTACGCAAGCCCACAATTATTCTGTCTCTTCTTCTATTATCTGATCTCAAAGTTTACTTACTTGTGTAAAAAGTGCTATTTAGAATTTTATGCGAATGATAATTAAAGTTTCTATGTACATAGGTGTAACACAGCAGGTATTATATTCATTTGTAACGACCATCCATATTTGGAACAATTTTCTGCAGCACTGCAGCCTACGAATTATTTCAAATAGGACATATCAATTTTTGTACAGAAACCGGTAGTGTTGCTCAAGGCACTATAAATAAAGCAGCTGATAAAAACGTTACACTCATAAGTGTTAACAAAAATTGTTACTGCAAATAGTCTTATAGAAAAAACTATTCCGTCGTGTCAGCTGCAGGAGCTATTAAAGGAGAAGATGTAAAATTTTGTTTTAGAGATACGCAATCAATATTGTTTTGTCTGCAATTGTGCATAAAATAAAAAATAACTTCAGCCAAACAGCACAACTGGCATTATACTCAGGCTCATCAATTGGTATGGAAAAAATAATTTTACCAGGTTTCAAAAAATAAAAAATGTAGATCTGTATGTCTATACATAGTACATTTAATGATTTATGGCTGCTTAGTAACTGACGGTAACTCAGTACCTACATAACATCCTACAGACACGCCGAAACTAAGAGGAGAGTATCACTGTAGAAAGCGTAATAATTTACTGCGAAAATTTTGTGATAAAATTAAAAATAAATTACAATCTTATCCAAGAAAACTACGTGACAAAAAATATAACAAATTATAAACTAATCAGTTTGCGTCAGTTTTTAAAAAGGTTACAAGATATAACAAAAAGAAACAAAAATAAATGTCAAAAAAGTTCAGGATCTAATTGACGATATACAGCTGACACTTAATCACGCTTTTGGAAACCACGCCAGTTGTAAACAATACTTCTGTGAAAAATGGTGTACAAAAGAGAATTAAGAACAGACAAAATCTTTCTTTTCAAATTTCCACCGAGTTGTAAGTAGAACGCTAAATAGGACATGTGCCAATTTAATTAAATATATTTTATATGAGGTGATCTTGACGACGTTTCATCAATTAACAATTGATAAAAATGAGAACAACAATTTTACAAGAAACACTATCAGTTGAACCTTGTAGCTTGTTCATTATTTTTATTATAAATACCTATAAATGCATATATTTTTAACAAATCATTCCCATAGGTTGTATTATTTTTATTTTGTCTTATCTGAAAAGTTCTAAGTTCTATAGAAAATGTGTCTTATGTTATGATTATGACTGACAACCACTAGAACATTTTATCTAGGTATAAAGATGTTTTACGTTTTCGTGGCATCAACATGACATTTTTGTCAGCATTAGGTACTTTTCTGTATCTGAAACGAATACGAATATTGCATATGTATATGATACAAAAAAAGTAACATGCTATATAAGTCCCTCTGCTGGGCACAGGACTCTTCTTATTTCTGAAAGGGTTTTAGGGTAAGGAAATGTCCATGCCCCAATATGTGTTGACGAACTTCACATGTCTTCGAAAACTTTTTTCTTATACCTCAGACATGCAGGTTTCCTTACGATGTTTTCCTTCACCGTCGAGCCCGTGGTAAATCAGCAGGATCCAACCCGGGCGAAATTTACAGTGAGCGCTTAGATCTAGAGCTACTAATACGAAACAAATAAATACGATTTTTTTAATAGGATAGAGTGACAAACGAGCACACAGTCCACCTGATGGTAAGTGGTTGCTGTGGCCCATAGACATCTACATCTATCTTCGATTACGAATCAAAATGCAGTGCTAAAACTATAATACTAATATGCCTGCAGCATGGCTCTATCACGTTGTAAAACACGTTATAACGATTCAACAAATATAATGAAAACTAACGTACTTAAAACTTAAGCACTTGATAGCTCGTGATGCCTACCGGGCGAAGCTACCGCGACATAACTCTCAGTGATGCGCAAGCATAATAGGCAGTATATCACTTATATACTTTTCACCTCTGTAGTCTATTAATCTTTGCACTTTTCAAAGTAATACAGAAAGTAGTCGCTAGACGGTGTTGACGTCGGCTAAAATATCTGCGGCCGCCGTTTCGTCAAGGTCATTCAGGCTTCTTAAATCCTTAATGTTTATATTGCTGTTTTCGATGTATCACGACATAGGCATTACAAATCAAACTAGTGGGTGACTTAACAACTATTAATTTTATACCAGCTTTACAACGGTTTATGTCTCATAGAGGAAAACTGACAGACGTTTATTCTGATAACAGTACCTCAGTTGTTGGAGCAAATAACGAAATTGGTAAAAAAAATTACAAGTAATAGCTCTTCGTTGTCTGAGAATATCGCAAATGAGGATACAAACTTTCACTTTATTGCTCCGTACACTCCGCATTTTGGGGTATTTGGGAGGCGGGTCTGAAATCTATTACGAGTAATGGGAAATTGTAAATTAATATACTCGTATTATGAGGAGCTCAATACTGCGTTAGTCAAAATCGAGGCGAAATTCAAGACCTCGAATGTCTTTATCATCGGATCCAGATGACTTGCCCTCGCTGGACACCTAGACACTTCATCCTTGGACGGCCAATTACCGCACTACCATTTGTCGTGAAGCGACAATTAAAAAAACCTAACCTAAAAACAACAAAACAACAAAAGTAGAACAAGAAAATAATATATTTAAATTTTTAAAAAGGTATTTACAATTTTATAAAAAAATGAAATATGATGATGATGATGGATGAAGTGAGATTACAATTAGATTAAAAAAATAAAGATAGGAGAATAGGAGAATATAGTGTTGTAGTGGAGCCTAAAGGTCGAAGTGACACACGCTGCGCTTGGAGTAGTAGTAAGCACACGCGGAGCTTGAAGTTTCCTGGCGGCGACGGCACGCAGCGTCTGGTCTGGGCACACTCAGCGTCCGGAGCCGGCGCACGTAGCGCCTGGAGTAGGTGCGCTCAGCGCCTGGAGCAAGCAGTCATAGCGCCCAAAGGTAGCGCGGGCAGTAGGTGCACTCAGCGCCTGGAGCAAGCAGTCGTAGCGCCCAAAGGTAGCACGGGCAGTAGGGGCACTCAGCGCCTGGAGCAAGCAGTCGTAGCGCCCGGAGTAGTGTGGCCCCGCGCTTGAAGTAGACTACGCCGATGACTTCAAATGTAGATGGAGGCTTGCAGGATCCCGGGGCAATGCGGCCCCGGGATAAGGCCTTTAGTAGATGCTTCTTGTTTGAAAACTGAAGCGAGACTCCCGTATTCTCCGATTGTTCGGCTTTTATACCTTTTTAGAGAGAACGAGAAATTATTTAAATTAAAAGGAAATTTATTGTAAATGACCTAGAGCAAAAGAGTATTTATGTGGAAATATCGAAATAAGAACATCAGACCAGTGACGAATTTGAATAAAAGTTACCATAACAACCATATAAATAATGGTTGTCAAAAATATAAATTTTTGGTTTTAGGTATATAATTGAAAAACAATTACATTTAAGTAAGAATTGAGATATTATTCATATAGGAAAAACTATAGCGCGGCAGCGCGCACGAAACCTGAAATTGCAGAGTTACGGAGAACTCAATAAAAGATAGAAAAAGGTAAGACTTAATTGACAGCGATTTAAACGGTGCTGATAGCGTGAAAATACGAAGTGAAAATGATTTGTTATTGTGTAAAAACGTTACAGGATCCTATGAAAATAAAGGTGATGCAAAATATAAATGCAGAAAATCAAAAACAGAATGGAAAAATAGTGTAAAATGATATGTAAGTAGCATAACTGATAGCGTGAAAAGTGATGCAAAATATGAATGCAGAAAATCAAAAACAGAATGGAAAAATAGTGTAAAATGATATGTAAGTAGCATAACACTACACATTGTCTGATTGTGAAACCCATTCACCAAAGTATATCGACCGCTTCCAGCGCACACAGCAATGTCCTCATCTCTTCTGGACTAGAGTAAAGAATAAATAAGTGAGCTTCAACAAAGAGTTAAGTGGCGCTGTAATGAGTCCAAATTCAGCTAGAATACTTTGGTGGTCATAAAAGAAGACTCTCATAAAAGAAGACCACTACTTAAATGGAGATTGAGCCGCATCATCATTTTGCATCCCGGTACCGATGGAGTCAATCGAGTTGCAGAGATTTAGACTGCTGCTGGAGTAATCAAACGGTCGTTTAACAAATGTTATTTGCTTATTGACATTACTTTCTATTAAAAGTCGAGCGTTCAACGTCCGGAGGCATGTTGCGGAGCGCCTGCGACTGTGCTACTAGCAATCTACTATCACGGAATGTTCTATTTAAAGACCAGTTGTAGTGTATTTTTTTTATTTTACCTACCATATATCATTAGATATTACTTCATTGTAACTGTAAGGCGTCAACCGAATTACACGTTTTTAAAGTTCGAAGCTGTGCACATCATTTTTCACCTGAGCTATTTTACAAGCTTTTATTTAACTTGCAATGTAATAGTTTAAGAGACAGTGGGCAGCAGACTTACGGTATTTCAATAAGCTTCACGTTTTTTTTCAGTCAATCCCCTATACCTGAGGTACATGAAATAGGGACTCTTTTGGTTGACCGGCGGTCGATATAAAAACGCTCAGGTATTAAAGGCGTAAAAAAACGACCAAAAAAACATGATAGTAATAAGTCTGCCGCTTTGACATCTTGAAATATTCAATAAAAGTTACCAAAAAATAACACTGGCAGACACTTATAGTGATCACAAGAGCATGGCAGACAGGTTGACAAATACAATTTTTTTCTTTATAATTTACGTTATTTCAATAAAGCTGCAATTTATACAAGACGTAACATAATTAACGCACTTTGAGAAAGTAGTTTATTCAGAATCGTTTACTGAATCATTTTTAATATAGATAATTTTTTATCCCAAAAATAATTGAAACTACGTAATTTACAGTCACAACACACTGAAATGACCGTAACTCAAGGCAATAAGACTTAAAAGTGCAGTTTTATTTGTATTAATACAAATTCCGTCATTCAATACAAAATAAATAAAATTGAACTATGTTAAAATTTTTACAAATACAGAGTTTGGAGTGCCTTATAAAGGTCGCGGCGGCCAGGCCATTGACCTCCCAGATCACCTGATTTGACTATTTTTTATGGAGACGTATTAAATCATTAGTTTATTTTAGTGAGACAACAAGTGCCGAGGACCTCAAAATAGTAATTCTATGAATGTACGATTTTAGAATAGTGAAAAATGAAACTGAATTGCTTTCTAAATTATTTTCTTTCTTTTTCTTTCTTTTTTAAAACGTAACCTCCACACTAGAATTTTCTCTTGTATTGTGGGGGCAGTGTACAAACATAAATTGCACAAGGACAAACATCCAGACTCGGAACAATTATTTGTGGGCCATACAAATATTGTTCCGTGCGGGATTCGAACCTGCGGTCCTTAGCTTTGCAACTCAATTACTAAGCCACTGCGCCACGGAGCCATGGTGGAAATTTTGAAAATGTATTAAAATACAACGTTGCATGAGAGTTTAGGCTATCAGCAAGTTAAATATTTGATTCTTAATATTATTGTAAGTATGTGTTTTTTTTTTTAAATTATTGTAAATATTTTGATTCACATCTTTTAAACACGCCGTCTTTGAATTATGGTGGAAGTATGGTCGCCTCTTTTTTTTAGCAGTTCGTTAATATGTACAATTACAATTAAAATGGTATGCTAATGCATAACATTATGTAACAAATATTGCCTATTAACATTGCATCATAATCAATAAACATAATTATTCAGAGTTGACAGTCCAAAGATTGAAAAGTGTGATTGAAAAACTGGAATCAAATGTTTACTAGACCTAATAAACAATTCGATGCTCGGAGTACGAACATCAGTTAGTGTTCATAGGTAGGTATTTTTTACAATAAACAATTGTGTATTGTCGGCTTTTTTCGGCACTAATACCTACCTACAGTTGTATCAAGCAGCGGCGGCGTTAACTCGTCTCGAACGCGAGCGAATACCTACCTACTGGGATAGCAAGACCCTCAAAACCGTGAGCGACTGCGTGCGTTCGTGGATTTATACTGTGACCACAACATTGTTCCGGAATTAGTATAACTAATTTAATAAATAATCAATGCATAAACATGTTTAATTAAAAAGTCAGTGTATGTATAATGATTATAACATAATATACTAATTGGGATGTCTGAGGGTGTGCGTTAATTACGTTATATATTGTATATGTTGTTGGTAATATTATTTTATATATATGTTTTTCATGGCAGACATATATTGCGGTTCTATCACCCAGGCAGACAAAGAATTTCAGTGGAGTCCAGTCTAATCCAGTATTTAGTATAAATTAAAATTTCTATTACATCAATTAAAATACTTGCTTTTAACTGTTCTTTAGTATTAGTCATCATCATCATCATCATCATCATTACAGCCCATCACATGTCCACTGCTGAACATAGGTCTCCCCCAAGGAATGCCACGAAGTACTCTCCTGAACCACCTGTATCCTTCGACTTCCAGCATGTCTTACCAGTTCGTCACTCTATCACCTAGTAGGAATCGCCTTACACTTCGCCTACCGGTAAAGGGCTGCCACTCGAAAAACCTTTTTTACCCATCGGTTGTCAGTTCTTCCAGCTATATAACTGCTCCATTGCCACTTCAGCTTACTAATCTGTTGGGATATGTTGGTCGCACGCTAAGCGACCTTAAGCTTCCTCACATTTTCGTACATTCAATCGATTGAGCTTAAATTTTGTATACACGTTAAGTTTGGATGACAATGCATCGTTAGCTGTGTGATGTCATTCTAAATCCAACATGGCGGAACACCCAAGATGGTGGACTAGTTATTTTTAATGTACTCCTGCAATATGGGTATCAAATGAAAGGGTAGCTTAGTGTAACTCGAAAAATAAAGTAACGTCACTCTAAATCCATTATGGTGGACTTCTTAAGATAACGGACTAAGTTTTTCATATTTTCCTACAATATGGGTGTCCAATGAAAGGGTTTGCTTAGTATTACTCGAAAAATAAAGTCACGTCACTCTAAAACCAATATAGCGGACTTCTAAGGATGGCGGACTAAGTTTTTTATGCTTTCCTACAATATGGGTATCAAATGAAAGGCCTTGTTGAGATTACGAATATATATAATATTATAATATTATTATATTCTATAGTGGAAGATTTATATATATACGAATATATATATATATAAATCATATGGCCCTGCTTCCAATAAAAACAAATGTATGATACTGACATACCATCCGTCCGTATAGACTTCAGTAAAGACCGTTGTTCATGTCATTAAACCCAAGACTGTACAATTTCCAGCAAAATATAGTCACGACACTGCAGAACGAAGAATGCTGCCAATTATATTATGTTGGGCTTGCACACTACACAAAATGCAGGGTAGTACAGTCGACCATGCCGTTGTATACTTAGGTTCGAAGCTCTTTGCTGCTGGTCAAGCATACGTGGCCTTAAGTAGGGTAAAATCATTAGAAGGTCTCGTTATTGAAGAGCTAGACTGTTCGAAATTAACCGACAAACGACCTTGCAACAATGATGCGTTGAATGAGATGATCAGACTGAGAAACCTGTCCAGCGATAACTAAAATGTATAAAATAAATTAAAAGTAAAAAACTTTTTTAAAACAAGCTTTTATTTAAATGCGCTAAAAAGAATAAAATAAACTTTTCCTTTAAAACTTTTACTATCAACTTATAACGTCATTACACAATTTATATGATATAAAAGTTTGTCGCGAGATTTAATGCAAATTAAATTTTATGTCACAATATAATGTATAACTGCCATCAGGAATCTTGTACTGTTCAAAGCAGAGTGATAACAAACCAGTTATCGTAAGTTGGACAAGGTATACGTCATTGGCTTGAAACTCAGCTAAGGTGGCGAGATTGACGGGCGCTTCCAGTTCCTCAACGCGACTTAAGGTGTCGGCAACAATATTATCTTTGTCAGATATATGCCTTATGTCGGTTATGAACTGGACTTTAAAGTCTAACTGTCTATTCTGACGGGGCGAGAGTTATCTTTCCTTGCGCCTGGAGGTTGTTAAGAGGCGCTTGTGTTTGGGTGGCATTGGGCAGAAATCGCCTATAAAAAATAATGATACCCAAAAAACTCCGCAACTGACGTACCTCCTTGGGTTGTGGGAACTCCAGAATGGCCTGTACCTTTTCTTAAAGGGGTTTGGTGCCACTTTCCGAAATACGGTAACCAAGGAAAGTCACTTCGTCAACACCAAAAATACACTTAAAGGTATTTATAAGCACCCCATATCTCTTGAGTCTGTTAAATACTTCGCGAAGATGTATTTCGTGTTCCTCTTCGTTTCGTGAAAAAACTAGAAAGTCGTCAAGATAACAGTAGCAAAATTCTAAACTCCTGGTCATCTCATCCACAAATCGTTGAAAGGTTTGCGCTGAGTTGCAGAAACCGAACGACATTTAAGGGAAAGTTCTAACGGTGTGTCGACCAAAAATTGTGGTTTTAAGGTGCGGTCCGTGGCGAATAGGCGACCAGTAGCGTTAGGACAGTCATCAGTTGACATTATTGACCGTCCTGTAAATTTCCTCGTCTTAAAATCACACGGCGGTAGGCATTTATTTGCGCAGCCACCATATTTGGCGTGATACCAGCAAAGTGGAAATTTTTTATAACGAGACTGCGATCTTGATGAAGAACGCCCACGCTGGTGGTGTCTGCTCATGGAACGGGGCCTCCTATATACCTTTGTTGTCAGTCCTTGCAGTTGCCTACGAAGTTCGGCAACTTCCATTGTTAAGGTGTCGCAGCTGGGACCAGGTGTGAGTATACTTTCGGGGCACGTAGAGGCGACTTGCGGTGAAGACGTTACAATATCCTGTATCCGTTCAACCAAATCTGCCAGCACTTCCAATTACGCGCTGGGTTGCGCAGCTAACACGGTCTGGATGCTCCTCGGTAAACGGCTGGTCCAAATAGTCTGCAGGAAATCGTCAGGTACTTGGGTTCCTGCTTCCTGCTAGGCTCTGGAAGTATCGCAAGAACTGTGAAAACTTCCTGTCACCCAGTTCGTCGTACATAAGAAGTTACTTCACCTTCTTTTCGTGTGAGGTACTCAAAAGCTTTATGAGCTCTGTCTTAAGCTCCATATATTTATCACCGGTTGGTGGTTTGGTAACAATATCTTTGACCTCTTTGGAAAATTGATGGTCTAGCTGGCCGATCACGTAACTGAATTTTGTGGAATCGCTCGTGATACCAGAAATAGCAACTTCTTCCGGCCAAAAAGGTGGTACATACACTCCTACCTTAAAAACTTCGGATGACGGATGATCGGAGGCGTCAGTGGAAGCGCGCTCTCCGCTTACCCCCTGTTCTCCTAATAATATTTTATGAAATGTAAATTCTTTTTTACATACATTTACATTTTCATTGAAGGCCACAGTATCCACTCACCATCAGTAGTACTGTGTGCTTGTTTTTAATCCTCACAGAAATATGTTCAATGTAATAACGTTCATCCAATATCAGGTTTCGATTCCATGTGAAAGACTATTAGATAGACAGCATGCATCCTGTAACGCAGACGACTGCGTGACTGCGCAAGCACCGCCGGACAGTACACGAGTAATGATGGCTACTCGTGTTTTGTAAACATAAAATATTTTAAATATTGATATGGTCACTATAAGATGTTGTTAGGTTAGCTAATTAAGTAATAACTTAAGATAGAAGGATAGAAGGAAGGTAGGGGACTGAATAAATTAACCGACTTGGTATTACATGGATCTCACAAATTTTTACAGTAGAAGAACTGAGTTGCGAGACTTGGTTTTTTTACAAGCTGTGTTTTTGATGGCATTTATCTATATTCTTACACCGCCACTACATAGTCATTTTGCGATCTGATGAAGCATAAAGTAATTATTGACAGGCAGGTTGCTAAGGATGTATGAACAGCAGTAGACTTGCGATTGACTGTAATGATCATAATGATAATGACGAAACTACTGAAGCTATGATAAACTTAGGTGTCGTAATTACTAGTAATGTAGTGCGTAAGTAATACAACTCGCAATTTAAAAAATTGATTTACCAAATACTCAACACTGAAGAAAATATCGTAATAAAACCTATATGTCTGAAAAATAAAAAAATATTTTTGTGAATATGGAAGTCTACCAACAACGCAATAGAGCCGACTTCCCCGCTCCGGGAATCAGAAAAAGACGGATACATGAGAGGAGGCACGGGGCTAGCAGTAGAGTTCAAAAATTTAAACTTCATATTTTGGGGGCTCCCCGCCCCAGCTCCCACTTATCATCAGGTGGACCGTGCGCTCGTTTGTCACCCTTATACTATAAAGAAACAAAGAAAGACACTTTTAACTGCTAACAATTCATAATCCCTTCAGAATCTCTTCACTTATTTCACTCTCCTCAAACTAAATTTGATATAACTCAAGCATTCGCAAATGAACATCAGAGATTATTCGTGAAGTAATTTAGAAACCAAAAGAACTGAGAGAGAATAAGACCATAAATAGAAAAAGGCTCAACACTACCAATATCATCATTACATTCTTTCAGAAGTCCAATCTAAACATAAGCCAAATTAAAATAGTCAATACTCGTTTTGAATTTTCTTAGTAAACATAACACAGATATTAAGATTCTATAAACTCATTCTGAATTAACAAGAAAACCTTAAAAATTAGCAAATGTCCTATCTTTGCCACATATCAACTGTGCGATGGAAACGGACACATCCGCAGCTCTAACAGGGTCAGTCATCAGCTTGAGGCCAGGAAAACGAGCACTTGGAAGCACCATCTAACCCGGTACCAGCAACGAATTTGGTCTATGGCTACAGGGAGTAAGAGACCCTCTCTCCGAAGTCCACAAATGTACATCCAGTTTAAAACCTCCTACTCGAAACAGTGAGCTTAGCCAGTTATTTATATTCATTTTAGTAAATCTGAGGCTGTATATCGGCCTCATCGAATTGAAAATCGCAGTTGCAGACGTCTCGCATCTTTGACTTTGCTGCCCGTCGCTAGTCATAGCATGGCATTTCTCGTAGTCGCTTCTTACGGCAGCAACGGGATGAAACGTGGTAATGAATTCTCTTACGACGTCATCACATCGCAATCTTATAAGTCTTAGTTAACTATAAAAGCAGAACGCGTGACTCTGAATGTCCCAAAGTA
This sequence comes from Parnassius glacialis, assembly GCA_033319125.1. Lineage (NCBI taxonomy): Eukaryota > Metazoa > Arthropoda > Insecta > Lepidoptera > Papilionidae > Parnassius > Parnassius glacialis. The sequence continues at coordinate 9,930,276 of JAVANC010000012.1, forward strand.
TTTTGGGAGTATAAAACATAAGCATAAGCAGGGGACACCTTGCACTACCACTCGAAATAAGGCGTAAAATGTAGGACATGGTACTTCATACTCAAATTGCACAGTCACAAGTGGACAAGAAACTTTTATCACTTGTAGGTTTGAGTGCTTCCTAGATGTGTATTGCGAGACAATCGTAAACAATGTAACTTATAAGTACTGGCACTAACAAAACTATTGAGCTAGAATTGTTTTTATTAATAGATATAGTAGTCTCCTGAGCATTATTTGTTTTTATCTTTATTTGCAAGAATATGGTTGCACAAGTGTAATTAGTTCCACATAAATACATGATGTAACAAAAACCCTGTGGTTCTCGTTAAGTGCGTTATCAGAGTCAATATTGAAACGGAAAGAAATAACTGTTTTTCGAACAACTTGAACATCAAAAAAATTATTTTAATTAAAAAAAATATTTGCAAATTGTATGTTGTTTTTATCTATATATATCTTTTATCTATATATTACCTCTAACTGACACGAGAATCGGTGAAGGGGGCTCTTTTACAATTCTCTTATTCTCCGGATAGTACATAAATTATTAAATATGTACCGTTCAATTGATTTGATAATTAATTATGTAACAGTAACATATTAAAAAATATTTTGCTGTCACAAAAGCAGATAAATCACAATTTAGTACTAAAGTACTAAATTCAAAGAATAAAACTAAAGCCTCTTGGAACTTAATAAAACAAAATAGAGAAACATCCAAATTTTATTGATAGACTCACAGTCAATAATTAAAATATACAAAATGCTATTGCGTCAGCTACAACATTTACCTAATCATCAATTCCAATAAAGACTAATTACGAAGAAATATTTGCTACAGTATAAGAGGGCCAGCTTACTCCGGGATACGTAATTATTTAAAAGAAATAAAACTGTGTTGAAATACAAGATAAAGATGAACAACGGCAGGAAATAAGTTTAAATATTTATACTTACAAAATGAGTACGGAGAACGTTTTTATTAACTGTTTAACGCTGTTTCTTCTATGGGTTAAAATTAAGATTGCGAACACAAGTTTAATTATAATAATTTACTATTGTATTTTGTAACCAACATTTTTCATATACTAAAAGTGGTGAGAAATTCATTCATGTGATGTGATATATTATCATACGTGGGGCACACTGAAATTATCGGGAATAAGAAAAACCACATGCATAGCTAAATTGAATTTTATTGTTTTTCGAAGTATTCTCCATTCAAATTAATGCACTTTTCCATTCGTGCAAACCAATCATTAAAACAGTAATTCCAGTCTGAAGTTGATGTTGACAAAATGACTGATTTGTACGCTTCCAAAGCTGCTTCGGGGTCTTAAAACTGTTGACCGCGCAATAAATCTTTCATTCTAGGGAATGTAAAGAACTCGTTTGGGCTCAGATCAGGACTGTACGGAGGATGGCTCATCAGCTCTACGTTTTCCTGCTTCAAAAAATCATTTGTCTTCCGATCCATATGGGAGCTCGCATTATCGTGATGTAAGATGATGCGATGTTTCGGGTTATTTTTTTGGAGTTCGGCTATCATTTCTAGTAAACAAACTGTGATTTACTACTCAGCGGTAACCGTTCTGCGTTCCTGTAAAGGAATAGTAGCAACATGCCCCTTTTTCGAGATAAACGTAGCGACCATTTTCTTTGACACGCTGCGGGAGCGAACCACTTTCGTTGCTTTGACCTCGTCTTCGAAAACCCAAACTGCTGACTGATATTTTCTTTCAGGTTCGTATGAATAAATCCATGATTAATCACCTGAGATAATATTATAAACGCCATTTGACTTCCCTCTGTTGAAGCGTTGCAGAGTATTCCGGCACCAATCTACACGAGCTGCCTTTTGCTCTTTGGACAAATTGTGGGGAACCCAGCTAGCTTTCTTACACACATCTCATTATGTAATATCGACTGAATTGCAGTCATTCCGATATTGATAACAGCCCGAACCTGCTCGTATGTCACATGACGGTCACCTAATATAATAGTTCGCACAGCTGCGATGTTTTCAGGCGTGACCGCTGTTCTTGGTCGACCTGCAGAGTAAACAGTACTTAGCGACACACGAAAGCGTCGGAACTCGGCATACCAGTGGTATATTGTCATTTGACTCGGTGCTTCAACATCATAAATTGAAACAAGTTCATCGAGGCTTATCTTGAAATAAGCCGCGACGAAAATTGTGATTAATTATGGCACGGAAAAGTTCACGCGTGAGCTCCATTTCAGTTAACGACGTGTCAACTTTAAACCAACATGGTTTTTGTTTTTAAACATTTTTTTTAATTGTTTCAATGTTATTAAGATTCTAAGAGGCCGGTGTTCAAATTCTAATAAAGTTTTTACTGTAACCTAATCCGAAATATACTATTCCCGATCATTTCAGTGTACCCCTCCGTATATGAACATCTTTGTACCATATTTCGTGTGAATAAATTTACTGTATATTAATAAAGGAATATTTAAATAGTATTTTTTTTATAGGATAAGGGTGACAAACGAGCACACAGTCCACCCGATGGTAAGTGGTTGCTGCGGCCCATAGACATCTACATCTATCCTCTATTACAAATCAAAATGTAGATGCGTTGTCACCCGTGAGGACTAAGATGGAATGCCTCATTTCCAGTAAAAATGGCCTCCGGGCACCTGCACTCACCAAGCGAAACGCAGAGGTAAATCTCTATTTCACGCTGGTTTTCTGTGAGGTCGTGGTACCACCCCGGTTCGAGCCGGCCCATCCGTGCGACAGCAAAAGCTGCCGCGTGGCTCTACCACTGTTTCACCTGATTGGGCTGTATATAATATATATGCTATACTTGTATTGAATGATGACGATGAATGGATAATAATTATATTACTAAAGTAAATAAGTGTTAAAATGTTTTATAAGTGTTATTTTTTTTCTACGTTATTCATTTTATATTCCTTATATAAATGCATGCAGTAAAGTGGTCTACTTTTGTGGAATTATTGTTTCTCAAAATTTTAGTTGACAATGTTCTAGTCAAATTTATATTCACTAAGTCTTTTGCAGCGCTGTGAAAACATTTAAAGAAATATTTATCTTGATTTTGTCCATTATGTGTTTTTGTTTGTCTCCTGCTGGAGTTACATGTCATGTTTATCCAAAAACGATCCTGCCTGCATGTTAGGCGCATACTGCAGAATGAAAAATTAAATGAATAAAAAAAGTTAATCCATCGCCAGCACGTAGCTTTGTATTCACATCAATTAATACAATTAAACGATCATTCATGACAGCATTTAAAGCATCTCATGCAGCATTACCGTAGGTTTAAATGATAATCCAGACCGATTTTGGTCAAGGCGGCCAGCCTCATCGTAGACTAGCCATCTGCGTAGGACAGGATTACAGGGCCCAAGTGTAGCCCAAGTGTATGTGCAATCAAAGGTGCACTCTCTATTCCCTCACCCTCATATCCGCTGGGACAGTAAACTGACACGGCCGGAGAGAGATCAGGCGCTTTATGTGCTTTCCGATGCACTGAAGTGAAACACCGTCAACTTTCTGACTCCAGGCAGCTACTCAGAATTCCTTATTAGAAAAACTCAATAACTAATTTTTTTGGCCGCACCCAAGAAGGTTCGAACCTAGGAACTCGTGGCCAGCAGTCGCATCTACGACCATCAGACCAACGTAGCAGTCACAGTAGGTTTACCGTAGGGTGAACATAATGATATTTATTTAAACCACATTTATAATTTAGAAAATATTTTTGATATATTCTTAGTGGAAGCAGCTGGAACTCTACTTAACTTCCTGTGAAAGCTCTTGGCCTTGAGCCTGCCTACTGAAAGAATTCAAATTCATTAATTTATTTGTGAATACAGTGAGTTAGGTGTTAGTAAAGTTTAGATTTATTATCGTGTATTTTTTCTTTTTATTATTTTCTTTGCTATAAGACTTACATAGCTCCCACTTTAAAGATTTTCCAGACTTGCTCGTGTAAATAAAAAGGTCTATTTTGCTAATACAGTCTGACATAACTGAGATTACCTTATTTTTGTCACTAATTCACTTTACCGAACCAATAACTAGAATTTTTTTTTGCGAAATGAAAATATGATACAAGATGACATGACTTTATTTTTTCACAATTATTGCATGCCTTAATATGCGTAAGGTACGTTCTATTATCGCCTAAAAATCAAGATTTCGACGTTTTATCGCAAAAAATCGTATCTAACAATCATATTTAACATAGAAATGATATAAAAAATACATTGTCAGACAGATAAATGATTTTTGAACTTATTAATATTTTTTGAATCGATTATTTGCTATTTTTACAAAAAAAATGCCTTATGGTGTAGATTTATCAAGTCCGCAGGGAGTGGTAAAAACTTTTGAAAATATCAATTGTTTAACGCAATCTATTTTTTAATCTCTTCAACTATCATATGGGAAGCCATGGAATGTAAATGGCAGTTTAATGTTATTTTGTTTAATTATAATAATTTTTTTCTGGTGCAAAATGTCGTAATTTTCGGTGTTTTAGCAGCCTTGTATGTAATATATTTGACTAAACAAACTGCTTCACTCAGTCCGACGTCAACCGCCGTCGTGAGTGCATACTGTATTGGTTGCTTGCAGCGGCTCAAAAAGATCGCTATGCAAATACAAAATATTCGAAAAACCAAATTGCATACATACTTGATTATTATTATAATCAGAGATTTTTGTTACAATATTTTAAAAGCGCAGATTAAATAATAGTAGTACGTACTAAAAGTAAGTAGGATGTATATATTAATACTTAAATACGTCTTGGACTTTATGGAGTGACCTGAATGATGATATGATGATCATATGAACATTATAAGTCGCGCACTTTTGGATTTTCCAATTTTTTTTAAATTGAAGTTTGACATAAAATTATTGGATAAGATTATTAGTCAAAACTTGTATTTATTTAAACTACTTTAAAAAAATACATATAATCTTAATGCGCTTAGGACATGAACAATTGGATTTACCAATAGTTTTTTTTTCTGTGTGCGTCTTTAAAAACAGATTATCTTTAGGTTGTGGGACTCCTTTTTTTAGCTAAGGCGTCCTTGCCTGAAGTGGTAACCTCTTTCGCCAAGCAGCAATATACTACAGTCTTCCGGTTTTAAGGGTAAGAGGGCCAGAATACTTGCAGGTTTTTGTCTGTATGTTTGTATGTATTGTAGCGAACAACAGCTATGCCACAGCAACTTGAAGTACGCTTGATTTTTTTGTGCTTTATTTATGTTTTTTTGTAGAAATTAAAACAACAACAATAAGAAGGCTGAGTAGAATAGGTAAATAAGCAATTAGTGTAGAATACCAAAATAATAATTAGAATAATAAAAAATCTTAATACACCAGACATGATGAATAATTTGCAATAAAGAAATTAAAAATTAACTATTAATTTTAAAGTAAGTCTTTTTAATCAGACGACATTACTAAAAATTAAATTATATTATTGTTAAACAATTTGTTCGTGGTTGACCCATGGTTGTTAATTATATTAAAAAAGTATTCTCAAGTTAAGATTTCTAAAATTATTCATTTGTTATTGTGCGTCCTAGAAAATAAAACCACATCTATAGTATTTTAGATTATATTATTCAAATAAACTGAACATCTCAATTCCAAGAATTAATAAGCCTTATCACAGGTTCAGAAACTAAGAAATTAACTTATGGCTTCGTAAATTCAGTGATAGCTCTGGTAACGGTAGCCTTGCAAGCCTCCTCAGAATAGTCGTTATCTACGAATTTGGATTTTTCGATAAGCTTGGAGTCCTTCAAGTAGTTTTCAACGCTTTCCTTGGCCGCACCCTCTAGAGTCATTTTCCTGGACATGATCCAAGCGAAAACTGAAAGGAAACAGAAGGAAATAATTTTAAAATTTGTTTTTCATCCAAATATTTTGTAACACGTAATCCAATGAGTTTTGGGTTTGATTTTGTCAGTACATGAATTATAAACAAAAATCAGTCTTGCTATCAGCCTACACTATTTCTGTTTCCGTTTCTGTTTCAATCACTTAGGCTGTAATATTATATATTCTGTTAAATTTTTAAACCATCCACGGACTCACACACAAAAAAAAATCATCGAGTTTTTGTAAGACTAACGGACAGCAACTGATTTTTATACATAGAGTTAATGAATATTACATACCTTGGTGCTTATTGGTGTCCTTGAAAAATTTGCAGCTGTAGAGAATGCCGTAGTTCTTATAGTCGGTGTCCAGTACAGTGATGTAGGAACTCTCGGACACACCTATTATATGAGTAAAATAAAATAAGTTAACTTAATACCGAATTTCAATTAGATTAGAGCATATCGAATAATTTTGGGATAATTAAATAATTTCGTTATATGAATCATCATCATCATCATTACAGCCCTTCACAAGTCCACTGCTGAATATAGGCCTCCCCCAAAGAATGCCACAAAGCACGGTCCTGAGGCACCTGCACCCATCGACTTCCTGCATGTCTTACCAGATCGTCACTCCATCTAGTGGGGGGACGCCCTACACTTCGCCCGCCGGTACGAGGCTGCCTTACTCGAGAACCTTCTTTCCCCATCGGTTGTCGGTTCTTCGAGCTATATGGCCGGCCCATTGCTACTTCAGCTTACTAATCCGTTGGGCTATATGAATATGTCAATATTATTGTAGTAAGGATACATATACGTGGTCACTGACCTCTAAGGTAAAATCACTCTGCAGCTATATTTGCTGTTGCACGAATGGGTCGGCTCGACCTGGGTAAGACCACGCTCTCGCAGAATACCAGCTCAAAATAGCAGCTTAAGGCTGCTGTGTTTCGTATGGTGTGTGTAAAATAGAATAGAATAGAATAGAATAATTTTTTATTCAGTATAGATCACATGTGTAATACTTATTGAAAGTCATTTTTTACTTTACCACTGGTTCGAAAAAAAAACCTCTGTCCTGGGAAGAACCAGCAAGAAACCCAGCGGGACTTTTTTTTTAAAAGCAAATTTTTCAATAATGGTTGTACTAACTATATAAGTACAAAATTTATTTTAGAAACAGCTTGGAAGCGATCACCTCATTCCCAGGGGTTATTATCAACCATGTATTCATTTATACTATAATAACCCTTTTTATACAGTTTCAACTTAACAAAACATTTAAACTTGCTAATGGAGAGAGCCTGTACACTTTCCGGGACCTTGTTGTAATAGGGTATACATTGCCCCAAGAATGAATTACTGACTCTGTGGAGTCGAGAAACTGGTATCACTAGCTTGTGTTTGTTCCTAGTGTTTACAGAATGCACAAACCGAAATACCATACCATAACAAATAAAGAACTGGAGACCGTGTTTACTGGAAACGAGGTATTCCATCTTAGTCCTCAGGGGTTTTTTCTTTTTTTTTTTATAGGATAAGGGTGAAAAACGAGCACACAGTCCACCTGATAGTAAGTGGTTGCTGCGGCCCATAGACATCTACATCTATCCTCTGTTACATATCAAAATGCTGATGCGTTTTCACCCGTGAGAACTAGGATGGAATGCCTCATTTCCAGTAAAAAGGGCCTCCGGCCACCTGCACTCACCAAGCGAAACGCAGAGGTAAACCTCTACTTCACGCTGGTATTCTGTGAGGTCGTCGTACCACCCCGGTTCGAGCCGGCCCATCCATGCGACAGCAAAAGCTGCCACCTGGCTCTACCACTGTTACAAAAATGGGTGACAACACATCTGCATTTTGATTCTTAATTGAGGTTAAATGTAGATGTCTATAATAAATGTAGATATCTATGGGTCACAGCAACCACTTACCATTAGGAGGACTGTGAGCCTGTTTGTCACCCTTATTCATTAAAAAAAATTGTATACTCCTATATGTGATAGGACCAGGCTGCAACTTCGTATTATGGCTGTAGCTTGATCGCCTTGACAGCAACATTTTGCCACAATTTAATTAAATGTTACTCCTACAATGGTAACTTACTTTGTGAATGAGCATTACTTTTATGGCTCTCACTAGGATTAATTCAGTCAATATATTTACTTACAGTTACCAACACAGCTGTAGGGGCGACATAAGATAATTCACATTACCCCATTTCATCGCGTGAGTGTGGTAACAGACGTCTATGGTAATTGCAAGAAAGATCTTAATGCTTCTTATACATGGCGGGATAACCTTTCGTTTACGCTAGACAAAACACGGACCTTTTTAATATACTCGTAATTAGGGTGACAAACCAGCACACAGTCCACTTGATGGTAAGTGGTTGCTGTGGCAGCATGGCTCTGCCACGTAAAAACCTTCGATGGTGATCAATTTAAAGTTGCAAGACTTATTTATTTATTATAATTTGCATGTCATAAGGAATATTATAATTAACATACACAATATAATCAAGTAACGCCCCGTAGGGACATTGAACTTTAAAAGAGGGTTTTTTTTATAGGATAGAGTGATAAACGCGCACACAGTCCACCTGATGGTAAGTGGTTGCTGCGGCCCATAGACATCTACATTTATCATCGTTTGCGAATCAAAATGCAAATGCGTTGTCACCCGTGAGGACTAAGTTGGAATGCCTCTTTTCCAGTAAAAAGGGTCTCCGGTTCTCTATACTCACCATACGAAACACAGCACTGCTATTTTACGCTGGTATTCTGTGAGAGTGTGGGCCTTCCCCGGTCGAGCCGACCCATTCGTGCTACAACTATACTACTAATATAGCTGCAGCATGGTTCTACTAAATAAGGTAGTTTTATATTCTATATAATAAATATAAACTACTACTAAATACCAACTAACATATTTATTAGTACAACTAGTTCTCACATATTATTTTCCTTAATTATTATACACACATTTACTATTTATTCGCATCTTTAGGAATTCACCTAAAAAACACAATCCATTAAAACTGTCACTTACCTGTAAAGGCCCATATGCAGCAATGGAATTTTACAGACTAAATTAAAAAAGCACAAAATTCACTTATAATGACAACTTACTTCCAAAAGTATAAGTGAGCATCAATTTTCCAGGCTCAGCAAGAGTGAGGTCTCCTTCTATGTATGACTTGACACCGTCAATCACATAGGATTTCTTCACCTTGGTCTTGTCTCCTTCAACAAAGTATACAGCGGTGTTGCACTTGCCTTTCGTACCTTCTTCAGCAGCATGAGGGAAGCGAGAGATTTCATACCAAGTGCCTTGGTACTGGGGGAAGAATTATAAATTAATATTAATAGTATTTTTTTGCTAAATGAAGGCATCCACGACTTTTTCTGCCACCAGGGCGGTGCCACTTTACAGTGAGGTAAAATATTTGACAGATTTCATAGCGAGGACGATAATTTCTTAGGAAAATGTAATCTTTAAGGTTTCTTTCCGTATTATTAGTTATATTTTATATTAATTACATTAGAAATGAATAAACCAAACTATAAATATAACTAAACGCTGTTTTTTTTTTAAAAGAGTTATAAAGTGCAAAAAATTAAACATCAAACCACTAACACATTGTGTTGTGTATTAATATAATACTCAATATAATGATAAACAACTATTTAAAACTAATTTCTAAATTAACTGACACTCTGTACCGAAAAACTTTACCTCAGTCGCAACTAGCGACATCTGGTGAGTGTAAGATTATTAGCCCTCATTATTTGAATATTGAATCTATTTAACTCCATCGAATAGCGTAGTAGAGACACGCTGCAAATATATACAGTTCTCACGGTACAACGCATCTACACTTTGATTAATGGAGGATAGATGTAGGTTTCTAATAGCCACAGCATCCACTTACCATCAGGTGGACTGTGTGCTCATTCGTGTCCCTGATATTATAAGTGATGCAACAGCTGTCAAGAACAACTTCAAAGACCGGCGCGTGTGAACACGTTGCACTCACGGTAATAAGCATAAAATCACATACTCTATACCATAGAATACTATAATTCATACACAGGCCATATATTTGCAGTGATAATTCTGCTGCTATCATCGCTCTCAGACTGGTTGGATTTACGTTCAGAGTGGTATATTATATGTCTGGCATTAGTTGTTCGCTATCGTCTCGTCTATTACCTACTCAGAAAGAATAAATAACAATGCTGCCTTGTACCGCACACCACCAGGGCCATTTGCCATATAGTGGCAGAAATATAAAACAATTTGAAAAAAAATCTGTTTCCCACCCACCAGTTAAGCGTAACAGCTGTGGAAAAATTTTTCCCTTTTATTTGGGGCAACTTATGTAGAGGCCTAGGTTTAGTGGTGAATTGTTGATAAGCTCTAATGATGATCATGTTGTATAAAAACAAGTAGAAATGCGTTTCAACATTTTAGAGCTCCACTAGAGCTCTGAAATCGTTTGTCATGTGTCCCTATGGTAAAGACGGGACTGGTGAATAGGTAATAAAAGTCAGTGTGTGGGTTATTTACTACCTTCGGTTACATTACACTTAAGGTAAGGTAAGGTAAGCCAGCACTTGCTTAAAATTTGAGGCACCGAACACATAGTGTCAAGTTGACATATTTGGGAAGATGATTAATATTTAAAATGGATTGAAATTCATTTGATGAATTGCAATTTAAGAGCCGTAGTAACACAGAGGCTAAACGGTCGCTATAAATTTCTCGAGCAACCTGGCCTGATCACTAAAATCATTAAAATGTTAATTTATCACGTAATTGGCGGAGAAAATATCAAGAGGTAACTTGCACGTCCAAAAATAATTATTTAGGACATGTGAAGTAGGAACGGCGAGGCAGACGAAGTTCACCAAAACCCTCTTAGACATGAAAGGAGATCTGTGCCTAGCAGTGGGACGTATAGAAGTGGTAAAATTAAAAATTTTGTACAACCGAATTCATTATAAATTATTAAGGATAACTCAAAACTAGAGATCAAACCTTGATCAAATTTATATGGGACCACATGAAAAGCTGGTGTTTTCAAATAAAAAAGAATCATCAATATCGGTTCACCTAGAAAAAAGTTATGAGGTAACATATATTAAAAAATACAGTCGAATTCAGTACCTCCTCCTTTTTTAAGTTGGTTATAAAGGTGTAACTTAATTTAAAGTTTATTTGAATCTTTATGAAACTAGGCATGAATGCACTTACTGCTGAGAAGTCGAACTTTTCCATAGGCTTTACTTCAGGGCAGGGTCCATCGTAGATAACTTCGGCGGATGCGACCGCGAAGAAAGCTAACATCAGAAAGCGAAACATTTTAATGCCGTATAAGTGTCGTTCCTTGAACCTAAAAAGTGGCCAATGCATGCGCTGTTAACTTGTCCCACCACTTATATACCAAACAATCTTGGTTCAAAGGCCAAGAGTGAAATTAAGTGTCAATTGCATCAAAAAAATTATCACGACTTCAATTTCTTGATACTTACTTACTGATAACTTTTACGTATTTTATTTTTGTTTTAATTATTATTAAGCCGTCGGTTTAAGTAAAAAATAAAAGTCAAAAAGGGGTAAATACTCGTAACAGCCTACGCCTCTTACATTACTGAAAGAATTTGAAAAAAAAAAGAAAAATCATTCAAATGACAAATGATTTAATACGTTTTGGCCTTGCTTCATTATAAATATTTTAAGTTACTTAAATAAGTTTCTCCACAATGTCTTCTTTTATCGCAGAGCGGGTAGTAAATCAACGTTTAAAATTGCAATAAACAGTTTTATTGGTGCCGGCGGAGATCGAAATTGTTTACCAAACAATAGTAAATGGTTAGCACTTGTGTTTGAAGTAAGATATAAAACAAAATAATGTGTGATAACTAGTGTAAGGCGCACTAGATGGAGTGATGACTTGGATCTTGCTTGTGGCATTCCTTGGCATTCGACACCTATGTCCAGATGCGGACTTGTGAAAGACTGTAATGATGATTTTTTTTTAATTTCTTTAATATAATGGATAACAACATAACAAAATAAATAATGTATACAAACCAGTTATATAGAAAAAGTAATACAGGCAATTACATTTATCCACAACTTACCTATATACATGTGAGCAGATAAGGTGAGAGCGATACAATTAAACAATAACAAATAGAATATGGTTACAATGATTGTTACAATGTTACAATGTTAAATAATAAATTTCTATATTTAAAATAACAAGGTGGAATGACAGGTTGAGATGTCCTAAAGGCACAGCTGTACGTCATCGTTGGAGCCACACGCAAGTGTGAGTAACAATCCAAAAGCAAGTCTTATCAGACACTATTCCGGTGATGTGCCGAACGTCAGTATAAGCGAGTTTGAAATGACTCTCAAGCACCTTAAAAACGGCAAGGCCTGGGGAGAGGATGGAATTACAGCGGAGCTTCTGAGCTTGTGTTCCTTCAGAAACTCTTCAATTTCATCCTCCATGGTGGCACTACTCTGGAATGGTGCAGCAGAAATGCGGTATATTTTTCTTTAACAAAAACTACAATATCCTGTCGAAGAACTACAGACAGATTTTCCTTCTGAACTGCATCTACGTACTATCTTCGAGAATCATTCCAGACTCCTGAACTAGCCGGTTTTTGAAAAGGCTTTAATATATAAAACCACATAAATACTCTTCGGCAAATAGCACATAAGATCGAGAATACAATTTGCTAGTTTGCCTTGCTTATGTGGACTATGAGAAAGCCTTTGATTCCGTCGAAATTTAGGCGGTGATACAGTCGTTTCAGCGGTGCCAAGTTAAATGTCGATATATCGAAGTGCTGAAGTGTTTATATATCAGGGCTACGATGACTGTCCGGAGTACAGAACCAAAAGTACGAAACCTATCCAACTGCAAAAAGGTGTAGTACATGATGACGTTTTATCCGCGAATCTTTTCACCCTTACATTTGAAAACGTTTTCAAGCAACTAGACTGAAAAGGATACGGTTTTAACGTCAAAGGCGAGTATGTCATTCACCTTATATTTGCCGACGATATAGTCCTTATAGCCGAATCGCTTAAGACTATGCTCAATGACCTCAATAGTGTTTTGCAACGGATAGATCTTAAGATGAACATGAACAATGCAAAGTTCATGTGTAACATCCACGTTGCACCTATGCCGGTAGTTGTTGGGAGCACTACGCTCAAAGTTGTCGACGAATATAAACATAACAGTGTAGTACAAATATACAGTATAAATAACCTAGGACAAATAGTACGATCAGGAAAGTCGAACTTCATTCAACCAAAAGGTCAATTGACGTATTCAACTCGGCTGGGTAGCGTTTGGGACATTACGGCAAATCGTCGTGTCAGGTATACCTCAAAACTTGAAAATAAGATTACACAACCAGTACGTGTTGCCAGTAATCACATATGGATCTGAAAAATCAGTTATTGAGTTTTTCCATCAAAAAATTCTCAGTAGCTGCCCGGAGTCGGGAAGTTGGCGGTGTTTCACCCCCGTGCCTCGGAAAGCACGTAAAGCCGTTGGTCCTGCGCCTGATCTCTCTCCGGTCGTGTCGGTTTACCGTCCCATCGGGCTAAGAGAGTGAGAGAATAGAGAGTGCACCTGTGCTTGCGCATACACTTGGGCACTATAATCCTGTCCTGCGTCGATGGCTAGTCTTCGTTGAGACTGGCCGCCGTGGCCGAAGTTCGGTCTGGAGGACATTATGGATTTGAAATCTGATACGTGATCCTTAACTGCTGACCTTGTGAAGAAACTTAAAGTCGCTCAGGGAGCTATGGAGAGGGCTATGCTCGGGGTTAGTAGGCGTGATAAACTTAGGAATTGAGGATATCTGCGGTGAAACGAGAGTAACCAACATAGCCAACGGATTAGTAAGCTGAAGTGGTAATGGGCTGACCATATAGTTCGAAGGACCGACAGCCAATGGGGTAAAAATGTTTTCGAGTGGCAGCGTCGTACTAGTAGGCAAAGTGTAAGGTGAACCCCGCTAGATGGAGTGACGACTTGGTAAGATATGCAGGATGTCGATTGATGCAGGTGGCTCCGAACCGTGCTTTGTGGCATTCTTTGGTGGAAGTCTATGTTCAGCAGTGGACTTGTAATGTAATAATGTATGATGAATGATTATGTAGAATGAAATAAAAAAATAATAATGATGATTCCCATTCTCATGATCTCTACAATTGTATTGCACTGGTATATCATGCCCTATTTTTCATTGTAAGTAACAAATAATACCTTTGGCTAAAATATCTTAGCCAATTTTAAAAACGGAAAAGGTTTACACTTTTTGGAACGAAGTTCTTTATCGGACGGTACGGGTTTGGCGGATGGGAGCTAGGTGATAAAAAGTTTAAGATTTTTTCATCACTACTCCTTGTCATAGTTTAGATGGCCTTGGCGGCGAAATAAGGAAGTGCGATGGAATAATATCCCTCTCTCTCGCACTTTTTCTTATCTTGCCATGAAATAAATATTATTTTATTTCAAATGACGCTTCATTTTAATAGACCCTAGTAATTGATTTATTTGTATTTGTAAATCAGTAATATAATACCTACGTTTATCATCAATAATAATAGCATACTACGCAAGGAATTTCGTTCCAACCGAGTGTTCCACGACACACACCGTGAGTGTCGTGGAACACTCGGTGAGTGACTCACGTATGTTTTCTTATCTTTTATTGTACGAGTAAGATGTTACGCGATATCTTCGTCCATTGTGAATTTGATGATCCTTTTATTAAATATTGAATACTTGAGGGATGGTCCTCTATAAATTTGAAATAAGCGTACAGGTGAACATGGGCCTCTCTCGTTACAATCGCCATACTTGGATTATAGCGGCCGCAGTAACATATGCCTCGCACCTTTGACGATAATCCCATGGTCAATTCGTTTCTTACGTCTGCCGTAAACGAAACAGCCATCTCTCGGAAGCCACTGGTTTTATTTTACACAATCGCTCATTATAACACTCACTGAAATAATTCGTTCTGACTTCAAAAAACTAAAAAAAAAAGTAATTTTATAACGTGAAATTTTAGAAAAGCCTACTGATATAGTTATCCGACAGGACCGGATTAACGGAATACAAGATTTTCTAGGCATGGGGTTGAAACACCTGACTCCAGAGTGCTACTGAGAAATTTTTGACAGAAAATCCCAATAATTGATTTTGACCCGACCGGGAATTCGAGACCTCATGATCAACAGCTAAAATTAAAATGATTATTAATCATTTAAATTTAAACATTTTGTACAACAGACTTCAATATAAATTATTAAGAATAACTCAAAATATATTGGTCAAAACTTGAGCAAATGTATACGGATCTACATGAGAAGCACCAGCTTTCAAATAAAAAAAAGAATCATCGAAATCGGTTCACCCAGAAAAAAGTTATGAGGAGGTACTCAATTTGACTGTATTTTGTATGTGTGTTACACACATACAAAATACAGTCAAATTGAGTACCTCCTCCATTTTGAAGTTGGTAGAGAACACTGTTATTTTAAGGCGTACGGAAGAAACATTACAGTCCTGTTTCACAAGAAACGTAACATGACTATGCTGAAAATCATCGACCCATCTCGCTTCCGAGCCATGTCTAAAAATTTTTTTAATAAGTTATTTTCGAGATTCATTACAAATTGACTCGGGCGAAAGCTCGACGACTTTCAATCCACCTTGAAATCCAGCTTGGAGGTGGAGTTGCACTATAGACCACATTCACACTGAGCGGCAGATAATACGGAAGAGGACAGAGTATAATCAGCCCCTGTGCCTTGCAATTGTGGACTATGAACAAGCCTTTGACTTTTGGATTCTTTGCAGCTGCGGTTCCAAATTGACTAAGATATCTTTACAACACTAGTACGATGTCCGTCCAAGTACAGCTGCAGTCAAACAATGCCAATCCAGTTGTATCGCGGACTGAAACAGGGGGATGTTATCCGAAGCTTGATTTGTCGGAGAATCAAGATTACTGATATAACCTTCCATGTTTGTAAACTAAGGTGGCAATGGGAAGCTCATGTCTGTCGCAGAAATGACAACCGGTGGACAAGGCTTGTTATGGAGGGGAGACCGCGTTTAGACAAACGTACCTTGGGAGAGATCTATGTCTAGGAGTGATCTGCCGCAGGTTGATGACGTGTTATTTTAGGTAACTAAGGTTCAAATCCCGCACGGAACAAGTATTTATATTGCCTACAAATTACTGTTCTGGTTCTTGAGGTTTGTCCTCGTTAAATTTATGTATGTAAACTGCCTTTACGATACAGGAGAAAATCCTAATGCGTAACGTTTTTAAAAAATAAAAAGATGTGAAGACATGATTATTCATTACAGCTGAAGAAAGCCGTTGTGGGTGCAAAACATTTCCTAATATGAAATCGCTTTTGAAAAGGGTTCATAATATAATCATGAAACATTTTAATGCAACCTGTTCCCATTGTAAATAGTTCGAAATAATGTACTTATAAGATTAATTTGTATCTATTCCACTCGTAATATAAAGCTTACATTGTTTATGTTAGTCTAGCAGTCAATTGTTGAGGGCTGATAAACAACAAAGGAAGAGGAAGAAGTGTCTTTATCCTCAGATTACTAAAAATTAAAAAATAAAACATTTATTTTTCTTTTTAACTCCAATAACAATAACATTTTAAAAACTGTAAGTAGAAACTTGTTTCGACACCACACACACGCAGGAAATAAAGTACTTCAAACGCAACTTCATTTGTGTAAGCAAAATGCAACGTTCAATTCCCGGTACTAGCTTTGCGAGGAAGGTATTGAGGTTTCATACGGTTACTTCATAATCACATATCTTAGTATGTAACATAATTATTACTATCTATTAGTTGGCTCACGACAATTTTTAGATAATTTTCTCCATCTCGTGGGGGGTCGCCCTACACTTCGCCTTCCGGTACGAGGCTGCCACTCAAGAACCTTTCTTCCCCATCGGTTGTCGGTTCTTCGAGCTATATGGCCGGCCCACTGCCACTTCAGCTTACTAAGCCGTTGGACTATGTCAATTACTCTGGTTCTACTACGGATATCCTCATTTCTAAGTTTATCACGCAGAGAAACCCCGAGAAAAGCCCTCTCCATTGCTCGGTGAGCGACCTTGAGCTTTCTCATACGGCCAGCAATGAAGGACCACGTCTCAGATCCGTAAGTTATCACTGGCAACACGAACTGGTTGTACAATTTCGTTTTAAGGTTTTGAGATATGTCTAACGAGAAAATGTGTCGTAGTTTCCCGAACGCTGCCCAGCTTGAGTTGAATCCGTCGATTGACCTCTCGGTCGAAGTTGGACTTCCATAGTCGGACTATTTGTCCTAGGTAAACATACTCGTCAACAACTTCGAACTTAGTGCTCCCAACAACTACAGGCATAGGTGTGACATGGACATTAAACATTATTTTTGTTTTGTCCATGTTCATCTTAATACCTATCCGTTGGGAGACACTATTGAGGTTTCTTTTTTTTTATAGGATAAGGTGACAAACGAGCACACAGTCCACCTGATGGTAAGTGGTTGCTACGGCCCATAGACATCTACATCTATCCTCGTTTGCGAATCAAAATGCAAATGAGTTCTCACCCGTGAGGACTAAGATGGAATGCCTCTTTTCCAGTAAAAAGGCTCTCCGGTTCTCTACACTCACCATACAAAACACAGCAGTGTTAAGCTGCTATTTTACGATGGTATTCTGTGAGAGCGTGGTCCTACTCCGGTCGAGCTGACCCATTCGTGCTACAACTATACTACTAATATAGCTGCAGCATGGCTCTACCACGTAAACGTCCATTGAGCATACTGCTTAGGTCCTGAAGCTACTCTGCCACAAGGGCTATATCGTCGGCAAATTGAAGGTGAGTGATGTACTCGCCATTGATGTTAATACCGTATCCTTTCCAGTCCAGAAACTTGAAAACGTCTTCCAATGCAGCGGTGAAGAGTTTCGGGGATATAACGTCATCCTGTCTTACACCTCTCTGCAGTTGAATAGGTTTCGTACTCTGATTCTGTACTCGGATAGCTATCCTAGCTCTACTGTACAAACACTTCAACACTTCGCTATACCGACAGTCAACTTGGCACCGCTTAAGGGACTGCAGCACCGCTCAAATTTCTACGGAATCAAAGGCTTTCTCACAGTCCACATTCGCAAGTCAAAGTGTCAGATTATACTCTTCTGTCTTCTGTGCAATTTGCCGAAGGGTGTGTATGTGGTCTATGATAATAAAGGCTTTTCGGAAACCGGCTTGTTCGGGAGGCTGTAAGTCGTCAATTCTGCTTGCGAAATGATTCATAATGACTCTCGAAAATAGTACGCAGACACGGCTCAGAAGGGAAATCGGTCTGTAGTTCTTAAAGAGCGTTGTCGCCTTTCTTGAAGAACAAAACCTCGCCTCCGGAGTAGTGCGACCATGCAGGACGGAATTAAAGAGCTTCTGAAGGACTTCCAGTCCCGGTTTTCCACCCGCTTTCAAAAGCTCCGCTGTAATTCCATCCTCGCCCGGGGACTTTCCGTTTTTAAGGTGCTGGAGAGCCATTCTAATCACGCTCAGACTGACGTCCGGGATATCTTCGGAATAGTGTCGGTTAAGACTCGCTCTTGGATCGTTACTCACACTTACGTGTGGCTCTGGCACTGAAAACGGTTTTGTAACTCGAGCTGAAAGGTTTCGAGAACAGAGCACGAGGGGGCTCTGTGCGTTGACGTCATTAGACGAGACCTCTCCAACTTAACGTTTAGGTTCAATGTGCCTCTAACCATTCGGTGATCGCTACGAGTTTTCACCCTCGCGATCACGGAGACATCACTGAACAGTTGTCGTCTGGACGTCATAATTAAGTCAATCTAATTTTTTGTCGAACCATCGGGGCTCGACCAGGTCCACTTCCTATGAAGCCGCTTCTGGAAGAAAGAGTTCATCATAAAGAGTCTCTCTTTCTCCATGAAGTCGGCTAGCTGCTGGCCCTTTGGGTTCCGTTGCCCTATTCCAAATTTCCCTACTTTCAGCTCACCGTTCTCTCTTGTGCCTAGTTTTGTGTTGAAGTCTCCCATTAACACCGTATAGTGGGTTTTGGAGGAATGCATGGCTCTAGAGATATCCTCATACATTTCCTCCACCTCCTTATCGGGGTGTGCTGAGGTTGGTGTGTAAACCTGTATGACCTTCAGCGAATACTGTTTGGTGATTCTGAGAATAAGGTACGCAACCCTCGTCGACACACTCTCAATCTTTACAATGTTGTTAACGAGAGGAGAGACTTGTGGACGATAAATCCGACACCTCCTTGGAATAGATGGTCGCCCTCCTGGTGATAGAGCAAGTTGCCGGATTCGAGGATTACCGTGTCCTCCCCCTCTCTTCGGACCTCGGATAATCCTATAATATGCCAGCGTAACTTGTCTATCTATTCTTCCAGCTCCATGATCTTCTCGTCAGTCCTCAGGGTGAGTGCGTTGTATGTTGCCAGGTCGAGTCGTTTTAGGTAGCAACCGAACCTCCACCAGATTCTTAGCACCCCCTGCCCCACCGTTACCATGGTCGCCGTAGTAGATCACGCTAATAAATGTAAGGTAAAAACCCGTTTTAGGAATGTTACCGTTTCGACATCAACGTATCGATAATGTTGTTGAAGCTTACTAAGTTTGAAATGCTTTACGATATAATAATAGGGAATATAAATATGATTGTTTTATTGCATAAATCTATTTATTATAACTACTATCACACCAAAAAAATCATATAAATATTTATCGTAATTCTAGTGTCATAAAATAATATATTTAATTTCTAATAACTAAGAATCAATTCAAACAGCAGTCACATTGGTGGCATCTTGGATGAAGTCACTTGGTCCATTAGACGCTATAATAATAGCATATGATTGGTCGGTTATTCCCAAAATTCCTTATCCCCCTTATTCCTAATGCCCGCTCTGTAGTATATATAAATATTTAAATATCTTTGACCTTAATGCACAATCGCGTATATTTTCTTTAAAAAATATTTTTACCTTTTGACGATATCACTGATGACATAAATCCGAAATATATATCCAATAGGACAAAAGTAATAGATTACGATTTTGTTGCTGATGTTCGGTCTATTACTACTACTTACATAAATGTGTTTAGATGTCATGAAGACGTGATAGCCATTTGTATCATTTTTGTCTGTTCGGGCTAATCTTCAGAATGGTTGAAACTTTGCCATCAAGTGGACTACTCGTATGTCACTCTTATTCTATAAATTACAGAATAAATAAATAAATTCCTATCAATAACTTTAATATTATTCAAAATTTATAAATACCAAATGACACTTACTTTCAGTATTTTTGTTTTATACTATATCTGTTTCTAGATAACACATATTATTAAATTTGTTAGTCATAAGACAAAATAAATTCCCCGAAACGAGTAATACTTTAAGTTATGTGCTTTATCTGATAACCTTGTTATTAACTTAACATATATTTTCAGTTATATAGTAAGTCTAATTTTTCTTTACATAAACATGACTAACTTAACTTTTTGAAGGTGTTACTTTCTTGTTCTGCCTAAAAGCAGTACTTTTACTGCAAAATTCCGGTCTCCTATCTCCTGTGAAGACTATGGATTTTTTTTACACTGGCTTTACGGCTCTGGGTTCTAGCCTTTCTGAGGCTAAAGTTACAATGTATAATTATCCTTCATAGTACACTGCTTCACAATATGTTAATGCCTCATATTGTGCAGCCATTGGGAGGTTTTGGGGGCAATTCAAGGGGCCTAAGCAGACTTATCTTGAGAATCACATCACCATCAGAGCACTTGTTTCACACTTTTCCATTAATTAATTAGGTTTCCATTAATAGTTCACATGCGTAGATACTTAATACACAAAATCGCACCACTTTTACTTATCAAATTCCACTTCAAACCATTATTTAAACAATAATACAGGAGCAGCAATCCGCCGCCGGTCAAGTTCCTACCAAAACTCCCGAAGGCTATGGAGATCCAGTATAATTACAAGCTGTGAGCTACCTCATCTTAGTCCGTAGAGGTAACAACGTATTTGTTTTCTTTGCTTGAAGTTGGCTGCACGTGTCCGTGGACAACAGCAGCCACTTATCATCAAGTGAACTCCAAGTTCGTTTTCGCTTTAGTTTTATAAAAACAAAAAATGGTCCCACAACTAAACACAGACCTTCGCTCATTTCTGTGAGGATTGTGTTCGCTGTTAGTTCATCTACTCCAATGCGAGATCCCGTGCCCTCGAAATCTTTACATCTCTTAGATTTAGATTTTCTTACAAGTTTTTCCATTACAAGAGCAATGGCAAGCAATGGTAAATCAGCACTTAATGTTGCAATAGGGTATTTGATAATTTAATCAAATCAAATGTTTTTAAGAGCTGTGAAAACGAAAACATATTCTGCAGGCATGTTGTTTTCCTCTAGTTTCCTAGTTACAATTGAGATGCAGTCTTCAACAGGTAGGCATACAAATAGAGAATCAAAACTGACCATAGTTTCATTGTCAGTAAGAATTAGGTCTTTAATCTCACCGAAAAAGTGGTATGAGTTCTTAGTCTGTGTCCTCTGAGTAGTGAAAGTATATTTGCTAAGTGTTTATAAAACGCAACAAATTCAAATTTTAAGCTTTTTAGTAATTTAGCTTAGTCCACGTATGTGGACTGTGAGAAGGCCTTTGGCTTTGATTCCATCGAAATTTGGGTGGTGCTACAGTCCCTTCAACGGTCCCAAGTTGACTTTCGATATAAGGAAACACTAAGTGTTTGTACAGTAAAGCTACAATAGCTATCCGAGTACAGAACCAGAATACGAAACCTATCGAACTACAGAGATATATCCGTATAATAGTGATGATATATCCCTGAAACTCTTCACTGCTCCATTTGAAGATGTTTTCAAGCTACTGGACTGGAAATAAATACCGTATTAACATCAATGGCGAGTACATCACTCACCTTCGATTTGCCGACGATATATAGTCCAGACGATACATAGGCAGAATCGCTGGAGGACCTAAGCATTATGCTCAATGACCTCATTAGTGCCTCCCAACGGATAGGTCTTAAGATGAACATGGACAAAACAAAGATCATGTGTAACATCCAGGTAACATCTATGCCGGTAGTTGTTAGAAGCACTAAGCTCGAAGTTTTGGACGAGTATGCTTACGTGGGACAAATAGTCTGACTAGGCAAGTCCAACTTCGACCGAGAGGTCAATCGACGGATTCAGCTCGGCTGGGCAGCGTTCGGGAAATTACGACATTTCTTCCCGTCAGGTATACCTCAAAACCTAAAAACGAGATTGTACAAACAGTGCGTGTTGCCAGTGATCACTTATGTATCTGAGACGTGATCTTTCACTGATGACCGTATAAGGACGCTCAAAGTCGCTCAGCGAGCTATGGAAAAGGTTGTGCTCGGGTTTCGTCTACGTGATAAACTTAGAAATAAAGATATACGCAGTAGAACCAAAGTGACCGACAGAGCCCAACGGATTATTAAGCTACATGCCTCGCTCGCTCAAAATAACAAAATAAAGTATTCCATGCCACTAGAGCCGACTTCTGTTACAAATAGGTGATTTCAGTAGTAAAATTAGAGTACTAAAAACAAGATCCATTACACCGTTTCGTCATGTGGGTGTCGTAACAGGCGACTATAAGGATGGCAGAAAGATGTTAGGTTTGCTATAGGTATAATCATCTCGTACGCACCGCCGCCTTCTGAAACGTGGTCCTTCACTGCTGGTCGTTTGAGGAAGCTCAAGGTCACTTAGCGAGCTACGTAGAGGGTAATGCTCGGGGTATGATAGACTTTAAAATGAGGATATATAATGAGGTGTTTACCTCCTAAAAACATTCTGAAGACGAGAAATGAAATCTTGTGGAGAGAGCAAACTTATCAAATCATAAAAAAAATCATCGCCCTAAAATCTTTTCGCGTATTTCCATTTTTGCTACAAATAACGAACTCCAACTAGTGATAGAAAACAATTGACACGTGAACTTCTACAAAAAATTATTTTATTCAAACGAGTTTTATTGGTCGTCTAGTGGTTAAAATTCGACCGCCATTCATTAAATTTTTAGGATTGTATATTAAGCAAGCTGTATTTCAGTTTGAACTACACATTTATATATAAAACACAGTTACCTAATATCATCATCATCATCATCATTACAGCCCTTCATAAGTCCACTGCTGAACATAGGCCTCTCCCAAAGAATGCCACAAAGTACGGTCCTGAGCCATCTGCATCCATCGACTTCCTGCATATCTTACCAGGTCGTCACTCCATCTAGTGGGGGGACGCCCTACACTTCGCCTGCCGGTATGAGGCTGCCACTCGAGAACCTTTCTTCCCCATCGGTTGTCGGTTCTTCGAGCTATATGGCCGGCCCATTGCCACTTCAGCTTACTAATCCGTTACCTAATATAAAAATTTAAAATAAACTCTTTTTATTTTGACATATACTACACACTATTGAAAGAGGACCATTTGAAACCACACAAAAAGTCAATCTGTCAGTTAAAATTATTCATTCATTGTTAATTATTTATTTTTTAAAACTCCTTAGCGACAATTTCTACTCTGTGCAACTGTTTGCCCACAGACTATGAAGTGGTTGACATTGACCGTAGCGTAATAATATTCCTAATACTTACTATGAGATATTGGCAACATGAACGTGACCACAAACGACAAAATTTGTCCAAGCTACAATTTTGTGTTTGGCACTGTGAAATTAAACAATGCATGTTTAATTAAATTTAATGTATTTTATAAAACATATTATTATGTATAAATTTTTGCTTTTTGAACTCCTTTTCCATATAAAATTTAGCTATGCTAAATCTCAACTCCTTCGTGCGCGCAATATTTTAATACGTAAAGTATCATCTCATCATGTATTAATTTAGATTTCATAGATTAGATACTAACCTTATTTTATGTTGTTATTAAAACAACTACCAGAAACCAGAACCTTGTAGTGGTGGTGTAAGTATATTCACTACCTCATGTCGACCCGAGGGTGTCGTATGAGGCGACAGAGAGAAAATGAAATAGGAGATAGCAACATATTTCTCAAACCAACTCGATATAATAATAAAAAATGCGGTTGACAACCCGCTTGCCAAGCGTGGTAACTGGCAATTTCCCCCATGAAGCAATGTATGAGGGAGGCCTATGTTCAGCAGGGTACTTTTATAGTCAGTAATGGATGGATGAACTAAAGTAACTATGCACGTACATTATGAAATAAACACTATATTATTATAATAATTATACGTTTTAACATCAGTTTTTTATCAGCCTATAAATAACCCACTGATGAACATAGGCGTTATCTATAGTTTGTAGATTGCCTCATTGGACGGATATTTGCTTCTTTATATAAAATAAAGGATAAAATCTCACCTTATTTTTGATATTAGTCTTATCAGTCAAGTGTGACTTCATTTATCGTAATTTTAAAAAATGGCAAACTGGTGTATCGTCGTGTAACAAGAGATAACACCATATTAAATCGAACGTGATTCATCTTATCTTTTTAATTCAAAAAAATGTAGATTATTGCATGTATTTGAAAAATGTACAAAGTTCATAATGATCGATAGTGAATCCACAAAAATATGCACACCAAATAATAAAATTTGATTGAAATTTTAAATTTTCCAAGACTGTATTTACGAGGGTTTACTGGTAAAACCAGTTATTTGCAAATGAAAATGAATTAAAAGTACACTTCGACTTAGATTTGTTTTTCCAAAGAATTTGGTAAAATCGACTATTTGATATGACCGTTATTTATAGATATATTTCGATGAAGATAAATTGTAGCTTGGACAAATTTTGTCGCTTGTGGTCACGTTCATGTTGTCAATCTCTCAGAGTATGTATTAGGAATATTATTACGCTACGGCCAATGTCAACCACTTCATAGTCTGTGGGCAAACAGTTGCACAGAGTAGAAATAGTCGCTAAAGAATTTTAAAATATAAATAATTAACAATTAATGAATAATTTTAACTGACAGGTTGACTTTTTGTGTGGTTTCAAATGGTCCTCTTTCAATAGTGTGTAGTGTATGTCACAACAAAAAGAGTTAATTTTATACTTTTTATATTAGGTAACTGTGTTTTATATATAAATGTGCAGTTGAAACTGAAATACAGCTTGCTTGCTTAAGGCTTTAACTAGCCTGAATGACCTTGACGAAACGGCTATCGCAGAGATTTTAGCCAACGTCAACACCGTCTAGCAACTACGTTCTGTATTACTTATAAAAATGCAAAGATTAATAGACTGCAGAGATGACAATTATAAAAGTAACATACTGCCTGTTATGCTTGCGCATCACTGAGAATTATGTCGTAGTTACGCATCTTCAATTACATTGTGCTGTAGCTTTGTCCGGTAGGCGTCACGACCTATCAAGTGTTCAAGTTTCAAGTACGTAAGAGTTTTTTATTATATATGTTAAATCGTATTTATTTGTATCGTATTAGTAGATCTGGGTCAAAGCGTTCGCTGTAAATTTTTCCCGGCTTTGATGCTCGACAGCACGAATGCAATTTGTAATTGCAATTTTCGTCAACACGCATTGGGGCAGTTCGGCGGGCATTTCGTTGCCCTAAAACCCTCTCAGAAATAAAAAAAAAGAAATCAGTGCCCAGTAGAGGGACTTGTATAGCCTTTTACTTTACTTTGTAGCAATATTTATATTATTTATATTATATGATATTATATTTATATTATATTAGATACAGAAGGGTACCTTATGCTGACAAAAATATCATGTGGAGGAGACGAAAACGTAAAACATCTTTGTATCTAGATAAAATGTTCGAAAGATTGTCAGTCATGTCATACGCCACATTTTCTATAGAGCATAGAAAATTGCAGATAGGGCAAAATAAAAAATAATCCAAAATATTATGGGAACTATTTTAACTAATATATACATTTATAGGTATTTATAATAAAAATAATGAACAAGCTGCAAGGTTCAACTAATAATGTTTCTTGTAAACACAATTGTAAAATTCCTGTTTTAATTTTTACCAATGGTTAATTGATGAAACGTAGTCAAGATCACCTCATATAAAATATATTTAATTAAAATTGACACATGACCTATTTGGCTTTCTACTTACAACTCGGCGGAAATTTGAAAAGAAGATTTTGTCTTTTCACACAAGTATTGTTTACAACTAGCGTGGTTTCAAAAAGCGTAATTAAGTGTCAGCGGTATATAATCAATTAAATACTGAACTTTTTTGAAATTTATTTTTTTGTTTATTTTTGTTATATCTTCTTAAAAACTGACGCCATCTCACTATTTTATTATTTGTTTTTTTTTGTAACGCATAAGGATAAGTTAGACTTAGTTAGATTAACTTGGATAAGTTTGTAATTTTTTTAATTTTATCACAAAATTTCCGCAATCAATTATTACCTTTTCTACAGTGATTCTCTCCCCTTAGTTTTGGCGTGACTGTAGGATGTTATACTGAGTCACCGTCAGTTACTAAGTGGCCATAAATCATTATATGTATAATGGTTTATGGCCGCTTTTCTAATTTATGTATTAATTTTTGATTTTAATATTTATGTTGTTTTGAATTTTGATTGATTTTTTGAAACCTGGTAAAATTATGTTTTCCATACCAATTGATGGGCCTGAGTATAATGCCAGTTATGCTCTTTGGCTGACGTTATTTTTTATTTTATGCTCAATTGCAGACAAAACAATATTTATTGCGCATTTCTAAAACAAAATTTTATTTCTTCTCCTTCTAATAATAGCTCCTGCACCTAACACGGCGGAATAGTTATTATTATCTATAAGACCATTTGCAGAAACAGTTTTTGTTAACAGTTATGAGTGTAACATTTTATCAGCTGCTTTGTTTATAGTGCCTTGAGCAACACTTTGCCGGTTTCTGTACAGAAAATGATGCTGGTTTTGCAAATATGGATGGCCGCTACCATTGAATATAATACCCGCTATGTTACACTTATTTACATAGAAACTTTATTTATCATTTGCATAAAATTCTAAATAGCACATTTTACACAAGAAAGTAAACTTTTAGATCAGTCCATCTTGTTTTTCACTAATTAAGTGAAAAGTAAAACAAACCAATAGGTCCGTGATTTAAAATTTTTTGCAACTTTTTATAGAAAAGCATGACCTTATCATAATATAATAGTCAATAATTTAGCCATGTGATAAAACTTTTAAGTGTGCCAGTCAAACATTAATGATGATATTCGGGTCATTATACTGGAAATAGGCTTTTAAATATTTTGTAGTACAATTGATAATCTTCAGTATGATTGACCGTGTATATGACTTTTATAAGTCTATGTTATTTTTGATGAAAATTATTATTGCAGATAAAAGCCCTTTCACATTTATTGGAGTCTCGAATTAAATTAATCAAAATGAAAATAAGAATTTTGGCTCTTTATAACTGATGTTTAAATGTAAAACACTGACTTGAAATTATATAATTATCGGCATTTTTTAATTCATTGAACTTTTTTAAGATTATGTTGAAACTCTACTGGTAAAAAAAAACAAATATATATATTAAAGTTCTTGATGAAAATAAAGTATGCGCGTTAAATCCCATCCCATCACGAATTTCTAATGTAATTTTTGGTGTTAAGCTAAGACGTGATAATGACTGTAAACATTTACAATAACAAAATAATGAAAACATTTGTAAATACTTGCTTTATAACCTAATAAATATTATTTGACCGTAATAAAATAAAACAAGTAGTCTTCGGCATGAAAGTAAAAATAAATTTTTATATTCTGATCCATCTAAAGATGCTAAATTTCAGAAAGCACTGTCAAATTCAATAGGAGTGACTGAAAAACATTTCTTGATATAGAAGGGTAAATAAATTATTTAACCTATAAAGTAAAATCACTTTATTAAAAATCAAAATAGCCCAATAGCTTTATTAACATGAGATATATAATTTTACGAGTGCTTACAATACTTAACATTATTTTACTGAAATCTCAGAAAGTTTTTTTTTTATAGAATAAGGGTGACAAACGAGCACACAGTTCACCTGATGGTAAGTGGTTGTTACGTTCCATAGACATCTACATCTATTCTCGATTACGTATCAAAATGTACCCGTGACCCAATGTCACCCGTGAGGACTAAGATGTAATGCCTCGTTTCCAGTAAAAAGGTTCTCCGGTTCTCTACACATACCATACGAAACAGCAGAGTTAAACTGCTATTTTACATGGTATTCCGTGAGAGCGTGGCCCATCCCCTGTCGAGCCGACCCATTCGTGCTACAACTACACCTACTACTAATATAGCTGCAGCATGGCTCTACCACGTAAGAAAAAATTGACGTTGAAAATTTAAGTATTTTCAGAAGCAACTTTGCAATTATTTTCTATTGAGTGAATTTTTGTGGAATTGTGTTTTGCAAACTGCCACCTGAAACACGTACAATGTTTTTTCGATAACGTTGTGAAATTACAAAACGATCCCCATGAATATCAATGTGGCTCTATTCAGCCTCTTAATATGAACATACTTCGGGATTCAGAGATTTTAAAAGTTTTCATACGTAGATAATGGAAGATATAATATTATATTATTACTGTCCCGTGTGAGGCAACCCTTTATACTTATATACATATTCTCATTAGATTTTTATGGTTGGTTAGAAAAATTATATCTAAATGCAAACTTTCACAGGGTAAATTTTTTTTACTATTTTTACCCAGCAAGTAGTAAAGCAACTACAATCCCATCGGTAAGTGGTAGCCTAAGATGGTGAATTGCACTGACTTAACAAAAACCTATTCACTCTTGCCTTGTAGGTAAATATTATTTGCGACCTATTTGTGTGTGTGTGTGTGTGAAGAAAAGCGTGTGAGAATACGTGAAGAGGAATAAAGATTGAGTACGACTTCGCTTACCTGTACGAGGTTGCCACTGGAGAACCTTTCTTCCTATTTTTATCTGTTTTCCAAGTTATATAGCCAGCCCATTGCCATTTCACTGTAATATTCCGTTGGACTATGTCAGTTACTCTGGTTCTACTGCGAATTTTTTTTTATAGGATATCATAAATACAGCGTTTTATTGTAATACATAATTATAAAATTCAGTATCAACTAATTAATAAAAATATGCAACAATAAAATTACATAGGTATTTAAAAATATCGAAATCTAAGTAACGAGAGCATATTGGTCGTTCCACATCTAAATTATATAATATGCATTTTTCGATTTCACTAATCAACGTCGCCGCGAAAATTTTTTCTTCTTTGGGCACTTTAAAAATTAATTTATTTAGAAAATAATATTTACAGTTACCAGTGTACAGATATTAACTAAATTAAGTATTTCTAGTCATAAAAATAAGTATAAACTTTTAAAAAACTAATATATATTTCAATGAAGTCGCTCCAACACCGACGTGCGGTCCACCCTCAACAATGTCCGAAAACGGACTGTGACAGACTGACAGGCCGACGGAGCATGCGCGCTCGCGTAAATATATTCAATTTCAGGGAAAAATGATATATTCTCTTATAAAACGGGGAATAAAAATAAAACTCTCAATTAAAAATATTAATATTTTTAATACCTTTTTTTTTAGTGTAAGAACTAATTGAAAAGCTTGTGCCGTTTTGGAGAAATTTTGCAAAATATGACAAAGATAGGTACTCTTTGGGGATTTTTTTTCTAATAAGGGGTTCACAAAAATACAATTTTGTTCAATTAAAAACATTTATCAAATCCTCTTCTGTTACCCTGCATTTTTTCTTTGTGGATTAAATGAACAGTTATTGAGATTTTTTTACTTAAATATCCAAGATTTAGGCATTTCAACCACTGTTAAGGCCTTATACAATCCTAAAAATTTAATGAATGGCGGTTGAATTATAACCACTAGACGACCAATAAAACCCATTTGAATAAAATAATTTTGTGTGGAAATTCGCGCGTCAATTGTTTTCTATCACTAGTTGAAATTCGTCATTTGTACTAAAATTGGAATTAACGCGAAATAATTTTAGGGTGATGATTTTTTTACGATTTGATAAGATCGCTCTCTCCACAAGATTGCACTTCTCGTCTTCACAATATTTTTAGGAGATAAACACCTCATTTGAGCACTGTAAGGCGTTGTTATGCAAAGTTTGATCGTGGTCATGTTTCTTTCCATGATAAAGTTCGTGGAGGTCGACCCTCAAGTGCGATCACAGAGGTAAATATCGCTACTGATAGGTGACTAATTAATGAAAACCAGCGTGTCATCTATGAGGAGATTCGAAGACATTTGAGTATTGGTATAAGCCAAATTCAATAAATTTTACATCAACATTTAAAAGTTAGAAAACTTTCTTGCCGCTGGATTCCCCATGAACTCATCATAAAACAAAAAAAGACTCGAGTTAATTGTTGTAGAAAATGTTATTAAAGTATGATCACGGACATTCCAATGCTGAGTATGACATTTTGATAGGCAATATGACATGGGTATGTTGTTACAGTCCAGAAAAAAACAACAATCTTCCGTATGCGTGTTTGAAGGCGACAGCAAACCAATAAATTCGAGGCAGGCAAGAAGGGGAAAGAAAAGTTATTGCGTTTTTTCTTCCATACGGGTACTGTCTCCATGATTACACCTGACGAAGAAAACACAATTAATGCTGAGTGGTACACCGCCATTTGTTTTTCCAGTGTCTCAGAAAAAGTTAGGAAAAAACGACCAAGAAATCGCATTCCATTGCACTATGCCAATGCTTCAGCGAGAACTGCGAACAAGACAAAGTCATTATTGGCATCTGAATGGGTGGAGCTCGTGACCCATCTTACACAAAGTTCAAACCTCGCACCTTGCGATTTTTTTTATTTTCTCGAAAATCGCACATCTGATAGGACGATACAGCTTTCAACCAGCACGTGAAAAACATACGTTTATAAAAATGGTTTGAACGAATTTAAAAGTGCTTAAAATGCATTGAAAATTACTACTAATTAATTAGATTAGTTTACATATAAATTGTTTTATAAATGGTTGTTCCAAGTACAATATTTAACGAATGACATCATGATCCACTTTAAACGCTAGTGTGCCAATGATTTTCTTATCACACAGAACACTCGAAGATTAATTTTTGTCGTGAATAAAAAAGATAAACTCAACAAGTTAATCTAATCGCAATTAAATACTTATTATATTAAAAGGAAATATTTGGGGAATCTAGAACTACTGTTTATTTTAGTAAGCAAAATCATTATTTTTATCACTGATATTATATTCTCTTAGGTATTATTTAGTTGTGTTTACTTATATAATATTTTTATGTTTTCTGTAACCACCCTCGTAGTATTAGCACTGCCCTAATGTTGGATAATAATGGAAATAAATAAATAAAAAATAAAAATTATGGAGAGGGCTATGCTCGGAGTTTCTCTGCGTGATAAACTCAGAAATGAGGATATCCGCAGTAGAACCAGAGTGACCGACATAGCCCAACGGATTAGTAAGCTGAAGTGGCAATGGGCCGGCCATATAGCTCGAAGAACCGACAACCGATGGGGAAGAAAGGTTCTCGAGTGGCAGCCTCGTACCGGCAAGCGAAGTGTAGGGCGTCCCCCCACTAGATGGAGTGACGACCTGGTAAGATATGCAGGAAGTCGATGGATGCAGGTGGCTCAGGACCGTGCTTTGTGGCATTCTTTGGGGGAGGCCTATGTTCAGCAGTGGACTTGTGAAGGGCTGTAATGATGATGATGAATGAATGTTGACTGGCAGAGAATGTTTTTAACAGTATGTTAGCATTTTGATCCTGTACTGCTTGTAAGATTCAATAAAGATTAAAGGTAAAATTATAGAATTCGCGAAAATTTCCATATAACAATTTTACGTTTTACATCATAGTCATATAAAAATATACCTATATGTTTACTTTTTGTAATATTAATGCCATCAAAAACATAACTTGTAAAAAACTAAGTCTCGCAACTCAGTTCCTGTACCGTAAAAACTTGTGAGATCCATGTAATATCAAGTCGGTTAATTTATTCAGTCCCTACTTAAGAGTCCTTCTCTCTTAATTTATTACGTAATTAGCTAACCTAACAACATGTTATAGTGACCATATCAATATTAAAAATCTTTTCTGTTCTAAATAAATAGATTGACATGGCCATTGAATGAAAACGCAACGTATCTCTCAAGTAATAGATTGTTAAATGCGATTGCCAAGTCAATTTATTTATTTAAAACATAAAAGATTTTTAATATAGAAATAACTAAATTTGGAATACGACTATTGTTTAATAGTCGTATTCCAAATTTAAAGCTTCTTTGTTTGCTAAAAGTGCCTTAGAGTGTTGATGATCGGTCAGTCAATGAGTGACAAAATTAAGAAATTTTGACTAGTTCTAATTCTTAAACTACTGGTTCAAATTTGATGACATTTGTAATATTTTGAGTTTATACAATGCCTACTTGGTTACTGAAAATTCAGGCTTCTAGTTTTATCCACAACGAAGTTAAAGGGTTTCGAAAATGGCCTGAACTGCTTCGAGAAAAGGATGGTATGGCCGTGCCGCTTTTTTGCTCGACTTGGCGGATTTTTAATTTTATATTGTATAGAATGTTTTTAGCATTTTAAGTTTTATTTAAAGTCAGATATTTTAAGTCACATAAAAATTTCTAATCCTTAATAAAATAACCTATTTGACCTGACACGGTAGCATGAGACCCGACGATATGACTTTAATACCTCAGAAAAGAGGCGAAACCATAGTGTGGGACGCTACGTACGTAGACATTTTGGCGACCCGTCTCAGTAATACCTCGTTTTAAGCCGGTGCGACATTAGAGGCGGTCCAACTAAGTAAATGGCGCAAATATGAATCTCTGAGAGACGACTACATTTTTTGTGCTATTTGCTGTAGAGAATGGGTCGGCTCGACCGGGGCAAAACCATGCTCTCACAGAATACCAGCATAAAGTAGCAGCTTAATGTTGTTGTATTTTGTAAGGTGAGCGTAAAGAACTGGAGACCCTTTTTACAGGAAACGAGGCATTCCATCTTAGTGCTCAGGGATGACAATCTTCATTTTGATTCTTAATTTAATGTAGACGTACGACGTTTAAGTGTAGACGTCTATAGTCCACAGCATCCACTTACCATCAGATGGAATGTGTGCTCGTTTGTCACACTTATTCTTTAAAAAAAAGAGTCTATGTCCGTTGACGTTCTAATAGGACTACTGTAGATAACATGTCACCGCTTCTAATGACAAGAGACCTAGTCCTTTTCTCACTGAAAGGTTAACTATAGCCATTTAGTAAGGAAACGCAACGAGTTTTTACAGTTGAACAGTGGTAGAGCCACGCGACAGCTTTTGCTGTCGCACGGATGGGCCGGCTCGAACCGGGGTGGTACCACGATCTCGCAGAATACCAGCGTGAAGTAGAGGTTTACCTCTGCATTTCGCTTAGTGAGTGCAGGTGGCCGGAGGCCCTTTTTACTGGTAATGAGGCATTTCATCTTACTCCTCACGGGTGACAACGCATCAGCATTTTGATTTGTAATAGAGGATAGATGTAGATGTCTATGGACCGCAGCAGCCTCTTACCATCAGGTGGACTGTGTGCTCGTTTGTCACCCTTATCCTATAAAAAATCGTATTTATTTGTTTCGTATTAGTAGCTCTAGATCTAAGCGCTCACTGTAAATTTAAAAAAAAGGAAGAATTTTTAGAATTTTTTCTAGGTGAACCGATTTTGATGATACTTTTTTACTTGAAAGCTGTTGATTCTCGTGAGGTCAGTTGATCAAGGTCTGACCAGTAGTTTGTAAGTTATCCTTAATAATTTATATTGAATTTGGTTGTACAAAATTTTTAATTTTACTACTTGTCTTGGCATTATACCGCGGATTGGCAGTTGGTCTGTATTGTTTTGATTGTATTATTTTGATGATGTTAAAACGTCTATTTTAGCATTTCAGGTCAAGTTGGTTGGTTATGATAAGATTAGTAAACACATGGTACTATTCATGCTAGATCACCTTCTTCCCCCAATTTCACATATCATAAATTTTTCCCTTGATTCAGGTCAGTACCCTTATCTTTGGAAAAGAGTTTCTTTAAAGCCCTTTCTAAAGTTCCTATTCCCATTCTTTCTAATCATTTTCGCCCAATATCTATTCTTCCTTTTCTTTTCAAAATTTTACACTCCTGTGTTTACAAGCAAATTTCTAATTTTATTTCAAAATATAAACTACTAAGTATATATCGACCGTGGTAGTGGGCTTAGCTCTCGCTGTATATTTCACAGTACGCGAGCAACCTGGGTTCGATCCCCGGCGACAACAAAGAAATTGTTAATTGCAATTTTAAGTGCTGATTTACAACGTATTCGGCGGTGAAGGAAAACATTGTAAGAAACATGCATGTCTGAGAAATAAGAAAAAAAATACTTCGGAAATATGTGAAGTTCGCCAACACGCATTGGAGCAACGCGGCGGACATTTAATTGCCCTAAAACGCACTCAGAAATGAGAGGAGGCCTGTACCGAGCAGTGGGACTTATATAGGCTGTAACTTTTTATATATCAGTCTGGGTTTCGCCTTGGTCATAGTACCACTACTGCTTTAATTAACGTCACAGATGATATTACACAAGGTATGAAAGAAAAAAAGTAACAGTACTGGTACTATTTGATTTCACTAATACTTTTATCACAGTTGTTCATGAAATCCTCGTTTCAATACTGCCTCATCTAAATTTTGACCCTCGTGGAATAGTTCGTATCTTATCTTCACTGTCAACAGCAGTAAGTCTATGTGTAATGACTTCAACTTAATTGGGTTACAATTCAGTAGAGGCACAATTTTAGAATATTTCTTGTTCTTCTTTCCATATTATAAATTATAAGACCCATCTTCATCAAAATATCTATTCCTGTTCGCTTCACCAAGTTCTATCGTAACTCTTTTACAGGGCAGGCTACACGTCTTTGTAATTACTTGCCCGGTGATATCAGAAAAGCGCAAAATAAATATGCTTTTAAAAACTTGGTAGGTAATCATCTATTAAATACAACGCTATATTTTTTTTTATAGGATAAGGGTGAAAAACGAGCACACAGTCCACCTGATGGTAAGTGGTTGCTGCGGCCCATAGACATCTACATCTATCCTCTATTACAGATCAAAATGCAGATACGTTTTCACCCGTGAGGACTAGGATGGAATGCCTCATTTCCAGCAAAAAGGGCCTCCGGCCACCTGCACTCACCAAGCGAAACGCAGAGGTAAACCTCTACTTCACGCTGGTATTCTGTGAGGTCGTGGTACCACCCCGGTTCGAGCCGGCCCATCTATGCGACAGCAAAAGCTGCCGCCTGGCTCTACCACTGTTAGATATATACATACACATATGGACGCTATATATATATATATATACTTACACATATATATATATATATATATATATATATATATATATATATATATGGATTATATTTGTATAGTTTATTTGGTTTTTTTATAGGAGAGGGGGCAAACGAGCGTGCGGCTCATCTGATGGTAAGTGACTACCGCCGCCCGTGAACAACCACAACACCAGGGCAACCAGGGGAATTGCAGTTACCGGCCTTTTAAAAAGGAGTAGGCTGTTTTATTAAAGGTCCCTAAGTCGTATCGGTCCAGAAAAATCGCATGTGGTAATCGATTCTACGAGGAAGTTGTGCGAGGAAGAAAACACCTTCTAAGTCGCACAGTGGTGGATTGCCAATCATCCAGATGGATTGGATTGTATCGGAAGTTCTGCCGCAATGTGCGTTCGTGAAATTTGGCGGCTGGGATTAATCCGAACAATTCCTCAGAGCACTCCCCATGGTAAATGCGAAAGAAAATGCAAAGGGATGCAACATCTCTTCGCAGCGCCAATGAATCGAGCAGATCAGAAAGGACTCGGCCGCCGACGATTCGAGCCGCTCTGCGCTGGATGCGATCAAGTGAAAGAAGCTGGCACTGGGGAGCCCCAGCCCAGAGATGGGAATAGTATTCCATGTGAGACTGAACCTGCCCCTTGTAAAGTTGCAGGCGTTGTACCGTCATGAAATACTGTCCCGCTCTGCTGAGCACGCCAAGATTTTTAGAGGCCAATTTGGCCTTCTCTTCCAAGTGACCACGAAACTGCACGTCACTCGATATTTCGACGCCGAGGATTCCGATACTGGCTAAGGCAACAAGCGGAGTGCCTTGAAACTGAGTAGATACGACAAAGGGGTTCTTTTTAGCGGAAAACTTGTGTCTTCTGAGGATTAAACTGGACTAGATTTAGTCGCCCCCAATCTGAGACTTCTTCCTGTTAATAAAATGTATATAATACGTAGTTAATTTTCGTTTTAGTTTTGTTTTTTTTTCTATATTGGTACATCTACGTTAAATTCTCACCACTCCATTGGCTGGTTGGTTTGCTGGTTGGCGGGTAGAGAATGTCTCCTAGAGACATTCTCCACATTAAGTCCGTCCTTTATATTATTTTGTTTAAGGAATGCAATAAAATATAAATAAATAAAAATAGAAAATAAGCCACTTACCATCAAGTGTATTTAATATATATGGTTGATAGTCCACCTGATGGTAATTTGATTTCACCCCTGTGTGATAATATGGAATTCCTAGTTTCCAATAAAATTGTAATTTTGTTACTCGTTAATTATAGTAAAAAGAGACTATTCAATCATGCCAATCAATCCACTATCCCATATCATCCCGTGGGGTAAACCACGGTATGATATGGGATAGTGTCTTACGTAAGTAAGAGGCGACAAAGGAAAACTAAAATAAGACATGGGCGGCAGCATCGTCCTGATAACAAATCAAAATAACAATAAAACTGCAGTTGCCAATTCGCCTGGCATGCGTGGCAGCTATGGCAAATATCACCCATATGAGCTATCTCTTGGGGAGGCCTATGTTCAGCAGTGGACTTTTAATAGGCCCTATTGAATGACTATAAGAAATTCAATCATGTAAAAAACAACATGTTTTTGTACATAATATATCATCCTATTCTAACTGTATACGTCTTTATGCTCGATTTAACTAATTGACAAATTATTCGCTCCATCGGTTTCATTTAATGAAAAATAAATTGAATGAACAGAAAACCAATTGTGATCAAGCTATTATTGTTTTGCTTCAATATGATAAATATTATTACGGATTCAACTAAAATGATATGGAATCATCCAGCGGATGATTAGATGTTATTAATGATGATTTTATACATACTCATTGGACTTTACTTTTTTTATACGATAAGGGTTGTCAACGAGCCCACAGTCGATCTGATGGTGAGAGGATGCTGTGGCCCATTGACATCTACATCTGACCCCTATTAAGAATCAAGCAATAGATGCGTTGTTACCCCTGAGGACTAAGATGGAATGCCTCGTTTAGTAATTAAAAGAAAAATAAATGAAAAACTACTTTAAAAAAAATATTTGCTTTTCTTTATAGGATAAGGATGACAAACGAGCACATAATTCACTTGATGGTAAGTGGTTGTTGCGTTCCATAGGCATCTGCATCTATCCTCGATTACAAATCAAAATGCAGATACGTTGTCACCCGTGAGGACTACGATGGAATACCTCATTTCCAGTAAAAAGGGTCTCCGGTTCTCTACACTCACCATACGAAACACAGCAGCGTTAAGCTGCTATTTTACGCGGGTATTCTGTGAGAGCGTGGCCCTTCCCCGGTTGAGGCGAGCCATTCGTGCTACAACTATACTACTAATATATCTGCAGCATGGCTCTACCACGTAAAAAATATGCTGCTGTTCATCTTCTGATTCAATTCCCTCTATCGTCTCTTGCTACACCTGCGGAATGATATGGGGTAGTAGATTTAACAGCCTCTTTTATACCAGATTAAAATTTAAATTTTAAATGTTATTGTTATAAAGTTGCATATTGTTATTTCATGGTATTTAGAATAGATTAAACGGATACAATTTAATTTAGCCTATGTTTACTGAGGATGATAACGTTCGTTCCTTCTTTGAAATAAGTTACAATTTGGAATGCAAAGTGACTGTTCAGATCAAATCAGATCTCTTACTTTTTGATACATTTTTTTATAGGATAGGGTGATAAACGAGCACACAGTCCACCTGATGGTAAGTGGTTGCTGTGGCGTATAGACATCTACATTTATCCTCGTTTGCGAATCAAAATGCAGATGCGTTGTCACCCGTTAGGACTAAGATAGAATGCCTCTTGTCCAGTAAAACGGGTCTACATAAAAAACTAAACTTTCACACTTGTCACCTTGAGGGGTAGGAAGAAATGCCTATTTGAATACAGATAAAAGATCCTTGACGGTGTAGTGGCTGTGTAAAGATATCCACTAAGTCATATCACGGTCCCATAGGTGTCGACAGAGGGAACAAACGGATCATGAAATGGGCAACAGCGTCTTCTATGTAACAGATGCCAAGCCTAGCAAATTATCCCTTTATAAGGCAATCTATAGGGGAGATCTATGGTTCAACATTGGATTTTTGATAGGCTGTAATAATAACGGTAACTGTTCGCGCAAAAGCGCTAATGTCAATAATGGACGTCAGAGGGCGCGCGCGCCTCGGCTATACCGGTTTGACGTCCCGCCGTCTCGAGGACGCGCGAGGAAAAATGGGAGTCCAATTCATCGCGTCGAGAGATAAGGACGCGTTATTTGGTCGGGAGCTCGTCATGGTAGGCGCGTATAGTAAATATACTGACTGGGAATTGTAGCGCGTACATTCTTTGCTGAGAGCGTCACCCGGGACTTTTAGGTTTAACGCTGAGTCTGTATAAGTGGATTCGACTGTATTAGTTACTAGTGCGGTATTTGATATTCTAGAAATAACGGTAACCTTTGATCCGTACGTTCTGTGTTCATTTCGCGAGTCAGGCGTTATAACAAACGAGAGTTAGTGGCTTCTGTAAGGTAGTTAATCGTACGACAGAGTTAAAGAACTGTCATCGTAGAAAACGAAGAAAGTGACTGCGGAAGGAGACCGTAGTTTGGAGAGGTGCTGAGGGCCGAACTGCTGCAGATGGTAACGATCTAATAAGGTCAATAACACTACCAGCCACACCCAGATACACATCAATGACCCTTACTTTCCTAGCACTATACATCCACACGCGACCTGACCGAATCCTGAGGGACCAGTCGCTTTGGATAGAGGTAAGCAAGCTCCCCTTATAGAAAACAACGCTCCCCCTGATTGTTTATTGTAATTAGAAACTTAAGCCTTGGCCTGTAGCAGGCCCGACCAGCATCTGCTTGTAGGTTCTCCGTCTATGGGCCCGCGGGGGACCCTACTCCTGGGATAAGCAACTGTTGGCCGTAACATTTGGTAGCAGAGCGCGATTCTGGGATCGATTCCCGGTCGATCCACCGACCATAGTCATCATCATCATTACAGCCCTTCACAAGTCCACTGCTGAACATAGGCCTCCCCCAAGGAATGCCACAAAGCACGGTCCCGAGCCACCTGCATCCATCGACTTCCTGCATGTCTTACCAGATCGTCACTCCATCTTGTGGGGGGACGCCCTACACTTCGCCTACCGGTACGAGGCTGCCACTCTAGAACCTTTCTTCCCCATCGGTTGTCGGTTCTTCGAGCTATATGGCCGGCCCACTGCCACTTCAGCTTACTAATCCGTTGGGCTATGTCGGTTACTCTGGTTCTACTGCGGATATCCTCATTCCTAAGTTTATCACGCAGAGAAACTCCGAGCATAGCCCTCTCCATAGCTCGCTGAGCGGCCTTGAGCTTCCTCATACGGCCAGCAGTGAAGGACCACGTCTCAGTTCCGTAAGTCATCACTGGCAACACGCACTGGTTGTTCAATTTTGTTTTAAGGTTTTGAGGTATTTCTGACGAGAAGATGTGTCGTAGCTTCCCGAACGCTGCCCAGCCGAGTTGAATCCGTCGATTATTAGTGTTTGATAAAAATTAAATAATTTTGGTGGCAGGGAGCGTTGGGTTGATTGGTTTAATTTTGTGTCTACAATCACGCCCGTCCGTAATACGTAAAAATATTTTTTTTTAATTATATACGTAATAATAAAATTCCTTTCTTTGTTGGCTTGCTTTGTTGGCTTGCTTTGTTGTTTGCGGGTAAATTTGAAAAGCCGCGCCCGTTTAGCGCGCAAGCGGGAGTTTGCGTCATGTAGGTAGATGGTTATTTTTACGTAATCGGTTAATTATCGTTGTCGGATAGTTGTAGTGGATTACTTATCGAAGGGTCGATTTCCGAGCTGGGCATTTTTTGTTGATCGACCGTGATATGTATCTTCGTTTATGTAACTTTCGTATTGTAATTTGTATTTGAACTAAAGAGTAGTAATTTGTATTTGCGTAATTCTAATGAGGGCTAATAATCTTCCACTCACCAGATGTCGCTAGTTATGACTGAGGTAAAGTTTTTGTTACACAGTGTCAGTTAATTGAGAAATTAGTTTTAAATAATAGTTTATCATTATTTAGAGTATTATATTAATACACAACACAATGCGTCAGTGTTTTGATTTTAATTTTTTGCACATTATAACTCGTTTTTGTTTAAAAGTCGTCTTTTAGTTATATTTATAGTTTGGTTTATTCGTTTCTAATGTAATTAATATAAAATATAACTAATGATACAGAAAGAAACCTTAAAGATTACATTTTCCTAAGAAATTATCGTTCCCGCTATGAAATCTGTCAAATATTTTACCTCACTCTAAAGTGGCGCCGCCCTGGTGGCAGAAAAAGTCGTGGATGCCCTCATTTAACTTGATTTGGCCGCACTAGTATTTGTTATTGTAAATTTGATTTGTCTTTTCTTTTGTACTAACTTGTATTTGATTTGATAAGTAGCGGTTCTTATTTGTTTAATTTCTATTCAACTCGATTTGATAGGAACTGCATTTGTTAGCTGTTAATTTTTTTTTATATTTGTTATTTGTTATTTTTGTAATTGTGCTCGAGCCGCGTCGTAATTTGTATTTAGTAGTGATGTCCTCGCCCAAGATGCTAATCCGTTGCCTGCGGACTGAGTTACGCTGGGCCACCAGCGCCCATGCTTTAATAGGTCGACCGGATAGGGTCCATAACTTGATGAAGCGGCTCGAGCAGGTCGATGCTCGAAGGGCTGCAGTGGAGG
Source organism: Parnassius glacialis (assembly GCA_033319125.1). Taxonomy (NCBI): domain Eukaryota; kingdom Metazoa; phylum Arthropoda; class Insecta; order Lepidoptera; family Papilionidae; genus Parnassius; species Parnassius glacialis. Next base: position 9,971,590 of record JAVANC010000012.1, read on the forward strand.
AGGCTTACGCTGAGCTCGAGGATTCGGATGTGGAAAAGGGAGTCCTGGACTCCTGCTTCGCAGACTATGAGCAGTTCTTTTCGCTCACGGACGAGTTGATCGAGGCTGAAGGCAGGTATGCCGAGGAGGCGCGTGAAGCTCGGACGAGTGGCCTGCCCGAGTCCTTTTCGAAGCAGCCTCAGCCGGAGTTGTTGGGACGACTCCCAACTCTGGACTTGCCAAGGTTCTCCGGGGTCCTTTCCGAATGGCTGACCATCGTTGGTCTTTTCGATGGCCTAGTGGACGCCCGGAGTGACTTGACCCCGAGCCAGAAGATGGCGTACCTCCTGGCCTCACTGGAGGGGGAGGCCCTGGGCGTTGTCAGCCATTTGAGCTTATCGGACGACGCCTACCAGACTGCTCGGGACCTCCTAGCAAGAAGATACGCCAATGTCCGGCGAATTGCGGACGAACATGTTAAGCAGCTTCTGAGCCTCCCGCTGCTTAGTGACCGGGCCAGACTACGTCCGGACCTGTTGGATCCAGTCTTGGTGGCCTGTCATATGTTGAGGCGGCTGGATTTACCAGTGGGCGAATGGGCCTTTTTGTTGCTCCGCATCGTGCTGTCCCGTCTACCTCTCGACCTTCGAATGCATTTTGAGGAGAGGTACGGCGGGGACGAGGCCTCCTATATTCCGCCCTTCTATGACCTGCTGCGGTTTTTGGAGGAGCAGTGCCGACAGATCGAGCACGCGGCGGGCACCGTCGACGACTTACGAGCCGTGCCCAGTGAGAGGCGGAATCCGCCGGGCAAGTCGTCGTCAACCCCCCCCCCCCCCCCCTGCTCCTATTGTCGAGCATTTGATCACCGGGTAACGTCTTGCCCGAAATTATTAAGTAAGCCGGTTTCGGCGAGGCGAACTATCGCCAAGGAGCGCCGCTGGTGCTACTCATGTGTGGAAGGGCACCTCCAGCGAGACTGTCCGCACCGGCGTCCCTGTTTGCATTGCCAGGGCAATCACCATTCCGTACTGTGCCTGGGTGCGAACGGCGTCTCCTCTCGGGGCGCTGCCAGGCCCTCGAACCCCACGGGCGGGGGCGCTCCGCCACGCCCTCTGACGGGCGACGCTCGGCGCCCGCCGGCTAGCCAACAGGCCCCTAGGTTTGAAAGGGGTCCCTCCCCCGACCAGTCGGGGGGTAATTCCCCCAGGGTCGGGGGTGTCATCACCCCCCCTCAGCGTGCGGAGAGGAACTTCACGGCCACTCATCAGTCCACTGGACCCTTCTCACTCCCGTTAGCTGAGTGGCCGCGACTGGTGTACCACTGTACCCCATTTGATGGAGGCGGCCCTAGCTAGCTGCCGCCTTAGCTCCCACCACGGCCGCCTCTACTGAGCCTTAAGCCGTCAACAGTCCACTTGTCAAGCTGTTCTGTTGCCGACGGCCTCAGTGAGGGCGTACAACCCGAGTGGCGACTGTTAGCGGTTGCGCTCTGTTAGTCTCGGGTTCACGCGGTGTGGCCTCCACTTGGTGGCGGGATGATTAGGGCCCCCTGGAGCGTTGAATCACGCTCTCAAGGGGTATTAGATTTGTTTTGGTCGAGCACTTAGTTAAAAATTCTTTAAATTAAAATTAAAATGCTTTTGGGTTTTCCGCGAAATTCATATTGTAGCGGTTGTGAGTAAAAGAATTGAATTTAAAATACTCCTTTAAATGCTGCTGCATATGTTTTGTAAATACATTTGATCACTGCGTTTGTTGTTGCACGGAAAATTGAGATTAAATTGTGTGCCCTCTTTAATGCTTGTGCGTATGCTTTGTAATTGTATTTGATTGTCGCGTCTGTTGATTCATTTGAAATTTGAATGGCGCGCTATTTTGAAAATTATGTATATGTTTTGTGATAGTGTTTAATCATTTTGCTTTGTGATAAGGAAGGTTGAAATTAGATAACCCTGTTTGTGCCGAAGGGAATAAGAGTCAATTCTCTTTTGGTTTAGATTTGTTGGCACTGTCTAAGATATTTATTTGAAATAAGAAATAGGGCTGTCTCTTACGTTTATTGTTTTGTTTACTTTGTCAAGTTGACCTATGTGCGTCGGTGATTACTTGTTTTAATTAATTCTGTAATTGAACATTGATGCTTTGAAAAATTAGTTGAAATATGAGCAGATAGGGTCCATAACTTGATGAAGCGGTTCGAGCAGGTCGATGCTCGAAGGGCTGCAGGGAAGGAGGCTTACGCTGAGCTCGAGGATTCGGATGTGGAAAAGGGAGTCCTGGACTCCTGCTTCGCAGACTATGAGTAGTTATTTTCGCTCACGAACGAGTTGATCGAGGCTGAAGGCAGGTATGCCAAGGAGGCGCGTGAAGCTCGGACGAGTGGCCTGCCCGAGACCTTTTCGAAGCAGCCTCAGCCGGAGCTGTTTGGACGACTCCCAACTCTGGACTTGCCAAGGTTCTCCGGGGTCCTTTCCGAATGGCTGACCTTCGTTGGTCTTTTCGACGGCCTAGTGGACGCCCGGAGTGACTTGACCCTGAGCCAGAAGATGGCGTACCTCCTGGCCTCACTGGAGGGGGAGGCCCTGGGCGTTGACAGCCATTTGAGCTTGTCGGACGACGCCTACCAGACTGCTCGGGACCTCCTAGCCAGAAGATACGCCAACGTCCGGCGAATTGCGGACGAACATGTTAAGCAGCTTCTGAGCCTCCCGCTGCTTAGTGACCGGGCCAGACTACGTCCGGACCTGTTGGATCCAGTCTTGGTGGCCTGTCATATGTTGAGGCGGCTGGATTTACCAGTGGGCGAATGGGCCTTTTTGTTGCTCCGCATCGTGCTGTCCCGTCTACCTCTCGACCTTCGAATGCATTTTGAGGAGAGGTACGGCGGGGACGAGGCCTCCTATATTCCGCCCTTCTATGACCTGCTGCGGTTTTTGGAGGAGCAGTGCCGACAGATCGAGCACGCGGCGGGCACCGTCGACGACTTACGAGCCGTGCCCAGTGAGAGGCGGAATCCGCCGGGCAAGTCGTCGTCAAACCCCCCCCCCCTGCTCCTATTGTCGAGCATTTGATCACCGGGTAACGTCTTGCCCGAAATTATTAAGTAAGCCGGTTCCGGCGAGGCGAACTATCACCAAGGAGCGCCGCTGGTACTACTCATGTGTGGAAGGGCACCTCCAGCGAGACTGTCCGCACCGGCGTCCCTGTTTGCATTGCCAGGGCAATCACCATTCCGTACTGTGCCTGGGTGCGAACGGCGTCTCCTCTCGGGGCGCTGCCAGGCCCTCGAACCCCACGGGCGGGGGCGCTCCGCCACGCCCTCTGACGGGCGACGCTCGGCGCCCGCCGGCTAGCCAACAGGCCCCTAGGTTTGAAAGGGGTCCCTCCCCCGACCAGTCGAGAGGTGATTCCCCCAGGGGCGGGGGTGTCATCACCCCCCCTCAGCGTGCGGAGAGGAACTTCACGGCCACTCATCAGTCCACTGGACCCTTCTCACTCCCGTTAGCTGAGTGGCCGCAACTGGTGTACCACTGTTCCCCATTTGATGGAGGCGGCCCTAGCTAGCTGTTAGTCTCGGGTTCACGCGGTGTGGCCTCCATTTGGTGGTGGGAAGATTAGGGCCCTCTGAAGCGTCTAATCACGCTCTCAAGGGGTATTACATTTGTTTTGGTCGAGCACTTAGTTAAAAATTCTTTAAATTAAAATTAAAATGCTTTTGGGTTTTCCGCGAAATTCATATTGTAGCGGTTGTGAGTAAAAGAATTGAATTTAAAATACTCCTTTAAATGCTGCTGCATATGTTTTGTAAATACATTTGATCACTGCGTTTGTTGTTGCACGGAAAATTGAGATTAAATTGTGTGCCCTCTTTAATGCTTGTGCGTATGCTTTGTAATTGTATTTGATTGTCGCGTCTGTTGAATCATTTGAAATTTGAATGGCGCGCTATTTTGAAAATTATGTATATGTTTTGTGATAGTGTTTAATCATTTTGCTTTGTGATAAGGAAGGTTGAAATTAGATAACCCTGTTTGTGCCGAAGGGAATAAGAGTCAATTCTCTTTTGGTTTGGATTTGTTGGCACTGTCTAAGATATTTATTTGAAATAAGAAATAGGGCTGTCTCTTACGTTTATTATTTTGTTTACTTTGTCAAGTTGACCTATGTGCGTCGGTAATTACTTGTTTTAATTAATTCTGTAATTGAACATTGATGCTTTGAAAAATTTGTTGAAATATGAGCATAGGACTACCTGCCTAAAGGGCTATCTGGTTTTTAGATTATCAGATGGAAATCAGCTGTCGCACCATTTGGTAAATGATTATAGGTAGATGGCTTGGTTATGTCTACGTGTTTGAAAATTCATACTAGGGACTATCTGTGCCTTTCGTTCGGCTCTCCACAGACGACGTTCATGGGGAATTTGGGGGTGCTCTCTGCACTGAAGCTTGGAAGGTCCCTCTGGGCCGCTTCGTGTCGCGTCGCTGTTTGCAGACCTGATCCGGTCGGATTGCGGAACTAATCATTGGAGCGCAGATAGGTGTTTGAAAGAGGTCGTCGGACTTCTGTCTAGGAATAGGACTTATTTATGTGCTGCGGTGTCCAGGAAGGGCAGCCAGTTTAACTCTCCGGCTAGCCCACGTTGGGGCTGTAATTTTGAGGCGTTGGTTAGGGTTGCAAGATCTGATGGGGTGCGTAAGGTGGCCTAGTTTGGTCGTAGATTCGGTCTTGCAACTTACCGTCGCGACCCTGTCCCGCTGACCGGTTTGCTCGCGGACCTAAATCCTTATGTCCGGGACGGGGGTTTGTTCGCGCAAAAGCGCTAATGTCAATAATGGACGTCAGATTTCTGATTCTGTCGTCCTGATTGTTTATTGTAATTAGAAACTTAAACCTTGGCCTGTAGCAGGCCCGACCAGCATCTGCTTGTAGGTTCTCCGTCTATGGGCCCGCGGGGGACCCTACTCCTGGGATAAGCCGCTGTTGGCCGTAACAGTAACAGTAAACAGAAAAAAGTATTCGACGCAATATAAACCTTGGTCTATTGCCACTATGAGTACAACTTTCTGATATATCGAGATATGTCGGTTACTCTGGTTCTACTATGAGTATCCTCATTACGATTGCTACCACGTAGAGAAACTCTAAGCATAGACCAGTCCGTGTTCCACAATCTTTTTAATGCTGTCCAACCTAGTAAGATATATTATCAGTGTATGATTAACTGTGATAAATAAAGATTAATTAATTCAAGTGCACTGACAACACTTCAACGTGCATTTTTTATTGTAATAGGTAAAACGCAGGTTGACCCTTATTTATTACCTGTATAAAATATCATACCGGATACCGGCTATCTAAGCGAAAAAGTGTTATACTTTAAGAAACCTCTATTTCAACTTGATTACAAAAAACAAGTTTTTTTAATTATTTATAGGTATTAAATGATTGCATTTCGCTTCAACGGCCGCACCTTCTATACTAGGACCATTTATAAAGAGTGACATCATGAACGTCATGTGCTCGCCTTTTGAAATTTCGACTCTGTTTGCTTGTGTATAGCACGCAAATTAGGTCCCCGGTGTCACCACTGAAATTGTTAATAACTGCAATTAATCCATCGCGTACTCAGTAGTGAAGAAAATCATCGTGAGGAATCCTTTGCAAACATGCTTTGGCGCAAGTTCTTCCTTACCATAAACCCTGAGCAATCAGAAAAGGCCTGTGGCCGGAAATGTGACGATAGGCTGTTTAGTTTTACTGTTACATTTAACTTCTATTTATTAATATATATGTCTCATCAAATTAAGTACTTAGCATGAAATAAAAAGCTCAAGAGTGTGCGCAAACACAGGTGAACTTTCTATTCACTCACTCTCATAGTCGGGTGGGACAGTAATCAGACGCGACCAGAGAAAGGTCAAGCGCAGGACCAACGGTTTAATGGCTTTACGTGCTTTCCGAAATACGGGGATGAAACACCGCTAACTTCCTAACTTCGGGCCACTACTGAAAATACGAGTGTCGTAACAGCAAAACCCAATACAGTGGATTTCGGGTATAACGACGATGAAGGGACCACTTTATTTTCGTCGTTATATCCGGAAGTCGTTACAGGCAAAGGTAAAAAATTCAATACATTACAGTTGCTACTCAGAATATCACTTTGTAACTGAACCAAACTCCGAAACGTACACGCTTCCCTATCTACATATCTGATACATATAAACAAAAGGTAAAGGTCTCCACACTTGCTGACCATCTGTGTGGATGTAAACAAAAGTGTAATGTTTGTTTTCACATTCCTAGGAATTTGTTACAAATGATTCATTAAAAATAGTCGCTACACCCGAACTCGACGTTACATTCAAAGTCACTATAGCCACATGAACTTTGTACTAAAATATGCTTTAAATCCAAGGGACTTAGATTTAATGTCGCTATAGGTAAATGGTCGCTACAACCAAGGTCGTAATAAATGAAATCCACTGTATCTGATTTTGGCCCGATTCAAAATTCGAAGCCGGTGTGTGCTAAATTTAATTAAAATCAGTTCAGTAATTTAGGAGTTCATCGCGGACAAACTTTTTTTTATTTTTTTTTATAGGATAAGGGTGACAAACGAGCACACAGTCCACCTGATGGTAAGTGGTTGCTGCGGCCCATTGACATCTAATTCTATCCTCTATTACAAATCAAAATGCAGATGCGTTGTCACCCGTGAGGACCAAGATGGAATGCCTCATTACCAGTAAAAAGGGCCTCCGGCCACTTGCACTCACCAAGCGAAACGCAGAGGTAAATCTCTACTTCACGCTGGCATTCTGTGAGGTCGTGGTACCACCCCGGTTCGAGCCGGCCCATACATGCGACAGCAAGAGCTGCCGCGTGGCTCTACCACTGTTAAAAACAATGTAACACGTAATTTTTATATTCTCGTATATAGATATGAATATAATTACATATTATATTTATTATCTTTGTCAGAATGCATACCATTCTGACACAGATAATAAAAATAAGAGCTGTACATAATTTTTATAATAAAACTTATTGGGAGCTTATTTATATTTATGCAACATTGTAATTAATCTACAAATTGATTGGAAACATTTAGTGTAAACAAATCCATTAAACTACATACGTGTAACGTACTTTATCGCAGCAATAGCAAATGCAATGTACAATACAAGTATTCTTAAAATAAATACTTCAGAAAAGAAAACAAATTGTTATTCCCGCGTTATCTAAGTTGCACATTATGTTGTAATTTTCTGCTGGTCTAGTAACCCATTATAACTGTTTCGTTAGCCTAGTGGTCGTAAACGCGGTGGCTGATCATGAGGTTCCGGATTCGAATCCCGACTTGTGCCGGAAATCGGTTATTGAGTTTTATGTTAAGAAATTCTCAGTTTTCTGTTAAGCATCGCAGAGTTGTTAAGTTGGCAGTGTTTCACCCTTCTTTGTCTTTTTCTCTCTTCAGTCGTGCCGTCCCATTGCACTATGAGAGTGAGATAATAAAGCACCTGTACTTGTGCACATACTTGTGCACTATAATCTTGTCCTGCGCAGATGGCTAGTCTCCGTTGAGACTGGTCGACTTGACCGAAATTTGAAATAGAGGACACTATTATTATTATTTTATAAATTATGCGGACGGCACGATGCTGATAAGTGTTTCTGTCTGTGGGTTGTCGCAATTCTTTGCTATATGCGGACAATACGCTCTTAGTCGTAGTTGGCTATACAATGAAATTTCGAGCTAAAAGAAAGTGTCTAGATACTGCTGATAGCTTTGAAGCCATCATTTGAAAAACACAAGCTCAAATAGTAGCATCCAAAAGACATTAGCGGATCGATTCAGATCACCGCTCTGGAGGTGCTTTGTGCGAGAGTGACGATCACTGGGACCTACCCTTTCTCCTGATGGTTACTCTTAATACATAATAATGTAAGTACCTTATATTTTTCATGTATATTGTTATTTTTGTACCCTATTTAATTTACTACTAACATAGTTTAAAGTTACTTTATTAATCCATATGGATGTAAAAGTTGTCCGAGAAAAACAATAATAATTTTTATTATTGATGAGGGGTATCTATATAGTTTTCTCATCTGGTTGGATTGTATAAATATTTAAACGTAAATGAAAATGATAAATATACATAAATATCAATAAAATAAAATAAATACAATACAAGACATAAATAAATAAAAACCCAACCAGATTGAAGCCCTCGGCGGGGAGACCAAACGGCCAAGGGTTAGGAAGAAAGAGAAAGAAATTGGCGGCCGATGCGGCGGTATCGAGGAGCACCGCCTTCTGCAACTAAGTCCGGAGCGGTCCGTCACGTAGTCCCAGTCGCCTCAGATAATATACCGTACAGCCAAATACACGCAAAAAAAACAATGTAACAGATAGAGTAATGTGTGACCTCTTTTCTGTTTTGCTGTTGCACGAGGCTATCATGCGCGCAACCCATACGGCGTCACCGCGTCATTGTTAAAAAAAATTAATGGTATCACCCGTGATTTGTTCAACTTTAAACAGTCTTAAAAAATTCGAATCTCCTTTTCTAAATTTCAAATTCAAATTGCTTACTGCGTGTCACATTACAAATTTAAGATTTTTAAAAGAAGAAGAATTTTGAGATATAATTCATAAGTATAGACGTAAACGTAGTGATTATATTATCTTTGTAGAGACGTATAGACATGAGACGCTCTCCAAGGGCATTACAAGATCAGCGGGCTGACTATTTCTTAATTATGTAGCTTTTTAAGTTTTTAGTTATAACATGTCACAAACATTCAAGACTATTTATATAAACTAGTTCAAATAATGAGAAATTTAATGTAAAGTATTCTTTCTTTAACATCGTTTACCATCGAAATCTCATTTATAACATACATTAGACATTTTTAATTATTTATTAACTTGTGTAGGGTTTTCTTTAGGTCTATTAACTAACTTTGATCGACATAGTGTAGGAGGCAAACGAAACTAATTTATCATATGCAAAAATTTGATACAGATTACAAACGAGGGCCCACCTGTAAGGCGTCAAGCACCTAAACTAACAAACGTTACGATAACTATTTTGTATCAAACAGCAGAACAACAATGTATAAACTTAACAAACTCTTGTGAAAAAAAATGTTAAGATAACGATAAATTCTTTCAACTAGGAAGAAACAGTTTTTTAAATAGAAGAGGAATCAAACAGGTTAGTAATCAACGTCGTCCATGAACATCTGCAACATGAGAGACATCACAGGGCTGTTGCTGGCTTTTTTAGAAATGAGTTAGTTCTTTTCAAATCAAATCTCTAAGTATGATCGGAAAAACCGTTTTCAATAAAAATTCCACGCACGCATGACCACACATTCGTGCATGGCAGATAATTCCTAGTAAAATACACATTATTGGGCTACCAACCATAGAGATAATGTAGATGGAATTTAGATTACACAAGTGTTATAAAAGAAAGTGATCAGCTACAGGGAACGGTTAATGAGTTTGACCAATGCAGCAAGGAATATGAGGAAGCTCTCACGTTTATTGCTGCATTGAAGTTACAGTTGAATAAGCCTAAGCAGTAAATAACACAATTTAAAACATATATAGATAACTTTAATGCCTCCAAAACTCAAAACTTGTTATCTGAGCTTGTGCAATGTAATGCTTCAAGAATTTTACAGCAATCTGCAACAATAGATTTGACTGGTGACGACTCTTCCACTTCAGGAAACATCATCATCATCATCATTACAGCCCTTCACAAGTCCACTGCTGAACATAGGCCTCCCCCAAAGAATGCCACAAAGCACGGTCCTGAGCCACCTGCATCCATCGACTTCCTGCATGTCTTACCAGGTCGTCACTCCATCTTGTGGGGGGACGCCCTACACTTCGCCTACCGGTACGAGGCTGCCACTCGAGAACCTTTCTTCCCCAACGGTTGTCGGTTCTTCGAGCTATATGGCCGGCCCACTGCCACTTCAGCTTACTAATCCGTTGGGCTATGTCGGTTACTCTGGTTCTACTGCGGATATCCTCATTCCTAAGTTTATCACGCAGTGAAACTCCGAGCATAGCCCTCTCCATAGCTCGCTGAGCGACCTTGAGCTTCCTCATACGGCCAGCAGTGAAGGACCACGTCTCAGTTCCGTAAGTCATCACTGGCAACACGCACTGGTTGTACAATTTTGTTTTAAGGTTTTGAGGTATTTCTGACGAGAAGATGTGTCGTAGCTTCCCAAACGCTGCCCAGCCGAGTTGAATCCGTCGATTGACCTCTCGGTCGAAGTTGGACTTACCTAGTCGGACTATTTGTCCCAGGTAAACATACTCGTCAACAACTTCGAGCTTAGTGCTCCCAACAACTACCGGCATAGGTGTGACATGGACATTAAACATAATCTTTGTTTTGTCCATGTTCATCTTAAGACCTATCCGTTGGGAGACACTATTGAGGTCATTGAGCATAGTGCTTAGTTCCTCCAGCGATTCTGCCATGAGGACTATATCGTCGGCAAATCGAAGGTGAGTGATGTACTCGCCATTGATGTTAATTCCGTATCCTTTCCAGTCCAGAAGCTTGAAAATGTCTTCCAATGCAGCGGTGAAGAGTTTCGGGGATATAACGTCACCCTGTCTTACACCTCTCTGCAATTGGATAGGTTAATAACTAATAAATAATATATAATAAATAATAAGCATTAATTGCAGTAAAATCAAATTGAAAAAGTGTATAAAAGATAATAAATACATAAGGAAAGTACACAAATTAATAAAAAAATTAGATCAATACCAAAACATATGCTAACATATGTAAAGAAAAGCAAGCATTGATATTTGAACTTAAGTTGTATTCAATTGAGGTGGATAACATAAAAAATGCTATAATAGTAACGTAGAGTGCCTTAAGTCAGAAATTTTATCATTACCTTACTCCTTTGAAACTGTGTCCAATAAATATAAATTGACGATAATATAAACGAAATTAAGGAACACATACCGGCTAAAGATAATCTGGTCAAGACATATAAATATAATGAGGAGCGTTTTGACTCCTTAGTTAAACATCAATGTGAGTGTCAATACCAGCTTCTTCGGAGTCGGTGTGTGCTGATAATATTATACAACCACCAAAACTCTATGACAGTGCCATAGTAGAGGAGATTAAAATAAAAAATATCTCAAATATTAACAAAACTAATATAAATGTGTATAGTAATGACATGGGAAAAATTTTAGGCATACCTTTAAATAACAAAGGGACAAAAAGTTACAGATTGCGCATGCCTGGAGCATCTTTTAGTGACATCTATACATATAATAAAAATGTAAATAGCAGACGTCTGTACATTTTATATTTTTGTAATAAAACTGATATTTCTAGCATTTTTAGAATTTTCTGTCTGTCTGTCTGTTTGTTTGTTAACGTATCATGTATAAAGTACTAATTTATATCATAATAATCGCTAAGGAAATTATTAAGTGTATCTTCAGGTTACATTTAATCTTTATTTCATTAAAATCAGTTCATTCCATCAAAAGTTATGACAAATATTCTGAAACATGGGTACTAAGTGTATGTACGAATTTGTTCAATAGTGGCGTTGGATGAGTCATCAAGTACATTTTAATTTAATATCAAATTATAAATTATGTAAAATAATGTTCTATAATGATATAATTATATCTAAAACGCAGTAAACAAAAGTATTACATAAAGAACGTAATAAATATATACAAAAATATATTAACCTTATTATCTATATCAATAGTTAAACAATTTCATCGATAGATGGTGGTGTTGCACAAATGTGATACAAAAAGGCAGGTTAAGGTTTTTTCCTGTAGATTAGTTTCATATTTGCATCTAATGTTTATATTACACGCTGCCCTACTGCGTGTTGACAATCTCATTTATTTTTTCCGCCGAGTATTCCATGTGATAAATTAAATTTTAAAAGAGCTATTAACAATTTTGTTTTTCGGCGAGGATCAAACTTTCGTTTTTGCTTACTATACAGGCACTAATTTATAAGTTCTTTTATGTTTTTTATTGTATCAATCGCGTCAACGAGGGTATCCACGACTTTTTCCGCCACCAGGGCGGCGCCACTTAGAAATGAGGTATAATATTTGACAGATTTCATAGGGGGGAAGTTAATTTGTTCGAAAAATGTAAAGGTTACTGTTTATTTTTGTACTATTAGCTATATTTTATATTAATACGATTAAAAATAAGTAAACTAAACCACAGATAATCATAAAAGTAGGAAAAATAAAAAAAGTTAAACATGTACAAAAAATTAAAGAACAAATCATTGAGGCATTGCTTTGTGTATTAATATAATACTCTTGAAACTGGTAAACTTTTATTGAAGACCAACTTCTCAATTAAATTACATTGTGTAACAAAAAACTTTACCTCAGTGGCAACTAGCGACATCTGGTGAACAGAAAATTATTAGCCCTCATTAATCTCTTATTTTTAGAATTGATGTTAACAGCGCCATCTCTCTTTAAATCTATACGCATAATAAAAATAGTGATAACATGTTGTCTGCTTCTGTACATTGTATAGTACATTAATTTGTGACTAAATTCATTATGGGGATTGAAAATCATTAAATAAGTACATTTTTATAATTTTCATACTGTCTGACGGTCTGTCTGTTTGTTTATGAACGCATGACATTTTGAGTAAACATTTTTTTTTCAATGAAATCTTTCAGAAAATTATAAAGCGTATTATCGAGTTCATTTATCTTTGTTTTATTAAAATTTCTTAATTCTATCGAAAGTTATGATTATTATTTTGAAATGTAAGTTCGAATTTGTTTAATGGCGCCATAAAATCTCAGAAATAGTAATAAAAAGATTTGTGTGTAAAAAATGTTTTAAGATAGGGATGATCGATGTTGCAGAAACATACGATGATGACACCGATGTTGGCATCGATAGTTCAACATCGATGTTCGATGTTTAGCCTACTCCAAAACATCGATGTTCGATGTTTTGCCTACTCAAAACATCGATGTTGACCATTATAGATGTTTTTTGTATATGTGTAGATACTTACACATTATTTCAAAATTATGTGCGTATACACAGCAAGGGAAAAGTAACAATTAATTGGAATATCAATTTACGTAGAATAGTTACTATGCGACAACCGACAACAACACTACAAAATAAAGCGAAAGCAGTGACCATTGTGACATTACAGATGACAATTGACAATTAAGTCTGACACACCATAATGACATTTTTTTAGGTTAACTATGCGTTCAGGAATTCTGAATTATCCAAAATTTTTAATCTTCAGAGCAGATGCAAGATTTAGTTGATATTGATTTCGCAGGTTCTCATTGTTTGCAAGTTCCCAATTATCGATTATGGGTTAATTGACGTCGATGTTTCGATGTTTGACATGTGTCAACATCGATGTTAAAACATCGAAGTTTTAATTTTTAACATCGATGATCATCGAACATTCCTATTTTAAGCGTGTTTCCCACTCAGCGTGTGTTATGCGACGATCGTAAATAAAGCGCAATGTCAAACTTTACGCGTTGCTGGAGTGGACCTCAGTACTGATTCTTTTGCACATGGCCAACTATATGTTGCTTTTTCAAGCGTTAGTAGTCCCCGTAAACTTTTCTGTACGCCCCGGCCAAGTCTACTTCTAACGCCGTTTACACAGAAGCTCTGTCATAAACGACTTAGAACTTTGAGCATATCGATTTATTTTGTTACCACTTATTCATACAGTAATGATATAAATCGTTTAATATTTTCTTACGATAAACGTCAAATTCTTTAAGTAAAATCCATATACGCAAGCTACGCCGCGGGCATAGCTAGTCCTAAATAAAATTATAGTTACCAAATTTTGCCCAAATAGTAGAGTATTAATTTTTGTTGGTAGAAGAGGCGGTGTAAACAACAAACAGTTATTAAGATATATTGAACCACTTAATAACTTAAATGTACACAAAATTGTTTTGTTCACACAGCCTTACATACAGGGTTTGCCACAGGAAAATAATCTAAGGGTGCGTAAGGATTAAGTAACATGTTGTATAACTTTTGTTTAATAACACGTCCACATTATGTGACATTGTTTTTCTACATTGAAACATATAAAAAAACTGTACACATTAGAAAAACAATACAATATCATCATCATCATCATTACAGCCCTTCACAAGTCCACTGCTGAACATAGGCCTCCCCCAAAGAATGCCACAAAGCACTGTCCTGAGCCACCTGCATCCATCGACTTCCTGCATATCTTACCAGGTCGTCACTCCATCTAGTGGGGGACGCCCTACACTTCGCCTGCCGGTACGAGACTGCCACTCGAGAACCTTTCTTCCCCATCGGTTGTCGGTTCTTCGAGCTATATGGCCGGCCCACTGCCACTTCAGCTTACTAATCCGTTGGGCTATGTCGGTCACTCTGGTTCTACTGCGGATATCCTAATTTCTGAGTTCATCACGCAGAGAAACTCCGAGCATAGCCCTCTCCATAGCTCGCTGAGCGACCTTGAGCTTCCTCATCCGGTCAGCAGTGAAGGACCACGTCTCAGTTCCGTATGTCATCACTGGCAACACTGGGAGTACAGTCTCGTTTTCAAGTTTTGAGGTATACCTGACGAGAAGATGTGCCGTAATTTCCCGAACGCTGCCTAACCGAGTTGAATCCGTCGATTGACCTCTCGGTCGAAGTTGGACTTACCTAGTCAGACTATTTGTCCCAGGTAAACATACTCGTCAACAACTTCGAGCTTAGTGTTCCTAACAACTACCGGCATAGGCGTGACATGGACATTAAACATGATCTTTGTTTTGTCCATGTTGTCTGTTGAATCTGTTGAAGAATGTAGTTTCATCTCCGGTCTAACAGCCATGAGATTAAGAGTATGATCGGAGAGTTTTTGTGTTCTTCTGCGGCGGGTCTTGCAGAACTTAGCTCCGACCGCATGGACAGTTTCTACGAGCTTGTCATTCAAATCGTCCACTTCATTGCAGTCTTCTAGGCACTGAAAACGGTTTTGTAACTCGAGCTGAAAGGTTTTGGGACTTCGGATTAGAGCACGAGGGGGACGGAGCGTTGACTTCATTAGACGAGACCTCTCCAACTTAACGGTTAGGTTCAGTGTGCCACTAACCATTCGGTGATCGCTGCCGGTTTTCACCCTCGCGATCACTGAGACATCACTGAACAGTTGTCGTCTGGTCGTCATAATGAAGTTAATCTCATGTTTTGTCGAACCGTCGGGGCTCGACCAGGTCCACTTCCTGTGAGTCCGCTTCTGGAAGAAAGAGTTCATCATAAAGAGTCCCTCTTTCTCCATGAAGTCGGCCAGCTGCTGGCCCCTTGGTTTCCATTGCCCTATTCCAAATTTCCTCACTTTCAACTCACCGTTCTCTCTTGTGCCTAGTTTTGCATTGAAGTCTCCCATTAACACCGTATATTGGGTTTTGGCGGAATGCATGGCTCTAGAGATATCCTCATACATTTCCTCCACCTCCTCATCGGGGTGTGTCGAGGTTGGTGCGTAAACCTGTATGACCTTCACCGAATACCGTTTGGTGATTCTGACTATAAGGTACGCAACCCTCGTCGACACACTCAGTCTTTACAACGTTGTTAACGAGAGACTTGTGGACGATAAATCCGACACCTCCTTGGGACAGATGGTCGCCCTCCCGGTAATAGAGCAAGTTGCCGGAAGTTGGACTTACCTAGTCAGACTATTTGTCCCAGGTAAACATACTCGTCAACAACTTCGAGCTTAGTGTTCCTAACAACTACCGGCATAGGCGTGACATGGACATTAAACATGATCTTTGTTTTGTCCATGTTCATCTTAAGACCTATAGCCGTTGGGAAACACTATTGAGGTCATTGAGCATAGTGCTTAGGTCCTCCAGCGATTCTGCCATAAGGGCTATATCGTCGGCAAATCGGAGGTGAGTGAGAACTCACCCTTGATGTTTATACCGTATCCTTTCCAGTACAGAGCTTGAAAACGTCTTCCAATGCAGCGGTGAAGAATTTCGGGGATATAACGTCACCCTATCTTACACCTCTCTGCAGTTGGATAGGTTTCGTACTCTGGTTCTGCACTCGGATAGCCATCGTAGCCCTACTATACAAGCACTTCAACAATTCGATATACCGACAGTCAACTTGGCACCGCTGAGGGGACTGCAGCACCGCCCAAATTTCGACGGAATCAAAGGCTTTCTCATAGTCCACATACGCCAGACATAGTGGCAAATTGTACTCCTCGGACTTCTGTACAATTTGCCGAAGGGTATGTATACCACATACACTACGGTGCTAAAGGCCTTTCAGAAACCGGCTTTTTCGGGAGGCTGGAAGTTGTCAAGTCTGCGCGCGAGACGATTCGTAATGACTCTCGAAAACAGCACGTAGACGCGGCTCAGAAGGGAAATCGGTTTGTAGTTCTTCAAGAGAGCGTTGTTGCCTTTCTTGAAGAACAAGACCACCGCACTTCTGCTCCACGCCTCCGGTGTAATGCCACCATGGAGGATGGAATTAAAGAGCTTCTGAAGGACTTTAAGTACCGGTTTTCCACACACTTTCAGAAGTTCCGCTGTAATTCTATCCTCGCCTGGGGCCTTGTCGTTTTTAAGGTGCTGGAGAGCCATTCTAATCTCGCTCAGACTGACGTCCGGGATATCATCGGAATAATGTCGGATAAGACTCACTTTTGGATCGTTACTCACACTTGCGTGCGGCTCCAACGATGACGTGTACAGCTGCCCATAGAACCTCTCAATCTCACTCAAAATCTCAGGTGCCCCAGAAACGATGCTGCCACACTCGGTCTTCAGCTTTGACAGTTGGCTCTTTCTGGCAGACAGATCTCTGGCAAAGACTTTCGAGCCTTAGTTCCACTCGATCGCTTCTTCAATACAAGCTGTATTGAAGTCCCGACGCATGCATTTGGAGATCTGTCTGTTCAGTTGCCTATATGCTGTCAAATCTGTTGAAGAATGTAGTTTCATCTCCGGTCTAACAGCCATGAGATTAAGAGTATGATCGGAGAGTTTTTGTGTTCTTCTGCGGCGGGTCTTGCAGAACTTAGCTCCGACCGCATGGACAGTTTCTACGAGCTTGTCATTCAAATCGTCCACTTCATTGCAGTCTTCTAGGCACTGAAAACGGTTTTGTAACTCGAGCTGAAAGGTTTTGGGACTTCGGATTAGAGCACGAGGGGGACGGAGCGTTGACTTCATTAGACGAGACCTCTCCAACTTAACGGTTAGGTTCAGTGTGCCACTAACCATTCGGTGATCGCTGCCGGTTTTCACCCTCGCGATCACTGAGACATCACTGAACAGTTGTCGTCTGGTCGTCATAATGAAGTCAATCTCATGTTTTGTCGAACCGTCGGGGCTCGACCAGGTCCACTTCCTGTGAGTCCGCTTCTGGAAGAAAGAGTTCATCATAAAGAGTCCCTCTTTCTCCATGAAGTCGGCCAGCTGCTGGCCCCTTGGTTTCCATTGCCCTATTCCAAATTTCCTCACTTTCAACTCACCGTTCTCTCTTGTGCCTAGTTTTGCATTGAAGTCTCCCATTAACACCGTATATTGGGTTTTGGCGGAATGCATGGCTCTAGAGATATCCTCATACATTTCCTCCACCTCCTCATCGGGGTGTGTCGAGGTTGGTGCGTAAACCTGTATGACCTTCACCGAATACCGTTTGGTGATTCTGACTATAAGGTACGCAACCCTCGTCGACACACTCAGTCTTTACAACGTTGTTAACGAGAGACTTGTGGACGATAAATCCGACACCTCCTTGGGACAGATGGTCGCCCTCCCGGTAATAGAGCAAGTTGCCGGATTCGAGGATTACCGTTTCCTCCCCCTCTCTTCGGACTTCGGATAATCCTATAATATACCAGCGTAACTTGTCTATCTCTTCTTCCAGCTCCACAATCTTCTCGTCAGTCCTCAGGGTGCGTGCGTTGTACGTTGCCAGGTCGATTCGCCGTAGGTGGCAACTGAATCTCCACCGGAGATTCTTAGCACCCCCTGCCCCGCCGTTACCATAGTCGCCACCGTAGCCAGGAATAGCGGGGCCGCCGGGGACTGGGGGCCGTCTCTTCGTAACTTTCATCATGGGGGGGTATATTGCCATAGTTGCCACGCTTGGCGAGCGGGTTGGCAACCGCAGTTTTTTTATTATATTTTTGCCGTTACCATGAAGATGCTGCTGCCCATCTCCTGCCTGTTTCCCTTTGTTGCCTTTTACGACACCCACGGCAAGATATAGGGTAGTGGATATTCTTAACCGCCACTACGCGGCAATATAACAATGCAATATTACAATGTTATATGACATTGTCGTTTGTTGTTCTGCAATGCTTTTCACAATGTCGACACGAGAAGAAGTTTAATTAGCTGCTGCAGCAACTCTTGTACTTTTAAATAACAAAAAAACATAGATACTGGTTTCGTCCCAAACAAACATAGTTTATTGACTAAAGAAAAATACTCTCGAGTTATATAACATCTGTGTCACATCTTTTATAACATTCAGTCTCCACATTATAACATGTTATGTTATATAATATGTATGCACCGTAAGACATAATTTAAATTTGAAATATAATTGTAATGATTATAATGACAAATTTCATTTAATTTAAATAAATAACTTAATAAAAAAGTTTTGGACAAAAAATAGTTATTACTTAACCAAATATAATTTAAGACTGATATATGAATATAAATATAAGAGCCAATAAGAAAGCTATCACCTTCGCCAGAAATGTCCTAAAACTTCAGACGGCCCTAAATAAATTACATTAGAGAACGATAGCAGTTTTGAAGACTGTCAGGATTCACAGGTTCGAAGCATGCATCGCTCATTCTTATTCTAATGATATGATCTGCAAGAAAAATTATTACCAGATTGCATTATTTCTTAGAAATGATTCAGATAGACTCTCCAGCTAAGTATCTCCGACGTTTTCATACAGCCAGTCGTTCTTCGGTTCTTCGGACCTTATGAGCATATTGCTGCTTTGTTTTGTATGCTGATGTAGAGAATCGAGAACCTATGATAACGAGGCATTCCGTCATAGTCCTCAGGGGTGACAACGCATATTATACATTTTGATTCTTAATAGACGATAAATGTGTCTCTAACAGACAATTCTCCATATTAGGAAAAAAATGTGGCAATTTGTGTTGGCGATCGTGATTTCAGTTTCTTTTTATAGAAGTAAAAACGGCAGCTCCGTGGCGCAGTGGCTTAGCAATGAGTTGTTGGGCTGGGGGCAGCGGGTTCGAATCAAGCACGGAAAGGTATTCGTATGGCCTACAAATAATTGTTCCGGGTGTGGATGTTTGTCCTCGTGCAATCTATGTTTCTAAACTGCCTCCACCATACATGAGAAAATCCTATTGTGGGGGTAACGTTTTTTAAAGCAAAGAAAAACGAGCAGACAGTCCGGTAAGTAAGAATAAATAAGAATTAAAATTAGCGCCTGAGAGCGTTGTGGGCTTACTTATAATTACCGATACTTTGGGTAAAGTCCAAATAATTAATATATATGTAATACGATAATATAAAAAATATCTTTTATCGGGTGATCTGATTCTAGAGACTTCTTATCTATAAAACTATTAAAAAAAATAACTGATAAAACGCTTAAATCACAATCAAATACGAACAAAACTGTTTTCTTTTTATATAACGTTATTATTTTTATTGCTAAAAGTTATTACAAAATTCAGCAAAATAATATATTAACTTTAACTTTAACTTTGAAAACCTGTCTTACCCGGTGTACAAATAGACCATTGCGTATACGTCAGAGAGAATATCTGTTCTTGACGCCTCGATAATCTTCAAAGTACGGACCTGTCCATCCTTTGGCTGCACGTAGACAGCGACAACCAGCCCTTCTACGGGTGCGTCTATAGGTCCCATAGCGGTATACCCAACACAGACCGACTCATTGACCACGTCCAAATGGCTACAGATTTCTTGCTACAACAGATCCCATCCACAGATATCGTGGTACTTAGTGGTTTTAACGGGCACCACGCCGTATGGCTCGGTTCACGTTTAACCGATCTTGCGGAGAGATCTGTTTATGACTTTGCGTTGGCATATGGTCTGACACAACTGGTTACTTCGCCTGCGCGGATTCCAGATATCGAGGATCATACACCTACCCTGTTGTACCTTCTGCTGACCTCTCATCCGGACGGATATCAGTTTTCCATCGACGCCCCTCTCGGACCTTGGGATCATTGTCTGATACGGAGTATGGTGCCACTCACGCTCCCTTCGCGGTTGCGATTTGCGGGCTGCCGCCGTGTTTGGCATTACAGATCGGCGGATCGGAACGGAATTCAGTATTTATTCCCATCCCACCCTTGAGGGCGGGTTTTCTTCTCGCCGGATAATCCCAGCGCTGTTGCTGACTCTGTCACTGATGTGGTGCTACAGGGAATTTAACTATTTATTCCATCATCTGTGGTACCCATCGGAGGTAGATCTCAACCTTTGTTTGGTCGCTCTTGTAAGACTTTATTACGCAGTAAGCAGGAGTGTTTTCAGGCCTGGACTGACGCTTCGGTGGTTCGGGATATAAAAACCAACATACTTAAAAAGAAGTATAACTTCGTCTCCAGGTCCTTCAAAAGTGTTTTTATAGAAGAGAGAGAGGAGGGGGCAAACGAGCATACCGCTCATCTTATGGTAAGTGACTGCCGCCACCCATAAACAGCTGCAACACCAAGGGAATTGCTGGTGCATTGCCGGCCTTTTCGTCGTATCGTTCCGGAAAAATCGCCAGTGGTAAGCTATTCCACAGAGAGGTCGTACGCGGAAGAAAACTCCTAGTGAAACTTACAGTGGTGGACCACCAAGCATCCAGATGGTGTCGATGGTATCGGGAGTTCTGCCGCGATATGCGTCCGTGAATTTTGGCTGCTGGGATTAATCCGAACAATTTCTCAGAGCACTCCGCGTGGTAAATGCCAAGTGACGCAACATCTCTTCGCAGCGAAAGTGAATCGAGCTGACCGGAGAGGACTCGTTCGTTGACGATTCGAGCCGCATTGCACTGGATGCGGTCAAGTGGAAGGAGCTGGCACTGGGGAGCCCCAGCCCAGAGATGCAAACAGTATTCCATATGAGGCCGAACTTGCGCCTTGTAAAGTTGCAGGCGGTGTGCCGGCATGAAATACTGTCCCGCTCTGCTGAGCACGCCAAGCCTTTTAGAGGCCAATTTGGCTTTCTCTTCGAAGTGACCACGAAACTGCAGGTTACTCGATATATCGACGCTGAGGATTCGGATACTGGCTGAGGCAACAAGGGAAGTGCCTTGAAACTGAGGAGATACGATAAAGGGGTTCTTTTTAGCGGTAAATGTGCAAACTTGTGTCTTCTGAGGATTAAACTGGACTAGATTTAGTCGCCCTCAATCCGAGACTTTGTTCAGCAAAGACTTGACTTCAGACACAAGTTTATTCCGGAACTCGGCGACGTTTTCCCGAGAAATATTGACACGACCGGTGTATAAAACATCACCAGTGCTGTCATCCACATAGCAATGAATGTTACCGGTTTGCAATACCATTCCCCTTGTTGTCTCAGCCAGTATCGCAATCCTCAGCGTCAGCAAATCGAATTTCGTGGTCACTTGGAAGAGAAGCCAAATTGGCCTCTAAAAATCTTGGCCTGCTCAGCAGAGCAAGACAGTATTTCATGCGGGCACTCCGCCTATAACTTTACAAGACACAGGTTTGGCCGCCATGAAATACTGTTCCCAACTCTGGGCCGGGGCTCCCCAGTGCCAGCTCCTTCCACTTGACCAGCGCATCTAGCGCAGAGTAGCTCAAATCGTTGAGGACGGAGTTCTTTCAGATTGGCTTGATTCAATGGCACTGCGAAGAGATTTTGCATCTTTTTGCGTATTCTATCGTATCTACTACAGGGAGCGCTCGGAGGAATTGTTCGGACTAATTCCAGCCGCTCAATTTCACTATCGCACATCCCGGCAGAACTCGAAATACCATCCGTACTATCTGAATTATTAAAGGTCCACTACTAGATAGATATATAGATAGATAACACTTTATTGTACGCCAAAAAATAACATAAATATAAAAATGAGAAAAAGAAATGTGGTACAATTGGCGGTCTTATCGCTAAGAGCGATCTCTTCCAGACAACCTACTGTGCAATTTAGAAGAAGTTTTCTTCCTCGCACAAGTTCCTTGTGGAATCGTATACCAACAGCAATTTTTCCGGACCGATACGACTTAGAGACCTTCAAGAAAGGAGCCTACTGTTTTCTAAAAGGCTGGCAACGCATCTGCAATTCCCCTGGTGTTGCAGTTGTTCATGGGCGGCGGTAGTCACTTACCATCAGGTGAGCCGTATGCTCGTTTGCCCCCTCTCATATAAAAAGGTTTTTTAACCTTAGGAATATTCATACTACATGATTAAAATTTGGTAGAATTCTAAAAACGCCTACCCTTTAAAGACGTATAATATAGTATCATATGAAATCGATCATTTCACATGGACTCAACTTTTTTTCAATATTTTCATATAATTTTCAACAATCCAATATAGATTGCAACCAACATCTCAAATCTTAAAATATGTTACAAAGTAACATATTCACGACATTAGAGAGACATTTCTCTCATCAGTGTTAAGCGTCTGCCACAAAATAGGGAAACCTATTTTAATTATTTTATAGTCAATATACTTTAGATGACAATTTTTGGCATACAGGTTTAGTGTACCAACATTACTGAAAATGACACGACAGTCTATTGCAGCTGTAAAATAACATATTACAGTGCAACCTCGATATAACAAATCGGTAGGGAACCAGTAAATATTCGTTGTATCAAGTAATTCGTTGAATTGAGGTTTGTTATGTTGAGGTTAGGTTGGTCTAAAATTCGTTATAAAGAGGTAAAGCGTGTCGAAATCTGTCGCAACATGAATCACATACTATGGGAATGAGATTAAGAGTACATATATATACAATACATTGGTGGGAACTTTATATAAACAATAATAATACATATATATACAATACATTGGTGGGAACTTTATATAAAGGTTTTGGGTTGACAAAATACGTTAATTAGAGGTATTTATACTTTTTTTGATAGTTGAAAATTCGTTATAAAAAGGTAAATATATATATAAAAAGGTTCGCAAAAAATGTTCGTAATATAAAGGGATATTTTACATTGACTCTTATGGACAATTCAAGGGGATTACGAAGAATTTGTTAAATCGAGGAAGTCGTTATATTGAGGTACGTTATATTAAGGTTGCAATGATAATGCTCTCCAGACCGGATTTCGGTCGCGGCGGCAGTCTCAATGAAGATTAGCCACCTGCGCAAGAAATGAATATAGTGCCCGAGTGCGATGCGCAAGCATAGGTGTACTCTCTATTCCCTTATTCTCACTGTCGGCATGGGATGGCAATCTGACACTACCCGCGAGATCAGACGCTGGATCATCGGACTTTGTGCTTTCCGAGGCATGGGAGCGAAACACCGGCAATTTTCTGATTCCGGGTCGCTACTGAGAATTTCTCGACAGAAAAACTCAATAACTGAATTTTTTGGGCAGTCATACGAGTTACATAACATATAGTATGGGTAGTACGACCACAACAAATATTACTTTAAAATATCATCATATATTAAATTAAAAAAATGTGCTCTCCAGGGAAGGAAATCATTTTCCAAGCGACGGACACCGAAATGTGTGTCACAAGCACCGCTACCCACCGCACGACCCACCAAACGCTCCTCACTCAGGCCTTCCATATTATTATTATCCTATCTTTAATGATCGAATATTGATTTAGCATTCTTTTATAGCATGAATTCATCGCGATTAACGCATAATTCACACTGAGGATAAATTTATTGATAAGATTTGATATAAATGTGATAATTTAGAAAAAATATCGCCATTTTCCCCAGGTTACCTGCTTGAAGTGTTGTGTGGTCGGAAACTATGTGCTCAAAATGACAAAAGGCATATTTATAGCAATATTTAGTCTTTTAGGACTTTTAGGTTTAACTAGTGCACAGTTAATTCAATTCGGACAGTGTAACCCCAACATTGAGTTGCAAGAGAATTTCAACTTGACTCGAGTAAGCATTTTTTTAATACTTTTACATACATAATATATTTGATTAATGGTCTATAAACGGTAAACGTGAGATAAGTAAGAGTGTCTCATTAATGTAGGTAGTAATTAATGTAGATTAATTATTGTGTATATAATTGTAGAGTAAAAATGTGTGATTTTACTTAAAATTATCCGACTATAGTAATAGACGAATAATAAAGAAATCATTAATGTTTTCTTAAAAAAATTATAATAACATTGCCCATCCCCGGCGACAGATACTGAGTGACGTGCAGTTCCGTGATCACTTGGTACGGAAGGCCAAGTTAGCTTCTAAACATTTTCACGTACTCAGTAAGTGTAACAGTATTTCATGCTAGCACACCGCTTGCAACTATACAAGGCACAAGTACGGTCTCAGATGATCTTGATCTTGTAATCAAGATCAAGATCATCCAACGAAGTGGGCCGTATCGTCAACGACCGAGTTTTATCTGTTGGGTTTGACTCACTAACGTTACAAAAAATCTATGCCTTCGCATACTCTATCGCACCTATCACGGAGAGTGCTTAAAGGAATTGTTCGGACTAATTCCAGTTGCCGACTTTCACCATCTCAAATCGCGACAAAATTCACGATACCATCCATACCATTGAGATGCTTGGCGGTCGAACACTGTGATTTACAAAATTATTTCTTCCTTTCACGACTCCTTTGTGTAATCGGCTACCACGAGAATCGATATGACTTAGAGACTATCAAGAAAATACCTACTTCATCTTAAAAGGCTGGCAACGTACTTGCAATTTTCATAGTATCGAAGTTGTTTAAAGGCGGCTATAGTCACTTACTCTTTTATAAAAAATGTTCCTGTTAGGTATTTGTAATGGGTAAGATAATAACTTATTCCTTGTTATATAATAAAACTATCTCGCCAGGCAGACATTGTTCTACTCATACCGACGACCCTCTGACCTATTAAAAAATCCTTAAATTCGCAATAAAAAATTTTGAGTGTCATTTATCGGGATAAAACTATCCTATCTCTCAAGTTGGACCAAAATGCACACAGTTTGCAAAATTTCATTGAAATCAGTTCAGTAGTTTAGCAGTCCATCGCGGACAAACAATGTGACACGTAATTTTTATATATAAAGATTGTAGTTTCATCAATAATCACCTTAATAAATTTATCAACTATCGATAACATAATATGTATAAAGTGAATCATATATCATGTAGAAATTAAGTTTCATGTAGAAAATTGTCTTGGCAGAAAAATACCACTTGATAGGGCATCGTGTTTGTCACTATAAGCAAAATTCATTGCTGTGATTATATATCCATCCATCGTTTCCATTTCAAGATAATTAATAGAATCAGGCGTTACTTTACGGAAATCCATTATATTAAAGACGTTAAAAATGAGTTAGCTAAGATCTACAAATAACGCAGATATTACCTCATTAATTATCTTTAACATTCTATTACAGTCTATAACATAAAGGTCAATTGCAATGGCTGGCGAATCGGCAACCGCTATTTTTTTTAAATTTTGAGTTGTTATTAGAAATATACTGCTGCCCATCTCCTGTTTCAGTTTACCTTTATTTAAAAAAAATGTCCCGCTGGGTTTCTTGCTGGTTGTTCCCAGGACAGAGGGTATTTTTTCGAACCAGTGGTAAAGTAAAAAATGACTTTCAATAAGAATTACACATGTAATGTATATTGAATAAAAATTATTCTATTCTATTCTATTCCTCTGTCGCCTCTTACGACCCAAGGGATGATATGGGGTTGTGGATATTCTGACACCGCTACTACTCGGTTTATAATTATGTATGTGCCGGATTTGTTTGCATTGCTGGAATGAAAAATGAGCTAGTCTTGTCCACCTGATGATAAGTGGTTGCTGTGGCCCATAGACATCTACACCTATCCTCGTTTGCGAATCAAAATGTAGACGCGTTGTCAGCCTTGAGGACTAAAATGGAATGCCTCTTTTCTTTTTTGTCTTTCCCCGGTAGTTTAATAGTTTTACAGAATTCATTGTGTTTTTCCAAGTAACAGCGGGACGTGGATGTTTGAATATACTAGTACAGTAAATATTTTCGTAACTTGTCAGTTCATCGATAAGAAAAATCGATAATACAGTAGACGAGACACATACATAAAACTGAAACATGACTTTTTATCGTAAAACAATTAACCGTGGGAGGGGTCTCAATAAAAAAACGTTCATAATAAAATATCGTACTAACATTGACTAAGATAACGCTGTAGTTATCTACGTTTAATAAAAGCGGATAACTTTAAATGACTTTTTTAATATTATTAATGAGTAATTATTTTTTTTTAATAAAAAGTAATAATCGAAGATATAGAATTAAAAAAAAATAGGTAAATTCACATTCTGAAATCGATACTAAGTCAAAATGTATATAAATAATAAAAGCGCAACTTTAAATGTGAAATTATTTAATTCTTTTTAGTTCTTTAGGACGACTGGACGAAGGAATATCACAATCTCAAGGTAAAAACTAGAATGTCGTTTAAATAGTTGCATTTAAAACTTCTTCTCCTTTTTTGCCGCCTTTGGAGTGAAATTTCTCCACTTCAATGATGGCAAAATTTTTCTAATCTAATTTTTCTTTATCTAAAAAAAATTAAGTATAGCCTTTTTAATAAAAATCCTTAAAATGCTTCACAATTGAAGAAAATTTCGCGTTACATATCTACAAAAACAGAATACAACCACATTAAAAATGAAACACAAACACTTTTTGAAGACTGAAGAGTATAGTGAAGTAACAACTTTTATACACATCCCAAAACTAGCTTCTGAGCAAAAGTCTTCTCTCATTTCTTTTAAAATAATTTTGGAGCAAAGAAAAGTCCGCTGCACTGCACTGTGGCTACACTTTGGCTGACATACATGTATTCAAATCATTTATAATTCCTTAAACATGCAGAATTTTTCACGATGTTTTCAAATCATCGCGTAAAATTGAAATTAATAATGTAGTTAATACCAACGTGGTACTAACTCATAAAATTCGTGTACTATCAAATTTACAGCGAGTCTTAGCTCCCGAACCACGGCTCTCTTATATAATATCGTATATGTAACAATATATCATTAGAAAGTGTACTGCAGTGTTTTAAGGAAAAAAGAACATTATTTTAACACGTTTGTCTGTCACCAGAGACTCGAAACTTTAAATGCGTCGCAAAACTGTATGACAATGCAACATTATCTCGCTTTCTTGTTTGTGCTTCTGTTTATTTATTATCTCTTTGCTGCAAATTTTGCTATCGATTTTAAACTAACTTGCCGATGAAGCAGTTTTTTTTAAACTCAGCTGAGAACTGGATGACAGACTATAAAGCAGAAACAATTGTTTAAATACTTCTATAATATACCAGGTTTTTAGGCGGACTAAAAAGTATTAATTTAGTGGTAGGACTTTTTTTCTGTCTAGGATACCGTCCGGATAAGTACTACTTTATTACGAACGTCAGTACGTACGAAGCGTCAGTAGCTAGTAACGGCAGGGTGCGGACCGCGAGCTCAAAAGGTCGTGGGTTCGAATCCGGCATTCGAGTACTGTCGTGAACCACTTCTAACACAAGCAATTATTATTATATTTAGCAAGAATATTAGTAATGTTTAATATCATTACTAGTATTTTTAAAATAAATAAATAAATAAAATATACCACGTTTTTAGGCGGACTAAAAAGTATTAATTTGGTGGTAGGACTATTTTCTGCCTAGGATAGCGTCCGGATAAGTAACATTTTATTACCTTTTCCTGCTGCCAAGTTCTCCAATCTAAATAGTGTAGCCAGTGCAATTACAGACTGTGAATCATTCCATGTTAGTAGTCAGAGGTGAAAACGCATCTGTAGACGGCTTTGTTAAAAGTTGGTTGCAGGTGTTCATGTAGACTGTAAGCTCGTCTCAATTTTATATAAAAAATCTCCTAGTCGTGTAGATTTATAATCCAAAACAGATTTAAAAAATTGGGCGTTTGCGATAGATAATAGCAAGGTGTGTAATAAGAAGTGCTCGATAAAGTAGCTGTCCTTGAGAAAACTCGCATAACAGATAATATGCAGTGCAATAGAGTTGTTAGTGACTTAGTTAAAGTAATCATGTTTTTTCTTTTTTTTATCTGTATGGAGTTGTAAATCAGCATGAAACTAGGATAAATTATTTTATAATTTTTAGTCTGTTTTGAAAAAGCATTACTTATAATTAATAAAAGTATTTAAATAATTACTTCTAACTTTACCGAATTGAATATTTAAGCTATGTAATGCAAAACCTTCTAATTCCTGTGAATTAAAAAAATTACTAGCCATCCTCCTTCTTACTTCTGCCGCCAAACAGCAGTTCTTCTGCTGTGTTTCATTTGAAAGTACAACAGAGCCAGTATAATTGGATATCTGACACCACCATTATGAATTCACAACATTATATTATAATTTGGGAGCTGCGGTAGCTGAGGGTAAATTTCACAGTACGTGAACAACCCGAGTTTATTCGCCGAGGACACCAATGAAATTGTTAAATGCAATTTTAAGAACTAGTAGTAACTTAATTATCGTACATTATTAATTTTAAGTGATGATTTACCACGTACGCAAAGTTGAAGGCAAATATCGTGGGGGAAGTCCTGCATTAGATATGCGTTGCACGTGAGAAATTAAAAATTTCCTTGCCGTTAAATCCTTTCAGTAACAAAAGTAGGCCTGCGCCCATCATTGGGATGTATATATATATTTTAAGATATACAAATAAGACGGTAAATTAAAGACTGAAAACTATGACGTTATTACAATTTCTACTCTCACAAACTACTCTTAAAAGTATTTCAATGGAATAAAGTAGAAAATGTCAAATAAAAAATCAAATGATAATTTGAATAATGCATATAATTTACTTCATAAAAATCAATTCGGTTTCAAAGAAGTCGCTCGACAACTGATGCCGGTGTTGAGCTGATTACACATATCTTGAATTCATAGGGAATTCAAGAAGTGCTTTGAGTATATTTTTTGACCTATCAAAAGCTTTCGATTGTGTTCATCATAAAACATTAATCAGGAAACTTCAACACTAAGGTGTAAAAAGTGGTGGTCTTAAATTTATTTTTTTATATTTAAGTAATAGAACGCAATAAGTTGTTATCAACGGTATCTTCAAGGTTAGGCTCAATTCTCGGCGCCTTTCTGTTTCTTGTCTATATTAATGACTTACCTTACATAGTAAGACATAAACACGATATAGTATTATTTGCTGATGATAATTCATTAATTTTCAAATTAAAACGACCATTATTAAAATATGGCGAAGCCAATAATGAAATCAAATGAACTCTCAAAAGACATTTCTGTTTTAAGTGAATAGCAGGTGGCCATAAGCTGCAGTAATTACTCACTTTCTAAAGCTCGGGCCACACTAACGAAAAATGCCGTTAATTATCGCGTTGATGGACGTTGAATGTAGGTGTAGCCATGACTTAACGCGATAATTTGACGACGGCATAAACAATGCCGTTTGCCGTTTGGCGATAACTCGAGTGGTGGTACATCAAAGAGATTAACGCACGAAATAACGCGTTGAAGCGGCCACACTACGTTTGTCTCATTGTGCACGGTGAGTGCAACAGGGTCGCACGTATGGCTATGATGGAATCGAATAATCAAAAAGTTATTACGTTTCTTGAGATTCTGAAAACAAAGCCAATACTGCAGAACGGTAATTGTATAAGTAAAGACCTATTATTATTATTCAACATATTTTTGTAAAACATAAAATAGGAATGATGTTTCACTTCGTACGTGTGTACACAATTATACGTACACTTCTTTTATAGAATAAGGGTGACAATAGAGAACACAGTCCACCTGATGATAAGTGGATACTGCGCTCCATAGACATCTACTGTTATACTCAATAAGTATATATATATATATATATATATATATATATATATATATATATAATACCAGCATAAATACTGAATATCATAGGTTCGAATCTGTGATTCGATTACTGTTGTGAGTCACTCCTGACACTAGTGGTAATAGCATTACCAGTATCTCTTTAAAAAAACATAAAAAACTTATCGTCCGATGATCTGTTAATTCGTTTGTCAGTCGATTTTTCGATTGATTCGATTTTCAATATTATGAAAAAGAGAATCTTATGTTTTAATCCCTGCCTGTTGGTTATAATGCTATCCTCCTGTATCAATTATATTTTTTCCAGTTCCTTGGCACTTGGTACGGCATTGCCAGGACAGACAGCGAACAACAAAATGGCGACTGTGCAACCTTGGAGTTGAATCGTGGAAATAACGTTATCAACGTAACAAACGAGTCCGTTAATAATAACTTCTATCAGTTAATCACTGGTACAGCGACGCATGAACAAGGAACCGCAAAACTCAGGCTTAATTTGTCTGAAGTGCAACGATGTGAGTTTTTTTTAAATGCTAATTATTGTTTTCCTTCCTTACTGCAACTTGTTTTGTTTTGTCTTGATTTGTCTTAAACTCTACGCTAGTTGTTAGGGCTGGCGTTCACAGGAGCAGACGTCCCGAACCTTTGAAACTGCTTCCCGTTGCCGTTCTGTGAGTAAGAGCTCTCTGGCTCTCGAGCCTCTAGCTCAAATGATATTAATATACTACTATTTTCCGAAAACCATGAAATCTTTCTGGAATTTACTAAGGTCACTTCTACCGTCACTGACAAAACGGAATTATTACATTTAAACGAATCTAAAGTTCTAAAGCATGTCGTTTTAAAAAATCTAATTGCATCTTATTACCACGTTTTTATTAAATCACTTTCTTGTTTGTCTGTGGTTCCGAGTGGAATCTTGCAACTATAGTTTCGAGTACTTCTCGATGAGCTAGAGACTTCAAATTTTGAACATAGCTCAAAATCTGATGACAACGTATTAATGTGGAAAAATAAAAAAATGTGGTAAATGAATATTTTTTAGTATAAAATATTTAAAAAAACACGTATTTTCTCCTTTCTCCTTATAAATTATAAAATATATACCAATATCATTATCGTCGCCATTAGGACCCATCATAAATCTATTTTATCTGAAAATAGTGATGATGATGATGATGATGAACATCTGATAATAATAACAACCATGGTGCCGTTGTAAGAGAACAGCTATTTCTTCCCGTGGGTATCTTAAATGACGACTATAAACGGCGGCATACCATCTCGCATATACCAGATGGAAACGACCAGATCAATGGGGAGCAGCGTCGAAGGTAACATACAGGTGTCGTGGCGATTGCAGCAATTTCTTCTCACAGTTGAAGATTTCACCTATTTCAGGTTGATAAAGAAAAAAATTAATTTCTACTAATAAAAACACAAACATGTATAAAAAAATTGTTTTAACGTTTGCTCATTTTTGCAGCCATCGATTTCTGGGTCCTGTTAACGGATTACGATAATTTCGCCGTCGCTTACTCCTGTGAAAATCGAGGAAATGTACAAAGAGCAGGTAAGTTTATCATGTGCCCAATATGAAATCAGTTATTAAAACGTCTGATTAAAGTTTCTGTTTTTAAAATCATACAATGTTTATGCTTGTGAGAATCAAACATAAAGTATTTTAAGTGACATTTTCACGTGGTAGGCCCATGCTGCAGCTATAATTAGTAGTATAGTTGAAGCACAAATAAGTCGACTCGACCGGGGAAGGACCAGGCTCTCACAAAATACCAGCGTAAAATGTATTTCGTGTGATGAGTGTAGAGAACCGGCGACCCTTTTTAATAGAAATGAGGCATTCTATCTTAGTCCTCACGGGTGGCAACACATCTGCATTTTGATTTGTAATCGAGGATAGATGTAGATGTCTACAGGACGCAGCAACCACTTACTAAACAGGTGGACTGTGTGCTCGTTTGTTAACCTTATCCTATACAAAAAAAAAGAATTAGACTATGTACATGATGTTTACTAGACAATAGGACTCTTTTTCGTTCTAGGAGTCTGCCTGGGTAGATATCACCCTCTAAGAGGTATTCTTACCTACCCGCCAAATAATAGTGCTTGTACTGTTTTGTTCCGGTCTAAAGGTTATCGGGAGCCAGTATGATTATAGGATGTGAGGCGTTCCATCTAAGTTTTCATCCATTCTATTCTAGTGACAACGACTCTGCTACTGATAGTCTTCTTTATTTGAAGTTGGCTTTATGAAACTAAGTTCCTTATCGGACGTTACGAATTTGACGGATGGGCGCTAGGCGTGAAAAAGTGTAAGATTTTTCCGTCACGGTCCCTTCTGAGGTAGTGTAGACGGCCTTGGCGGCTATAAGGAAGCGAGATGGAATAATATCCATCTTGGTCGCACATTTTCTTACGATTAATTTTAATAGACGCTAGTAATTCGTTTATTTGGAGTTGTTAATCAATAGTATAATACGTTTATCAATAATAATATACTACGAAAGAAAATTCGTTTCAACCGAGTGTTCCACACAACTGACGCATGTTTTTTTTTTTATTGGTTGAATGAACAATGCATTTATTTTAAGCTCCCTTAATGTAAGGAATTGCTGTGCTAAATATTATATTTACCTTACAGTATATCTCTGGCAGTTGGGAAGAGAGACGACGTATCCCACAGAGATGATGGAAGCACTTGTCAACACAACTATGAACACACTGCTTGGTATAAATTCGTCTGATTTGAGAAGGATTGAGCATTCAGAAAACGCCTGTTATGTTCTACCAGAAATAGGTAGAAACGAGCCTGTCATTCTCCCTGGACAATGTAATCCAAATATGACAGTCGTTACCAACTTTAATGCAGCGAGGGTAAGTTGAGAAAATAGAACACTTTTTAAATAAGTCGCACGCAGAAGACAGACGATGATCACCCCTCTTACTACGTTCGACGCTTGTCTGCTCTGCAATTCTTAAGACTAATAGAAAACTATAAAAATAAACGTAAATGACATATCTCACGTGACTTAATATTGATTCCATTCCTTTATATAGTTTTCTATTAGCGATTGTAGAAAAGTTCGGTTTATCTCGCAACACTGT
This sequence comes from Parnassius glacialis, assembly GCA_033319125.1. Classification (NCBI taxonomy): domain Eukaryota; kingdom Metazoa; phylum Arthropoda; class Insecta; order Lepidoptera; family Papilionidae; genus Parnassius; species Parnassius glacialis. The sequence goes on from JAVANC010000012.1 coordinate 10,004,873, forward strand.
TAGCAACGCTTTGATTTGCACGTGATGTCATAGCGCTATCTCTAATCTAATTATATATCTATAATATATAATTAGACTTCTGCGGGCGGGTTGTATCTAAAATAATTTAAAAGTAATACAGTAAAGTTAACTTATACATGTCCCACTGTTCGGTGCAGACCTACTCTCATTTCTAAAAGGGTTTTGGAGCAGGGCACTCTATAATTGGGGTAACTTGGCTTTATCTTAATTCGTGTAGGCAGACTTCAAATCACCAAAATAAAATACTTTTTAAATATCCCAAACATGTTTTCTCTCGACAGTTTCTTACGACGTCGAACATGTGGTAAATATACAATTTTACTAGAACCCACGATTTATCGATGCACTTTAAATTGCAATTTTCAATTTTATTGAAACACCTATCGCACGCGTAGGTATTAAATATGTTTAAAGCAAGGGCTTATCCCTTAAGCTCCACGATAGATACATAATATGGATACTAATAAAAAAAAACAATTTAGGAAAATTAAATTAAAACAAATGATTTTAAACGAAATGAAAATAAAATATTTTTAGTACATAATTCACGGATAGCGAATATGAAGTAATCTATGGTAAAGGTCTATGTCTAGGTCTAGCTTAGCAGTGGACTTTGGATAGTATATAACAGCATTAATAATAGTCTTAAAATCCCCCACTATTAACATTGAAAATTAAAATAAATTAGAAAAATAATTAAAAGCGATTAATTCTTTAGAAGTTGTTAACGGAACCAATTTCCGGAAGTTTTGTGGTGTCCGTGCAAAACAGTTCATAAATAAGACTGTTAGACTAAAAGCTCTAATAATGCCAAAAGTATAAGGGACTAATCACACTTATTCTGGTCAATTCAGCTTTTGTCCATAGAAAACACCAGTTTTTTATGGAGATGCGTACGCATTAGTTCAGCTTTCCGCGTCTATTCAGCTTTCGTGGCCAACAGGCATAAAATAAATGACGTGTGCTTCTATCATACGCAAGCTAACACCAGAGTTTAGCGCTGTTCCACCGCATTCAGCGGCTGTCCTCGATAATAAGTTGCGACTTGCATTGGTTTGATTCACAATCATATTGCATACAATCATCGAGAAAATGTTTAAACAGAAATTATTTTGTATTTTGTTTTTGTAACCCTGGTCGCAATAGCTCTGCAATTTTGTAAAATTTTTGAATATTCATCCAAAAGTGTTCTTTGAATTTAATATTGTTTTCTTTTAATTCGAGTATCAATATCGCGTATTCTCTAACCAAATTTCTTTTTCTCCAAAGGGGACCCATTATCATTTGCGTTTGCTTTTATTACGTTTCAGTTTTTCTAATTTTTTTTTAAAGAAGCGTAACGATAATAATATCGCGCATGGATCTGTCCATGTTGAGTGCAAAATACTAAATGAAAGTAGTTTACCATGAGAATGTAATCGGTTCTCAGTCATCCAGCGCTGTACGCGGCTGAGAAGCGTTTCAGCGGAGATAGCACGCTACTCGTATGACGGCCTTTTACTATCTTACGATGCTGTACGCGGCTGATAGAAGCGGAACTGTACAAGTGTAATCAAAATCCAGCGAAACGAAAATGGTGCTGAATAAATGTAGTTCCGCTCTAAATTTGAAAAGTAATTTGGGTGCAGATTTTTTGTCGAAAATAGAAGCGGTTAGTAACATAAAGTGAAAGATATCAACTATTTTTTCTTTCATTTATTGGCCTAGCTCGTCAATTTGGAAGTAAAATATAGAATTATTAATTTAGTTCACTGTTAATAGCACTTCTAGTATTATTTCAATAAAAAAAATTAATACTTAATGTGTGAGAAGTCTTACAAAACCCTTTCATTTTCCTTATTGTTTCTTGACACTCAGCCACATTGATTCACATCAGTCACGACATATGTTGCGCCATACGAAATAAATATTTATAGGCGATAAGCGCCAATAAAATTGCGGCCTATCTGATCAGGTTTGCCAGACGTCCTTTATTGTTAACGGCGTCCTCTATTTCACGACCAAAATTTGATTTTGTCCCCTAAGATGAAACCTTTAAGGAGACTACAGGAGCTACAGGAGCAGAGTTGCGGTCAGAGTTTAAAAATCACGATGAAGTGACGCATTATGTTAGAGAAACAAATTGTGTTATATTGCGAGTTGACATTTTTTTTATTAACAAATATCGCTACTAATACCGTAACAGGATCAATTGAAAACAATATGATATGCTCTATTTTTATCCTACAGTAAAGTATAAAACGGGAGCTGGCAACCCTATTTGATCTGGGACCGCGAACCTGTTAAACGCCTTTGTCAGCAGTGGATAGTTTTTGAACTTGTAGGGGACTTGAACCTGTACTTCTATTTTCTTTCTATTTTATTCTATTCTATTTAAGCCACCGTAGCAGCTCAGGAGTAAGTGCGGCCCTTAAAATGGTATAATACGTAAACACGCGCAGTACTGATTTACCACGTGTTTGACTGTAAAGGGAACACGAATTAGGACAGCAGGGTGGACTACTCATAGTCCCAAAACCCCGTCAAAGCTGCAAGGAAACCTGTGCCCAGCTGTAGGACACTTGTACGCAGCTGCTTTGTTTTACCTTCCTATTGTCCTATACGCTAAGTGTAACTAAAGCATTTTATTTAAATTAGAAACACAATTTTAAAATTACTTGTTCTAGTTTCAAGGAGTATGGCACGAAATCGCAAAGTACTACACCATCAATCAAGCGGGTACCTGTAACAGAGCCCAATACACATTAGTAGGAGGAGAGGTTAATGTTCTTAACAGTCAAGTGGTCAATCAAACATTGGAAACCATTAGCGGCAAAGCTATTGTCACCAGTACGGACGGCTCTGCAAGACTGAAAGTTACTTTAGAAGTAGCACCAAATGGTAAGTATCTATGTTAACACTTTCACTGTCCGGTTTCCAGACACAATAGTAAGACAATAGCAGTGCCCTATATGTAGTGCACGGGACAGCGAAAGGGTTAAGATGAGGTCAACAATTCGAAAGCTACTTAACCGATTCGTTGCGGCACCAATTTTCGACAACTTTTAGCTGTGGCGGCGAACAAATATTTCATGACACGCCGGACTTGTCAAGCGCCACAGACAATCCGCCATGTGTAAAAGTAATGTTCTTTTTTATGCTTTTTTTACTTGTTTAGACCTAATTAAGTTTATTTGACATCAAACATAAGTTACAAATGGAAGGGTACTTGTTTTTAGTGGGTAACTACGGGTTTTTTACGCGTTTTCTTTGAAATTGGGAGTAAGTGACTTTTTTTATGAAGAGATTACAAACCTTTTGTACTATTTTTTGTTGTTATAAAAAAATCATTTATATAAGTAGGTACAGCTAAATCACCCTGGAAACCTTGCTTTTTATTAAATTAAATTTTTACCTAATAATTACTTTTGTAAATATCAAAGAATGAAGAACCTTAATTTGAAAAAAAAAAGGTATATCATTCATTGATATTTACAAATGTTAAATATTATTTAATGTTATACAAATGTAAAAGTAAAGTCGATCTGAAAACGTCTAAATAGTAAGAATAGCAAAACAAGTGTTTTCAGGAAAAAAACGCCGGCGCTATACGGCGGCGGATTGACAAAAGACTGATGAAAGATTATTCATGAACGGTTTCGAACTGTTTCCAGCAAAAATAAACCTTATACCATATCACAAGAGCACATGGTACTTCATAGGTCTATTCGGCCATATGATAGTAATAAGACGGCAGTTCAACCATTTTAAGCAAAATTAAACAATATGACAATCGCATTGTTTTTTTAACAGTAGACTTGTTTTCCAGAAATTTATTTACAACTTGAGTTTGTGAACGATCGTAATAAGTGCTATTATTTGTTATGTATTAGACACTTTTTCCATAACATGATTTAAAACCCACAAAGTAAAAATAGTACCATGTACACGTTAAAAAAGGTCAACCCCTAAAAATTTCAAATTTTCAAAATATCCAGAAACGAAGCTGCATGCATGAACTACTCGCAAAATAATGAATATTTTGTTCTGGATAAATTTTCCAAAAAAGCAATTTGAGCGAGTTATAACGATGTTTAAAAAGACACGACTCGCGTGTCATACGCCACACGCACAAGTAATCGATGGCACGCCTGGCGTGTCACCCACACTGAACCGGTTAAGTAAAATAGATTGATTTTAGAATGTCACTTGATGGGCACTTAGCAGGAAATTTTATTATATATTGCGAATATTGACCATACAAACACTATATGTAATTATACAATACAAATCATGTAATTTCTAATTTCTAATACCGTGACTTTAAGGGTAATCTAGTTATCCCAAACACTTAAATAATCTTTCTTCAGTTTAATATTAATATTTAATATCTTAACTAAATATTTTGAAAAAAAGGCGATAGTTTAAAAATAAACATTATTTTAAAAAGATTAAATATGAAATCTATTCAAAAAAAACAAGGTTTTATAGGCAATGCTGAGGGCAAACATCCAAGTCCATCATCAGATCAGCCCCATGGTAACATATTATTACATTTCCATCGAAGATACAAATACTACGCCAAATTTCAGCTCAATCGGATGGCAGCAAGTGCTACGAAAATTGATTACAAATTTTAAAATATCCTTGACATATCTTGTAATAAGAATGCGTGAATACGTGAAAAAATATGATTGTTTCTAAGGCCTTTATCACTCATTTGAAATTAATAATTGCTGATTAATAGATTCTAGTAATCCTCACAAAAATCACTGATTATTATATCCGAGCACAGAAAATTGCACCGTATTGTAAAGAAGTAACGGTTAGAATAGGTGAAATAATAATTAGATACCTTGATTAGGGTAGGCAACTTAGGCTATCGTTATTTTGTTTTCTTTAATCTCGGCTTAGTACCACGAAATAACAACGTGCAACTCTATATCAATGATTTTTTAATTTTGATCTGGTATACAACGTACACGTGGTAGAGCCATGCTGCAGTTATATTAATAGTATAGTTGTAGCACGAATGGGTTGGCTCGACCGGGGAAGAACCATGCTCTCACAGAATACCAGCCTAAAATAGCAGCTTAACACTGCTGTATTTCGTATGGTGAGTGCAGAGAACCGGAGACCCTTTTTACTGGAAACGAGGCATTCCATCTTAGTCCTCACGGGCGGCAACGCATCTGCATTTTAATTCGAAAACGAAGATAGATGTAGATGTCACAGCAACCACTTACCATCAGGTGGACTGTGTGCTCGTTTGTCAACCTATCCTATAAAAAGTATGTGACAAATGAACTTACAGTCCATCCGATGATTGGTGGCTATTGCAGCCAATGGATTCCTTCAACAAATAAAAATTTGTTTAAAAATCATCATATATCAAATTTGTTTAAAAAAATATAACCTCGTTCATTTGCATGATTTCTTTTAATTTTAATTTTGTGATTAATTTCAAATGTCGGCCCTACATAAAATATGTAATTATCGGCTATTTAAATCAATTGACGTCAATTTTCATGAGTCTGCTGCAAATATTTAAATTTTGGTTGTAATCGACTATACGAGTATTTTTATCTTATCATTATTGATACTGCTCTGTACCTTGTTAATAATAAATGAGTATGTGTCGCTTCCAACAAAAGTTGGAAAAAATGTTACTATTGGAACTCATTTTTAGAGTTCCGTACCCAAATGTTAACCAACCGGACCCTATTACTAAGCCTCCACTGTCCCTCCGTCCGTGCGTCTGTCTGTCAGTGGGCTGTATCTCACTATCCGTAATAGGTAGACAGTTGAAATTTTCACAATATGTGTATTTCTGTTGCCGCTATAACAACAAGTAATTAAAAATTTAGAAAATAAAACTCAAAAGGGACTCCCCTACTAGAAACGTGTATTACGATGGTACGGAATACTTCATGCGCGAGTCTGACTCGCACTTGGCCGGTTTTGATTTAAATTTGTGACTTTACTGCGACTTTTTTATGCGTTAGAGTCACGCTGGAGCGTTATTGTAGTTCAGCTCAACCGAGTTAGGATCTAGTCTCACATAATATCGGCGTAAATAGCAGAATAATGCCAATGAATATAAAGAACAGGAGACCCTTTTCACTCAGGGTTGACAACGCGTCTGCATTTTGTTTCTTTAGCGATGTTAGTTTATGATTCATAGCATTTACTTATCACTATGCGGACTATGTGGTCAGTTGTCACCCTTACTCTATAATGATAATAAAAAATCTTTAACGCCGTTTATGAACGTATAGTGACACTAATTTCCGTATATAGGATACTATACTATACTATATGATACTATATATATTTCCGTATATGGATGATATATAAGTTATATAATCAATATAGGAAAACAAATATTATAAGTAAACATTTTCTTTAACATATTATCGATTAACGATACCACGTCAAAAAATAAATAGCCCAGAATATGATAAAGACATATCGTTTTTTATCATAAGTTCCTATAAGATAAGATCACCGCATTGTTTCACCTATATCAGATTTTGTTCAGGAAAAATGCACATAACACTGATAATTGTAATGTCGACAAATTTTAGAATAGTTTTATTTAAATCACTTATAAGCTTTTTATAAATAAAATTGTCTATTACACTTACTAAGTTACTTACTATATCCAGCACAAATCCACCGCTGAATATAGACATAGACCCGTAGACCCTTTTCACTGGAAACGAAGAAATCCATCTTAGTCCTCAGGGGTAACAACGAATCTTTTTTTCTTAATTGAGGATAAATGTAGATGTCTATGGGCCACAGCATCCACTTATCATCAGGTGGACTGTGTACTTTTTTGTCACCCTATTGCCCAAATTTCTCTACACTCACCATACGAAACACAGCAGCACTAAGCTGCTATTTTACACTGGTGTTCTGTGAGAGCGTGGTCCATTCCCGGTCGAGCGGACCTATTCGTATAATATTGCTGTAGCATGACTCTACCACGTAATAACCTGTATGTATGAATTTACTGAAATTTTTAAATTCAGTTCTTACTCACAGTTTTTGGCTCAGTACTTCTATGGCAATGCTATATACATACATGTATATAGACAAAAAATTATGACATTAAAAACCAATACGGCATTGCGAACGGAATTATACTCGTAGCTGAATACACACAATATTCCATAAGGAAGATTGCTTATGTTATTGATTTATATCTTAATATTATTTTCTTACAGTTTTCGCAGAATCCGAACTTTGGATATTGGGAACTGATTACGATAACTATGCTATATCATATACCTGTGTCAACCTTGCTAACAATCAAAAACGAGGTAAGTTAATAGACGTTCAATAAAATAGAAGTGTATGTTAAGTTGTAAGTTTTTTGTTCTCTTGCTATAAACTAAATATTTCTGTATTAAATTCTGTTGTATACTTAAAGAACAATAAGAAAATTGCTCTTGTCGTTTTCATAGTCATATGGTTTCCTACTAATCATGGTTCAAACTTCATATTTATGAGAATTTGCAACTAAATCATCATCTCAAAAATTTCATCTCCTACTATGATACTACCGCCATGGATTTCACTAAAAGGTTTCATCTACTAGATGTTTATTAACTTAAAACAATAAAAATAATAATTCTAAAACATTATTTCAGTAAACAGTTGGATTCTCAGTAGATCTAGGCAACTATCAACTACTTCGCAAGTTGCTGTCAATGAATTAATTAGATCTGAAATCGACTTAAATGAACGCTTCTACACGGAAACTGATCAAACGGACACAGGATGTTTCTTCTTCCCCAATCCAGTCCCAGGTCAACCGGTGGTCTTCCGCGGACGATGTGACATGAGCATACCCGCTATGCCTGCTTTTGATCCTGAAAGAGTGAGTGCCACGTCATTATCAACAATCAAGTTTCAAAAATTAATAACTTTTTTTAATTAAGCTCTTTCTTTCATCTTCCCAATTTTGAAATTGCGTGCACAAATATACATTTTTTTATGAAATGAGGATAACAAACGAGCACACAGTCCACTTGATGGTAAGTAGTTGCTGTGGCCCATAGACATTTATAGCCATCCTCAAGTGCAAATCAAAATGTAGATGATTTGTCACCCGAGAGGACTAAGATAGAATGTCTCGTTTCCAGTAAAAGGGGTATCCGGTTGCTGTGTTTCGTAAGGTGAGTGTAGAGACACTCATCATACGAAAAACAGCAAATTTAAGCTGCTATTTTATGCTGGTATTCTGTGAGAGCGTGGTCCTTCCTGGTCGAGCCGACTCATTCGTGCTACAACTATACTACTAAATACTGATATAGTTGTAGCATGGCTCTACCATGAACATAAAGAAAAAAATATACATATACTAAAAATATATTGTAAATATTTTTTAACACTGCTGAGACTTGTTAAATAATCCTCCTAATTTTTTGCTCAAATTACTTTTCTTCTTCATTCGACTACAGCAAGGAGAGTAAATATTATTATGTATGGGAATGTATATCCGTTTCTATATTGGGTCGTAACACCCAAGGTGTTAGACATTATCAAATATGTCTCAATCAATTTGTTATAATTGTGGGGATGATGCTCAAAACCATAATTTGCTTTAGTTATTGTTCTGAAGGGATATGACGTCATCATTAAATAAATGTGACGAATATTAACTTTAAAAAAAATCGAATTAAAAATAATAATAAGCCAATTGATATTGAGTATCTTGAGGAAAGTGTCTGGTATTATATCACTTGATCAATAATAACATAAGTTTATATGCAAAGTATTTTTTTTATTTCAACCAGATAATTTATACTTATTTTGATTCTTTGTTTTTTTTATGTGCCTTATGAGTTTTTCGTTTCAATTTTTTAGTATATGGGACTGTGGCATGACATAGAGTCTTATCCATCAGTATTTCAAGGAGGCTCTTGTAATAATGCTTTCTATACTCTGACTGATAGTTCAGTTCTTGTTTACAACACCCAAGTAATAAACCAACGTTTAGACACTATCAATGGAGTAGCCGTTCCAGTGGCCACCGACGGAAGTGCCAAACTCGAAGTCACATTCCCGATTGCTGGGACTAATCGTAAGTAATATCAACTATTCCGATAAAGGTGTGAAAATTGTAAAATTTTATTAAAATGGAACTCTTTTACAGTTAATGTAACAACTGACTACTGGGTTTTGGGTACCGATTACGTCAGCTACTCCTTTGTTTATACCTGTATAAATATTAATGAAGAAGAGAGTCAAGGTAAATGTTGATATTATTATTCGCTTTCTTCATTCAGACCATTTTTTTTATAATTGTTTAGGCTTTTACGCACAAAAATAGTACATATGGTGGACTAAATCTCCCAGGCCAAACTATTAGGCTAAGCAGAGTTATGCATACAGGAAAAGTGGATAAGAAAATCAACAATAAAAGGAAACTTTAAGAACTATAGATAAATACAAATAATATATATGTATAATATATTAATACTAGTCATTAATCCCTTCCGTTGTACAGACGGTTTTCTATAACCGCCACGGTTAAACGTCTAGCAGCTTTAAAGTTGCTCACTGTCGCCGGTCTAGGAGATTTAAAGTTTGACTTACAGCCGCCATGGCCTCTTACGACATTTACAAATGGAAATGAGGTCTCTCTAACGTCTCTATCATATCGTTGGTATTTATTTGTTTTGACTTTGACGTTTTCTATTGACGTTAAATGAAATAATTTCCATTGTTTATATAAATTTATGATTTAAATGTATTCTTCTCTTTAAGTCTATGCCTGGAAACTTAGTAGAACAAAACAAATGCCAGCTGCTGGCAACACAGCCATCAACGCGATTATGAACACCATACCAGTCCTAGATCAAAGATACTTCGTTGCAAAGGATCAAAGCAGAGAAGGCTGTTTTTATTATCCTGAACCACAACCAGATGTGCCAGTTGTTTTCCCTGACCAGTGTGACGAAAACATAGAAGTTGTTAGAAATTTCAACTTGCAACAGGTGAATGGTTACTGTAATAAAACTGTCTAAAATGTTATTTTTACGTGAGTAAATATTAAAGTAAAAATGTTTTTCAGTTCCAAGGGATGTGGTATGAAATCCAAGCGTATCCTAAAGAACAACAAACGGGCCAATGCATTTCCCACAACTATACATCTGGAGCAGGCAATACATTAAGCTTAACATCTTCTAGTATCACCGACCAATTCCTTGGGATCACGAATGGCATTTTGTCTTTCAGTTCTACTGACTCTAGCGCGAAAATGACTATTACAATAACATCCAGCAATAGAGGTAGATATACAAACATTTTATTCTCATTATATTTTAAGTTTATTCTGAACGATGATTTTTATGAAGAGCTAGTATGCGCATTGATTGAGCGTTCTCACTTAAATTTCTTAATACGTCACTAACTCAAGGTCGATCCCTACCCCACGAATGAAATCAGCCACAATTTTAAGGACTGATTTGCCAGGTGCTCGGCGGTGAAGGAAAACATCCGGGAAAAATCTAAATGCCTGAGAAATTTACAAAATTTTAAAGGCATGTGCCTACTCACGTGTATTGGAGCATAAAAGCCTGCGGCAATCCACTGCTAGACATAGCCCTCTCCGAAAATTAGCATTTAGCTCGGTCCTCAACTTCATTATTTTATTTTTTACCTTACCCTACAATTTATGCAGCTACGATAAACAAGATAAATTATTCCATGTATCCTCTTCTACCGACTTTAAAAAGGAGGATTTACTCAATTCGACTGCATGTTCTTTTTTTCTCTTTTTTTAAGTGTTACCTCATAACTTTTGTCTGGATGGACCAATTTCGATGATTATTTATTCGAAAGTTGTTGCTTGTTATTTGGTCCCATATAAATTTGATCAATAGTGTTTGAGTTATTTGTAATAATTTATATTGAAGTCGGTTGTACAAAATTTTTAATTTTACATTATCCTTAGACCTTCTCTTCTTTTTATTTTTTATTTCGTCAATTTTATTGTCATTAGTTGTTTAAGTATCTTAAGGAGAGTTGCTTATTATAAATAATCTTTAATTACAAACGAAATGAAAATTTATTTCAGAGATAAGGATACCATTCTGGATTCTTAGCACTGACTACAACAATTACGCCTTAGCATACAGCTGTGTAAACCAAGGATCTGACTTTAGAAAAGGTAACTATACTTTTAATTTTGTCAATTATTTAATACGTTTATTTTAAATCTTATAATAAATTTTTATATGAAAGTTACTTTGCATAAATTATTTATTTACATTTGGAATGTAGTACCACTATGCCAGCGACAAAATTTACGAAGTACCAAAACATGCCTATTTTTTATTGAGATAGTAACATTTGAATTTCGGCCTCAGAAATAACTTCCGAATAATCGAAAACAGGAAAACACAAACCTGAACACATAGATACTCACTAATCCTATTCTTTATACAACGCTTATGCGATAAGATCGGAATTAAGCTAGGATGGATTTTTTTTAAATTAAGTTGAAGTGAAACACGAGTTGACAGTTCAACTGATGATATGTGTCTACTGCCGCCCGTGGACACTTGCAACCAATTTCAAGTAAAGAAGATTTCAGATGGGTTGTCATGTTGGTGTTGTTGTGTTGTCTGAGAACTGAGATATGATGCCATACACATTGCCTTGTAGCTATCTGTATGTTTTTCTTTTAATTTTTATGTTCCCTGAAATTGTTTTCTCAATGTCTGCGGTATTAGACAATCTTAGTAATTTTAAACGGGAAGTCTTACAAATTAATTAAATTATGAATAAAGCAAAACATAAATAAAGATGTATATAAGATGTAACGTCTGATCGCTCTCCGCTATAAGAATAGAGAATGAAGGGAGTAAGTTTAGTGCTATGCTTGCGCAGAGACTCATTCGTTATAATCCTATCCTGTGATAGTTAATCTCCGTTGAGACTGGCAACCGTGTTCAAAATTTCGTCTGAAAAACATTATTAGGTATATAAAAAAATATGATTTATAATTTAAAAGTAATGTTTTCTAAATTTAAAATGTGTTATATTTGTAGCATTATAACATACAACGATCCGTATTTTATTAGTTTTCAGCTGGAAACTGAGCAGGTCGAAGCAGTTGTCATCAGCAGCGAATACGACTATCAACAATATAATTAATAACAACGTAGTACTACGCGACGAGTATTATAACGACATCGATCAATCCAATCGCGCTTGCTTCTATTTACCAGACCTAGCACCTGGTGAACCAGTCATTTTGCCAGGACAATGCGAGCCTAATATTCAAGTTATTCAAAACTTTAACTTAACTAGGGTAAGAGTTATATTTTATCAATTTATTTTAGGATAGCGTCGCGGTAACTCAGGGTATAAGTGCTCGTTACAAATCACTGTATTCGAGCAAGGCGGGTTCCATCTCCACCGGCACCAATGAAATTGTTAGTTGCAATTTTGCTGTTTTAGTTGAAAAGTGCTGACTACATGCTTGGCGGCGATAGAAAACATCGTGATGCATAAGAAATATAAAAAATCCATGACATGTGAAGTTTGTGAAGCGTGGTGGATATTTCCTAGCTCTAAAACTCTCTCAGTAATGACAGGACGGCTGTGTCCAGCAAAGAGTTGTAACTTTATCTAATAACCACGTGATCCTTCACTGCTGATCGTGTATGAAAACTGACAGTCACTTAGCTACAGGAAGGCCTGTGGGTTTCCTTAGGTGATAAAATTCGTTAAAAATTCATCCGTACGAGAACAACAGACATGGGTCAATGGATCAATAACTTCGGCGGTAATGGGCCGGCTATGAACTTGAAGAACAGAATACAAATCATAAAAAAGGATTCTTGAGCTGCAGGCGCGTGCTGGAAAGTGTAATATAAAGTGACCCTCCCCCCATTATATGAAATGACTGTTTCAGTATTTGACTTGTGACGGGCAGTAATGATGATGATGATGATGACTAAATTATTATAATTTTATTAGAAAATATTAGGAAATAATAGTATAATTTATTTAATTTCAAATTTTGAATTGATTGGTATATAATAAAAACACAAAAGTAAAAATTATATTCGTTAGTTAACTCTTTGGAGATTTTTTTTTAATAATACTGGCTATTAAAGATTATTCTTGCAATTAATTTTTCTTTATATTTACAGTATGCAGGCCGATGGCGTCTTATAGAAAGTTATCCCTTGGAATCTCAAACAGGAACTTGCAATGACGCTACGTACAGAATAAATAATAATGTCGTTGAAGTCTTTAACACACAAGTAATTAATCAACAACTGGATACAATCAATGGAACCGCCAGAGTTACATCCACTGACGGTAGTGCAAAATTACAAATAACTTTCCCAGGAAGTAAGTGAAATTGTGTTTTGTTATTGGATAACAGTTTTTTTTTTTTTTAGAAAAAATTAAACCGACTTCAGAAATATAACAAAATAATTTATACATAATAGCTTCTAAAATATGTGCTAAGGCAAGCAAGGGAAGGCATAGTGTATCGGATAATTAACTCGACTTCAGAAGCTAATATACCGACTTTTTTGTTATAGAATTTGGTGTAAATTTTAAAAAAAAGTTTAATTATTTCACCCTTTTGATTGGACTAACGAATATCATAAGTATAAGGAAACAACTAGAAAGTCATCTAAATGTTTTTTTATGGGATAGGGTGACAAACGAGCACACAGTGCACCTGATGGTAAGTGGTTGCTGTGGCCCATAGACATCTGCATCTACCCTTGATTACAAATCAAAATGCAGATGCGTCGTCACCCGTGAGGACTAAGATGGAATGCCTCGTTTCCAGTAAAAAGGATCTCAGGTTATCTACACTCACCATACGAAACACAGCAGCGTTAAGCTGCTATTTTACGCTGGTATTCTGTGAGAGCGTGTAATTTGCCATATTCAATTTTCTTGGCTCTGCCACAAAAAATATGCATTTATATCTTTCAATCTGAACAAGTTTAGCAAAGATATCATCTAAAAACAAACAACATAAACAAAGTAAATTGAAAATCTCATCCTTTTTAATTTACCTGAAACTAGGTACTTCTATTGACTGACACTATAATTTCAGTTGCAACAACACTGGACTACTGGGTGTTAGACACGGATTATGACTCTTACGCACTAGTATACAGCTGTAGTAACATCAACGCCCAACAACGAAGAGGTATTGTATGCTCAAAATCTACATTCTGAACTCACTGAGTAATTATATGCACAAATTCGTAATGAATATTTTTTAGAATTTCTTGCAATTTGCAAATCACACCGCACATCAACGGCCTTTTTAAGTCCCGTAATGTAGTTTAGCGTTTGGTTGCGCCGCTGAAGAGCTGTGTGCTTGAATCCTGCAACGAACAAAGTTTTCATGGTTTACAAATAACTGATCGGAGTCTGTATGTGCGTCCTTGTGCAATTTATGTATCTAAACGACCTCCACAATGTAGGAGGAAATTTTAATGTAGGGGTGCAGGGCTAATGGGTTGGTGAAAGCAGAGCTTAACAGGCTAAAGCGTTTTTAAATGAATTTTCCGCCATTTGTCCGGTCTCGAGAGCCCCATCCATTAAAGAAAAAGGCAAACCATTGGTGCGTGAAAAAGTTAACGTGGTCATTGGTCCGGCAGACGTTACGGGAAACGAATTAATATAAAATGTATTAATAACTCGACAACCATGTTGTTATCATAACTTCTTTCACATAGAATCTTTGTTAGCGAAATGGAGAAAGAAAGATATGGAAATGACTTCGTCTACCAAGACGTTTAGTACTGCAACCGTCAACCTGTCTGCCAAGCCTTGCAATTACAACAAAGCTTCCCTTTAATAATAGAGACTTATATCCACACGTGGACTTAAACGAACTCATAAAAAAGATAAAGTGAATTCTTAAATTTAAATATTAAGAAACTTGGGACTTTATTGTAAAAATACTTTTCTTTCCCCAGTTTTAAGCTGGAAGCTTAGTCGAACAAGAGACTTGACACCAACCGCTATTAACAACATCAACCAAGTCATCAACAACGTTGATGTCCTCAACAACCGCTTTTACGAAATCATTAATCAATCAGACGACGGCTGCTTCTATTATCCAGAGCCAGATGGCAACATCGTCACATTTAGAGGACAGTGTGATCCGAACATAAGGGTCGTAACTGGTTTTGATGCACAACGGGTAAAGACAAACGTTCTTATTTATTAAGTTATTATGTGATGTAGTAGCCCACACGACTTTTGTATTATGTTATTGGATAGTCTAATTATAGATTAGTCTAATTATTACATACATAATAAACGGTTTGTTTTTTTTTAAAGAAATAAGGGTGATAAACGAGCACACAGTCCACCTGATGGCAAGTGGATGCTGTGGTCCATAGACGTCTACATCTATCCTCGATTAAGAATCAAAATGCAGATGGGTTGATACCCCTAAGGACTAAGATGAAATGCCTCGTTACCATTAAAAGAAATCAACGGTTCTCTACACTACGATATGAAACACGGCAGCATTAAACTTCTATTTCACGCTGATATACCATGAGAGCGTGGTCCTTCTCCAGTCTAGTCGAACCATACTTGCAATCATAATAATAGCTACAAAATAGCTCTACCACGTATTACAATTTACTCCAACTAATGTGAATGTGATGAACACTTCTTTGAAAGTATTATTTTGTAGTTGACACCCGTATATCATTTTACTTTCAACGGTGTAGTGGCAATGTAAGAATATTTACTATTCTATTTCATCCCATGGGTGTCATAATAAGCGATATAGGGAAACATGAAATAGAAGATAGGCAGCAGCATCTTCCTCAATAACAACTCAAAAAACAAAAGAGTGCGGCTGCCAACCCGCTTGCGAAACGTAGCAACTATGTCAAAATCTGCCCCATGAAGCAATTTATTGGGGAGACCAATGTTCAGCAGTGGAGTCTTATAGACTGTAATAAATTGATAATGGACTTACTTTCAAAGTACTGTTATCTTGTTTTTTTTTTAATAATAATGTAAAATGCGGCTGCGAAACTGCTTGCGAAGCGTAGCAAATATGTGAAAATCCGTCCTATGGGGCAATCTATGGGGGAGACTAATGTTCAGCAGTGGAGTCTTATAGGCTGTAATAGATTGGTAATGGACTTACTTTCAAAGTACTGTTATCTTTTTTTTTTGTTAATAATAAAAAGATGCGGCTGCCAACCTGCTTGCGAAGCGTGCCAACTATACCAAAATCCGCCCTATAAAGCAATATTTGGGGGAGACTAATGTTCAGCAGTGGAGTCTTGTAGCCTGTAATAGATTGCTAATGGATTTACTTTCAAAGTACTGTTTTCTTGTTTATTGTTATGCGCGAAGACTAAGTTTGTCGGGATTTAATATTACAAATCTATCTACATAGCGTGTGTTACTACGTCACAATAATATACACGATCGGTAATTCAGAACAGCGAAACTATCAAGTAGCTTAAATAATTATTCACATCGCATTTTTTACAGTACATGAATTTGTGGCATGATATAGAATCCTATCCAAATCCATACCAAGGAGGAACATGCTCTAATGCATTCTACGAAATCGTAGGAGGAGGCGTTGATGTGTATAACACGCAAGTAATAAACCAAAGACTAGATACCATCAGAGGAATTGCCACTTTACAGGAATCTAATGACGCCAGTGCAAAGCTTACTGTTACCTTCCCAATTGCTGGAACTAATCGTAAGTTTTATCCTGTTTATTTTTACATTATTATTTTGTAGTATATTTTGTAGCAGAAATAAAATCTGACGGGAGACGTCAGTTTTGCTTAGAAATGTCATTAACGTGTGGTGAAGGTTTAAAAGACTTCACGTGATTTCCCATTTCGCGAGTGTGAGAAGAGGGAAATAAGACTATGGGGAAGGCCAGAGTTAGAGGGGGAGAAAGATAGACAGCAAGGTTTCCTATAAATATTGGTTTACACTTCTTTTTCTTCTTATTTTGCAGCTACTCTAAAAAGAATTCTGTCAACGTCATGTCAGTGATTTACTGACTTGTGTAATACACCTCATGTAAAATTATACATAGGCTACCAACGGAAAGCAACGTCAGAACATTGTGATGAATCCTGGATAAAAAATATATAAAAATACATTCTCACGACTCTCAACTTCGCTATGTCAACTTCTAATACCAGTTAATTGAAAAAATTACGAAATTACTTTTAATCGACAACAGCAGAGCCCAAGAGGTTTTATCCGACAGACGTGGAGTCCAAAAGAAACTTTTATCTCCGTCCGTAATTTCTTAATTAGAAGTCCAACTTGACATAATATATCTCAAATTTTTAATTTATTAAAAGCCAGCGCTTGACCACAATCCCACCTGGTGGTAAGTGGCAATGTAGCCCTAGATGGTAAATCACACTGTCTTAGCGTGACAAAAGCCTATTCACTCTTGCCTTGAAGACGCCCAGATTGTATTCGAATGGAAAGACAGAGGCCGGCAAATTATTCCACAGCAAAACAAAAGACGAAGCAAACCGTTTAGTTCTAATCTAATGTAATTTATTCATTTTGTGATTTTCAACTCACATTTTGATTTTCAAACTGGCCAACCCGACACAGGCATGTGTGTGATACAGATAATATTATGATGTTCCGTAAAGAATGTCAGTATTTTGCATACTCGCCAGCGCTTAGTGTACCATAGTGTGGTACACTAAGCGCTGGCGAGCATGCAAAATAAACCCGTAGGTGATGTAGGAACATGCATGAGTTAGTCTGGGTAGATTCACCATCTTACCTATTATGTCCACGGGCTGCAGTATCCACTTACCATCAGGTTAGTTCGCTTGTCATTTCATTTTATAAAAAGGTAATATGTATCAAGGACTTTTAGGTATGCAGGATAAATTATATTGACAAATATGACGGATATGAATTGACAACATTTGTTGATGGACTTTATTCCTGTAAATTGATTGCGTAACTTTTAGCACTCTTAATTTAAAAAAAATCATATTTGTTTTTTTTTTAGTAAACATATCGACCGACTATTGGGTGCTAGCAACGGACTATACTACATATGCTCTGGTATACAGTTGTAGAAATATTGATAATGAGCACAGACAAGGTACGACATTATTCTTTGGATCCTCATTTAAAAAAAAATCAAGTTATATAATTATCAAAAATTAACTAATAATCCGCTTTGTTTTATCGAATTTCAGTATATGGCTGGAAACTAAGCAGAACCAAGCAATTAACGCCACAGGCCGTAACTGCCATTAACTCGATTGTCAATACTGTACCGGTTTTGGACCAACGCTACTTTAATGTACAGGACCAAAGTTCTACAGGTTGCTTTTACTACCCCGAACCTGAACCTGATAAGCCGGTAGTATTTCCTGGTCAATGTGACGATTCAATTCAAGCCGTTTCAAACTTTAACTTGAATCAGGTAAATATTGGACAAAATATTAGTTGCATCTAAGTAATTTATGTTTTATCCCGCGTAAAAAGAAGTAATATTTCTGATGGATAAATATAAAATTAGGTTGAAATGGAATTTGATTTCATATAAAATACAAAATTCTCTCAATACCAAAAATGAGAATGGCCTTTTGACTTTCGGCCGCGATGTCTTGCGGGTAATACTATTTAAAAAAGTTAAAATAACAGCCCATTCAAAGCAAAGCTATTTACTACAAAGAAAATTGTGTTTAGCTGGGGATAAAAGGGGAGAACACGGATTTTACTCTAACGTTGGCTACAACTGAGAATCGAACGCAGGGTCCTCGGTACAGCGTTTACACTGTGTGCCACTACGAAACAACAGAATATATGAGGGGCTAGTCTTATTTTGTGATAGATTAAAGTCCTGTTTGTGTTCTTGCTTCTTCCCAGGGCAGAGGCTTTTTCCCAATCATCAGTAAAGGGTTAAAAATGACTAAAATAAGTATTTTTATTATTCCTATCAAAAATTATCTTATTTTAATCTAAAAACAAAATTGCATATTAACTGTAACGTAAACTTGCGTATCATTTTCAGTTCCAAGGCACATGGTACGAAATTCAAGCGTATCCAAAAGACCAGCAATCAGGTCAATGTGTTTATCATCAATATTCGACCAGTTCTAACGCACTCAATCTGCAATCGTTCAACGTACTTAATGATACTTTGAGACTTTCCAACAGCGTAGTGACTATCAACTCTACAGATTCCAGTGGGAGATTACTGATCACACTTACTCAGGGCAACCAACGTAAGTGCTTAATAAACTCGTTATGTAAATTATGTTTAATACCATTGTTTTGTATAGTAATGGAACTATCTACAGGATAGGTTTAATCTATGGGACAAACATAGGACATGCACAACAGTGGATTTTTGATTCACCATCATCATCTTCATCATCATTACAGCCATTCACAGGTCCACTGCTGAACATAGGCCTCCGCCAAGGAATGCTATAAATTACGGTACTGAGCCACCTGCGTCTATCGACTTCCTGCATGTCTTATACCAGGTTGTCACTCCATCTAGTGGGGGGCAACCCTAAATGGGGATTATTGATCAGTTGTAATAAATAATATCGTCGTGTAGTATCATAAAATACTCAGAAGATGATTTAGCTAACTATATAACTATCTTGTGTGTATATCACATAAAGTCGGGGGCAACATTTATGCAAAATCAGGGATTGTTCATTTTCGAGCCTGAGTTTATTGTAATTTTCTGTTTAAGACACTATCCTGACTCCGATTTCATTACATCAACGTTACACAAGTAAGTTAGGAAGATTAAGTACTTATTGCACTCAAATGTTTTATAAGCAGTTAGTAGCCTCCGATTATTAAGAAGACACCATGTAGTGGTGGTGTAAGAATATCCACTACCCCATATCGTCCAGCGGGTGTCGAAAGAAGCGACAGAGGGAAACTGAAACAGGAGATGTGTAGTACATCATTTTCCTGATCACAACTTAAAATTATAAACTGCGGTTGCCATCCCGCCTGACAAACGTAACAACTGTAGCAAAATCAAATCATCATCAAAATCGATCATCAAAATATGAGGCAATCTATAGGGGATAGACAGAAGTAGACTTTTAGAGGCTGTAATGGATGGAATGGATTTAGAAATCCTCTTCTATGTCAAAATCCAGCTAGGAGGATAATCACATCATACTAGATGTGATTATCCTCTTAGCTGGATTAAAATTCGACAGACCATCAATAAAAACTAACATCAAGGGTGCACGACATCAGATACTGCTACCAACAATCTGTGCAACAGTTGTGATAATTAAAATAAATTCCCATTAAAATAAATTCCCATGATTACTTTTATTGTGCTAAATGTCCTGATAATATCGACCAAGGGAATGTACAGCATGGGAAGAAACACGCAGCAAAATTCATATGTTCTTGATGATTACTATGATGACAATTAAGAAATATTCGTTTTATGCAGAAATTCTGTGTTTCGGATAGAACTTCACTTTGTCAGTCCATAAACTGTCTACAGCTGGATAAGAACTCCTCCTATAACAAGAAAGATTTGTCATCATCGCCATGTTTGTTATTTAAAGCACTTTTTGAAAGTCCACTGTCAGCAATGGTTCAGACCAGTACCTAGATAACTCGTATCTTTGACGTTGCTTCCGTCACCAGTCTTGGTATTATACATGGGGAGCCCTTTTTTATAGCATAAGAGTGACAAACGAGCACACAGTCCACCTGATGGTAAGTGGTTGCTGCGGCCCATAGACATCTACATCTATCCTCTATTACAAATCAAAATGCAGAAGCGGTGTCACCCGTGAGGACTAAGATGGAATGCCTCATTACCAGTAAAAAGGGCCTCCAGCCACCTGCACTCACCAAGCGAAACGCAGAGGTAAACCTCTACTTCACGCTGGTATTCTGTGAGGTCGTGGTACCAACCCGGTTCGAGCCGGCCCATCCGTGCGACACCAAAAGCTGCCGCGTGGCTCTACCACTGTTAAAACGTATGTAAAATGTGTGTTTTTAGTGGATACGAGGCGTTCCATGTTTGTCCTCAGAGGTGACAATGCATCTACATTTTAATTCTTAATCGAGGATAGATGTAGATGTCTTTGAGTCACAGCATCCACTTACCGTAAACCTCTATTCTATTTTAATAAAATCAAATATTAAATATTTATTTCTACATCTATGCAAAACCAAATGATCTACCGAGCATTTCCTCATGTCGCCTTTGAAAAGCACATGATGAGATGGGATGGTGGATTTAAAAGGAGGCACTTTACAATATCAAACTACTCGTATTAATTTGAGCATTGTGACACGATCTAAAACCAAAATTAACCCATAGGATTGTTTAAGTTATAGAATGTGGAACTTCCTATATTTCAAGTTTAAAGTCTTAGAGACTGTGACAGTGATTTAAAGAAATAATTGCAAATCATTATGAAAATCAATGCAAGCATTGCAAACAAGAAATCAAAACTTTATTCTAAAGTATTTATACAGTTACATGTGTTACATTTTCGGTTTCAGAAATTGAAATTCCTTTCTGGATTTTAAGTACAGACTACAACAATTACGCTTTAGCATACAGTTGTGTAAATCGTGGATCAGATTTTAGGGCAGGTAAGTGGTATTAATGACATGAGATGAAGTAGGTACTGCCATACAGAACTATATAATCATAATTCATTTTTTACCAGTTTACAGTTGGAAACTCAGTAGAACGAAGCAGCTCTCCGCAGCCGCTAACACAGCTATCAACAATGCTATTCAAACCATCACAGTATTGGACAATATGTACTATGAAAGTATTGATCAATCAGAGCAGGCTTGTTTCTATTTACCTGATATTCCACCAGGTCAATCAGTGGTGTTTACCGGACAATGCGACCCTAATATTAGGGTCGTGCAAAATTTTGATCCAGTCAGGGTAATTTCTTTTTATTAAATAGATGATGAATTATAATACGCATTAGTTATGTTTTATAACATGAAAATAGGTAAAAAATTAAAAAACGAACATAATGTTTTTAAATTCTATTAAAAAAATAACAGTCAATCTAATACCAAGAGAATACAGTGCCGTTACGCACATCGTTACACTGCCATCTATGAATACATGTAACCAACTTCAAACAACGCTACTACGAGCTAAAATAAAATTTCTCACAGTCTGTTATTATATCGGCTCTATACTTAAACCAAAACAACATTGGTGGCAGAAATAGGGAAAGAGCCTTACTATTTAGAATTTAAACAATGCGCTGTCTCACTATTTTCTCGTATGACTATCAACACTTTTGTTCCTTAAGAATTTTTATTACCATCGTTCGAAAAAATATATAATTTTCGCCTTCTTTACAGAGCATAAACTGAATAAAATATTTAAAAATTATAATCTTGGGTTAGCTCCTTGCTTTTGTATATATTACAAAACTTATATACTTATGTCTGACTAATAAACTATTATAATTTTTAGTACATGGGCAGATGGAGAATGATCGAAACCTACCCATCAGATTTTCAATCCGGAGCATGCAATGAAGCTAACTACAGACTTCTACCTGATCTAACTGTAGAAGTTCACAATACTCAAGTAGTCAATCAAGATTTAGATACTATAAATGGTTCTGCAATATTAGCTACGACTGATGGAAGTGCGAAGTTACTAGTCACATTCCCTGGAGGTAATAATTTTGAACATTCAAATTGGCAATAAAATGGTACACCAAGAACGATTAAATTGTATTTCACCACGTGTTTATTAACTCGCTTTAGTGTATGTCTGTTCCGGTCTAGTAATTGATTTTAAACTAAATTTCCGATGACGTAAGAATATGAAATTACCACAGTAATTTTATAAAAAACAAAACATAATATTTTTTTATTTCACTTGTACAATCATAATAATAATGTTCTTTAATTTGAAAGAATATTGTAACAGTTAGGCCTTATACACAGAACTTTCTGACATATTCTCTTAATCATATAAATAAAAAAAATTATAAAGTAATAATTAAATTTTAATTTATAAATATTAAAATTTTTATGTAAATTAATAAATTTCGATATACCAATACTTAGGTTGATTATTATAATTTATATTTATTCATTTTTATTTTTTTCAGCACCGCAGCCATCCGATTACTGGATCTTAGACACTGATTATGATAACTATGCCTTAGTGTACAGTTGTCAAAACATAAATAACCAACAGCGAAGAGGTAACGAATAAAGCCAATAAGTTCATGTTCAGTGTACACCAACTTAACCATTAATATAAAACATTGTTTATTTCAGTATGGAGCTGGAAGCTAAGTCGAGCGAAACAGTTATCTGCCACGGCAACAAACAACATTAACCAAATCGTCAATAGGATAAACGTTTTGAATAGTCGCTATTATATAAATATTGACCATTCCGACACCGCTTGCTTCTATTTCCCCAACGTAGCACCGAACACACCTGTTGTATTCCGCGGCCAATGTGACCCCAATATTCCTGTAGTCAGGAACTTCGCCCTAGCTCAGGTAAATTAAACCTTATGGTTTATATCTTCCTTTCGTCCAAGTTTATCAAAATTTAAAAATGCATAAAAATTCTTATAACTTCTCGTTAATGGTCTTCATAATTTTTATTTACAAAAATAATAATATTCATCAACCTGATGGTATTTTTTGAAGTTAATCACGCATTACCTTAGAATTCTGTACTATTTCTTAGAATAACAGGCAAATAAGCTGGGTGTCGTAACAACCAACAGAGGAAACAAATCAGGGGATTAGCAGCAGCGTGTTTTATTAACGACTAGAAATAAAAAAAACTGCGGTTGCCACCCGCTTACCAGCGTGGCAACTATGGCAAATATTCTCTCTTTGAGGCAATCTGTGGGCAGTCCTATATTCAGCAGTGGACTTTAGAATATTCCAGGAGGAATCGGCGCATGATTACCGAAAACTATTCCACCTCAATTTTTTACGCGATTCTCTTCAAATTGTTCCTACTGATGATAATGCATGCAGGAAACTCGGTGCCATATTGTTTAAACTGAATAACTTAAACAATAAAGCTTTATAATCATAATCTAACTAGTTGACCCGGCAAACGTTGTTTTGCCATATACATTATTTCTAGGAAATATTTTTTACTTTTAAAAATCGCGATTAAAAAATGGGGGTTGATTATAGAAGGGTGAAAATTTGAATTTGTATGTATTTTAATGCTAAATCATAATAAAATAAAAATAAAAAAAAATCTCAAAACCACTAAAAAAATGTAGGGTTCGGCCACCCTTATCATTTAGGGGTTTGAAAAACAGATGTTGGCCGATTCTCAGACCTACCCGATACGCACACAAAATTTCATACAAATCGGTTCAGCCGTTTCGGAGGAGTTTGGTAACAAACACCGCGACACGAGAATTTTATATATTAGATATCCCCAAATTATCACAACTTTACTTCATTTGCAAAAAAAAAGCTATATTTTTCTTTTATAATTTCAGTATTTGGGCTTATGGCATGACATCGAATCATATCCAAGTCGGTTCCAATTTGGTACCTGTAGCAATGCTTACTACACTTTGAACGGCAGTGTAGTCGATGTGTTCAACACCCAAGTAGTAAACCAAAGCTTGGCTACTATTGATGGAGTTGCTACTCTCGTAAGTGATCCCGAGAACAGTGCCAAGATTGTTGTCACTTTCCCAGTCGCCGGAACTAATCGTAAGTATTTAAAGGGTGGTTAAACATAGATGAATTTTATTTCTCGCTAGCGATCCGTACCGCGGGGGTTATTTCTAGATCTCGACACAAGCGCCACCTACCGGGTCACACACAAAAAATTTCACATCACATAAAAATGGTCTAGCCATTCTGAACTGATGATCTTTTATACATGCGGCATTTTTTATAGTATAGGGTGATAAACGAGCACACAGTCCACCTGATGGTAAGTGGCTGCTGTGGCCCATAGACATCTACATTTATCCTCGTTTGCGAATCAAAATTCAGATGCGTTGCCACCCGTGGGGACTAAGATCGAATGCCTCATTTCCAGTAAAAAGGGTCTCCGGTTCTCTACACTCACCATACGAAACACAGCAGTGTTAAGCTGCTATTTGACGCTGGTATTCTGTGAGAGCGTGGTCCTTCCCCAGTCGAGCCGACCCATTCGTGCTTTTATTATAGGATAGGGTGACAAACGAGCACACAGTCCACCTAATGGTAAGTGGTTACTGTGACACATGTGACATCTACATCTATCCTCAATAAAGACTCAAAATGCAGATGCGTTATCACCCGTGAGGACTAAGATGGAATGCCTCGTTTCCAGTAAAAAGGGTCTCTGGCTCACTACACACGAAACAGCAGTGTTAAGCTACTATTTGACGCTGGTATTCTGTGAGAGCGTGATCCTTCCCCGGTCGAGCCGACCCATTCATGCTACAACTATACTACTAATATAGCTGCAGCATGGCTCTACCACATATAAAAAAATATTTTTATTATATAGATTTATTATATTGTATACTATTGTAATGTTTCGTAATATCTAATATTAATATTACATTATTACATCAAAAACAACTCATACAACAGTTGCAATTTTCGTTTAGCTCTGAACTATGTGTAAATGGTAGGCCTAATTAATACAGCGCTCCGCCACTCAGTTCTGTGGAAACGCGTAAGGAACAACTCAAAACCTTAACTTACCGCGTATACCGGTGAAATTCCTTTGAATATTACCTTAAGCATCGCGTACCAAAAAATCAAAGTAGAAATATAAATTGAATTGGAAATAGACGAAACTTATTAATACAAATAAATAACAGAAGAATCTCGAGTTTTGGTGATCATGCAAAATGTGTTGTCTGAAACCTGCGGCGGAGCTATTGCGCCAACTCAAGACTTTTTACTAAGTTACCTAGGCTTAGATAATGGTTTGTAAAAAAATGTTTTTTTTTCAGTGACTACATCAACAGACTATTGGGTGCTTAGTACAGATTACACATCTTACGCGCTTGTTTATTCGTGTACAAACCTGGATGAGGAAACAAGACAAGGTAGAAACATTTTTAAAAATACCATTTGTATCTATTTTTATTTGTGGAACTTATAATAGAAAAAATACGTTAAAACAAAAACTTAAAATAAATTTACGAGATTGAACACAAAGCTTATAATAGTTAAGTTTAGCCATTGAACATCGGCCTTACAATCAATTATGTTTGGAATTGACTATTTTATAGTGTATTTTAATAAGTAACAATAACTTAAATAAATATAAATTGTCTAAAAAATCTTAAATATAAATTCTAACGTTAATCGATGGCATTCAGGTATAGTCGTAATCCATACATTTATGACCATTCCTAAATCGAAGAAAATTATGTTAAGGTCTCGAGCATATTATACCAAAAAGTGATAGTTGAATATATATATGTATATATATATATATATATATATATATATATATATATATATATATATATATATGCATGTTTATATACATCGTCAACTATTACATTTTTGTTTTCCCTTTTAAAAATATAATTTAGTTAAATCTTTAATATTTTATTTTTGGCCGTTCGTGGAGAAGGAGAGATCTCCAGCCGGACGGTAGTATAGAGTATAGTGTATGCAATATTATATATCATATAGTGTACATAATACAAGGTCTGTTTACAATTTTTTATGGCACGATTAACATTTTAGGTCGAGCTTTTTAGCTATATTGGAGTGGTTAGCGTGAATTTTAGTTATGTTAATAGCAAGTAATAATCACTTCTTAAATGAAAAAATTGTCTCGGTCCGTAAGCGTCTGGTGACAACCCTATCACTCATTAAATTATTGTTTATACATAATACATTGTAGAATATAACAGAAAAATCAGAGTCAAATATATAATACCCACATTTTGTTGCAGTTGGCAGCTGGAAACTTAGTAGAACAAAACAGCTAACATCTAACGCGGTTACGGCTATAAATAATGTTATAAGGACTATTCCAATATTGGATGACCGTTATTATCAACCAGTGGACCAAAGCCCTGAAGGTTGCTTTTACTACCCCGAACCGCAACCAGGGGAACCTGTTCTTTTTCCCGGACAATGTGAAGACAGTATTCAAGCAGTTCCCAATTTTAATATGAATCAGGTGAAAATGATTATACATTGATGTATAAATTATTGGTATTAAACAAAGCATTCTGACTATTTTGAGAATATATATTTTTGTATTTCAGTTCCTAGGAACTTGGCACGAAATTCAAGCTTATCCTAAAGATCAGCAAACCGGTCAATGTGTTAATCACCAATATACGCTTGCCACAAGTGATACTCTAGATTTACAATCTTTCAATGTACTTGATAAGACTTTAAGAATTTCCAACAGTACCGTTCGCAGAACCTCTACTGACTCGAGTGGAAAATTACTGATAACATTGAGAGAAGGTGCAAACAGTAAGTTATATTTTCATAATGTGATTTTAATATTATTTTTTGCCTATAAAACAACTATACTGTCTAAATTATCTCCAATACTGTCTACAATACTTTATTTGTTTCAGCAATTGAGATTCCATTTTGGATACTTAGCACAGATTACAATAACTACGCTTTGGCGTACAGCTGTGTCAATCGTGGCCGAGATTTCAGAGCTAGTAAGTATTTACTATCAAAATAAGGATTTTCATTTTTTTATCTTTGCACATAACTATTCTAATAATAATATTTTTGTAGTTTACAGCTGGAAGCTAAGTAGGACAAAACAGCTATCAGCAGCATCTAATACAGCGATCAACAATGCCATTGCTAATATTACTGTGTTAGACAATAGGTACTATGAAAACATTGACCAGTCTGACAACGCATGCTTTTATCTACCCGAAATATCTCCCGGTGAAGCAGTAGACTTTCCTGGCCAGTGCGACCCCAACATCTCAGTAGTTCAAAACTTTAATTCAACCAGAGTAAGTAATTTAATATTTACTGTCAGCAGGACGTTTTGTTCAATTGCTTTTATTAAAAAATAAAAATTGAACATATATCTTTATTAACGTCTTTATAGTTTTACTGGCTAATATATATGTGTAATGTATGATTATGCCATCTTAAAAATGTAATACGAGTAAAAGACATGCCTCTAAAATACACGATTGGCTTTACTGTATTTATATTATATTCGTAACTCTCAGCTAAATAATTCTTGACTTATTATCTCAATAACGCTTAATCTCATAGAGATTTTATGGGTTCATTTTTAATTAAAAAAATATTTATTAATTTTTCTAAGCACTGTTTTCTATAGCCTTGCTATAATAATAATAATTTCTAACTTTTAGTACACCGGTCGTTGGCGTCAAATCGAAAGTTATGCATCAAACTCGGAATCAGGGTCATGTAGCCAAGCCACTAATACAATACGGCCCAATGGAACCATTGAAGTAGTCAATACCGAAATTATAAACCAAGCACTATTTACAATAACTGGATCAGCCACTCTAGCAACAACTGACAATTCAGGAAAATTGCTGGTTACAATCCCCGGTGGTAAGTTTTTAACAAAAATAATTTGAATACCACGAATTATATCTTAAAAATTAATATTAATACTATAGACTACATACATACATAGACTACGTTAGATTATAGAATACTAAATCTGTCGTTACACGTGATAAGTGGAAAACGAGAAAGCCTTGGAGTTACTCGAAATTTAAGCAGCACTACAGTCCATTCAGATCGGCTGTTGATGACTGATACGATGTCATTTTCTTTTGGATATAATTCTATTATTTAAGGTTATAATTCGTTTAATTTTGAATAATAAAATTAAATTATATGATATTTTAATGCACTTTAAACATAATTTCAGAAAATCATAAAAAGGAGGAATATGTGTAGAGTAACTTAAATTATTAGTAATGATTGAAAAGTTCTAGTAGCAACATTGTTCATGTTTTTATTATTATTCATGTATAAAGTATATAATAATTTAGTGATTATAAATAAATATTTTAAGCAAATTCCATAACAGCCAGAGCCGTGTTCGACCAGGGGCTAAGCAGTAGCTGTAATTTTCACAGTACTTACGCGAGCAACCCGAGTTCGATCCCCGAAGCACCAATGAAATTGATAGTTGCAATTTTGAGTGCTGATTTACCACGCGCTCGGCGGTGAAGGAAAACATCGCGAGGAAACCTTCATTTCTGCGAAATAAGAAAAAAATATGTCGAAGACATGTGAAGTTCACCAACACCCATTGGGGCAGCTCGGCGGACGTTTGCTTGCCCTAAAAATCTCTCAGAAATGAGAGGAGCCGCCAGGGGTACCCAAGCAGCGGAACATATATAGACTGTAACTTTTAACTTTAAATTCCATAATTTAATTTTCAGAACCCGAACCAATGGAATATTGGATTTTAGACACCGACTATGACACATATTCGTTCACTTACAGCTGCCGGAATATAAACAGCGAAACACGCAGAGGTATTTCAATCAACCTTTTTTATTTTTACTTTTAAAATAAAACATCGATCAATGAGACTCTTAGATCGATTACGAATAACATACATCTAAAATATTTTAGTAATTAGAATCACAAAATAGCATTTTGACCACTAGGCGACCGTACTGGTCGCCTAGTGGTCAAAATGCGATCGTAATTCATAAAACCTTTGAAGTTTTTAACCAAGCTGTAGTTCACTTTTAACTGCACATAGACACACAGACTTTTCTGCCTAGATATATACTCCACAGACTATTGAAAAAGGAACATTTGGAATTACACCAAATTAAGTACTAATTGTTTGTTTCTACTCCGTGTCATTGATTGACCACAGACAATTTTGTGTGACATAGGCAGCATGAACATATTTTTTTTAATGTATTGTTTCACATATAATATATAAATCTTAGCTTTCTGCACTCCTTCTCAATACAAACTTCAACTATGAAAAATAACACACTCCTACCAGTGCGGAATATGCTTAAAAAGGGGTACATAGTTTAGCCTTCACGTATTAATATACATACATTTATGTCGTAACCAACTAGCTTAATAAGCCTTTCAGTTAACAGCCTAGCCTTTTTACTAAACGGCGCCGTTCAACCAGAGGCCTGAATGATATTCAGCCGATGCGTCTAATGCACCTGTCGTGTAATATCAGCGACAGTAGGTTAAGGTGTGGCCTGAGTGGTCCTTAAGCTACACTAAAGCCCATTTATATTTTTAACATTTATATAAAACAGCTCATAGCTTATAATTAGGCGCAGACATGGTCACCTATTAATTTTATTAGGCGCCGTTTAGTAAAAAAGCTAGGCTGTTAACGGAAAGGCTAATTAAGCTAGTTCGCTGCGACATATATGTAGATAAAGACAGAAAGTACTTTTAAATCTACACGATATTTGCTAGTTGGAAGATTAAACATGTTATGCTATATATGACAATGATTTTTTTAAATAGCAATATCTAAAACTTCCATTAATTTCTTTAATATTTCAGTTTGGAGCTGGAAGCTAAGTCGTACAAGACAATTGTCCACTACAGCCGTGACGAATATAAACCGCATTATTAATAATATTAACGTCCTTGATCAACGTTATTACCGGAACATTGACCACTCCGACAGCGGCTGCTTCTACTACCCCACGCCGGTACCGGGCACTTCAGTTGTGTTCCCGGGTCAGTGTGACGAAAGCATTCCTGTCGTTAGGAACTTTAACGCCAACCAGGTACTATTTTTTTAACTTTTAATTTCTTTGTGTGTGTGTGTGTGTGTGTGTGTGTGTGTGTGTGTGTGTGTGTGTGCGTAGTCTAACAGACCAGAGGACTAAGATGGAATAGCTAGTTAACCGTAAATCCACACATCTCATTAATAAAAATTTCGAAAGGGTAATATTATAAAGTCAAAATTCCATTATTTTGTGGCATTCCTTGGGGCCTATGTTGTAGACTTATTATGGGTTGTAATGATAATGATGATGAACATGATAATAAGATTTTATTTTATATAGAATTAGGGTGACAAACGAGCGCACAGTCCATCTAATGGAAAGTGGATGTTTTGGCCCATAGATATCTACATTTATCCTCGATAAAGAACCAAAATGCAGGTGTGTTGTTACCCCTGAGGACTAAAATGGAATACGTCATTTACAGTAAATGGGTATCCGGTTCTTTGTACGAACCACAGCAGCATTAAGCTGCTATTTTACGTTTGTATTCTGTGAAAGCGTGCTCCTACTCAGGTCTAGCAGACCCATCCGTGCTACATACAACCTTATTATGCTGCAGCGTGGTTCTAACACGTACGAAATAATGATATGACGATGATGATGATCAATTAGACCATCATGCTATTGTTAAATGTTCACAAACATTTAACAATAGCATGATGGCCTAATTGCTTTATAATCCTCTCAGATATTAGAAGAGGTCTTTGTTAAGGAAAAAACCATATTTGTAATTTAAAAAAGTTTTAGGTCTACTTCGATAGATGGCGTTGACATAGAAATAGATTGCGCTATATTTTCGTTACCAGTGTATATATATAAGGCCATTGAAATTTTAGTATCCAATTTGAGTTGAGTGCCTTAGACTTGGAGGGGACCTGTATCAAATTTGTTGGGATTGGGAGGCCTAAATGAAGGGTAAAGATCTTTCACAAAAGGAACAAAACTCTCGCATTGGTTCAAAATAATTATATTTTGATTATTATGAGGTTATTACTTACAATTAAAACTCCCAGGAACTAAGTTAGCCAAACAATTCAAACCAACTGTCCCATAGAAGTCCTTAGAATTTTTACTTACATACATTCGGGGCCTCTGTAGCCCGGGGGCCCCGTATCATTGATACGGCTGATACGGCGGTAGCTACGCCCCTGACTGTAGTGGTTTGATTTATTTACCATCAACCCCTCTATGGTATCAGTAGGATAACAGAACAACTAAAAAGCTAGTAAACAGTCTTTACCCAATAGTGAGACGTATACAATGTATAATAGCCTAAATTAAACTTTGTCTCATCATTTTTTATTATAGTACATGGGAGTATGGTACGACATCGAAAGCTATCCACAAGAATTCCAAGATGGCACCTGTGCTACTGCCACTTATACCCTCACCCCGAATGGTGTGGACGTATTTAACACACAAGTAGTCAACCAACAGTTGGATACGATCAGCGCCACTGCCGTCCCTGCATCGAATGATGGCTCTGCAAAACTCATTGTCACTTTCCCAATCGCGGGAACTAACGGTATGTTATATATAGTTTATGTACATTTGTTATATAAAGCTTTGCTATTACATAGTTTTTAAGTACTAATAACTAATCTGTAAGTGAATCCATTCACTAAATATGTCATTTTCGTATTGTTTATTTTGAAACATTGTAACAGAAACTACCATACTCGCCAATGACCATTGGAACGATGTAGTGAACATTTTCAGCGCCATTGCACTTGTATAGCATTAGAAAATTAGAAAAACAGAAAGTAAGCTATAGAACGAGTATTATTTTTCTGAGCTTTGTACACATCGACCACGAAAGCTTCGGGTGTGTTAACTGTCATCATGTCACCTTAACAAATCTTTCTATATCATATATTAACTGACTAGAAATTCTAATTTCTATAATTAATTTATTTTAAGATTGAGCTAATTTTATGTAAATCGGGACAAAACGAATAATTTATTACTTAATATTCCGTCCGTTAATCTATCTATATAAAACACACACACAAATATTTATGGACTTTGAAACCATCCAACCGATGTGCCCCAAACCGGTTTCATTAGAAATTCAATAATGCGAAGATGGGTTTTAGACCACTAAAACAATACATTAGACACTATATAAAAAAAGTTAATAAATAAACAAAATTTCCTTTTTTTCCAACAAATAAACAAAATGTGTTTCTTTTTTAGCGTAGTAACACACGCCGAATACCAGTATTAACATGATCAGAAATGACTGAAGCAGTTATTCAGCTAAGCTATCATGCCAAAGGTTTCTAATTTTTTTATAGAATAAGGGTGACAAGCTATCCCACCGCCCACATGATGGTAAGTGGATGCAGTGGGTCATTGACATCTACATTTATCCTCGATTAAGGATCAAAATTCAGATGCGTTGTCACTAGGCTTGCCAACTCCAAAAAAGGCATTTCCGGGATTACCCAGCTCGACATCCGGGACTTGGGTATATTACGCGGGACACAACACACCACATACAAATTGGTTAGAGAAAAAAAAACACTATAATATAATCATTTAATAAAGAAAAACAATACAAATGTTTGACAAATATTTTAATTTTTTAAATTTAATTTATTTTTCTGTTTTAAAACTGTATTTATTTTGCAATTTTGCGCATTTTAACAAGTTTTTGTTTTGTAATACGTAGTTATAAAATTCACTGCATTTTTGACGTGGTCAACAAACAGCTTATTTCTACTGTCTGTCCATGCAATTCCACAGAGAGAAAACACTCTCTCTACTGATGCATTTGAAAGTGGTATCGAAGCTACGGCTAAGGTGTAGTTAGTACGAGATAGATACTAATATCATATAATCACTGATTTCCGGGACAAAAGGCGTCCCGCAAGGGGTTACGGCGGGACGGTCCAAAATTGACCCAGAAGCGGGACGTCCCGGAAAATCCGGGACGGTTGGCAAGCCTAGTTGTCACCCCTGGGGACTAAAATGGAATGCCTCGTTTCCAGTAAAAAGGGTCTCCGGTGCTTTACTTTCACTATACCAATTACAAGCAGTATTTAACTGCTGTTCTACGCCGGTATTCCGTGAGAGCGTGGTCCTACCCCGGTCGAGCTGACCCATTCGTGCTTCAACTATAATATAGCTGCAACATGGCTCTACTACGTATAAGTAAAACTAAGCATCCACTAGGCTCGCCGAGCCGAGTCGAATCGAATTGCAGAAAGTCGCCTCCTATATACTTACTATGAAACTGCGTCCATTAGCGAAGAGCCGCGGCGCGCCGAATTGAATCGACCGCGCGACTTGCTTGACAGACGAATTTCTTCGCCGATGCGATTCGATTCAACTCGGCGCGCCCCAGTCGACGCGGAGAAGCGGATGCGCGCCAAAATATTTTTATTAATTTTTATTTAGTTTTCGTAAAAATCTTTTTTAAAATGAATGAAGAACTATTGATATCACTGGTCCAACAATATCCAGAGTTGTTTAATCATGAAGATCCATATTATCGCGATTTGCGTCATAGACAGCACGTTCATGACGCAACGCCAAAAACGACCTATTTTGATGAAGAATTTGAGATGAATGATCAGTTCGATTCGATTCTTCAGAGATGGACGCACTAGAAATAAATGTGACTCGCTTCGATTCGACGCATTTCTGCTGTAGTGGACGCCTAGCATAATAGTAATATCAAAATTCTTTAATGAAGTCTTTGTTCATTTCATGTTTGCACGATATTATCGAAAGTCGATGAATGTTCAAACGAACAGAGTAGATACTCTTTATTAACCTGAGGCAACGAGATGAGCTCTTTTAAATTTTTCAATGTTATTTTTTTCGTTTTAGCCACCATCAGCACTCCTTACTGGGTTTTGGCTACTGATTACTCCAGCTACGCTTTGGTTTACTCCTGCTCTAATATCAACGATGAAAGTCGTAGAGGTAAGTTTTACACGTTCTTCTTTCTACATGTTTAATTTGCAAAGGTAAAACGTATTGTTCTTTATTGCCTTAATTACAAAAAAAAATTTATAAATTGTATAATAACTCTTTATTAAAATCTAATCGGATAAATGCTCACTAAACTGTGTTGACAAAATATTTTACAAGTTCAACTTTTTTTTGTATTTTTGTACAATAAAAATAGTTGGACCTCTGAAAACCAAATATTTTATTTCGTTACTAAACAATATCTCATTTTATAACTTTAAAATTTAGTAACTCTAAATGAGGGAACATAAAAAATTATCATTTTTATAATTTTCTTTATACCAAATATTGTATTATTGATATAATTTTTTTTTAAATTAAAAATTTTGTACAACCGACTTCAATATAAATTATTAAGAATAACTCACAAACTAATAGTCACACCTTGATCAAACTTATATGGAATCACATGTGAAGCACCAGTTTTTAGATAAAAAAAGAATCATCGAAATCGGTTCTCCCAGTAAAAAGTTATGAGGTAAGACACATAAAAAAACACACAGTCGAATTGAGTACCGTCTCCTTTTTGAAGTCGGTAGAAAAATATAAGATGTGTTTGTAACACATGTTACGTATAATATACTTCTTAAGCTAAAATAAATGCTTCCTTTTTGACGACCACTGTATCGAATAAAGACACTTTTTGTTATAGAAATGTTCGCGGCTTTGACGTAACCCAGAGGGCCATCTCAGCCACAACTTCACCTATTATCATTCAACAGGCTACACCTAATTAAGCAGAACCAAAGAGATTTAAATGTATTTACTACTATTTAAATGTCTTTGAGCAGAACGAAAGATGTGAATTTTGTATAGTCAACATGGTTACAGTAGCGAAAAAAACGTTATAATTTAAATAAATCGTATAAGCACAAATAGTACAACAATTTTTTTTTTATTTCTGATGGTATTGTATTTTAGTAAAACAAAATTTGGTGAGCATTTATTAGATTAGGGTAGTAAAAAGATTTTGTTTTTACAACGCACACTTCCTGATTTACGCATATTTATTTTGAGACTGAATATTATTATGGGAGCCTTGTTTTATTATAATTTGATTAAATTAGAGAAAATTCAGTTTACTTGGGATTAGGCATAGGGTCTAAAAATTACTTGTGAGCGTTCAAACTGTACCCAGTTTTTAAACAAACGATATTTTTTTGGTAGTAACAAGCTGGAAACTCAGTAGACAACGAAACCTGACCCAGATAGCAAATCAGGCTATCAACAACGTCATGTCTACCATCCCAGTACTTCGCCAGCAATATTACAATGAACGCGGACACACTGAAGAAGACTGTTTCTACTATCCCAAAAATAATGGCGGCCCTGTCATTCTTAATGGTGTATGTGAAGACCAAGCGGCTGTAACCGGCTTTAATACTCGTGCAGTAAGTCAAAATTTATCAATAATGCAACTCTGGCTATTATATATACATAGAATACATTCATTCAAGAAGCACCTGCAATGCTCCTGGTGTTGCAGTTGTACCGAACGAGCGACCATGCGAGCATTGTTTGCCCCCGGCCCCCTCTTCTATAATAAAAGTGGATTTTCTTAAGGCTTCAATATCATGTCCTTATAAATCTGTCTTAGATACTGTCTTAAATATTGTAATAGATACATACTTTAATGTATTTTATGATTTTTTATACAGAATAAGGCTGTCAAACGAGCAGACAGTCCATCTGATGGAAACTAGATACACATATCACTCCTGAGAGCTTAGCTGTATTGCCTCGTTAACAGTAAGAAAAGTCTACGATCCTCTAATTAATACGCTAGTTTTTCATTGGTAAAGCCGACCCATTCGTGCTTCAGTCATAACAGCTGCATCACAACTCTACCACATTATTAACCAAGATATTTTTGGCATTGTTCTGTTTGATGTCAGTCCAATAAGTTTCATGTCTGTGACAGCAAAATTTTATAGTCGACACAATAATAATTTCATAAGAAGTTGATAAATACCATACCATGTAGTGACGGTGTAAGAATATCCATTACCCCATATCATCCCGTGGGTGTCGTAAGAGGCGACAGAGGGAAACAAAAAAAAAAACAAATCATGAGATGGGCAGCATCATCTTCGTAATGACGACTAAAAATAAAAAACTGCGGATGGCAAACCGCTTGTTGACAGTATAAAAACTTTATTATATTTTATTAAGTCTCAGAATGCACAGTTAAAAGTTGACCTTATTTTTCGAACAGTTTAGATCTCAATTTTCATATATCATATATATGTCACTTACTACGTTTATTACATGACGCCATTGTACTCGTCACTAGTTGTCAGGGACGTTGTTATAAGTAATTAGGTGCAATGTAAATTAATCAGCACAATGATAGTAATTGTACTTAAACTCGTTCGCAGCACAATTGGTGAGCCACGCCTACGATAACTTAATTTGCGTTGGGTGATTTTTGGGAGCTAGGAATGCTTCCATGCCTGATTTGCGTTCACTGGGTGAAGATCTCTTAAAACTTAAGACAAACAAAGGTAGCAATATGAAAATGTTTCTTTACAGTTTGCAGGCACATGGTATGAGACTGCCCGATTCCCGTCAGAACTACAAACCGGACAATGTGCTGCTAATCAGTTCACAATCCGCGGCCAGAATGGTTACGATATTTCAAATACTATTGTAAACAACGAAAGACTAACCACTCTTACTGGAACTGCAACAATCTCCGCTGATGGTAGAGGTATTCTAAATGCCAAGCTGAGCACCGGAGCTGGAGGTAAACGTTTATTTGTAATTAATTAAATAATTCTATATATATATATATACTAGGTGGCCAAGCAGACGTTGTTCTGCCCTCCCCGACGACCCTGTGTCCTATAAAAATTCTTAATAAAAAATATTGAGGGTCACTTATAGGGATAAAAACTATCTTATCTCTCAAGTTGGACCAAACTGCACACAGTGTGCAAAATTTCATTGAAATCAGTTCAGTAGTTTAGGAGTTCATCGCGGACAAACAATGTAACAAGTAATTTTTATATATAAAGATATATATTGATTTCGAATTCGATTTGGTTTTCGATTTAAGTTGACGTTGTCTCCATAATAAATTCTAATCGAGCTAAGACATAAGAAGCGTTATCGGTGCGTTTAGCTAAATACGAATATTTTTTATCCGGAAATCATTTTTAAAAAATTAAAAATTCATTTCATAATGTTTTTATTACATGACTTTTTGTAAAGTATAGTTGATCCAGCTTTTGTTTTGTTTGTTGCTTGGAGTTAAAAAAAATATTTCAAGGATTATATCTATAGCTGTATAAGGAAACATTATTTAAATACAAAATTTCATTCAAATCGCTAGAACCGTTTCCGGGAAATTAATAACTTATACGTTAATAAAAGACTTGCTCACTTCAAAAATAGGATTATAATTTGTGACGTGATACTGAAACTAGTTGATAAAAACATTTTATCTGATTTAGTAACTAATCGAATATTGATATTTCAGTTTCTATTGATGCAACTATCTACATCCTGGCCACCGATTACACGAACTACGCATTGATGTTCAGCTGCCGAAACCTTGGCAATCAAAGGAAGCAAAGTTAGTATTATCTCATTAAATTTATGAGACCAGCCAATTTTACATATTTCTTAATTATAATCGTTATTCCGTCTTTTAGTATACAGTTGGAAACTAAGTCGATCACAGTCAGGACTTTCGCAATCGGCTAACAATGTCATTAATGAAGTTGTTACAAATACAACCGACCTTTTTGAGGGCTACTACGACAATAGCGATCAAAGCAGTGACGCTTGCTTTTACTATCCCGTATTTGATTCGCTTCCATCGATGATCACGTTGCCTGGAGAATGTGATGAGACTATTCGTGCTAAAGCTAACTTCGACGCGTCTGCTGTAAGTAAAATTGATTATTCGATAAATGTTTCATAAGTATGTCTCACAGTACAGTTTTTATAATATTTAAGTGACAAACGAAGTCCACTTGAAACAAAGAAGGCTGCAGATGCTTATTTCACCTACGAGGACTATGAATGCCTCACAACCCGTAATAAGCTCTTTATCCCCTACATACCGGAGCACATCAGGGAACATACCAATGCACGCACTGCTGTTTGATGGCAGAATTAAGGAAAAGGATGGTTTCTATCCGGATGGACTATCAAGCAAAAAGAGTCCTACCATCTAGTAAATAGTGTGGTTATCATGATGAGATGTTTATTTTCGCGAACGCTATACTAGATATTTCACGCTGCACCGAAATGGTGATAGCATTTAACATAATCGACTCTTACAACATCTACGAGTTTAGATGGAATGATTTTGAGGGATTCTATTACGCCACTAACAGCCAGAGACTTTATGAAGCTAAAAATTTGACTGTATTTTATTTTTGTTTTATTTTAGTAATTCATGAGAAGAGGCTATGAAATATTTACATTCTGCCACATATTATTAATTAACTATGATTTAATTTTAATATAGATTTTTTTCTGTATATGTAGTATCTCGGAAGATGGATTGAAATCGCCCGATATCCTCAACTATACCAATTTGGAGAATGTAGTCGAGCGCAAT
The DNA here is from genome assembly GCA_033319125.1 of Parnassius glacialis. Classification (NCBI taxonomy): domain Eukaryota; kingdom Metazoa; phylum Arthropoda; class Insecta; order Lepidoptera; family Papilionidae; genus Parnassius; species Parnassius glacialis. The sequence continues at coordinate 10,044,202 of JAVANC010000012.1, forward strand.
ACAATCTCGTCAACGGTAGCGTTGAAGTTGTCAATACAGAAGTTATCAATAACACCTTGGATACAATGATTGGATCAGCCTTTGTAGCTTCAAATGATGGAAGTGGAATATTGAATGTAACATTTGTATTAGCCAATGGAGGTCGGTATTTAACTTCTATTGATTTAATAAAATAACTTATTAAATTAAAAACAATTGTAAACTAACGCGAGTATCGCGTAATATTAGTATGACTATAATATTAAATATAAATTTAATCGCATTGAGTTTATCTTCATATGCCTATTAACACGCTTCTAATGAGAGTTCGTTATTACAATTAATTATTATTGTATTTCACATTTTTTTCAATTTAATTATAAATTTACTTGATATAAATTTATTGAATAATTTGAACATTAAAGACTAAACATTCTCGTGGAGAATTTATATTACTGTTTTACAATAATCTCATTTATTTCTCTCATTATATTAATCTCTCTGCTGATTTTATGAAGGTCATGTAAGTATTCAAACAGAGACCGATATTTTTATATAACTGCAGTCGAAGTATAGGCAAAATGATTGAAAATCTGCAGAAGCAAGTAAATCAGCAAAGTATTTTTTGTTTCAGTCGTTAATGTTGCCAACTATTACATTCTTGAAACCGACTACATTAGCTACTCCTTGGTGTATAGTTGCCGAAACCTCCCTGATGGAAATAGACAAGGTATTAAATGCTGTTGTATTTTTTATATCTGATTCATAATAATATTTAATTTAGTAATTATTGGCAAATGTTTTAAAGATTTTTCGAGTCTACTGTAATTAATTATTTTCATCTAACAGTAAGCAGCTGGAAGCTTAGCAGAACTCGGACCCTCAGCAACCAGGCAAATAACATAATGAACAACATCATAAGTAATACACGAGGTCTACTAGAAGAATATTACATAACCAGTGACCAATCTGACGAAACCTGCTTCTACGTACCTGAAGTTATCCCTGACCAAGCACCAGTGTTTAGAGGACAATGTGAAGACATTACAGGTGTCCAGGGTTTCGATATTCAGAAGGTACGTATAAGTAACTATAAGCCCAATACATGAGAGTTTTTTCTATGATACGGTATCTGGGACTAAAAAGGCAAATATACAAAGAAGGATAGAGGCGTTTGAAAAGTGGCACTGGCATGTACTTTGTATACTGGCGTGTACTTGGACAGATATGCGAACCAACCTGTTCATACTTAAGAACCTTAAAACCTGCGTCTCGACAGCTCAGCTGTTTAATTCTTAATTTTAATTTTTTAATTTTTAAATTCTTCTCTTTAATTCTTCGGGCATTTCTTAAAATGGCCGGGTAGCTTGGAATACCCATAATGAAGGGTATAATAGCACTCCATAACCGCTAGATATAGACTACGAGTCAAATGGAGTGGTCGAATTACTCAGATAACCATTATGCGACTACAACAAGCAGTGCGCATCGCGAATGACAGAGCCTAGTGGGGAGCTCTGTACTTTTATCTGCAATAGCATAGTGATTACGATCTTCAGCATTGAGGGAAGACTGGTATTATGATGATGCCAATACTTTACATTTCCTTTAAATATTTCTGTATCTGTGACTAACTTAACAGTATCGTTTGGCAACCGGACTAACGTAGCGTAATACTAACCATTATCTTTTGATGGTGCTCTCCATCTCTGGTATGAGTATATTATATCTTGCATATTGGAGACAGTAAATCGTTATCTAGTCGGAGGCTGTGATGTAATTATGTTCTATTCCATAGTTGCCGCTTTTGATACCCACGGGACTAACTTGATAGAGTAACAAATACATCTTCCACTTCTTAAACTAATACTTCTACTTCATCACAGTAGATCATCCACCGTCTTCGAGAAGTATTGCTCAAGCTCTTAAATATATTTTCTCATCTGTATTTTAACTGACGTAGGGTGTGCACTGATAATGAATATTTTTAATTTTCAGTATTTGGGTTGGTGGCACGAGATAGAACGTTATCCATCAGACGAAAACCTTGGTCATTGCATCAGCTCAGAATTCCGTCAATCTAATAACCAGTACCAGGTCATCGACACCAATATCTTCGACGTAACGGCTCAAGTCAACACTAGTACACTCACTGTGACCAATAACGGCAGATTAAGAAAGACTTTGAGCAACGGCCGCGTAATCGGTAAAAACTTAAATATCATTCTATTGACAAAAGATATCTCGACTGTTGCAGTATACTAATGTTAGTAGCGTATTAGTCAACGTACCTGCTGTTGTTGGACCCAAATATGTTCAAAAACTTTAATAATTTTTAAGTCGATTCTGTCACTATATCCAAATCAGTACATCTTATCGCCTGTGTTAGCGTCACTACTAATGGAACTATACTTTACAGCAATCAACTTCTGCTTAAGAACCTGAAGTCATTTCCTACATCATAAAGAGAACTGCAAATTTTTTCATTAATCGATAGCCATCTGTCTAAGTGAAAACTCTTAATTAAATAAAATGATTATAAAGTCTATCACGCAGAGAATATCCGAGCATAGCCCTCTTGATAGCTTGCTGGGGAACTTTGAGCTGCCAAATACAGCCAGCAGGGATAATAAATGAATGCTGCGGCATATATCATATCTACATCTCTCCTCGATTAATAATCAAGTTGACTGTGCTTGTCATAACCTATATAAATGATAATGATGATAAATGGTGTGAACTATGGAATATTTTACGTGTTGTTGTAGCACGAATGGGTCGGCTCGACTGGGGAAGGACCACGCACTCACCGAATACCAGCGTAAAATAGCAGCTTAACACTGCTGTGTCGTATGGTGAGTGTAGAGAACCGGAGACCCTTTTTACTGGAAAAGAGGCATTCCATCTTTGTCCTCATGGGTGACAACGAATCTGTACTTTGATTATTTATTGAGGATAGTTGTAGATGTCTATGGGTCACAGCAACAACTTACCATCAGGTGGCCTGTGTGCTCGTTTGACACCGTATCTTATTAAAAAAAAACAACATCAACCCTTGAATTCTTTTTTAAAACCAAAGTGACAAGTGAACTTTAATTCCAGCTAATGATAAGTAGCTACTGCAGTCCATAGACACCTGCAACTAACTTCAAACAAAGAAGAAAGCTACAGATGCGTGTTAACCTCTGAGGATTAAGATGGAATGCCTCCACAACCTGTAATTAGAATGGCTCTCTACCTTTTAGGCCAGAACATAACAGTGCAAGCACCACAACTGTTATTTGGCGCCAGAAATAGGTCAGAGGTGATCCATCTGGGTGATGGACTACTAGACAAAAAAAGAAGTCATACCACCTTGTAACAAAATGCAGATGTACTTATTGTCACCTCTGAAGATTGAAGTGAATGCCTCGTTTATAGTAAAAATCATCTTCCGTCTTCCAAAAAACTGTTCTTATTCCTCTGCTATACGCTGATGCCACAGCTTTATGGCTCTGATTATGAGCCATAAAACTGTCATTCATAAAACACTACAGCAACTTATCTATAAAAAATTCCAAGCACTACAACCGCTTTTTGTCTGCAGATATCTGGGTACTTGCAACTGACTACGAAACCTACTCTCTTCTGTATTCGTGCGAAAATATCAACGAAGAATACAGACGTGGTACGTATTCTTAGCTTACTATATATTATAGTTCGGCCGTTCAGAGAATGCGTTCCTGACACGTCGCGATTGAACTGACGACGTAACTTTGTAATGGTGTTGCAGTTACGATAAAAATATTTTTGCTGGTTGTTTACCGTTTTAACAATTGATGAGCATTAAAACAACATTATTATATCAATAATCAATGAATGTTACAATTTTGTGCCAAACTGAGTGTCAAATAACTTGGTAAACAATATTTTTCTTAATCCATACTGCGCTATTACAAGGTTATGTCAGCGCTTTATATTTGTAGTGCTGTGCTAACAATAACAGGCAATAACAGTATCGTAATCTGTTCTTATGCAGTTATGCTTTATAAAATAATACGTTTTGTTTTTCTTTTTATGAATTTGAAAATAATGGACTATAAGATAACTTTTATTAAATATAAAAATAAAACTACGACCAAACCGAACGCGCGAAAGAAAGTAGCATTTTTATATTTAGGTTGAAAATGGTAACCCCAAATGGCGTTATGGGTCGTCATTTTGTGACGCTAAAACAGTCGTCTGTTGTCGTTTCGTGTGCCTAGATCACGTTCTTCAGGTGTTTTCGATCTGTTTTTATTTGATTACCCGGCTTTCGTTTAATGGACTGTTTCTGCTTTTCAAACTGACGTCGGCGCTAAATCGGACTTCTATTGTGTTTTGTATTGCGTTCTTTTTACTTTTGGTGCATAATAATGCCTAAATGTGGACAAACATTGAAAAGTGGAGCCCGTGAGTTAATCATCAAGCTGCAAGATTACTTTGAGCGGGAGCGGCAAAATGGCGGACCCCTGTTACCTGTCGAACAAGTACCAGAACGCGTCTCTCAGGCGCTTGGAGTTAGTAAACGAACGATAACAAATATTAATAAAGAAAAGTTTGGCTCTACTGGCACGGAAGATAATATTTTACGTACTCCGAAGAAAAAACGTAGAACTAAACCCGTGACAGATATTGACACCTTTGACGCCGATGCAATCAGAAATCATATTTATGGATACTATTCCAGAAATGAATACCTCAACAGGAAGAAGCTTTTGGCATCGTTAAGAGAAGCTGGACTGTTAAGCGGGGGTAAAACTGCTTTAACCAAAATCTTAAAAGATATTGGTTTTTCGTATAAAATAACAGACAAAAGAAAAATTTTATTAGAACGATACGACATAATTTTAAAACGGATAAGTTTTTTGAGAGAAGCAAAAAATATTGATAACTGGGATAATGTCGTGTTTATTGACGAGACATGGCTAAACGCCAATCACAAGGTTTTCCGTTCTTGGACGGATGATACACAAGCGTCGACGTTGAAGCCTGCGGGGAAGTCACAAGAGATGACTGAGCAAAGGTTGTTGAGAAGACTAAAAACCTGATTGTGGAACATTTTGACCGAGATATCAGGATTGATTCTGTTATTGATAATAATATAATTATACATGTAGGCGAATATGATGATGAAGACACCACCTCCTCAAGCGAATCGGAGTCTGATTAATATTCTGTACGCACATTCAATTCAATGTAACTTTGTAACAAAGAATAAATAAAACAATTTTATTATATTAATATTACCTTTTTTTGGTTTCCACTTAAATTACTAAAATATAAATTTTAAATGATTCCGCCAATTTAAAACGAAAATAATCTTAAAAATAACGCGGGGGTTCATTTTGGAGGAACGGTAACGAACTCAGTGTTATGTTGTACCCATCACTAGTCGTGACTAACTGATAGTCAGTTAGTCACGACTAGTGATGAGTCGTGACTAACTGATAGGTGTCAGGAACGCATTCTCTGAACGGCCGAACTATAGTCTTTATTATTACAGTTAATTAATTATTATGTGATTAAGAGTTTGCATTAATAATTATATTATTTTAGTATGGAGTGCCAAACACAGCAAGTCCCGACAACTGACACAGGCAGCTCAAAATGCCATGGCGCCTATTATCACAAGCAACCGCGTCCTATATCCTCAGTTCTATCAAACGGTAGACCAGAGCGATAGCGCTTGCTTCCATTATCCGGAGCAGACTGGACGACAGATAATTCTGCCTGGTCAGTGCGACATGGACATACCCGTCGTGCAAAACTTCGATGCCACACAGGTGCGTGCTGTCGATGCTACGTTTCCTCGTCATCATTATCGCTCGTACGCTCTCCAATAGGAATAAAGAATATTTTTTTATAGGATAAGGGTGACAAACGAGCACACAGTCCACCTGATGGTAGGTAAGTGGTTGCTGCGGCCCATAGACATCTACATCTATCCTCTATTACAAATCAAAATGTAGATGCGTTGTCACCCGTGAGGACTAAGATGGAATGCCTCATTTCCAGTAAAAAGGGCCTCCGGCCACCTGCACTCACAGAACGAAACGCAGAGGTAAACCTCTACTTCACGCTGGTAGTCTGTGAGGTCGTGGTACCACCCCGGTTCGAGCCGGCCCATCCGTGCGCCAGCAAAAGTTGCCGCGTGGCTCTACCACTTTATTAAAATTTTAATTCATTTAATAAATTATGTTTATTTATTTATCAGGAATCCTTAATTTTTTGACATTGCATATCCGATCTAAGTATATCAATCCATATTAATTATAACCTATCCTAAATCCACTACACATACATATATTACCGATGTTGTTCCGATGAAAATGCATGCAATTAGTTTATCACGTGTTTTAACAACATGTGCCGTGGTAGCTCTAAGGCTTACCGCTCTCTGTAAATTTTATAGCACGCGAGCAACCCGGGTTCAAGCCCCGACGGCATCAGTAAAATTGTTACATGCAATTTAAAATGCTGATTTACCACGTACGACGAAACATGCATATTTTTATAGAAGAGGGGGCAAACTAGCATGCGGCGCACCTGATGTTAAGTAACTACCAAAACCATGAACAACTGCAACACCAGGCGAATTGAAGGTGCCTTGTCTGAGAAATAAAATAAAAAAAGTTATTTCGAAAACAACTGAAGTGCGCCAACATTGGGGCAGCGCGGTGGACACTTTTATGTTCTAAAACCCTCTCAGAAGTGAGAGAAGGCCTGTGCCCAGCTATGGGACGTATATAAGCTACAACTATAATTCAAATTTGTATATAATTTATTTTCAACTTTAAACACTATTTTAAATAATTTATATCTTCAACAGTATACCGGTACGTGGTACCAAATAGAGCGATACCCGCAATTCCACGAGAATGGTTCTTCCTGTACTGGAGCTCGCTACACCTTAAATGAAGCTACGGGTGTTGTTACTCTCCTCAACTGGGAGGTTATAGATGGTGGACTTGATACCATCGAGGGCACTGCTACAATCAACTCAACTGACGGCAGTGCTAAGCTACTTGTGACCTTGCCCGATAGGTTAAGTGACGGTAAGTTGATTTTATCGAAATATAATTTATTGATTTAAGAATAAATCTTCAGTTATCTTATCTAAAAAGAAAGAAAGAATGAAGGACATTTATTATACTAGAACTGTACACAACATCACAAAAATAAAAATAAAACAGTTAAAAGTATGGTAGGTTAAGTTATAAGTGATGGGGTTTGTATCGAGCCAGTGAGAGGGTTGACTCAGCATAATGCTGCAGGGTAACCTACAACGCTGATGATTCTGTCATAACCACAGATACGCGCACGATCCGCCTGGATGTGCTTATGAAATACATTTCAATAACGGCACGGTTCTTTGAACGATGTCATCCTAAGGGCTCTTGTATCTATAAATGTTCCCTCGGTTTTAGAGCCTTGTGGAAATTTTTGGAGACGGTGGCAAGAGACCCGACGGTATGGCATTGGTCCCTTGGGAGAGAGGTAAAGCCTTAGTGTGGGATGCTACTTGCGTAGATACTTTAGCGGCCTCCCATCTCAAGAAACCTGGTTTAGAGCCGGGGCGGCATCAGAGGCAGCTGAACTTAGTAAGTGGCGCAAATATGAGTCTCTGAGAGATGACCACATATTTGTGCCATTTGCTACTATCGGTCCGTGGGGTCCACGTGATGTGAAGTTCCTAAAAGAACTTCATCCGCGACTGGTCGTTGCTGCTGGTGATAAGAGGGCTGGTTCTTTTCTCGCTCAAACGCTAAGTATAGCCATTCAGCGGGGAAACGCAGCCAGCGTTCTTGGCACGATGCCGCGGGGAGTAGGACTATTTACTTTTTAAAGTGAAATATATCGTTGATCATAAATATACCTATATAAATATATATATATATATATATATATGTGCCTATCCTCATTCATGCGTACTTCTTCCCACTGATGAATATGAGATTATTCTTACTCTTAAAACATTGAAAACCACCTCTTCGGCTGGCTGGGATGGCATTCCGTCACATTTCTTGAAAACATATTCATATATTTTTGCTACTCCAATTACGTATATTGTCAACCTATGTCTATCACAAGGAGTTTTTCCGAATGCTCTTAAAAAATCAATCATCATACCTCTATACAAGAAAGGGGACAAAGACGACATATCAAACTATAGACCAATTTCTATTCTTCCATCGCTATCAAAAGTGTTAGAAAAGATTATTAACAAGAGACTCACAAATTATCTCGAGAAATTTAAACTACTGCCCACTAACCAATTTGGATTTAGACAGTATAGGTCGACTAATAATGCTTTAGAAGAATTAGTTTCTTATGTTGTTGATAGGATAGATGATGGTGAAAAATGTATTAGTATCTTTCTGGACTTGGCCAAGGCTTTTGATACAGTCTCTATCCCTATCTTAATGAAAAAACTAGAAATTATTGGTATACGTGGCACACCCCTAAAACTATTTAGTGATTACATGTCAAATAGAAAACAAGTTCTAAAAATTGAAGGAATGTTTAGTTCAGAATCCAGCATCCAGTTTGGTGTGCCGCAGGGTAGTATCCTGGGACCTACGTTATTCTTGATCTATATAGATGGTTTATGTAGATTGGAGCTTAAAAACGGAAAAATACTCAGTTATGCGGATGATACGGTTCTCACCTTTAGTTCTAAGTCATGGTACACTACTTTTAAAATTGCGGAGGAAGGTCTTAACACTGTTAGCAAGTGGCTGGATAATAATTTACTTACCTTAAACATTGATAAAACTCAGTATATTGCGTATGGAATAAGGTCTAACTCATTACCCAAACGAGACACATATAACATTAAATGTCACAACTGCTTTAACAAATTAAATTGTGTGTGTAAGAATATTTCGAGAACAGATTCTGTCACATATCTAGGTGTAATTTTAGATCAACATTTAAAATGGGATAAGCATATAGATACTATGTCTAGAAGGGTTCGACGCCTAACTTATATCTTTAAGAATCTGCGCCATGTATGTTATAAAGAATTGCTTATCTCAGTTTACCATTCATTTTGTCAATCAATATTACAATACTGCATAATATCATGGGGTGGTGCATGTAAAACTCTTTTACTTAAGCTAGAACGTGCACAAAGAACGGTATTAAAAACTATGTCTTTTAAAAATTATAGGTATCCAACTCATAATCTCTATAAAGAAACTAACATTCTTACTGTGCGACAACTTTTCTTAAAGCAACTTATATTACGGCAACATAAACAGCCCTCTGTGAAATCTTCTGGAAACCGTAGAGAGGATTTAGTTTTCAACATTCCTAAATACAAAACAAAATTTGCTCATTCTTTTTGTAAATTTCTTGACCCACTAGTTTACAATAAAATTAATAAACAAATAAACATTAAGAAAAAACAGTACTTATCACTTAAAAAACATTTAAATACCTTTTTCAAAAAACTGAACTACGAAGAAACAGAAAACCTCTTAAAGTCGTTAACCTAAGCATGAATTGAAAAACATACACTACACACCATAACACACAAATAACACACCATTTTTATTTATGTATACATTTATTATACATTAATTATATTAATATTAGCGTATAACTACAAACGAATCACACTCAGTTAATCTCCATAGACATTTTATATAAATTAAACTATATGAAATGATCCATATACTTATTACTTTATATATCCTAGCTTTATAGTTACTGATTCAAATATTTGGGGAGGTTGGCTAAATGAAGAAAAAAAATATATATATAGGAAAAGAATTAACAAAGCATCGGTAAGTTTTGCATGTACTATGTTTTAGTAAAATCACTTATTATTTTGTATAAAAAGAACACAATCTGCCTTCAAATTTTGTATTTGTTTATCGCATAAGTCTGTTGATGTAACATTGTTTAATTACTTCATAACGGAGAATACTGCATTACTGTGATACGGTTTTTTTCTATAAAATCAGTACAGAATGCAGGGTTTCTAATATGAGTTTAAGCAAATTACATTTTACGAAAAACTTAAAGTTGCGACAAGCTATGTTAGATTTGATTTGTTTGTGATTTGTATATTATGTTTCTTCTTAATAATAAATAATAAAATAATAAATAATAAATAAAATATATATATATATATATATAAAAAAATATACATACATTCTATATATAAATAAAAAAGTTCAAACATATATAAAAATAAACGTAAGTTCGAGAGCTTTGTCATTTCGCGTAGTGGCTACATCAACTGGCCACTAAGATCGTGTGACTTAACAAACCACAGACAATTGACGCCCTGATGGCCAACATAACTCGAGTTCTTCATGAAATTGAGGCCCATTTATGCGAAGATGTCGTCCAAAATTGGTCCACCAGGTTACACAACCCTGAGGACACAAGGAGTCGCGACCTACATCCTTTCCACTCCTTTAAAATAATATAAAAATTGTGGCAATATCACTTACTCAGGTTGTTTTATTTCATTTCAAAGTTCGAAACTCTATACATTTTCTTATTATACACTGGTAAAATTCCAGATCCCGAAGCAACGGTCACCACCACACTATACGTACTGACGACTGACTACGTATCGTATTCTTTAGCGTACAGCTGCGTCAACATAAATCAGTTCCAAAGATCTGGTAAGTTACAGTCTTTATATTACTATTGTTTCATTATAATCATCATCACTACAGCCAATTAAAAATCCCACTGACATATGCCTCCCCATACATTGCCTCTCAGAGGTGATAACTGCCATAGTTGCCACGCTTGGCAAGCGGATTGGTGATCATAGTAACCGATTTCTTGCACCTTTGACTGTCACCGGTCTGGATATTTCATGTGTTTTTTTATAGGATAGAGTGACAAACGAGCACACAGTCCACCCGATGGTAAGTGGTTGCTGTGGCCCATAGACATCTACATCTATGCTCGTTTGCGAATCAAAATGCAGATGGCGTTGTTACCCGTGAGCACTAAGATGGAATGCCCCTTTTCCAGTAAAAAAAGGTCTCCGGTTCTCTACACTCACCGTACGAAACACAGCAGTGTTAAGCTGCTATTTTATGCTTATATTCTGTGAAAGCGTGGTTCTTCCCCGGTCCATAGCTGCAGCATGATTCTACCACGTTCAAAAAATGTGTAACGTTAAGGAAATGGTTTTACCTAGATAATACAATATAATAATACAAATAAAATTGACAACCATAATATTAATGAATTTGTCGCCTTTTAAGAATTAATTATGGTCAACAGGTGATTTTTCATACATTAAACTTTTATTAAGATTTATTAACAACTGACTACCTCGTTGGTATAGTTGTCGTAAATGCGGTTGCTGTTATCATGGGTTCCCTGGCGTGAATCGCGGGTCGGTTCCAAATCAGTTATTGGCTTTTTCTGTCAAGAAATTCTCGGTAGCTACTCTTGTGCGTGGCCATACACACGGGCACTATAATCCTGTCATGCGCAGAAACAGAAACAGAAACAGTAACTTTTTTATTCAATATAGATTATAAATAATACTTATTGAAAGTCACTCTTTGTTTGATTCGGTTCGGAAAAATACCTCTGTCCTGGGAAGAACCAGCAAGAAACCCAGCGTGGCTTTTTTTTTTAAATAACAGCTTACAATCATGTATGTTACACAAATTAACAACACAACAAATTAGTAATAGCTTGGTTGCGATCACCTCATTTCCAGGGGTTATTATCATCCATAAATTTCTTACTATTACAATAACCCTTTTCATACAAACTTAGTTTAATAAAGCTTTTGAACTTTGAGCAGGTCAAATTTTGTATATTTTCTGGAATTTTGTTGTAAAAGCTTATACATCGCCCCAAGAATGAATTACTAACTCGATGGAGTCGAGTAACTGGTACTACCTTGTGTCTGTTCGTAGTATTTACAGAATGAATGTCACTTATTTTTGTAAAACTACTTTTATTTTTGTGTATGTACATTACATTCTCACAAATGTATTGAGAGGCCAAAGTTAATATATTAATTTCCTTAAATTTTTGTCGCAGTGCCTCTTCAGGCTTTAAATCACAAATTGCTCTTATGGCCCTCTGCTGTAAAACAAATATAATTTCAGTGTCAGCTACGTGTCCCCATAGCAAAATACCATACGACATTATGCTATGGAAATAGCTAAAGTAAACTAGTCTAGCTGTTTCGACACTAGTATGATTCCTAATCATTTTTACAGCATATGCTGCAGAACTAAGTCTGCTTGCTAGTTTTGATATATGGGGGCGCAGATAACTAGTCTACGTTGACATTGGCTGCCGTGATCGAAATGTGGTCTGAGGGACATTAACCCTTTCGCTGTCCCGTGCACTACATATAGGTCACTGCTATTGTCTTACTATTGTGTTTTAAAACCGGACAGTGAACGTGTTAAGATAGTAGCAAACTCCTGTATAATTCTCCAAGTATAGTTCCTCAAGAATTCGCATCATTCTTTTTTCTTCACTAACTAATTTCCATGATGGATGTGATCTTTTCAAGAATGTGCCAGTAATCATGATTGCACTCAATGATACTTTTATACTAAAACTATAATATATTTTACAGTCGGAGTATGGAAACTCAGTCGCACAAGGACTATGCCTGAAGCAGGAAATACTGCCATCAACACCTACATGGGAATGAGGGAGGAACTGCACCAACCCTATTTTACACAAGTTGAGCAGAACGACGAGTGTGAGGAGCCGAGCTCAGCTATTTTGTTCAAAAGCAGTATTATTGTGATGCTAATGTGTATAGCTGTACAAATTTTCATTTACTAAGTGCCAGCTGCCAGAACTAAGACTTTAAGTATAATTTATTTTGTATCCCGTTTTTGTATTAAATAAAATGTTTTAAAAATAATGTATGTTATATGCGGTTTTATTTAATCCCATAATTTTTTTTAAGTTTATCTTCAATATTAACTACAAAATAGATACTTGCTAAAATAAATTAACACGTTTGAATCTTAATCAAAATATGATCAAGACATATAATAAGAACAATTATACTTTATTTAACAGCAAACTTTGATAAAGCCTTGGATAAAGTATCTCACAAACTTACATACGAGGGTGATACTGAAAGTTTTATTTATTTATTTATTTAAACTTTCGCAATTCTCTGTACGTGGTTCAACCTCCTTCGTCGATATGTCAGCAGTTTGACCTATTCAGGCCCCATATCAGAAAAAGTTGCTCTTCGAGAAAGTGGCGTTTATGTGGCATTCTTTAACAAAAAAAATATTTTAGGAATTTTTGTAATAATAAAGATAAGTTGGATATTCGTCAAAAATCGGGTGATTACAAACTTGTTTGTAACGGATGCCACGCCGTTTACGTGGGTCAGACTGGTTGCAACTTCAAGATACATTATAAAGAGCATTTAGCCGCGAACAGGAACTGCAATCCCAATAAATCCCATTTTGCAAACATCTCTTGGACACTGGACGCAACCTAGCCAACGACCACTCCTTTAAAGTCTAACATACGTGTAATAAAGGGCTGCGACTGTGTGTGCTGGAACAATTAGAACAAACAAATATTTCTAACTCACCTCTCTTAAATACCTTTAAGCCTTCTCTCTAATAACAGACAGCCCCGCAATATGGACGTTCGTCACCCTCACGGTGATCGGCGATTGGTTGCGTGGTAGAAGGGTAGGTGGGCGTTTCGCGGCGATTTGTTATTAATTTTACAAGCGGCTGCGTCGCGTATTTTATCGCATGACGTAGTCGCTCGCTACTTAAGCGTTTGCGTCAGCGAGTTGTATAAATAGCAGCTGTTTTAGCTCGTTGCTCACTTTGCGGTCAGCCACCGCAGAGTCTACTTCACCTGAAGATGCCTCGTGTTGAGGCGAAACACGAGACATATTGTCGTCAATGCTATGTCAATTGAGGGCCGAATGTGCTCTTCAAACTAGGTAAGACACATCATTTTATTTTACCGATCGGGTGTACGCCAAGTAATTTTTACCAACTTTTAAAAAATTATTGTGATATTTACTTTTTAACATAGAGTTATTAAATTTTTAAAATTAAAACCCTCACAGAATACCGGCGTGAAGTAGAAGCTCTGCTTCTGCGTTTCGTCTGGTGAGTGCAGGTGGCCGGAGGCACTTCCTCTCCGGCTGATATTTCGTATCTCTCCTACCCGGGGTACAAATTGGATCACTCCTTTGTGCCTCGGGCTGGAGTTTGCGTGTATGTCAGAGAGGACATCTGTTCTCGACGCCTCGGCAGTCTTGAAGGTTCGGACCTGTCCATCCTTTGGCTACGCGTAGACAGCGACGACCATCCGCGCGTCTACGGGTGCCTCTATGGGTCCCATAGCGGTAATGCCGAAACAGACCGACTCATCGACCACGTCCAAATGGATACAGATTCCTTGCTACAACAGGTCCCATCCGCAGAGATCGTGATCCTTGGCGATTTTAACGCCCACCATGCCGAATGGCTCGGTTCACGTTTAACCGATCATGCGGGGAGATCTGTTTATGACTTTGCCTTGGCATATGGTTTGACACAACTGGTTACTTCGCCTACGAGGATTCCAGATGTGGACACCTTCCCTGTTGGACCTTCTGCTGACCTCTCATCCGGACGGATACCAGGTTTCCGTCGATGCCTCTCTCGGCTCTTCGGACCACTGTCTGATCCGGAGTATGGTGCCACTCACGCTCCCTTCGCGGTTGCGTTCTGCAGGTTGCCGCCGTGCCAGCGGATTGGGACGTAATGCGGTATTTCTTTGCATCCTACCCATGGGGGCGAGCTTGCTTCTCGCCGGATGATCCCAGCGCTGTTGCTGACTCTGTCACTGATGTGGTGCTACAGGGAATGGAACTATTTATTCCATCATCTGTGGTACCCATCGGAGGCAGATCTCAGCCTTGGTTTGGTCGCTCCTGTAAAACTGCATTACGCAGTAAGCAGGAGTGTTATCAAGCCTGGGCTGCGGCTTCGGCGACTTGGGATGTAAACACCAGCATACTTAAAAAGAAGTATAACTTCGCCTCCATGTCCTTCAAAAGAGTTATTGCCAAGGCAAAGTCGGAGCACATAGGCAGAATTGGCGAGAAACTAGTTCGCCTTCCTTCGGGAACCCGTGCATTCTGGTCTGTCGCCAAGGCTGTCCAAGGGAATTTCTGTAAGCCATCACTATCATCTCTGCACAGGGGGGACGACTCACTGGCCCAAGACGCAAAAGATAAAGCCGACCTTTCAGGCTCCCTTTTTGCGTCCAACTCGACTCTTGATGACGGGGGGAAAACACCGCCGACCATCCCGCGGTGTGAGTGCTCCATGCCGGATGTGCTGTTCTCACAGCGCTCGGTTCGCAAAGCACTTCTCTCCCTGGACATCCTGAAGTTGAATGGGCCTGTCGGAATCCCCCCAATTGTGCTGAGGACGTGTGCTCCGGAGTTGGCACCGGTCCTAACGCGTCTTTTTCGGTACTCCTACTCCCAAGGCGTAGTCCCGAATTCATGGAAGACAGCTTTTGTCCACCCGATCCCTAAAATAGGCGACCACTCAGACGCGTCCAAGTATAGGCCTATCGCGATCACCTCCTTGTTCTCCAAAATAATGGAATCCATTATTAACTGCCAGCTCATCCGGTACCTTGAGGATCACCAGCTGATTAGTGACCGCCTATAGGGTTTTCGTCGGGGTCATTCAGCTGGTGATCTTCTGGTCTACCTGACCCATAGATGGGCGGAGGCAGTAGAGTCCAAGGGGGAGGCGTTGGCCGTTAGTCTTGTCATTGCGAAGGCCTTCGATCGGGTTTGGCACAAAGCGCTTCTTTCGAAGCTCTAAAAGGAAGAAGGCGCAGGTTCGGCCCCACATGGAATACTGTTCCCAACTCTGGGCAGGGGCTCCCCAGTTCCAGCTCCTTTCACTTGACCGCATCCAGCGCAGAGCGGCTCGAATCGTCGGCGACCGAGCCCTTTCCGATCGGCTCGATTCATTGGCACTGCGAAGAGATGTTGCATCCCTTTGCATTTTCTTTCGCATCTACCATGGGGAGTGCTCTGAGGAATTGTTCGGATTAATCCCAGCCGCCAAATTTCACGAACGCACATCGCGGCAGAACTCCCGATACCATCCACACTATCTGGATGATTGGCGGTCCACCACTGTGCGATTTAGAAGATGTTTTCTTCCTCGCACGACTTCCTTGTGGAATCGATTACCATCAGCGATTTTTCCGGACCGATACGACTTAGGGACCTTCAAGAAAAGAGCGTACTCCTTTTTAAAAGGCCGGCAACGCATCTGCAGTTCCCTCCCTGGTGTTGCAGTTGTTCATGGGCGGCGGTAGTCACTTACCATCAGGTGAGCCGCATGCTAGTTTGCCCCCACTCCTATAAAAAAAATATTTAAGAAACTACGTTTTTATAAGCACTACGTATTAAGTGAACATTATATACAACGAATAACATTGTTTTACATAGAAAGGACATTGCTCTGCTCCCATACATTGTTCGCCCTGGAACCAAAAGCATCGGAAAATTATGTTTTTTATTGTCGATTATTAGTAAATTCATATATGATCTTATTTTTATAGCGGACTAGCTGCATAAAAGATATATTTAAAAAAAGTATCAGATTTTGAGGTTATAATCGAATAAAGAATATTACGGTTTTTCATAGCTCCGAGTGATTTTTAACAAACTGAAAAACGATGTCCTAAAACATTTAGCTATTTTTAGTAATATCTAGATAATTAGGTATGCAGTTTTTGTTCTAAAGCCTAAGTGTATGTAAGTGCAACGTATAAATGCATCGAATCTAGTTAACAAACTTGCTTTCTTAGGATTGGTTTTGAAATGAGAGATAATGTTTGTGTATTAATGTAAAAATAAAAATATATGTACCTATATAATGGCTGTTAGCATTTATATGTTGTCATTAGCATATACGGTACGGTGAGATACCTAGTACCAAAATGTATAGGATTTAGACTGGTTCCAGTCACGCCGCTAGACATGCCGTCGAACAGGGTGAATATTATCGACTACTACCTAGTGCATTTGCAAGCGTGTGCGTCTGGACGGCGCTGTTCAAACGCGTGACTATGAAACCAGCCTTACCGACTTAGCGCCTAATTGTGTTTGAATCAGAAATAAAACACAGATTAATTTCATGTTGTACGAGCAAGTACATGATATTTCAACAGTTTAGAAAATAATGCTGATATCGCGCCTGCGCGCGCGACACGTTCACTATAATTACATTTTTTATTCATAAGTATTTTCAGTACAATAAACGCTCTCTACGGAAACGGACACAGTTTTAATTACCACATCCCGTAACGTAGAAGATACAACCTACATTAATATACTACATATCAATTATATGTAGAGGGTCACAAATCACAAAATACCCCCTACATTTTGGTCCTTCGAGCTTTCGACGTGAACTAAGACTTGCATATTACGTCTACAATAGTTCAACAGTAAAGTGTATTTGTAAAAAAAAAAAAAAAAAAAAAAAAAAAAAAAAAAAAAAAAAAAAAAAAAAAAAAGTGTAATTCGTGATTCTATCTGTAGTGTCACTTTGGTTGCTGGCCTCCCACAAGCGGGTCTCACCAGCTTGATTGAGGTGCATACTACGGTAAGAGTCGCAGTCACACGTATCTGAAACCAACTATTTACAACATCGTTCTTAAACCATGGAGAACCTACTTCAACAACAGAGAACAATCATTGAATCTATCCTTAAAATTGAGGCTAACTTCAAAAAGGATTCTGATTCACGTAAGTCAGGAACATACATACAGAAAAGGTTGGATGCTTTGAATGCTCAATGGGAGGTGTTCAACATGAATCATGGTGTTCTAAAAAAAACAGACAGTGACTTGGATGACGACTATTTCATCAATGATACCTACACCACCACAAAGAAGCGGTACGAAGCGATTCGTGACATGCTGACGAACTACGAGGTGAAAACTGCGGAAACTGGAGTACCATCAAGGTCTGATGAGTTCATTAGCCAACAACGCACTAATTTCCGGGCGCTCTCTAGGGTGATTAAAAACATCAACACCAAAGAGTTGACAGAAAAGTGGGAAATTTGTGACAAACTGAATTCGCTGCAGTCTCGCTGGAAACTGATCGACGAGCTCCACTGGCAAATCGATAACCTGACTTCTGGCGGTGATGTAGGCTACGAAGAAGAGTTTTCTGCATACGAAACCTTGTACGAAACTACAAAAAGGGATTTGAATCGTAAGCTTAACTCAGTATCTCAACAGCATCAGCAAGTGCCTACAATTGAGATTCCTTCTTTTTCTGGTAATTATACCCAGTGGCCTACATTCATGGACCTCTACTGTGAAGCCATCCACAACAATGTCATGTTGACAAAAACGCAAAAGATGCAGCACCTCAAGGGCAAACTTAAAGGCGAGGCGGAGCGCATCGTACAGCATCTTACAGTATCAGCTGATAATTACGACACCTGTTGGGAGATACTCACCCATAGGTACAACAACCGACAACTTTTGTTTACAAAACATATACAAACCCTTATGGGACAACCGGCGTTGCAAACACAGAATGCATACGAGCTGAAGAAGCTACATGACACAAGTGTCGAGACCATACATGCTATTCACAATCTGGGCATCGACACAACGACTTGGGATCCGATCCTGGTGCACATTCTCACTGGCAAATTGGACTCCGACACGTATGCAGCCTACATGGAGATCAGAAAGGCTCCGAGAGAGCTACCTTCCTTGGATGAGCTGATAAACTTCTTGGAAAACAAGTTTACTGCGCTTGAACCTGTTCAAAAGAAGAGACAGACACCTAACAAGTCAAACAATTCGACCAACAAGGAGGCAACAGCTCAATTTAAGAAGGACTTTAACAACACCAACAGGCGTAGTTTTCTTCGAGCATATCATACAAGCACAGACAAAAATTGCCCGCTGTGTAAAAACAATCATATTTTACTCTACTGCAAGTCGTTTCAAGACATGTCACCGGAAGACAAAATGAGGTCAATTTCGCAACTACATATTTGTCGCAATTGCCTGTACTTACACAACGACAATAAATGCAACTCCAACAAAAGATGCCGCGTGTGCAAAGAAGCACACCACACAACATTGCACGATATTTACCGCAAAGTTGAAATCGCGGTCTCAAATAACGTTATACCTAGCAACAAGCCACATACGTCACAGCAATAGGCAAACCACGTGTCTGGAAATTATAACGAAGTCCTACTAGCGACCGTTCAATTAAAGGTGATGGCAGCTGATGGATCGACTGTTCAATTGCGATGCCTTCTCGACCAAGGATCACAGATAAATCTAATAACTGAAGATGCTGCGCAACGGCTGGGACTGCAAAGACAAAATCGAAACGCCACAGTCTCAGGCATAGGGACGTCAGCACATCATAGCAACGGAACCGTACGGTTAGACTGTGAGTCTTTGTACGGAGGCCATTCATTTACAATCGAAGCCATGGTAATGGCCAACATGCTCAGCAACCTGCCTAATTACACCTTCGAAAAACAAGACTGGCCACATATTCAGAACATACAACTGGCGGATCCCGACTTCAACATCTCGAGACCAGTGGACGTTCTGTTAGACGCTGGAGTGTATGCTGACATAGTAATGAGTGGTATGCTACGAGGACCCTCACACGCACCCATGGCTCAACAGACAAAAGTGGGCTGGGTACTGCTGGGCAATATCAAAACCTTCAACTGCCACGTGCTCATTAATCTTGACGATGTATCTCGATTTTGGGAGATGGAGGAGATAACCGAAACCAATCACAATCTAACATCAGAGGAAGAATACTGTGAATCTATTTATTCAACCACAACAACAAGAAAAGAAGACGGACGATATGCAGTCAGACTTCCAATGAAAATAAACTACGAACAAACCTTGGGCACTTCTACTCTAAGCTACTTCTTACCTCATCACGGCGTACAAAAGCTGGACTCAACAACTACAAAATTGCGCGTAGTCTTTAATGCCTCTGCCAAGACAAGTACAGGACAAAGCTTGAACGATCTCATGGAGTGCGGGCCTAACCTCCAACAAGACCTACAATCTATGATTCTACGTTGGCGAGCCTTTCAATACGTCTACACTGCAGACATTGAGAAGTTTTACCGTCAAGTACTGATACACGATGAAGATCAACACCTGCAAAAAATTGTATGGCGTGACTATGCTACAGATCTCATCAAAGAATACCAACTGTGCACTGTAACATATGGTACCAAAGCTGCACCATTTTTGGCAATGCGCACCATAATACAACTCGTAATGGACGATGGACACCGCTATCCTCTCGCGGCAGAGATCCTTACTCACCAGCTGTATGTGGATGACCTACTTGGTGGCAGCAACGACATGTTAGAAGCACAAGACGCTCAAAACCAATTGATTGACCTGTTAAAAGGCGGTGGGTTCAATCTTCGCAAATGGGCTAGTAACCACCCCAGATTGCTTCAAACTTTACCTGAACATCTCATAAGCCAGAATATGTTTGACTTCAAGGACGCAGAGAGTAACAAAACACTCGGCTTAACCTGGAATCCGCACACTGATCAGTTTACATTCAAGGCGCCACTTAGTAACACACGTGACGTCACAACGAAGCGGACATTGCTCTCTGATCTATCAAAATTATATGACCCACTTGGTTGGCTGTCTCCGGTAACAATGAAGGCAAAACTCATATTTCAACAAGCTTGGCTTGCTTCAACAAATTGGGATGAACCTCTTCCGGAAGACATACAACAAGAGTGGACAACCTTTCAACAAGAATTGCCCACTATCAATACCATCGCTTTACAACGCTGGATTGGTAACACTAAACAACCCATCGAGTTACACGGATTCAGTGACGCCTCCGAGAAAGCCTACGGCTGCGTTATCTACTGTAAATCTATTAGTGAAGAAGGGCAACAAATTATCACGCTGGTGGCGGGAAAAACTAAGCTCGCACCATTAAGAAAACCCCCGTCTTTACCACGGCTTGAACTATGCGGTGCCCTACTACTGTCTCGACTTATGAAAAAGGTCATAGAGTCAATAAACTCACAGATTGTAACAATACATGGTTGGACAGATTCTATGATCGTGATGGGTTGGTTACAAGGGGGGCCTTCAAGATGGACTACATTTGTGGCTAATCGCGTAACACAGATCACTGTCATCATGCCATCGGGATGCTGGAGGCACGTCAAGTCTGAATATAACCCAGCAGATTGTGCCAGCAGAGGCCTAACTCCACTACAACTGGCGAATCATCATTTATGGTGGGGACCTATTTGGCTAAAAGACAACGATCTCCCACTTCAAGACCAATTCCACACAACTGTTGAAGAGAAAAAGGTCAAACAAGTTTGCGTGTCACAAAGGTCGATGCCATTAATCGGAGAACTTTTAAACAAACACAGCTGTATGGCACGCGTAACTCGAATCCTAAGTTGGATACTTCGGTTCATAAACAATGCACGTGACGTCAACAATGCCATGCGGTCATCGTACTTAGCAACGAGTGACCTGCAGAACGCACATAATGCAATTATCAAGGCTATACAAACTAATCATTTCGCCGACGACATTGCACAACTCAATAAACATCATAAAGTGCGAATAACAAGCAGCATTTTAAACTTAAATCCATTCCTGGACAAACACGAAATCTTACGTGTAGGAGGACGTCTGGAAAATGCCAACTTAAGTCAAGAACAAAAACATCCAATTATCTTACCTTACAATGACAGGTTAACGGAGTTACTGATCGACCAAGCGCACAAGAGGACCCTGCATGGTGGAGCCAGACTAACTCTATCATATCTACGCAACAGATATTGGATTATCAGCGGTTTGAGAGCAGTGAAAAAACGACTTATACGGTGCATCACGTGTCATCGCTTCAAAACTATCAACAACAACCAACTTATGGGTGATTTACCTCCTCCACGCGTCACACCATCAAGGCCTTTCACACACACCGGTGTAGATTTCACTGGGCATGTGGAGGTAAAGGCTAACAAGGGCAGAGGAATAAAGACAATGAAGGCCTACGTAGCTGTATTTGTGTGTCTGTGCACAAAAGCTCTTCACCTCGAACTTGTCTCCGATCTCAGCACAGTGGCTTTTCTGAACGCCTTGAAACGAATGTGTGCCCGCCGAGGAAAGCCTCGTCACATCTACAGCGACAACGGCACCAACTTCGTGGGCGCAGCAAGAGCATTGGAAAAACAACGAAAGGAGGCATTACAATGCTACATAAACAATGACGTCATAACTAACATGTCAGAGTGGGGCATTGAATGGCATTTTAACGCTCCTTCCTGGCCTACTGCTGGTGGACTCTACGAAGCTGCAGTAAAAAGCCTGAAACATCACCTCAAACGAGTACTTGGGGATCAGAAACTTACGTTCGAGGAATTTTCTACACTGTTGGCGCAGATTGAAGGATGTCTCAACTCTCGCCCCCTGGTGGCGTTGTCAGAGAATATCGAAGACCTTGACTGCTTGACACCAGCTCACTTCCTAATCGGCGAGCCTTCTCTAGAATCACCACTATCCGCTGAGGGTAATGACATGACCTTCTCTACAAGATGGCAACTTACGGAGAAAATGTACAAGGACTTCTGGAGAAGGTGGTCTACTGACTATCTTCAAACTCTACAAACTCGAAGCAAATGGCACTTCCCTACTAAAAACTTAGAAGTTGGGGACGTCGTTATCGTCAGAGAAGACAACATTCCTCCTGCCAAATGGATCCTGGGACGGGTGTTGGAGACTCACCCAGGTGCGGACGGCCGGGTACGAGTCGTCACACTGAAAACTAAAACAAGTAATATGAAGCGACCGATTACAAAATTGTCACGCCTTCCGTTGGATCCGTCATCTTATACAACTGCATCTTCTGACGTTGACACTACGAAGCCTGCAATAAATACACAAAGAAAACGAAGAAACAACAACGGCAAAAAACACTTCAACAACCTTTTTTGTACGTTACTACTTATATTTTCGATGTGTGTTGGACCTACTACGCAACAAATGATCAACATAACAAGGCTTAGCAGTTCAAGAGTCGTTTATTTTGACAAGGTGTCTGATGTGCAGATTATTCAAGATAAGTGGAAAATGGTTGTATACTACAACATGACGACATATTGGCGGAGTTTGGACAACATACAAAACTATGTCAACCATTTGAACACATTATGCAAGAATGAAGCAGCCTATCTTACAATTTCATCCCAGTTTCAACACGAACTTAACGAAATTCAACACTATAACGATATCTTACGATCAGAACATGGACCGTCTCGAAGAAAAAGAGGACTAGTGAATGGAATAGGATACCTAGCAAACTCCCTTTTTGGTACTCTGGATGAGAGATTTGCCAATCAGTACGTGAAGGATATCAACATAATCCAGTCAAACGAAAATCATCTATTGAATCTCTACAAAAATCACACATCGATCATCGAAAGTGAATATAATCTTCTAAAAAGAAACGAGGAAGTAATGAACACACAATTTCGTATCATCGACAATCATCTCGCTGAAACGGAAAAACGCATACAAATCAGCCATGACAATGCTATGTACATAACAGCTACCGCTCTGGCCGTGAACTTGATCATTTCAAACATACGACAAATACAACAGCAACTCCTAGACCTAGTAACTGACGTGAAGGACGGGAGAGTTGACACCCATCTCATCAAGCCCAACCAATTTGAAGATCAGCTCAACATCATCTCCGGTCATTTACCAAGCGAGTTATCGCTACCCTGTGTGAACACACGCCATTGCACGCGAAGCCTATACAAGCTGGCGCGAGTGCACGTGCGCTTAACAAGTGCATACATAATATTCGAAGTGAAGCTACCGCTAATAAACAACGAACAATATGAACTTAACCGCATCATTCCTATTCCGCAAATAACTGGACACACAGAGAAAACTATAGTACTCACATCTGAATACCTTGCTGTAAACCTAAAAGGGGACATGATAATACCCTTAGAAAACCGAGATGTATCATCATGCTTAAATCTGCAAGAAAACAAAATGTTATGTGCTATCAATCAACCTATTTACAACATTAAGGTAGCCGATACATTATGTGAAGCGCAAATATTAAACAATGGCGACTCATCAACATGCCGCACAAGAGTATTGGATTGCAACGACAGGTGGGTGCGATTACACAATCGTGGCGCGTGGCTGTTCTCCTGTTGCGAAGACTGCACGATGCGCATTTTCTGCCCAGCTGGAGTGACGTCACAGCACTTACACGGCACGGGGATTATGTTACTCGGACTTGGGTGTATGCTCAAGGGAGAAAGCTTCATCATTCATGCTCGCAACGACTATCACAGCGAGTTGAAACTAACAGGCAGTGAAGAAAGAATGTACATGCGTGAATCAAGCCTGAACCACATACTGACAGACTTTAATCATACATTTGGACCTGAAGATCATAAAGACGCCTTACAAGAGCTGAAAAACAACATTGATAAGGTCAAGGAACAGCAACAAACACTGAGTGTACAATCACTCACACATGACACACACAACTATGTGTTGTACACCGTAGTCGGATTTATTATTGTAGCCTTCATTGCATGGGGGACATTCCGGCTGAAAAGAAGATGTCAAGGCTGCAGCGTGAATCTTCGCGACAAGCCAGACCCCAACAATGTCGAGCAGCCAACCCAAGGACATTCATCGGAGCATGGGGTCTCGGACATCGATAGTGTGGATGCGGTGATCGCAACGGCTGCCCGTAAACTCAATAGGGGTTCATCGCCTTAAACTTTCTTCTTGTTTATAAAATTGGCAAGATGTACGAGCAAGTACATGATATTTCAACAGTTTAGAAAATAATGCTGATATCGCGCCTGCGCGCGCGACACGTTCACTATAATTACATTTTTTATTCATAAGTATTTTCAGTACAATAAACGCTCTCTACGGAAACGGACACAGTTTTAATTACCACATCCCGTAACGTAGAAGATACAACCTACATTAATATACTACATATCAATTATATGTAGAGGGTCACAAATCACAAAATACCCCCTACACATGTATATTGTTCATTTTCTTAATTGGAAATTAGAATATTGTCTAAAAACTGTGCAGGGATGTCAATATTATTTTGATCTCTCATAAAGCACCAAAAAGTACCAAATGATGGTCATAACATGGGCGCAGGAACCGATGGTTCTGCGTACAACGATGCAATTACATCAATATTGCACGATTGCTTCTCTGTTCATCTTTTAACAACATTGAGCCACCAGCAGAGCCGCAATTTACACAAAATACACTTTCCATTGCGTGTGCGTAAGTCCGTTTATGAATGATAGGTTATCGTTTGAGTAGTACACGGTTCCGGAAATCACAGCAAGGTAAGTCGTTTTTGAATGCAATCAGAGTCCGTTAAAATAGCCAAGTCGTAATGTTCAATATATAGTCCCGAAAGTTACCAAAACACCGAAATTACAAAGAGCAAACGAACGACGCCAACCAATTTTGACCAAACCAAATTTTGACAGAGTGAAATATGACAGTATAAAGTAGGCATATCGATTTGAAATCGTTTAATCGATTGTTTATAATAAAATAATCGATTTTCCAGATCGGTATAGATCTGAAGAATCCTTATCCGATGTCCCAATATCGACTTAGAACACTCCATCGATTCAATGAATCGATCCAAAAACTTCTCGAATTGGACTTATTCAAGAATGTTTCAAACGATTCAAGAAATACTTTTGCATAGTTGGAACATCTGTTCCTTGTGACAGACAGAAAAACTGTTCTGTTCTGGGTTCAATCCCAGGGTCCGACAATTTATTATTGGGTTTTTATAACTTGATGTTCCTATTAGTAGCACGGAGTATGGATTTGTCTCCGGTATTTGGCAATACGCGCACCCTCTATTAAATGGGACATATAACATAACAGTACTACTCCTTCTGAGAAATACAAGCGTGATGTTATGTTTATTAATTTAATGATGTTTCTATCCACTTATTTGTATTTACGGTATCGTCAATAATGTTCTCTGTTCATATTAGGCATGTTTGAAAATGTCGCGATTAATCAAAAATAGATCTGTTAATGCTTAATTTAATCGAGATTCGATTCTAGTATGTTCGATTCGAATCGATTTAGAGATCGTATTTTTTTCACGAGAGACTGAAAAGTGACCATTTAGTGACATCAAAAATAGGAGTGCCAAATACGATACGATTTATGATTATTTCCTAAGATTTATTATAGCCATACGTTACAAACACATATCATATCAGACATCATCTTTTGTCATACGATAATATTAATACCATAACAAGTATGATAATATCCTACTTTACTTATAATAACACGTACGTCTCTACTTCTTTCACACTTGTAACACTATTAATAATAACGTCTGTATCTAGTCTACAATATTGCTCTTTTTAAAGAATACATTTATAATTAAGGCAGTAACGATAATTGTTTTTTTTTAATATTCATTGTTGTAAACTCGTAAGTTATCGTTTAGTAAAACGTGAAATACAATCCGTTCTAAATGGTCGTTAGAAAATCCTGAATAATTATTTTTACGAATATTTTTCTTCATCATTATTCTAACTACCTATTCAAAATCGAGTATGACCTCGTTCATTACTTCATTAGGTATAGTAGGTTTTTTAAATTATACTTTTAGGGAATAATATAAAAGAATATAAAGAAATGGTAATTTTATATTTTTATTGTAGCTTCTTTTTGAAACTGTATTCGAAATAAATTCAAAATGTATTTCATTAAATTTGAAAATCGATTACAATCGATTAAACATCCCTAATTATTTTTCGACACCACATGATGTTTGGCGAAGATGGCGGCGGTTATGTTATTAGTCGAGTAAAATACTTTTTAATGTTCATTTTTGCACGCAGCTAGTCCGTGTTATAAAAGTATTTGCAACTAACATAATAAAATAGAAAGTTAATTATCGTGTATGTCCGATGCTTTTATTACACAGGGCGATTTTGGACATTGTCCTTTTGTAAGAAAAGTATATTTTTACTTGGCGATCTTTTTCATGTTTTTTCCTTTCTAAATATATCAAGCAACGCAGACGAAGTCGCAGGTATCAATTAGTTATAATATATTATGAATGAAAATGCATGACTCCAATGTACCTGACAGTGTTCTGACTTGACTGAGATACTAGTACGAGAACCAAACGAATAAAGTTAGGTGGGGCGACACAACCTCTAGTGGCTATATAACTAGAATGTGGGGTACCCGGACTTTTTCAATATCTATATTAACCTTGTTTGGCTTGATCGAGGAGTTTAAAAGTGCCAAAATTGGAGGCTACATTAATGGTGTAGCGTTTATCAACCTTTGCTACGCGGACAATATGTTGTACCTAAACCCATCGATCAACGGTCTTAGAAAGCTTATATCGATCTACGAAAATTATGCCCGTCAGCATGGCTTAAAAATATAATGAATAGTGCTGAACTCACAAGTGATGTTTAGCAATTCCATGAGATGGGAGCGACTGGAGGCGAATAACTTGAGATCATCCATATAGAAAAGTTGGGTCACTTTTGTCCATACTTTCCAAAACAATTTTTTTTTAAATCCTCTCTCGGAGCCCTCCAATTAGGTGCTGAGAGGGTTCAGAGAGAAGCAGAACCAGATTGGACAAACGCCTCGGAAGATACCCCTTCTTATTCTTATGCAGTTGTCCCGTCATCCACTCGCCCAGATGACAATAGATTGTACTCTACTGCTCCATACACTGCTCGAGGAAGTCTAACTGACCAGTCAACCTGTACAGCTTGAGAGGATCCTCAGTCCTTCGGTTCAGTCTTTAGCCATGTATGGGGCACCGAATCGAATGCCTTGCTGTAGTCCATCCAGGCGGTGGAGAAGTTCCGACGGTTGCGCTTAAACACTTTGCCAATGACCGTGTCAATGAGGAGGAGTGATTTCTTAGTTCCACAACCACCGCCCCGATCGCGCGAGAAGTCATGCGCTCAAAATGGATGTCAGTGTCTTATATAAGGTAGACACATGCAGGGCCGGCCCTACCATAGGGCGAACGGAGCGGTGGTTCCAGGCGCTAAGTCCCAGAAGGCGCCTTAGTCAATTTTTTATATTAACATAGCTACCTACATAATAGAAAAATACAATCTTTTAGCTTATTTAGGTAAAAATTTTGCACGCTTTTTAGCAGGTTACGTGGTAGAGCTAGGCAGGAGCTATATTAGTAGTATAGTTGTAGCATGAATGGGTCGGCTCGACCAGGGAAGGACCACGCTCTCACCAAATACCAGCGTAAAATGGCAGCTTGACACTGCTGTGTTTCGTATGGTGAGTGTAGAGAACTGGAGACCCATTTTACTTTAAAAGAGGCATTCCATCTTAGTCCTCAAGGGTAACGACGCATCTAGATTTTGATTCTTTATTGAGGAGAAATGTAGATGTCTATGGGTCACAGCAACCACTTACCATCAGGTGGACCACAGAATATAAAAACTTGTTTTTTATATTCCGTGAGGTGGACTGTGTGCTCGTTTGTCACCCTATTCTATAAAAAAAAGCTTAGTCTCTGTTCCGTTTCTTCGCTCATGTGCCTGAGTTTATTGATGGAAATTTCCTCGCTTTTCAATATTTTGGTTTCGAACATGTGGCTATTTGGTATATGTGCGTATGGCCTTATTTGTTGAGACGAGCGCGGCATTCTTCAGCGCTTATTTGTATTTTTACAAACTCAACAAAATGATGGGAAGTTATTTCAAAATATGTGAAAAGCTTAACTTTAAAGAAGGTGTGTCAAATGAATTTTTAAAGGTCTGAAATGACCCAAATTCGGATACTTTTGACTCTAAATATATAAAGAAAAAATATATAAATATATATAATCCGGATCCAGAAATGTTATTCAGAACAAATCTTTTCTATCCAATGTTAGACACAGCCATAAACTTAAATATGCAAAGGGACCAATATCGTTTTGATGCTAACCTGTCATCAGCTTCCAGAATCACGTTTAATTCTTCATTGTCCTTTAATTGGACCAAAGTTTTCGGATGACACGGAGTTCATTTTTCAGGTCAAAATTTCCATAACGGAAGCGGGCAAACCAATAACAGACGGTGCGTTAGTTTGTAGTATTCGCTCCGTAAACGTCGTTGATGTTGCGTGCCGCTTGTGCCGCGTTGCTGCCACGACGGTACTCATTTTCCATAATTACTCAAATTTTTAATGTATCCATGATGACGAGAAAAATGAAAACATAACGGATATGGAACGGTTTTAAAATAAAAGTAATTAGAAATTAGAATTCTTAGCCAAACAAAAATTATTTTGATTTGAAATGGCCAGTACTGCAGAACGGCAATTTCATAGTTAAAGACCTATTATTTGGAGAGCTCTCCGGATTACTATTCTAATTACGGTGGCCAAAGATGAACGCAGTTTTAGCAAGCTTGAGCTAAGTAAAACATAGCTGTGGTCGACTCTCGCAGAAGATAAGCTATCTGATCTAGCTTTGCTGTCAATTGAAAATGATATAGGTCAGACATATCTTATGAGGTCATATAAAAATTTGTAAATGCAACAGTGCGTACGCAGCGATTTAAATAAAATTTGTGCTCCATTTAAATAGTTCATGTTTTAAGCACATACAGGTGTCCTAGTTGCTATTGTTATGCTATTGTTTTAATTTTTCCGACATTCAATGGATTAATTATATAATTATTAAGAGCCAGTAGGCTAAACCTAAAGAGTTTGTTTTTAATAAGCATTGTTATATTAATTAGTAAACATATATTGGACTACTATGGACATCATTTAACAGTGGTAGAGCTAGGCGGCAGCCTTTGCTGTCGCATGGATGGGCCGGCTCGAACCGGGGTGGTACCACGACCTCACAGAATACCAGAGTGAATTAGAGGTTTACCTCTGCATTTCGCTTGGTGAGTGCAGGTGGCCGGAGACCCTTTTTACTGGAAATGAGGCATTCCATCCTAGTCCTCACGGGTGAAAACGCATCTGCATTTTGATCTGTGACAGAGGATAAATATAGATGTCTATGGGCTGCAACAACCACTTATCATCAGGTGGACTGTGTGCTCGTTTTTCACCTTTATCGTATAAAAAAAAATCCATTTGGCATGATCCTGACACTCTCGCCTCCTCCACATCCATATACCTACGCATACACGCTCGTCGGTTAAGGGTAAGGGTTTTAACATATTGTTAATATAAATGGGTAGATACTTAACTAAGTATATACCTATTTGTATTTAATAAAATGTTTTGATGGAGAAATAAAAAACGGGGACACTGAATACATAATGGCTGCTTTATTTTTCATATAAGTATTACTTTTGATAATTACAAAAATTTAATAATTATTAATTAAATACATTATAGAGGTATCCTCTAGAGGGCCACTAGCTATTTTATTTAATTAGCTTAATTGCGGGATTCAATCCACAAACTTTGTAAGAATCTGCAGCTCGAGAAAAATACCAGGAGCGGTATGCGGGTTTGACCAGAAAAATCTAGTGTATGCGGGAGGTGTGGCCAAAGAAGCGCCCACGCGGTGGGGGCTTTAAACAATTTCCTACGATAGCTCAGGCCCCCAGGTAGAGGCTGATTCGAGTTAATTAGATAGATTCGAAGGACCAGCGGGTAATTGCATGTTCATAAGACCAAATAAGCTCAACTGCGATCTTCGGATGCGGGGCGGCGCGGCGAACTTCTCACTTCAACAGCTGTGATGCGGTTATCTTCAGCACCATTGGCTGATTAATACGAATAGTTCTTGCGGTATCACACAGTCTTGCTGGCGACAGTTTTGCAACATGTGATGGCGCGTGTTTCTTGCGAGCGGTAAGGCCACGAACGCTTTACTATACGGTGCGTTGCGCGACAAAATGGCGCGCGCGTTTGAGCCGACGGTTAGGACGCGACTGTCTGTGTCAACAGCTGGGACGCGAATGTGTCGACAGGGTTTGGCACAAGATCATGAACTGCAATTCCCAAGGTGAAACAGAGTATTTAAGATAATGGCAGGAAGCGACCTGTGGTGCATCCAAGTTTATTTTAACATTCGACGTAAATATGAATAAACTTAATAATATAAGTAAGGAAACTTGTAGGAATCAGTTAAATATTGCAGATTGCTCTGTTTAAAGGCCAATATGTTTATGGGCTTTCGTCATGCTTCATGTTTATATTCTTTCATCTGTCCCTGAAAAGTATAACGTAATAATAAACTTATTATCATTTTAACTGCATGAATTTTAAAAACATAATGATCTTAACAGAGTAAACTGCACCAAGTGTCTGAGGATACAGATGCACTCTCTATTCTCTCAATCTCGGTATGTTAAGAAAATGGTCACTCATTCATTGACTGACCGCGGCAAGTGCAACTTAATCTCGCAGATCTATTGATCCACGTAGCTATTACTTAACCCCGAGTTTCTCTTCTCTACGACTAACGCTGTAGGCAATAAACCATGGTATTTAAACTCTCGGCACAATGTCGTCGGCCATCAAGCATGAATCGGGTATCGAGCGTTGTGAGTATCAAGTACTATGGAATATATACTATCCTGACACATTAAACCGCGCGTCTCATGCGCGGGTGTCTAGTTACGCTTCAAGAGCATTACGAAATATATTATATCTAACTACGCTAAAAGTGTTATCATTGTGACTTGGGAATATAATCCGAAGCTCCGCGCAACACCTTTGCGGAAATAAAGGGATGTTATGTATATTGCACTAGTATGACTGTGAGATGCGGGTGTTGAAGTAAGGTTATACATGTTTGTTCACTCCCTCAGTTGCCCCGACAAGGTTGACTGAACTCGGGCCTAACTAGAACTAGGGATAATTATTGTATAATGGCTGGATAAGCAAACACAAAACTTACCGAGTTCCAGAGGTAGGGTCGACCACAAGGTGCCGTCAAGGGCTAGTAGGTGATATGTTAATGTAAATGTAGTAGTGTGTAAGTGTAACTTGACGCCACCGAAGTAATCGGCCAGCAGCTCAAATGCGAAGCTCGGCTCCACAACTTCGATCACTCCAATGGGCGTTCACTTTATCTGAACTCAAAATCTAACATCACTTAGCACAAAATTATTTATTGAAACCGAACGCGACCTTCTCTCAGGTCACAAAGTTTTAGCGTTCCACACGACAAAGCAAAAATTCTTTCGTACTATATTAAAATGTCATACAAGCAACTCGGCGACACAAATTAATGGCAATCGAAATTAAGTTAATTACTCAAAACTCAAAAATCAGCCTCGTTGTCACGAAACGTACAAATTAAGACCACGCCATAGGAGGCACGCGACCTAAAGATAGTAGTGTAACTTGAATATCTTTTACCGACACGGCCGCGCTGACAATTTATTTTTCTAGACTAATCTCGACCGCCGCGCCCTCAAATGGAATGCGAGCGGGAGAGGGGGCCACCGCCGGCCTTGGTACTATCGGAGGCACGCGCCGAGTCGAGAGTTTTGAATGCAACTTTTAATTTTTAATATTAAGCCTAAACAATTTTTTTGGTTGATAAATAGCCACTTAATTGGATTCATAATGGCTTAAATACGATAATCTCAAGATTTTTTATCTTTAATGTATAGTCTGTCAAGAAAGTCATGAAAAGAATAATTTTGAGACTAGTGCTTTTGCTTGTACTGGCAAGAATAAATTATTGTCAAACTAACTAACTGAGCTGTCATATCGTATAGTGCGCGCAAGATAACTCTGCGCGCGACTGATGGCGTACTTAATGTTACCAACTTAACTAATATTTTTTTCCTTCATTTAATCTTATTACTAAAATTATATAATTATGTCAAATTACATAAATGACCGAATTGATTACCAAAACTCAGTTAAAAAAAAACTGTAATGTTCAGCTTAAACTTACAAAGACCTAATAAATATTAAACCCTATATTTATTGTTTAAGATTATATATTACGGAAATTACAATTAAGAAATATATTTCTTGATTGTAACTTCCGTAAGTTTGACAGTACACATCACAAGTTTCTATGGTAGGATTTAAGTTAATATAAATTATTCCTTAAAACATTTGAAAACGTTTAATTTATGCGAGCGAGTTTGAGAACAAAAAACACGCTTCACTTTTATTTTTGGTATTCTTCTCAGGAAAGCCTTTTATTTGATATCCATATCATTGAAATGCACAAAAAATAACTAGTCCCCCATCTTTGAAGTCCGCCATATTGGATTTAGAATGAGATCACTTATTTTCATCTAAACTTAACGTATTCGTATATGCAAAATTTCGGCTCCATCGAGAACCTAAAAGTTGGTGAAATTTAACTTTCAATTTTTTTTTTACATAATTATAGGTGATGATATTATATGCGTGTTAGAAATGACTATTATTATGATTAATGAACACTGATATTTTGTCTATAATGAATTTTTCAAAAAAGGTATTTTAAAAATATATATTATATATAACGAAATTAAAAGTCCATGGAAACCTTGTAAATCTTTTATTGAATAGCTAGGATCTATATGTAAATTTGGTGTTACAATGGTCCTGCAGTGGGTCAACGCCTTTCATTCTCACATCTTCATCAGAATCCATGCTAGA
Organism: Parnassius glacialis; assembly: GCA_033319125.1. Taxonomy (NCBI): domain Eukaryota; kingdom Metazoa; phylum Arthropoda; class Insecta; order Lepidoptera; family Papilionidae; genus Parnassius; species Parnassius glacialis. Next base: position 10,077,919 of record JAVANC010000012.1, read on the forward strand.
GTCTTCATCAGAAGACTCGGATGTGTCATTAATTATAAATTTATCCATTTAAACTGGCAACTTTTGTATTCGTAGTCCATAGTCTTTAATCTACTACTCAACGTTGTTCTGCCATATTTAACATCAGCTTGCAATTCCAACCAAAGTTTATTTATGGCAGGAATCTCATTCTTCACAATGTCAAACGATTGATTTAAATGCCTTATAGCGCCACGTATGAAAATCTAAATCATAATTTTTTTCCTCCGGTTCCTAGTTTTTCCCGGCGTCACAATTTTAGAAGATAAAGCTGCTGCTACATTATTTACCCTCTTGAATTATTTGGGTGACGGTGAGTTCAGAAACGCCTAAAACATAATAAAAACAATGCATTATGAATACATGATATTAATTACACGATAAAACTAAAAACGAACGAATCGAGAAAATTAGGGAGTTTTATTTGTTAAGGCAGCCCTAAAAATTACCTGTGAAATATGAAACGTGGGTTCTAGCTTTGAAAAACGGTAGTGTAGGCCCGTTATTGTCTCGTTCTTCTTCACAAGCACATTTAACCTTCAAGATAATATCCCTGCCAGCAATTTTAATCACTTTCGACATAATGATGACGATTATTTAGTGCAAAAACGAATAAAAACACGACACCTAACAATCTGTTTTGACACCTGCCATAAACAGTAAGATGGCACACGATTAGTTCCAATTTTGGCTGCGCGCAGAGTTATCTTGCGCGCACTCTACCTTTGTAGTTGATGTGCTCTAAGATTTTTTGTTCTATTTCGAGTTTTTCTTATCGTATGACCGTTTAGTCTTTAGAGATCAAAAATGAAACGCAGTGTTTATTAGAGCGGTACCAGACAAGTCATATTTAAAGTGTTTCAAGAGTTTATGGCCGAATTTCAAGCGGGAAAGTTAATTTCCGATCTAGACGATGTTTACGGTCGAACAGCAAAGATAACTGGTACGTACATGTATTTTAATGTTAAACACAATAAAAAAAACTGTAATCCCATATCTATCATTTGTTTTGACGTGACAACGTCTTATAAATCGATGAAGCTGCCTGCACGCACGAAAAAAACATGACTCATGCGGCGTTACCTAGGCGTTCCATTTAAAGTGCAAGCGAGAGCGCGGAACGAGCAACAAAGAGGCACAATCGGCCTCTGCGTTCGGCATATCCGCATGGACAGCTGCTATACAATAATATATTTACATGTTTTCGGCAAGTATGACGTGAAGTGAAAAGTGAATGTGGTGTCAATTGTTTATAGCAACGATAATTGCGGCGATAAAGGTAATGATTCTTTCGATATTAAATATTTCTTATGACGTTGTCACGTTCAACTATCGTCAGTAAACCGACTTTAGAGACAACCTACTTTTTTTTTAAGTATAACTTATCTGTTTCATAACATTATTTACAAATAGTTGAGGTTGTGTTTATCTAAGAATGTATTATTGTATGTGTTAATGTATTATTTATTTAGATATAAGGTATTTATTATTTACATGCCTATATTGGTATCAGGTGTTTCCGAAAGCACAAATCAGCGCATAGTGTACGAAAGTATGAAGAATGGAGGTAAATTGCTCACGCGTGAAAAACACAGGCAAGGCCTACCTAAGAAACAGATCGATGATTTCGATCTTTGTGTCATTCGTCAAAAAGATCATTTTTTCTACACAGTGCAGAAAGAAGTACCTACACTAAGAAAACTATTGGCAGTGGTGAAGGGAGATTTAAATTTTGATGGCAGTCATGAATTTTTAAGACAAGTTTTAATTTCTATTGGCTATAAATTTAAGAAATGCCAAACACACAGACTTATTGCTTCAATACGTGAGTATTATTTAAAGCATATCCTTGAAAACAAAAACATTGCCCAAGGAGCTCCAATGAAACATTATTTATTTGGATAAGATTTACATACACGAGTCCTACAAAGTAACTAAATGTTGGCTGTCTATTAATATTTCTGGTGTCCAACAAGATTTATCTTAAGGGAAAAGGTGGATAATTGTGCATGCTGGAAGTGATAATGGTTTTGTGCCTAATGCACTATTAATATTTACTGGTAAAAACGAGTAAGATGATTACCATTGTGAGATGAAGGCACATAATTTTACAAAATGGGTAACTGAAAAGTTAGTGCCCAATATAACTGAACCATCAATAATTGCGATGGATAATGCACTATACCACTCCATTATAACAAAGAAGGTATAATATATATATATATATATATATATATATATATATATATATATATATATATATATATCTTATAATTTATTTTTCTTTTACATTATTACTTATCTTTATAAGTTGCAACTGAAATTATAAGTTGCAACTGAAAATCAATTATTAAATTAAGTATTTTTCCCCAGGCACCTACATCTGCATAAAAAGTTGTTGTAATCAAATTGTGGCTACTGAAAAATAATATTCCATTTGATGAAACGTTGCGGAAACCATCCTTATTTATGTTTTTTAAAAACATAAACCTGAGCTGGTTTATTATATCGATGAACTTCTAGGGGAACATGGACATACAATGGTAAGACTACCACCCTATCATTGTGATGTGAACCCCATTGAATTAGTTTGTGCAATGGTAAAAAGGCGAATCGCACAAAATAATGTTTATGGTCAAGGTGTTGCGAAGTTGGCTACAAAAGCATTTCAGTCAGTAACTCCAAATAAACTCAAGAATGGGAAAATTGTGTTAAACATGTCATCAAAATAGAAAATGAATATTTTGCCCGTGGAGGATCTCTGTATAATGATATAGACAAACTTGTCATTTCAGTAAGCGATGATACTTCCAGTGAATCTGAAGAGTCAAAAATGGACCAATTCAATTCAAAATTTCAAAAAAAACGCAAGAGCTTCAGGCAACATTTCGGGAGATGAATACCTCAGATTATTTTGACTCGGTTTAATAATCAAAATATAATAACTATGTATCAACATTTTTTTGTTTTATTTTTGCACCTTGAGTGTCAGCTGTTTGTCAAGGTTGGTCTTGTGTAAAACCAGCTTTCCCTAATTACTTGTAGGATACACAGTCAAATTATCACAATTATTAAGTATGTGAATTTAGCTAATTACTGTTGCTGGGATTTACAAGGATCAAGGGTTACACTTACCAATAAAAGCATGTACTTAAAAAATATGACATTGAAGGGGCCACAATAATAAATTAGTTTATAAAATAATAATAAAGTATCAAAACTTTTTGGTTGAAATCTATAGGGATACCGTATAAAAGATAGTGGCGCCCTCCTTTTTTTTCATGAGTTTCTTGACAGACTGTACTACAGTTTTATAATGTATAAAAATCTGTAAAAAAATCTGTAATCTAAAGTTTTGAAAGTTAAATTTTTGAAATCTTATTATAACAAATACTTACTGGTACAAACAATATACAAATGACTCCTTTAAATAAAATTGTTTTTATTCTACTTTTTCTTTTATACTTCTCAAGTAAATGTTTGCTGCAAATTGTTGAGTTTTTCTTTGGATTCCAACCAACCCCTCCAATCAACCATAACCATTTTTTCTTAGTAAAGAATCCGGAGGAAATCTGTTTGACAAACGGCAAAAAATAAAATTAGGTAAATATCGCCATTAATTTTGATATAATCAATTGAATAATATCAATCAATAATAATCAAATCAGTCAATCCCTAGCGTACATGTAAAATATTTTGTATAAAAATGTACTTACTAAATTCATACAAATTAGCAAGAACGTGACTTTTTTCTTTGCAAAATATCAAAATTAACAAAATAGTTGAAAACATTCTATATTTTAAACAGTATATAACATTTTTAACCAACATTACCCGCGTCAAAACATTGACGTCATCTATGAAATGTGCAATTATCAGGATTATAAAAAAAAGTTACTTACTAAAAAGAACCACTATTACACTCTAAAAATTACAAAATATCTAGGAGCTTATTTCTTGCGTGCCGACTTGTGCCAATCTGTCATTCGAAATTGGTTACAGAGTCATGAGATTTGGTGTCCTTTTCTATCTTGCATTTTTGCCATAAGGAATTTTCTTCTCCTTTGCACACTATGTTGTTCTATACGCCAATTTATTCTAAGTCTATGATCTGTATTTATTAACAATAAATATTATTATAATCTATATATTTATCATAATCTATATTTTCATAAATAGGTACTGCACTGAGGAAAATTAATTTTAGAAATTTCAATAACTTTCCTATTTATTTATGCTTTACCTTTTCTTATGCCACAGTTACAGGGAATTATTTTGAAATCATAATATCAGTTTTTTCGCAATAACCCTTTTTTAGTGATCAGACTCTACTCTCCACAAAGCCTAACCTCCCTACAAAGAAAATCTATTTTACTTAAGCATAGCTTGCTTTTGTATACTCTAACATAATCTTTATTAGTAATCATATAGATAGGAGTATAAGCGTTAACTTGATCACAAACTGATTATTACTCGGTTTAAATTGGATGTTGATGTATTTTTGGGATGAGAGTTTGTGTAATGAATGTCTTGGCATGTGAACTAGAGGAAACGATGTTAATAGTTATATATATATATATATATATATATATATATATATATATATATATATATATATATATATATATATATATATATATATATATATATATATAATAAGATATATAATATATATAGAATAAGGGTGACAAATGAGCACAAAATGCAGATGCGTTGTCAGCCGTGAGGACTAAGATAGAATGCCTCTTTTCCAGTAAAAATGGTTCTGTTTCTCTACGCTCACTATACGAAATACAGCTGCATTAATCTGATATTTTACGCTGGTATTGAGAGCGTGGTCCTTCCCCGTTCAAGCCGACCCATTCGTGCTACAACTATACTATTAATATAGCTGCAGTATGACTCTACCACGTGTAAAATTGTGTTTCGATGGTAATAAAAATCTTAATTTTTTAATCCATTTCAGCAACTTGAAATACTACTATCTTTAACTATCCACTGGGCTATCTTCTAAAAACTTCACAATGTAACCCGGCTGAAATTTTAATTCCGACTGAAAGACTCTATATCCTTTGTCAAGTAATACATTTAAAAAAAAAATAGTCATTCACAAAGTCATTCATTCATTATCTGTCACTTGAATTTTCATGAATTACGGGTTGCATTTCTATGTTTGTGAGAAAATCACGTTACTCTCAATGATTATTACAATAAATAATTTTAAATCGCTTTAATTTTATCATTTATTTAACTCAAGAAATATGGCTACAAACGCTGAGGTAACCGGGCCAGTCTCTCAAGAAGATATAGAGGCAGCAGAAAAATTGAAAAACGAAGCAAATGAACTCTTTAAAAGTAAGAATAACGCTCGTTAATATATAAAGTATCATAAACGCTTAACTAACTTACCATATACATTTTGATTGCTCCTAATATCTTAACATACTATAAAAAATAAAAGTATGATATACCTAACCTCAATTTTCCAGAGCAACATTACGACGATGCTATAGAATTGTACTCAAAAGCAATTGAGAAGAACCCAAATAATGCAGTTTACTACGCAAACAGGAGCATAGCGAATTTAAGGTTGGAAAACTTTGGATATGCACTCGGTGACGCATCCAAAGCAATAGAAATTGATAAGTCTTACACTAAGGCTTATTATAGGCGGGCGGCTGCTCATATGTCATTAGGAAAGTACAAATTAGCCCTTAAGGATTTTGAATATGTAAGTATCACAATCACTATAAATACTATACACTTAACCTTTCAACTTCCGGAATATCTGTAAGGCGATCTACTTGTTAAAGTTATAGACCTTCCAAAGAGTACAGTAATTATGAAAATTTAGAAGGGACCACTTAAAACAATAGATAAAGAGTGTTCAGAGCTTAGACTACAAATAAGCAAGGTATAGTGTGTGTACCGCTGTGTTTTAGCGTGTGTTTTAGCTCAATAAAACAGGTATGAATTTATGAAATGATGTTTATTAATGAAACACAAAAATCTAATTGATTTACTCCATCTTAAAAACCATATTATACAGGGGTACTGGGAACTCGACAACTTTCTGACAGGGTATGATAGGGGAGCCAAAATGCTACAAATTTGATCCCCCATATGTTAGCCTAAAATGAACAGATCTTGAGATGTGCGGATTTTAAAGTTTTTTCAATAATCACCCAGAATTAAATACATATTAAATTCTAAATAAAGATAAAACCTTTTTTGTATGATTTCTTTTAAGATTATTTATTTTCTTGAAGCTTCAACCAAGCGAATACAGTCATATAAAGTACAAAAAGTATTTACAGTAATAAAATTATGGGTCTTAATAAATTTTTCTTCTATTTTTTCACTTTATGTATCATAAAATGTGATGTACTTCAAACTTAATATGACATGAGACCTAAAAATATTTTTAAAATATGCCCATTTAATCTGCTATCCAAAAAGGTAACAATATCCTGGTGAAATCAATGAATAATAAAAGGGTCTTTTACTTAACGCAGATAGAGAGCGGCAAAGAATAATAGGATAGGATAGGATGGGAACAAACTTGCACACTTTTAGTCACTTGGCTCCTGATTGGTTGTTGACAACTATTCAGAAAGCAGAAGGCCATTTTAAAATGAGTCGTAGCGACGCTCGTTAGTTAGTTTCTACTATCGCTGTGCAAGCATGTGTTTAAACTTTCTTCTAATAAACTCTCATCGCTCATTGCGTTAATTCATTTGTTATTGTTTTCATTAACATATGGGATTGACTGCGACAGGTATAGTGCGTGCGATTGAGGGAGAGTGGGAGGTCCCCTTAAAACTGGGCAGGACACATAATTTCCTGGCTTTACACGGAATTTAGCAAACTAGTTTATAACAACCCCATTATAATGGATTTCCGCCAAGTAACGCCTGATTCTATTAATTATAATCTTCATTACTGGACACTGAAAGTGGACAAAAATCCAAAAAAAAAAACTTAAAGAAACAGCGTCACAGTGCAGACTTTCTTTGAATTTGTGGATGGGTATTGTAAATGACAAACTTATTGCACTTTATTTTATGCCACAAAATTTAAACAGGGAAATTTGCGATATGATTTGGAAAATTTATTAATGATGTTCCAGAAGAAATTAAAATTAATTTGATTTATCAGAGTGACGACTGTCTAACTCACTTCCAGTTATCTATACGAGAGTGGCTAAATAGCCATACCCAAAAAGGTGGACTGGGAATGGAGGGCCAATTCCGTGGCCTGCGCAACGTCCTGATCTGACGCCACTAGACTTTTACATTTGGGGTGTGACCCCAAATGTAAGGACTTAGTCTACGTAACCCCAGTGAATTCTCTTGAAGAACTTCGAAGGCGTATCGTAAATGCGGCAGAGCTGATTAAGGCTACAATATCTTCAAAAATAACGAAAACTGAAGTTGTCGAACATTGTCGCCACCGCTAAATGTTGTCGAAAATTGGTGTCGCAACGAATCCATTCTTCTTTCTTTTTTATGGCGGTTTTTGATTATTCGCCAATATCAGCGTGACGTGTTTATTGTGTAGAAGCTCAGTAGTTACAAATACTATGCCCATGTACAAAAGAAGATTGTGATAATGGATGGATATATCGATGCTGGTTAAAAATATCTATACAATATATACAACATGTAACAAAAACCCTGTGGTTCCCGTTAAGTACGTTATCAGGATCAGTATTCAAACCTATAGAAATAACTTTTTTTTTTTAAACTCAACCACATTTACTATTTTTTCATGTTATTAAAAATAAAATTTAATTTTATGTGGTTTTATTACGTCTTACTGACACTAGCTGATGCTAAAGCTAAGTAAAGCGGGGTCTTTGACAATCCACTTACTCCCCAGACAATGCAGAGGTAATAAAACCACATACAATTTACATACAAGTTTTTTTTAAATAAAATAAAACAATTATTGTTCGAGTTTTAAAACAAAAGTTATTTCTATTTTTTTTTTTATATAGGATAGAGTGACGAAACGAGCACACAGTCCACCTGATGGTAAGTGGTTGCTGTGGCCCATAGATATCTACATTTATCCTCGTTTGCGAATCAAAATGCAGATGCGTTGTCATCCGTGAGGACTAAGATTGGATGCCTCTTTTCCAGTAAAATGGGTCTCCGGTTCTCTACACTCACCATACGAAACACAGCAGCATGAAGCTGCTATTTGACGCTGGTATTCTGTGAGAGCGTGGTCCTTCCCCGGTCGAGTCGACCCATTCGTGCTACAACTATACTACTAATATAGCTGCAGCATGGCTCTACCACGTTTAATCACGTTTATGTTTGAATTATGATCCTAATAACGTACTTAACGGGAACCACAAGGTTTTTGTTACATATTGTATATCAATATTTTTTTCTCTTGCCTATCAATAGCTGGGCGAACTAATAATATTAGTTTCTAAACATATAGACTAGGTATGGGAACCATGAATTCAATCTAAATCTCTAGGTCAGAATTAAATAAAATACACACAAATATTTGTAGGAAAATATTCCATTAACAATTGCTGTATTTGTTTAATGGTATCTAAATTATTCAGTACAAAGATAAATATTTTTGATTTATTTATATTTTTGTACTCGTATCGGTATTTTTGCATGATATTTCCCGTTCGTACTGTCGGATTTTGCTGTCATGGACGTTGGACGTCAATACAATTTTCTAAAAATAAAATTAGTTATTCATCTAACTTATATCTACCTTTTTACGGTACACTGACTGATCACCTAAGAAGGTGAAATTCTTATATTTCACAAATAATTATTAGAAAGTTACTTATAACAGCCACATAGCTTAGGTAAGGGAGAAATCGACTACTGAAATAAAACCTAATACTAAATCTAAAATGCATATATAAAGTCATTTTATAAGTCGTTCTAATATTCCAAGTAGTTATCCAACTTTATCAACAAGACAAAGCCACAATGATTTTTCATTGTGACTTTGGTAACCAGAACGACGGTCAAGGTAATTTAAAAATAACAGTTTTCTCTATCTCTAGTTGCCTCTTACGAGACCCACGGGATGATATGGATATTCATACACCGCCACTACACGGTGTTTAATAACTTTTTTCCCCCATAGATGGCTTGAAACATTTAGCATAGTTGTCAAACTTTTCAGAGAGTTTGACAATTGTAATTTTTTGTTATTTTGACCTGTTATCAGGAAGATACTGTGGCCCATCTCCTTTTTTATTTCCCTCTTTTGGCTCTTACCCACATCACATCACCCACAGGATATATTACGGAGTAGAGGATATTTTTACATAGCCACTACATTGCTAATTCCCACCCGTTTATAGCATGATATCATCTACTTATTAAATGAAGATCACAGGGATTTACATAAATTATTACTATATGGCTCACATTACCAATTCAGTTGCCTGAAAAGCTGAACTTAAATTTTACTTATACTTGCATAGTTACTTAGATTTTAGCTTTTGCTATTTAATTATGCAATTTCATAGTATTTTATTATATCTGTTCTTTGACAAATAATTTGATGAATTTCTTCATCTTTAAATTAAATACACGTGAAATTATGTCATGACGGTCGAAAGACCGTTGTCCTGGTAGCAGCTCGGCTTTTATTTCAGGCCATTCGGGGTTACATGTAAAAGTGACAAATAAGTCAGGTCTACCATAATTTCGAACGTACGTCATCGCGTCCTGCGTTTTCTCGTGCATGAAACGCGGAGAACCCGTAAATGACGATGGCAATATGACATGTTGACCGATATTTGATGGGTCAACATTTGCGTCATGATTTAAGGCATCTCTGAGATGAATGTAGTCATCAGCCCTCAGTCTTTGTTGATTCCGACAAATATAATTTAATCTTTCCGATATCATTTTCGCCATCATGTCAACACAATATTGACTAAATAAGTCTCTGTAATAATGTAACGGATTAAAAGAGTTAGTTCTAATCATTAATCTAAATGCATAAAATTGCATACACGAAACAGTTTTATTACGCGCAGAACCCTGCTGAGGGATAGTCAAATAATAACCGTCTTCTCCTGTCACAAACCTTATAGGATACTGTAGTGGATCATAGGACCGATGTAGCTCAGAAACTCTTTTGAGCTGCCCGTCTCTACCGTGTAAGACTATATCCCTGGGACCTTTGTCTTCATCGACCAAGAGAACAGCTACCTCGTTTACAGTAGGAGCATTATATCTGCCTCTGTGTGCTGTCTGTGGAGTGCGATCTGAACGAATAATTAACTTTAAATTATCTGAGGAGTTAAGTTCTAAGTTTTGTTTAAAACTTCGTATGTACACGTTATGATTATTTAAAGCGGTCTGTAATTCGTGAATTAAATCCATTTTTAAGGTTGGTGCGATGCTTGATCGCAACGATAACTGGTCTGCATCCGAAATAAAATATATTTGCAAGAACTGTGGGTTTTGGCCTGATGGTGGTAAAAGGCTACCAATTAGATGATACACTTGTCCTTCAATTTTAAAAGTGGGCATAAAATTTCCTTCCCTGATTTCTTTTGCGCCAAACGAAGTCATTTGAAAAAGACTATTGTATTTACGTATGTTTGTTAAAAAATGCCCAGATAATGGATGGTTATTAGTCAAAAGATTTTTTATTGGTTGTGGCGGCTCCTGCAGGTTAGGAAGACAAACTTTACCTGAAGCACAGCACATACCATTAGGTTCGTCCGCCCATTTCTTGGCAGAGCAGTTAGAGCAGATCTTATTCATGACTCCGATTTGGACGGACGCTTGTTGTGCATAATCAAACTGCGGATCATATCTGAAAGCCAGTCTGTTGCTGTTAGCTAAAATTCGATTGCGAACTCTATTTGTGGACAACTGCTGTCTCTCTGCCTGAGCTCTAAGTCGCTGCAAACGCTCGACACTCGACTCTCTTTCGCGCAACTGAGAGGTCCTTATATTTTGTTCATGAAGACGTTGTCGAACGCGAACGCTCCAGGCTCGACTCTTGAACGCGTAGCTCAGAGGTTCTCAAGCTTTGTACGGCAAGGTGTTGCGAACGCTCGACACTCGACTCTCGTTCGCGTAAGTCAGAGGTCCTTACATTTTGTTCATGAAGACGTTGGGAACGCTCCAGCCTCGTCTCTTGAGCGCGTAGCTCAGAGGTTCTCAAGCTTTGTACGGCAAGGCGTTGCGAACGCTCGACACTCGACTCTCGTTCGCGTAAGTCAGAGGTTCTTACATTTTGTTCATGAAGACGTTGGGAACGCTCCAGCCTCGACTCTCGTGCACGTAACTCAGAGGTTCTCAGATTTTGTTTTGCAAGGCGTTGTGAACGTTCGACACTCGACTCCCGTGCGCGTACCTGAGAGTTTCTCTGATTTTGTTCAGCAAGGCGTTGTGAACGTTCAGGTGAAGATTCTCCCATACGACGTATTTTTGCTGCCCGTGCTTGAGAACTATGTTTAGAAAGTTGAGACCTGGCTCTCTTAGGCATTTTCAAATGTTTAAGATAATGTTATTAGCGTGTAATATTCTAGCTCTAAAAAGAACTGTTGGTTAGCCCTGAAAAGAACTGTTGGTAAGCCCTGAAAAGAACTGTTGGTTAGCCCTGAAAAGAACTGTTGTATAGCTCTAAGAAGAACTGTTGTTTAGCTCTAAGAAGAACTGTTGTTTAGCTCTAAGAAGAACTGTTGTTTAGCTCTGAGAAGAACTTTTGCGTAGGTGTAGTTTAAAGAACGAAACCTAAAAAAAATCGCACGAAAATTATTAGACTTCACGCACGACCGCTGCGTAGGAAGCCGACCGCCGCGCGGGTACCTTACTCATAGATCTAAACTCCCCCTCCCACACGCTCACCGGGCCTTGGTAACGCCTACTTCGCAACGGGCCGTGCAGCAGAAATCGTAATATTTTAATTTCGCTATAACTTCAGAACCAAACGTCCAATTTGAATCATTCAAAGACCAAATATTATCTACATTAACTGTACTTAGTGATGAAATAATTTATTTTGATAAGGATTAATAGCATGAGTAAAATAAACGCGTTTAAATGTAGTCCAAAAAAAAATCAAGATTTTTCAATAAAAAAATGGTTATTGTGCCTCACTCGACATAGATAGGTATAGTGTGTCGCGGACTTTTTTGTAGATATTTATAAGATCTACAATTACTTAGAACATTTTATGGTTCTATCTTTAATAGTTTAGGCAGGGTACGCAAAATAAGTAACTTTTTTGGTTGATTTTTTACACCTTGTGTCCGAAAAACCCTAATATCTTACGGAACCCTATTTTTGTTCAAAATTAAATATAGCCTATATTACTCGTGGATAATGTAGCTTTCGAATGGTGAAAGAATTTTTAAAATCGGTCCAGTAGTTTATGAGCCTATTCATTACAATCAAACAAACAAACAAACAAACTTTTCCTCTTTATAATATTAGTGTAGATAAACAGTAATATTGACTGTCCATATCTTGTCTCAAGAATCACCTTTCGTACTCCATAATTCCGCACCCGCAATACTACATTGTTACAGACTCCCTGGCATCATTCAAACTACTGTCGAAGCACTGTTCTTTCGCAGCTTGCTCGTACATATAATGAACAATTTGGACACATTGACCTCTTTGCGAAATCTAAACTTACGTTTAAAGATTACATCAAGAAAACTATTAAGAAATAGAGCAGTTGAAGTTAAAATCACATACAATAATATATTCTCTCGTCTATATTTTCTATATGTATTTTTTGAGGCTACTAATATAAATATAAGTACTTAAGTTATTTTATTTAATATATATTATAATTAATTATTTGTATTATGTTTATATATTTATACATTTTGTATGTATATGTACATAAGTATAAAGGTAATGTAATATATCATTCTACCTGACTATCTCTCCTGATCTGTAAACTTATGACCACCTTCATTACATTGAATTGCTTATAATTTATCTATTAGATTGTTCTTCTTTCCTTTTCTTCCAACAACAATACACCTACCATCAAGCAATATAAGGGAAACCTGTTATTGGCCATACTTTTAGTTTGTTACATTAATGTTAAAATTTACTATATACGCTATTGATTTTCTAAATAAATAAAATAAATAATAACAAAATGTGTGTGACTTTATATAACAAAATGTGTATAACAAAAGTGTAGCTCTACCACATATTGGATTTTACCATGGTTGCCACGCTTGATAGCCAGCAACCGTAGTTTTTGTATTATTATCAAGAAGATACTGCTGCCCATCTCCTGTTTCACCTGTGAGAGACGCTCAGCGATCTATGGAGAGGGCTTATGCTCGGGATTTCTGTGCGTGATAAACTTAGAAATGAGGATATCCGCAGCAGAACCAGAGTGACCGACATAGACCAACGGATTAGTAACTGAAGTGGCAATGGGCTGCCCATATAGCTCGAAGAACCGACAACCGATGGGGAAAAAAGTTCTCTACTGGCAGCGTCATACCGGTAGGCAAACTGTAGGGCAACCCCCCACTAGATGAAGTGGCGACCTGGTAAGACTTACAGGAAGTCGATGGATGCATGTGGCTCAGAACCATGCTTTGTGGCATTCCTTGCGGATGCCTATATTCAGCAGTGGACTTGTCAAGGGCTCTAATGACGATGATGATGATGTGTACACTTTTTATAGAATATTGTTCCATCAAATCATTTTAACTGCTAGTATTACAAAGTATTTTAATGAGAGGATATAAATACGGAATGGAAAGATGTAAATACTCCATTAACTTACCCACGAAGAAGGAACAGTTAAAAAATGCTTTAGCTTTGGGATTATGTATCACTATCATGTAATGATAATATTATATATAACATATAAAGTTTGTGTATGTGGGCACATGACCATTTTAGTCATACATTCATTACAGCATATCAAAAATCCACTGCTATACTTGGTCTATGTTGTCATATACATATATGTCATAGTTTACCTTATCATTTGACTACCAGGATACCAGTAATGTGAAGAGATTATTCTCTTAAACAATTTTGATAGAAATTGGGTATATCAAATGTGGTAATATTATGCACAATCTGTCTATTATTATTAAAATATTAGTGACCATATTTTAATAATAATAGTTTTATAATTTAAGTACATAGTGAAATAATTAAATGCACAGATATTCCTACAGTTTTAATTTTTAAACACCATTCCTTAGAATTAAGTTTTGAACGTTACTCAGGTTGTAGTGGATGTGAATCCCTAATCGAAATAAATTTTTTTCAGGTAACCAAAGCTAGGCCAAATGACCAGGATGCGAAGATGAAATATAATGAGTGCAATAAAATTGTAAAAAAGATTGCATTCGAGAAAGCAATATCAGTAGATAAGAAGGAGGTTAATATAGCTGACTCCATTAATCTGGATGCTATGAGTAAGTGTATTATATGTAAATCGTACTAATAACTAGTACTAACTTTATATTATATCACATAATTATTTAATACTAGCTGTACTGCACTAAACTGTTCCCCGCGACTTTGCTCGCGTGGAGTTATTTTACGCGGAACCCTAAAATAAAAGCAGCCCAAATTACTCCTTATAACATCAGCTATCTGCCAGTGTGTATAAATATTGACATTAATATTTATACCATACTAACGTCACTCAATAGTTTTGCCTTCCCTGAACCCTTTCACTAACACTTAAACTTTATGGTATGGTATTAAAGTTCAAATTGACTTTTAAGTATCATTACGAATCTTTTGTATGGGAATATAGAAAAGTGTTGTTTTTAAACTTTTTCAGACAATTTTTAAAATTTTTCTCTGCGTAACAACCATCTTCGTACTTCAAGGAATATTATAAAAAAAGAATTAGCGAAATCGGTTCAGCCGCTCTCGAGATTTGCGGTTAGCAACACATTCGGCGATTCATTTTTATATTATAAAGATATATCATAGGTAGACATAATGACATTGTAACAAATACAAATTGTTTTAATAAATAAAGAAAAGTCAACTTTTTCTATGTGACACGTAATTTATACAACATAGTGTTGACACATTGCTACTGTTATTATTAAGTGGCGAAGCTTGCGAAGTCACTTATTGATTTCACGATGTCTGTCCGTCTGTCCGTCTGTCCCACGATTATCTCGAGAACGGTTTCGAATTTTCAAATTCTGTTTTCAGCAATCAATGACTGATCACTCAGGCATCGGAACCTCCTATTTTGATTTTTTTTTCCGTTAGAAACCGCTACAAAGCTGATTGCTTCACCACTTTGCTATGCTGTTAGCTTGCTAGGTTTATTATTTCTGCACAGTTAATGGGTTAACTAGACCTAAGCGTAGTTTGGCATAAAATAGCATATGGTTGTGATATAAAATAGAATATTGGTGATGACATGATGAGCATTCCATCTTAGTCTTCAGGGGTGAAAATGTACCTAGATTTATTATTAATTGAGTATAGACGTAAATGTTTATAATGAGCCACAGCATCTACTAATTATTATTGGGTAAGCTGTGTACTTGATTGTCACCCTTATTTGTGTAGACAAAAATAAGATCAAAGTTGGCTTGAATTCAGTGTCCGAAACATTTCTGAATTTAAAATAAAAAAGTTAAAACCAACAATGTGGGAATTTTATAAATGTTGCATGAAACAATTTGTATGTTTTAATCATGAATGTAAGATCTACCAAAATTAAATTAACTATGAAAGTAAAATAACATTTAAATATTGTATTGGAATTATAATACCTTTTTTTTTCTCAAATGCTCATATTGCTATTAAACATTACTAATATTCCACCCCTGGTAAGCTTAAATTGCTTGTGTAAGGAGTGATTCACACAAAGACCGTTTGAATCAGCGATTCAATCCCTCAAGTCTTTTTGAGTTTGCGGTCTACTACTGTAGGTATTCTATTAAGCGAGATTAATACAAATCTTCTTAACTTGAAAAGTTGATCATTATAAGTTTTATGCATTAACTTATCTCAATTTCTTAACAGCAATAGAAGATGAATATGAGGGACCAGCATTAGAAGATGGCAAAGTAACACTCAAGTTTGTTACTGAGCTAATGGAATACTATAAACAAGAAAAGCAGTTACATAAGAAATATGCTTATAAGGTATTTTATATTTTACATTGGCAGAAAAACTATAACATATTAAATGTGAAAATACTTATATTTATGGAGTAGAGGCAGTGTAAGAATATCCACTAATCCAGTTGTGGTCCCATCTTCCTGCGGGTGTCGTAAGAGGCGACAGAGGGTAACAACCCAAAAGAGATGGGCAGCAGTCTTTCTAATAACAACTAGAAATATAAAAAAAGACGGTTGCCAACCCACCTGCCAAACCTAGTAACTATGGCAAAGTTTATTTGAATGCGCTGTTTATCGCAACATCATGTCTAGATGCGTATTTTGCGTGAAGACAGTAAGGTATTGTAATTATTCGAGTGAAGAAATCTCGAAAAAGTCCACCAATCTTTTGATATTGCTAGCAACCTCCTCGCCACATCAGTAGCATGTGGGCCACCATTTCTTTTTCTCTCATACATGCCCTGCACAGCGGACTGTCTGTAACACATTGGTGAACAAAAAGAACCAATAAAACGTAATATCACTCGTTGCCATCGTAATCTGTTGTTTGTTTAGTTTCATTAGCACCTTGGATATACAACCATTAATTGCGGGCAGGGCCTTCTTAGCTTATCTGCAATCTTAATCATTCCAAATTTCAGTGAGTTGATTAGTATATTTCTAAAGTACTAGTTAACAAACATACTAAAAGGGAGTTGGTTCTATGGGACTTGAGCCGTTCCTCTTCTGGTCAGTCTTCTGGTCAGCTTGTCTGTCTGTGATCCACTGTAGCCCTTGATCTATTATAAGATCACATTGTTGTATTAATCTCATTTAGGCACTGATGGCAGAGCTTGTAGAACTGTCATGTTATCGGTCAGTATCTGGATTAAGTAGTCCACGATAACTAACTAACTATGGCAAATATCCTCCCTAGGAGGCAATCTATGGAGGTGGCCTATGTTTAGCAGTGGATTTTGATACGCTGTGATGATGATGAAGATACTTATATAGGTATATGTGTGTATACAAGTATACCTTTTAGTTTGTGTATGTGCGTGTGTATATGCGGGTGTGCGAACACGTGTGCGTGCGTATGTATGTGTGAGACACTTTCTTCATTCATTTAATGTTTGGCAATTAAATAAGTTAATTTTGAACACATTAAAATGACAAAAAAAATATGTATCGATTTACTATGGTTTAATTCCTAATCAAGCCATCTCATTACAGATCCTTATAGATGTAAAGGCATACCTACAAAAACAACCAACACTAGTCGATATTAAAGTACCGGATGACCAGAAGTTCACTGTATGTGGCGATATTCACGGTCAGTTCTATGACCTAATGAACATATTCAAACTCAACGGCCTACCATCAAAATCTAACCCTTACCTGTTCAACGGCGACTTTGTTGATCGAGGTTCATTCAGTGTGGAGTGTATCTTCACGTTGTTTAGTTTCAAATTGCTTTATCCGGATCACTTTTTCATGTCTAGAGGTAAGAGTTTGTTTATTGCAGTACATAATTATAACTTTTAACATAAAGTAAAAGCCAACTTCAAATTGCTAAAAAAGAATTTATTTATTCGCTACTCTCAGGGGTGAAATTTTTTCTCCAAATTTATATGGGACCACCCTTAAAGTATAACCTATTTAATTAAAAAAAATCATCAACATTAGTTCACAATCTGCGAAGACAGTAACATACATACAAAAAGAAACAACGAATTGAGAGCCTCCTCCTTTTTGAAGTCGGTTAAAAACTATACAAAATAACTATTACACGTTGCGCTCTACGCATGCTTGCGTGCGTGCGTGTAATAAACCCATTAGAAATATATCCTCAATTATAAAGAAGGAATAAAAATATAAAGATACTGTGTAGTAGCAGTGTAAGAATATCCACTACCCTATATTATCCCGTGGGTTTCGCAATAAGCGACAGCGGGACAATGAAACAGGAGATGGCAGCCGCATCTTCTAAATAAATATCAATTTAAAATCGACAACAAACGGTTGGAGATCCGCCGAGCGTCTAAAAAGAGAGGGAGAAATTAAATCATGTCATTTATTTTTCACACTCTCGGGGTGGTGTCCTATAGAATGCCGAGAGGCTGCCACAGTCCTTAATGTTTTTCTTTCTATAACTAACACATGCCAACGGAGCATTAAAAGTTCCACTTCATTAATTGACTCTTCTAAATTCACCAATGTCTTTAAATAAATTGTAAGTCTGCATATTTGTCCAGGCAACCACGAAACCCTAGACATGAACCGCATGTATGGGTTCCGCGGTGAGGTGACCTTCAAGTACACGGCACAAATGGCCGATCTGTTCACGGAGGTATACAACTGGCTGCCATTGGCTCACTGCATCAACAACCGCGTGCTGGTGATGCATGGTGGATTGTTCTCCAGTGACGACGTCACTTTGGAGGATATACAGAAGGTCGATAGGAATAAACAACCCCCTGAGGATGGTAAGGCTTTATTTGTTTGACTATATTACTTTCAGACCAACAGATGTATATATGTAGATATGGTTGAGTTTATCTAGAAATTGCCTCTATTTTGTATTACATAGTGGCGGTGTAAAAAAGTCTACGAATACTCTATATCATCTTGTGGATGTTGTATGCATGCATCTATCATGATAACTAAAAATAATAAAAAAAAAACTGTGGTTGCCAACCTGCCTGCCAAGCATGTCAACTATGGCAAAACATCCCCTCTAGGAGGCAGCCTGCGGGGAAAGCCAAAATTCTGCTGTTGACTTGTAATAGTCTTTAATGATGATGATCGGTATCAAATACAAATTATTTTAATAAAAAAAGGAAACTTTCTGTGTGGCACTTATACATAGTATAGCCACTCTGCAACTGATTTATTTCTGCAGCAAATGGGTCAACCAGACCAGGAATGGACTGCGCTCACACAATACTAGTGTAAAAAAAACATAATTGTGGTGATGTAAACTAGAAATAATTTTACTTGTGATTAGGCATTCCTTCTTAGTCTGATGATGATGATCGATTCACTGCTGAACATAGGCCTCTCACAAGGAATGCCACAAAGCACGGTCCAGAGTCACCTGCATCCATAAACTTCGTCAATCTACACTGATGGGCTAGTGTGGGCACCACCCTACACTCCACTCACTTTTAATATGTCAAGATAAAACTGCACCCCTTTTTAAGCGCACGGGGAAGTGTAAGATTTGGCATAGTTAAAGTTCATATCGACAAGGAGTGCAAAAAGCTAAAATTTATATATAATATGTGTTACAAATACATTAAATAAAATATACATTATTTACATTCATACTGTCGTTTGTTGTGTACTGCCAATGTCTCAGAATAAGTACAAGCATACCAAGCATAATGTAAATATATTATGACTCTAAAGCCAATGTCAAACACGTAATAGTCTGTGGTCAATTTGTCGCGCAGAGCAGAGATTGTTTTTGAAGAGAATATGTTGGCAACAAATAATTACTGACGGATTGACTGTATGAGCTGATAATTATCGAATGCTCCTTTTTCAATAGTCTGTGGAGTGTATGTCAAATAAGAAATATTTATTCAGTTTAAAAAATATACAGATACCGACTTATAAACTTACAAACTTACTACTTACTTATAAACTTATAGTTACTGTTATGTTACATAATATATGTCTCATATTTTATCATTTTATAATTTCAAACAGTGTATCATTGGGCTCCACACTAGGATTCCCTGTGTCGTGGCGACCAGTCTTCCCATTTATATAGAACTTAATGATTAGTCGATATTATTTAATTCTATTTTTTATATAATTAGAATTCTTAAAAAAAATATTTTAAAGATAAACATGATAATTTATATTTACCTATGTAAATATATTGCCAAAAAACGGACAAATAAACAAAACGTGTAACCAAATAAATTACATTAAAAAAAAAACTATTCTTTAAAAATGCATTCCGTGTGTACGCGCGTAATTAATTTACATTACATATAGTGTATAGGCGAGTCGAACAATCGAAGACAATAACAATCACATTTTTGCTTCACTGTTTCTTGTAAAAAAATACCAAAAGTACCCTCTCCATAAAAAAAAAATTATAGTTCAAGAAATATCTACTATAAAGTTTATGTAAAATAATGTAAACACAAAAAATGTTTAATATTCTTTCACACAATTTTAAAATGGCTATGTATTTAGTTTAAGTAAAGGTTAATTTCAATATTATGTACTTAAATAAAAGTATAAGGTAAAATAATATATTAGAGCAAACTGTGCAGTGCCAAGACAAACACAATTGTGTAATGAATGGCATGAAGAAATTATATTGTAATTAAAACTTACTAATTAATAATTGTTTCATATATAGCGCACGGTATAAATATTAATAACAATAGATGGGTAGTATTTTATTATGTATATTAATCGATCACTAATAAAAAACTAGATACACAATCGGTGACAAATAATGTCCTTACCGAATGAGCGCCCACTGAAACATTTGGGTGCGCTTTTAATTTGTACGTAGCTTTGTGAATACAACTTTAGGCAATGCATTTAAGATTGAATTTACATGAATGTCTATTTATGTCAACTAGAATTACGTCAAAACAATTGGCGACAGTTTTTAAAGAACTTTTGCATGGGATTGTGTATTTAGTTTTTTATTAGTGATCGATGTGTATATTAGATATCTGTGTTTTATATATTAATGTGCAGCCGAAAGCGAAATACAGCTTGATTAATGTAATAAAATTTAATAAATTACGGTCGAATTTCGACGGCTGGGCGGCCACTAGTATTATTACAAACCTAAGGCCTGATGACTCAACTTGCCATATTATGTTAGCGTCGTAAAAGAATGCATATCACCCCGTTTCGCTCCGTGGGTGTCATAAGAAGCTTACGATAGATGCCTGTTATAACAATTTCGTTTACGTCAGACGTAAAATCGATTAGACTGGCGTTGGGCAGCAATAACCCCACATTTCACCTGATGGTAAGTGGATGCTGTGGCCCATAGACCTCTACCTTTGTCCTCAATTAAGAATCAAAGTACAGATGCGTTATTACCCCTTGGGACTAAGATGGAATTCCTCGTTTCCAGTAAAAAGGGTTCCCGGCACACTCATCATTTGAAACAGCATTAAGCTGCTATTTTACGCTGGTATTCAGTGAGACCGTGGTCCTTCGCCGATCGAGACGACCCATTTGTGCTACAATCATAATAAACCTGCAGTGTTGCTCTACCACGTATATTGTTGGTTTGGTACTAGCATCGTCGACTTGTCCATCCGTGGACTTTATGGATTGATGAAGATAGAAATGACTAAAGTACGATATTTAATTTCACTATCCATAGGTATAATGTGCGAGCTGCTTTGGTCGGATCCACAGCCGATGCTAGGTCGGGCTCGATCGAAACGCGGGGTCGGATGCCAATTCGGGCCCGACGTGACAGAAAACTTTTTGCAAAAGAACGGGCTCGACTACATCATCAGGAGTCACGAGGTCAAGAACGACGGCTACGAGGTTGCGCACGACGGGAAGTGCATTACAGTGTTCTCGGCGCCCAATTATTGGTCAGTATAAATTTGATAGTGAAGATTGTAATAATTAAACACTATAATATAGGACTTACAATAACATACCTCTCAGCATTGCTCACAAACTTCAAGTGCGTGGTGTAGGGTGTGCAAAAAAAATCGAATTAAGGAATAATTTGATAAAATAAATATTTAGTTTTATTACGAGTAACTCAATCATTGTATAACTTCAGTCAATATTTTTGATGTCTTTAATGTCTCTGTATCTCTGTTTTTAAAAGGCAATTTATGGTTATATGTGTTCATAAATTATGTAATAGTAAAATTAAACATTATCAAATCGGTAAAACACGTCCTATATTGTTGCCTTTATTTAAAAATATCATTATGAAAATATTTCTTTCAATGATAGATTATTATCGGTCATTAAAGCATGCTATAAAAATAATAATTTTATTATCTTTAACTGTAATTAGTTGTTTTAATTTCTCAGCGATACGATGGGCAACCTCGGCGCATTCATCACAATGTATGGAAAGGACTTGAAGCCAAAATTTACCACATACGAGGCTGTGGTGAGTGATTTTATTATATATTTTATATAATCGTATATGTGTGTTACTCAGTTTTGTGTGAATCGCTCCTCAACTGCACCGTGTTTTATCATTACGATAGTATTTAATAATATAAAATAAGATATTAATATAAAAAGGGATTGGCTGATAATCAATACTGATACATTTAGATGGTATTAAAAAACTAAATGTTAAACTTCAAAACGAAACCTCCCACTAAACGAGTAGTGGCGGTGAAAGAATATCCACTACCCCATATCGTCCCGTGGGTGTCGAAAGAGGCGATCGAGGGAAACTAAAACAGGAGAGGAGCAGCAGCATATTCCTTATAACAACCAAGCGTGGCAACTGTGGCAAGATCCCTCCTATGAGGCAATATATAGGGGAGGCCTATGTTCACTTTTATAGGTTGTAATGGATGAATCCCACCAGAGTTCCACTATCACATTAGCAACGGACGATAATGAAATGTATCTTCATAATTATTATCCTAAACGTCTATACATAATGTTATTCTTCTTAGAAATAAAAAAGAAAAATATTTCGAAGACATGTGAAGTCCGCCTACAAGCAATTGGGCAGAGCCACGGGCGCCTCTTTTCCCTAAAAACCCTCTCAACAGTGAGAGGAGCCCTTTACACTGCAGTGGGACGTATATAGGCTGTAACTTTACTTTCACTTTAATCTTATCCTTCTGCTTCACCAACTCATAAAAGTCCACTGTTCGATATGAGCCTCTGCCCTGGATAGGATCAACAGCGCCTACCTATCGGATCCTAGCATGACTATAAAACATTGTCGTAACACAACTCAAGTGCGTAATCATTTGATACGCCTTCATTACGATATCAGCATCTCAAGATCGTTGCTAATTAATAAACACATAAAAACAGTATCTCAAAACGCTGTACTTAGGAATACTGTTCTGTGTCTTGCACTCAAGTACACACATTTGAGAGTCGAGTTTCGTTTATTAATCAGTGTGGCACTCAGCTGATATCGTAAACCTAAACCGCATCTTGAGATATGTTTATTAACTAGAGCCCAATGACTTCGTCAATCTTACTTAGCGGTACCATGTAGCGACATCTATGGAAATGTATTAAATAAAGAACGATGTATTTAGCGCGTCAAATTTTCATATCGATATACATCGCAACCGCTTCCGTAGATAGATAATAGATGGCGCTAGAGTAGTCAAGTGAGCTCGGCCACGGTCCTTATTGCTTTGTAAGAGAGATAAGATCATAAACTCAAAATTGTACTCAAGTGCGTGTACTTGAGCTGAGTAACGTTTATTAATACGGGCCTTTAACTATACACCCAATTGACTTGAAATTTAGTATAGATACTCATTTCGCAATGTAGACGCTCACTAAGAACGGATTTTACAAGTCCCATAAAAAAAAAACTTGATATTTTATATCTACTTTGTTATCGTCTATTATCGTGCGCCCAGCGAAGCGAGCGGGTATCGGCTAGTAATTATATATTATATTTAGATTTTTTTTAATAATTTTGTATTTTAATTTGAATTTAACTTATTAACCGTGAAGTGGCGGTGTGATAATATCCACTACCCCATATCGTCCATTGGGTGTCGTAAAAGACGACACAGGGAAACAATCCAGGAGGCAGTAGTTCTTTTAATAACATCAAGAAACTTAAAAAGCAGAAGTGATACTTTCAGAAAAAATTTTTTAACGTGGTAGAGCCAAGCTACAGCTATATCAATAGTTGTTGCACGAATGGGTCGGCTCGACCG
Source organism: Parnassius glacialis (assembly GCA_033319125.1). Lineage (NCBI taxonomy): Eukaryota > Metazoa > Arthropoda > Insecta > Lepidoptera > Papilionidae > Parnassius > Parnassius glacialis. Next base: position 10,101,919 of record JAVANC010000012.1, read on the forward strand.
GTGAAGGACCACGCTCTCACAGAATACCAGCGTCAAATAGCAGCTAACACTGCTGTGTTTCGTATGGTCAGTGTAGAGAACCGGAGACCCTTTTTACTAGAAAAGAGGCATTCCATCTTAGTTCTCACGGGTGACAACGCATCTGCATTTTGATTCGCAAACGAGGATAAATGTAGACGTCTATGGGCCACAGCAACCACTTACCATCAGGTGGACTGTGTGCTCGTTTGTCACCCTATCCTATAAAAAAAATTAAACTTTTAAATGATTTTAAAGTTTATCATTGCAATGTCATTTTATCGAAAAAAAAATTGATTAACTGTCAAGGCGGTACGTAAAACGGAAGCTAGATGGCCTAACCACGACTAATATAATATAATATTCTCTCTCATTCCTTCGCAGGCTGAATCCTGTAGATGTATATGTTTGTCTTTTTTTAATGTCGCTTTTTCGTTTCATTGAGTTTCAAATCACAATTCTAAAGAAGTTTTCACTTCGAAACTGCCCACCCGCCTGCCAAATGTGTCCACTATGGCAAAAATCTCCCTTATGTAAATAATATTATATATAATAAATTTAATAGCCTGTAATAAATAAATGAAAAACACAATTTATGGAAACTATCTAATTACATATTATACTGTACCTATTTTTACAAATTTATTTTCGTTTCAGCCTCATCCGAACGTCAGACCAATGACCTACGCTCACTCTTTCTTCAGCAGTCTTTGCCAGTGAGTTGTCCGAGCTCTCCAGTATGTTGTACAGCTGTTCCTGGAAGGGATTTACCAAACCAAACATACCCAGTTATCCTCCATTTTGTCGGCATCACAATATCTAATTTGGAACATAACGAGTGTTCACACGCAAACTTCACACAAACGTATTTTTGCGTACGTGGCATACGTACGTTAAAGTATGTTTTAATACGTGCATAGCAAAACGGCGCTTAGCTTGAACACACTAACAGTAAAGAAAAATGCTACCAGTGTATTTTTTTTTTGTATAAAATTTTATACCACCGCGGCAACAAGCCAGCCATTATACACTTGCTCAACTTTTTCGTCGGTTGTTTCTATTATTAATTCTTTTGATCTCCGTCTCTATATTATGGTTGTAGCACGAATGTCTCGGCTCGACCGGGGTAGGACCACGCTCTCACAAAACACCAGCTTAAAATAGCAACTTAAGGCTGCTGTATTTCATATGGTGAGTGTAGAGAACCGGAGACCCTTTTTACTGGAAACGAGGCATTTTTGTCTCAGTCCTCAGGGGTGACAACGCATCTGCATTTTGATTCTTAATCGAGGATAAATGTAGATGTCTATAGGCAACAGCACCCACTTACCATCAGGTGGAATGTATGCTCGTTTATTACCATTATTCTATTCAAAAAATAAAAAATTAATTTGCCCGTTCGTAGTCTAAATCACGTTTAAATAAAGTGCCTTGCGGTTACTAGAGACGATTTGCAGTTATTCGAAGTGACTTGAAGTTGCTTGAAAAATTAAATCCTTAACAACTTATAATCACATCTAGGCAATCCTTTTAAATCCGTTAGTTTTTTTTTTTAATATTGAACCAACTGAAATAAATAGTAATTGTAGTTATAATGTATGTATTTAACATTGTATAATAATTATTTGCAAAGCAAATAACTTTGCGTTGACTTGATTTGATTTGAGGTTAATATTTTAATCTTCATTCTGACCCATAATAGTTGTAAATATCTGTATTAAAACTATTGTTAATCATGCTGAATATTTAAAAAAAAATAATTCTATCGTGAATTTAGCAAGAACTAAGCTTTAGTTCGCGATAGGCTTACAAAATATTTAAAGGGTCTTCGAACTCAAATACTCATATTGAGTGATATGAGTTGTATAAACGTCAATAATTTAACTATTTCTTTGTATAAAATTAAATGATATTAATAACTAAAAGTTTTCTTTGATTTCGTTAACTCTGATCGACTTACGCAGCTGTGCCAAGACATTATGAATTCTATTGCCTGCGAGTTAAGATTCATAGAAGCAATGGAAGCTTTATAAGCCTCTTTTTCATTATTTGAAAGACTACGTAGTTAAATTTTAGCTTAGATGTATTCTCATCAGTTTCATACGAATTTATGCCAAGTCTTTCCACTGCTAATTATATACCAAAAGTTGTTTAGGACCCTAAAATTGACTTGTGATCGATTTTTTAGAATTTACCTATTGCTTATGTAAGTGCCTTCATCATATTATTTATTATTTGTACTGCTGGACCTAGACTTGTGTCGAAAATTTTATAATATCTGCTTCGCTTGGCAAGTTAGGTCAATGAGGGCTAATAAGTTTCCGCTCACCAGATGTCGCTAGTTGGGACTGAGGTGTAGTTGTTTGTTAGTGTCACAAAAGTGCAAAGTTGCGTTTCAAATAAAAGTTTCTCGGTTTCTAATATGTACACATATATATATATATATATATATATATATATATATATATATATATATATATATATATATATATATATATAAATCAATGTCTCAGTGGTTGCTTTTTAATGTTTGCGCATTTCTTAACTCTCTTTTTAATTCTTTTAGTTTTAAGAATATCCAGTTTGGTCTATCCATTTTTAATCTAGTTAATATAAAATAAAACTATTTTTTGAAAGATCGATAAACCTTTATATTTCACAAGAATTTAACTTTTTCATTAAATCTCAAATATTTCACCTCATTCCCAAGTGGCGCCGCCCTGGTGGCAATAAAGGTTGTGGAATCATCCTCATCACCTCATTACGCGAACACGAAACGGGTTGTAAATTACTGCTTTAAACTAGCCTCGACCACAGAGTAAATTTTTAAATGTTATGACACATACGGGACGAGATAGGTCAAAATGTTATATTAAACTGACCCATTGATAAGTCCGAAAGCATCCGCAGTAAAGTTATTTTTTGTTTATAAAAATGCATTATGATTTAACAAAAAGATTGTTTAATATTTTTAAAGGAAAAAAAAAAGTTTTTACCAGTTTAAATTATATATGTTAAAAAAAATTGTTTCATTTTACATTTCACATGAATGTAATAAAATATTGCTTAAAATCGACACAAATTTATTAAAAAAAGCCACATTCACAAGATGGGTCCCTGATTTATGCAATTTGGTTACCATACGATGACCATTTTAATATTTTTTATATTTCTTAGATAACTCAAAAAACCATAAAAGTTATAATAGTTACAAGTTAATAATAGTCCATTTCAGTACTTTTAAATTTTAAACCTCTTCCGACAACTTTGGTGGGGCTAGTTCGCGAAGATTTATTTTTTATGCAATAAAACTATTTTGTTTTTCGAACTCTTAATTCGATGTTTGCACGTCAGCCCAACATAGAAAGAAGGAACAACGAATCAATCAGTGGGCTTAGTATCGCCGCCCCCGCGCTTCATCTCATCGCACGCAAAACAAAATCACAGCGTATGAGTTCAGTAGTCATGATTCGCGTCGCTTGCTGTACCAATTTTTTTTATGTAGTTACTTTAAATTTAGAATTCCGCTTAATCATGATGATAATAATACTAGGATAATGAATATTATTTTTTGAATTTACTTGAATTAGTAATTATTAAATTAATATATTTAATTATGAAAATTGCAATAATTTGAACGAATTACGTCGACCATGATTGTAAGAACTTGGCCTTCTTATTTATATGTATTAGGATAACTTAAACGGTAAGTTACGCGTACCGTCGCCCTAAACATGTTTACAGTGAGTAACGTGCAATTTTTAAAACAATAATGAATAACGGATTAAAAAGATTAGTCTATTTACTTGGATGTCAACAGTGGTAGAGCCACACGGCAGCTTTTGCTGTCGCACGGATGGGCCGGCTCGAACCGGGGTGGTACCACGACCTCACAGAATACCAGCGTGAAGTAGAAGTTTACCTCTGCGTTTCGCTTGGTGAGTGCAGGTGGCCGGAGGCCCTTTTTACTGGAAATGAGGCATTCCATCTTAGTCCTCACGGGTGGCAACGCATCTGCATTTTGATTCGCAAACGAGGATAGATGTAGATGTCTATGGGCGGCAGCAACCACTTACCATCAGGTGGACTGTGTGCTCGTTTGTCACCCTTATCCTATAAAAAAAATGTATATTTATAGTCAGTTCGCTAAGATAGTGTCGGTACACCCAGAGGCGCACTTATTATTTTACTTTTATTTTTTATTGTTTTTATTAAATAAATGTTTTTCCAAGAATAAAATAGTATTTTATAATTCTTATGGCTTTTATAATGAAATACGAATATAAATAATATACACAAGTTAGGTAGCAAATAACCTATGACAACGGCGCTTCGTTTTAAAATGCCAAATTCTCCTGCGGGTGTACGCCGCACGCAGCGTATATGGCGCGACACAGGCGACCGTATCTAAGTGACCAGACTATAATATACTCTGCTATCGAATGCACACACAAATAAGTCTTGTTATAAGCACTACAAATGTCATGGTCAATTATTCTATGTATATGTATACATATGTGCATAGTGCTTGTTTCATTATAGTGGATGAAATATAAAAAAAATGCTAAGTGCATATCAAGAGGCAGTCGAGTATTAGAAAATATTAGATAAAATTAAAAAATATTACATAGAATTTTAAAACTTAGTCGGTTGTCAGTTTTAGTTAAAATTAATGTTATACAGATAAGGTGTTTATTTGACTGAAAACTGACGTCTTTTAATGGTATTCCTATATAATTTTTATAGAAATATTTCATTTTTCCGCTCGTAAAAAGTGTTTTAATGACGCTACGCTAACTAGAGACCAGATGTCTCTAGTTGAGACTTAGGTTATTTTATTTATCACGGAAATAGTCACACAGTGTCATCATCATTGAAAAGTTGCGTTTTAAATAAAAGTTTTTCGGTTTCTATTGTACGTATATACACAAAATGCGTCAGTGCCGTGTCCTTTCATTTTTTACACATTATTAACTTTTTTTAATTCTACTTTTAGGAATATCCGTAGTTTGTTTTGTCCATTTCTAATCTAATATAAAATATCACCTATATTTCTGAAAGAAACATTAACCTCTACACTTTTCTAACAAATTAACTTTCCCCACCATGAAATCTTTCAAATATTACACCTCATTCTAAAGTGGTACCACCGAGGTGACAGAAAAAGTCGTGGATGCCATGATTATCATTAGTGTCACCACTTGTGTTTCGGATGGTCAGCTGCTTCTTATGTATTTACATATAATCATTCTAGCATTTTTCAACATACCTACATTCTTACTTTCGACGATCTAACGTATCGTGGTTGACAGCAATATAGGCCCAAGTGCCGACTTGATACGGTGAGTCTTATTGTCAAGTAGTACGACACGCTATTAAATTAAAAAGTAAATGATGTTTATTTCTTTTTTTAACCTTTAAACAACATAGATTAAAGACAAGGCCGTGACGTCATAAGCGAACTCCACTGCATACAAATTTTAATTGTTTATAATAAATATTTCTTTGTAACAATATAAATATCAAAATTATAACTAGGCAATACCACACAAAAGAATTTCTCTAAATTTGCCTTAATAGTGTTACAATGTTGCCCTTCTAATACTAATAATATTTACATTTTACAATTTCACTAAACTAACTAAGTGATTGTAACCTAACTTGTATACTAAAATTCTTCATAAAGGCTTCAAAGATCGACTATGATGCCTAATTGACTGAATGAATGAATGATTGAATTCGCATTTATTTAAAAAAATAGTTACTGAGATAAGTAAGTATTCAAATTTTATTCGCTGATCTACGTCGTTATAGAAGCCAAACAAGGCTAAGAACTCTCGATGAAGTCACCATTCTAACAAAAAACTAAATCTAAAACGTTTCATCCATTAGGCAACTACGATGCCGCAGACATATACACATATATACAAATACGCAGATACACACGTTAAACATATAACCCTCTGCGTCGGGTGCCACAAGCATGTAAAGATATTTTTATTTTATGCTATTAGATATCATCATATTATCGTATACATCGCGACAAAACTCGCGTTACCATCCATACCATCTGGATGATTGGCGGTCCACGACTGTGCGATTTAGAAGAAGTTTTCTCCCTCGCACGACTTCCTTGTGGAATCAATTACCACCAGCGAATTTTCCGGACCGATACGACTTAGGAACCTTCAAGAAAAGAGCTTACACCTTTCTAAAAGGTCGGCAACGCATCTGCAATTCCCCTGGTGTTGCGGTTGTTCATGGGCGGCGGTAGTCACTTACCATCAGGTGAGCCGCATGCTCGTTTGCCCCCTATTCTATAAAAAAATATATTAAATGTATATCTATTGATATATTTGTTAATATATGCCATAGTAATAGTATTTATATACAATAGTATTTCAGCAAAATCAATTATGGACACAATCCATCGTATCGATGATTATTGTACACATAATTTTTATGAATATTATTTATTTATTCCGTATCTATTGATTTGTTTTATGTTGTTAATTGTAGTTCATGATATTATTATATAAATAGTCGAGTTTAAAACTGGTCACACCACACCGCACTTTGCAATAGCCGTTTATGTGACCAGACCCGTATTTTGAGACAATCTCGAGTTGGAAATCAAAATTCACTATGTCAAAGTTTGTGTAACATATGGTCTAGACTAAAATTCTCAGTAGAAAGTTGTTGTAATGAATCCAATTTTCCTAATTACTAATTTTGACATATCATCTCTACGTGTCAGTGTCTCTAAGTTGGATGCAATGATTTTAGGGGGATGACTGTGTGTATATATGTTCGTATTTAGTTTTCGCGTTGCATATCAAAAAGTATCGAGTGTGATTTATTCGTTGCACAATAATTAGACTGCGTTATGTAAGGACCGATTAAGTGCCACTTAACGAAACCTTAGAAAATGAGCTTCAAAAATTTCACAGTTCAAATTGTCGCTGTGCATACATTTAATATGTTTGGAGTATAATTTTTATTCTGAAGATATAAAATGTGTATAAGTTCACATTAGTTCAAAAAATATAAGGCTATACAATACAGTTTTTTAGTTATAGCTATTTTCCGCTTAATTTGTTAATGTGTTTAAGTCATATTCAGACCATTTTATTTATCAATAACGTGCTATTTGGCATTATTGTCGTTTGATACTTTATTGCGATTTTTTTTGGGTGTAATAAATTGGACCATAAGTCTAAATCCAGTTATTTTAATAAAATGTACTTAATTAAAACAAAATATGTTGTAACACTTCTACATCTGACTAATACTTTTTTCTTTTATTCATTACATATTATTTTTTTTACTTTTCATCTTCTACTTCAAAATCAATGGATCCATCAAAACCTTCAACATTATCTTCTAAATCTCGAGATTCAGTTAAATTTTCGTAATATTTTCTCGCAAAGTGAACCAGGGATTTTATATCATCTAGCTTTCTTTGAGAAATAGGTTTTCCTTGTGGCCAAAGTTGCTCATAATGCCTTGATCTACTTCATGGGTTTATTCTTAAAAATGTTTATTTCTTTAGTTTTCAACCAGCTTATATACCTCCTTCTATATCTTTTTTTATTTACTATTGTCTTCAGCATTTCAGAAACTCCGACAAAGTCTAAACTTTCCATTTTAGTAGCTGTCTACTTTCTCTTACGACAACTGGTCATCACATCAATGTAGTCTGATTCGATATCACTAAATTCGCTATCATTTTCTAAGAAGCTATGCCCAGGAACCATAAAGCGTATAGTGATTTTCTCTAGGTTGTTATTTTCTACTAGTACTGGAAATAGCAGCAGAGTCAACTTAATATTTCGGTTCTGGCCACCACAGGAGTCTGAGCACAAGATGAGTTCTTTGACTTTTGAGTCTAAATTTAAAGATATATGTTTGCATAAAGTGGAGCCTACTTCTTGTGCTCCCCTGCCTGCTATTCGTGCCACCCAGGACGTAATAAAACCCTTTACAGATTACTTTCAATCAGATTAGATCATAAGTCTTAGCTAAAGTTATGTCTTGTTTTTTCATTGCACGTGCATCTTCAGATTCTCTTTGGTGCTGCTCTCTTTCCTTCTCTAGATTTAATTTAGTTTCTTGTGAGTAGTATCTTTGATTTTTGCTGCTAATAGGTCGCACTTATTACACGTGTCTTTTTCCTTTCTTGATGAAATTTGGTATAGAATATTATTTTATACGATGCAAATGAAACTGTCTTTCGTGATTCATCAGAACTTGCATCCGATAAATATAACTTGTATCATCATCTTTCATCATCATTACAGCCCGTATAAGTTGTATATTTTCGACAAAGTCATATCCGGTGATAAATACATCCTGACTGTCTGCGCTCTACAGTAATGGGACTTATATTTTGGTAATTTATCAATGTGTTCGATAATACTTTGTTCAACATCCTGAGGCATCTTACGAGTGTTTCCTGATATCTTTCCCCTTTTGTCTTCAATTTTTTCCGAACCTGAGCAATTTTTGAAGTATCTGTCAATCCTTGCAGATGATATTCTTAAAGTATCGATAAACATTTTGGCACAAACAACTATGTTTTTTTAAAGAATGTGTGTTATTTCTTTTATTTGAATTCTTCCTTCTTCAATCTTTTTATTGATGTCACTTTTAAGTTGTAAGATATATGCAAGCACTTTCCTTCAAAGCATAACTCCCAAAATTTTGAAAACTCTTCTTAACGCTCTCTTACCGATGTTTTTTCATGACAACCATCATTACAGCGAAAATTGATAAAATTTCGTTGATTAACTACTTTTCCCTTTTGGATTATGTATTGATTGTTAGATTTACATAACTTTACGAATTTCACGTGTTTGATCAGGATATTTCTTTTTTTATTTATTATTGGTTCAAATATCATCGGATTTTGTAGATTACCTTCACCATGATTGCCAGTGATATTTCTGATATAGTTGTAAGTGAATTTTCTTCAGCTAAAACACTAACATGAGATGTCATATTATTGCCTAGTATACTGGGGCTATTGTCACACAGATTGACTGTTGATATAGACAAATTGACGTTTGTACGATCTGCATTTTCTTGCTGAGATCATTCAATGTTGTTGTAACGTTTTTCTTGTGGTTCTTGTTGTAACTTATGGTTCGAATTTGCTGTAGTATTGAATTCTTCGGAATCTAAATACCTTGAGTCTAAGTCATAATTTTCCATCTGAATTAAATTTTGGAAAGCTTCATCTACTTTGGTACAGACGCTTATATTATTTTCGTCATTTTCTGTTGTTGTATGAACAAGATTTAGGGAGTTAGATATATCTAGTAATACTTTTTGTTCAATAGCTTTCAATAGTCCGTCTTCAGGTAAAACATTGTAATGGTTAGCCTCAGATACTTCGGTTATCTAAAAATATAAAACAAGAAGAAGAAATGGTCATATTGAGCGAACTATCTACTGCGGGTTATACGTATATTAATGTACAAAAATATATAATTCATCAGATTACACTATTCAATAGCAAATTTATTTTAACGAGTAAAAAGGCAAGAGGCAAGGCACGCCTTATCGGATACAAAAAGAATAACCAAAATCAGCTAAGTTTCTACACATATACACATCGAACAGAGAACCTCATCTTTTTTACATCGGTACAAGTCACACATTAACACTCGCCACACGCTAGGCAAAACCTCACATACTAACACCATACCCACAAATCACTAACATGCAAGATTTGAAGACATAAAAATAATATTTGACAGATAAGTACCTCATTATGCAGCTGGGTGTATTTGTTCTGTCCGGGTTATGTCGTAAATCTGAGCAGTTTCCTTAAAACAATAAAATTATGTTAATATTATGATTTAGTTATATATTCGACTAAAATACAATTCAAGCGTCCACTGTGATGTGTGTGATTTACCACTTAATGTTTGAGTTGGATTTCATAAAGGATTTTATTTAGTCACGTCAAAAAGCGCGTGACGATTTTATGATTTTAAACCTGTCAATATTAGTAGTTATGTAGTTAAATAACTGAATAGCTATTTATCTTTAGGATAGGTATAGATAAATAGGTAAACGGAATTACTGGACAACATAATCTAATGAAGGTAATAAACGAGTAGTAAGTAGGTATACGATACATAACTGTACATAATTACTTTGCATTGCATAACTGCTTGTTAATGAAGCAATGAAACGGTAACCACGAGTAAACATTTTGACACTGTTTTTCAAATTCACTCATAAACAAATAAATAGGTTATTAAATCTATAATTTATAAATTCACTTATAAACAACAAAAGTGATGGATAAGTAAACAAAACAACCTTCCGTAATTACGTTAGATGCGCAATGAATTATGTATCATCTATACATCTATACAAATAAATAAAATTGAAGTGTCTGTTTGTAATGTCAAAAGTTTTTTTTTCTAAATGAATATGTAAGTATACACGGTACTTATAACAAAAACACAATTTTTAAAATTTTTGTCTGTCTGTTTGTTTGTTCCGGCTAATCTCCAGAATGACTGGACCGATTATGACGGGACTTTCACTGGCAGATAGCTGATGTTTTAAGGAGTAACTTAGGCTTTTTATTTTAGAAAAATAATAGGTTTCTGCGCAAAACACATTAAAATCCATGAAATCGTAATAAATTACACGCGGGCGAAGTCGCGGAGAAGAACTACATCGAATAAAAACAGTTTTTTGTGTAATTAGATCCAGATTAAGTTTTTATTAAACTCGGTCAAGCATTTTTTTCTGTTTTGTTTTGTGAATAAATTGACAGAAGAATAAAATGTGCTAATATGTTTTAAAATACCTAAAATAGTATTTCTGTTTTCTTATTTCATATTCCAGGTTTCTGCTGTTCGTATTTTTTTGTCACTTCCTACTGGGAAGTTTGTAGTGTGGATCTCCCTAATTTTATTCCTTTAGTGCTGCCTTTGTAACTGTACATAAAAAACAGAAAAGTGAATTTGAGGAACGCTATCGGAACAAAATATTTCTACGTTATTTTTTTATTTAAAGTTTATTTCAAGTTATCTCAGAGCTAAATTTTTAACGAAAATATGTAAATATTTTAACATTAATATACCATTCCGTTTCACTAACATCTCTGATATTTGAGTAACATTGTTGCAAATACGAATAAAATTTCTTGCCTTCTGGTTTTTTTTTAATCAATAACGAATGTTATTTGAATTTAGAATAAGGACAATAAATAGGCGGGAAACAGTGTAACCTATGAGCGTAACAGTAATCGGCATGTGCTATTGCAGGCACCAGGCACTGCTTTGTTAACTCTATAGGTACATGTACAGTGAACGTATTTTTCAAAATTTTTTATCTTGAAGCTTATTACAGTAACACATCATATCATTTAGCTCTACTTGTTTTGTATAATACCTATGATATTGTTATATTTGTTTTATATGTATGTTGCGGCTAAAACCCGAAGTAGATAGAAGAAGTAGAAGCAGATACACCTAGATGAAGCCGACTAAAATTAGTGCAGTCAATTGCTGTGGTTAAATTAGGTTTATCCCATTTAATATAATTTATAAATAAGTTAAGGGTGAGAACCTACTGTCACCGATATTACTTGATACGTGCCATCTTATTTTTGACAAATATAATGGTAATCCTAATTTCAACCGACCGCAATCGGCTGCACCCATTTTTAACAGGCTAAACCTAGATGTACTTACTTGTAAGTTTTTTATCCGTAACATTTTTTTTTAAAACGTTACCCCCGCACTGGGATTTTCTCCTGTTTAGTGGAGGCAGTTTACATACATAAATTCCGTAAATACAAGCATCCAGTACCATTCCGTGTTCGGGATTCGAACCCGCGGCCCACAGTGCTGCAACTCATTGCGAAACCGCTGCGCCACGGAGCCGTCAATAAGACTGCGTCGCAGTCTTAGCGTGTTAAAGCTATTTCAAAGGAGTAAAGTATTTTGTGATTTCAAATAGCAACTTGTTATAAACAGCACGTGCAATGGTGCGTTCACTTTTTTTTCGAAGTTCGACTTCTCGTACGAACATAGCCAATCTGTCTAAGTCATTTGATTTGGTTTCTTATTTGTCGTTATTCTGTTTGTTGTGGCCATTCCGCAAAAAACATTCTAATCATTTATTTTATATTTTACTTCTTACTGTGTTTTCTGTTTTGTAACATAAAAGTTCCTACTGGGAAATATTTATATTTAAATAATTTAGAAGAAAAATAAAAACTCTTGGATTTATTTTAAAAAAAGCCTCAATTAATACAAAACTCATACTATGAATTTTGTATTAATCGATCTGACTTCTGTAAATGATCCATTTAATTAATTTAAATCTGAAGCTGCAAATCAAAAAACACCCACCTACTGCTTAAGGAGCATTTTATATTAAAAGCATTCTACAATTGAATTAATTTTAGTAAATAACAAAGTACATCCATCGTCTCTTTTATAGTATTGTGTTTGATTCTAGAACATTCCTCGGCGGATAAGTTTGACGCATAAAAAACAATAAAATTAAAGGGCTGCCGAATGAATGGAAATGGAATGCTTTTGTACAAGGATGAAGGCGCCAAATGTTTTATATTTTTTAAATTTATAAAAACGTTTAATTGCCAGTTAGTTTCCAAAAGACTTGCTCTATTTTATAGCTAGAACTTGAGCTAGGTATATAGTCTTTTTGTAACTTAGAAAAAAAATAAGATACCTAAGGTTATTTTAGTGACAAAGCGCGTCAATCGTCAAGATGGCAGACCAATTGACGAATACTGTAAAAGGTAATGGTGTAAATGCAAGTCCTGTATTAGACTTAGATCGTGAAAATGGAAGATTGTAAGCAAATTTTTATTTGTCAATGATTGAGTTGCCGAGCATATCAGATGTAGATAGGGTTTGGTGTTAATAAATAAAATTGTTAAATTTGTACTTTTGTCATTTTATTTTAACTCATATAATATAAAACATTTCAACAAAGAATTATAGACAGAACCCTAACTCGAGCATCTTTATGCTGTCTCGGGTCTTTATGCTGTCTCAACGGACTCAAGTCTCATGTCTTTACATGAAACTTGAGTCCGTTGACGTCACAGCGGATTGCTTATACAGTGTGCGAAAGGCGGAGGGCGTCGTCTAGGCTCTTAGGTAAGTGAAAAGAACAGAGAATGATTTATCATAAAACGTCGAGAAGTGCACGTGGCATTGAAGGGAAAGATATTCCTTGATTAAGGAAAATTATTACAAGAGTTGAGTTTAAAACGTTCTTTTAAATAGGGAGGACTCGATATATTACATAATCTAACGAGACAAATAAACGTCGCTCGCTTTAGACAGGTTCTTATACTTTTTTTTTATAGGTGACAAACGAGCACACATTCCACCTGATGGTAAGTGGTCGCTGTGGCCCATACCCATCTACATCTATCCTCGTTTGCGAATTAAAATGCAGATGCGTTGTGACCCGTGAGGACTAAGATGGAATGCCTCTTTTCCTGTAAAAAGGGTCTCCGGTTCTCTACACCCACCATACGAAACACAGCGTGTTAAGCTGCTATTTTACGCTGGTATTCTGTGAGAGCGTGGTCATTCCCCGGTCGAGCCGACCCATTCGTGCTCCAACTATACTACTAATATAGTTGCAGCATGGCTCTACCACGTAAATACTATTACTATATACTATTATTTATTCCGAGGTTCTATGATAATTGTCATCTCTGAAGACTAAGATGAAATGGCTCACAGCCTATCATTATATTAGCTCTCAATTCGTTTATTATCTACTAGCTGTGCCCCGCGGTTTCACCCGCGTCATCACGTGTCGATGGTGCGCGACATGACCTAGTTCAAGCATTTTATAATTGCAATTAAATATTTTATTTGAAGGCAATGGATGGAAAAATTGGCATAATTAATGGAGTACTTTTATCTGTCGGCATATTATGTATGATGTAGAGTGAAGGTAAGTTTTATCCACTTTCCCTCCCCGTCCCAATTGAGCCTCCTCCCCCCCCCCCCCCCTCTCCCCCAACGTTCTCACCGGGCGGCTAGAGTTTATGCGTCGTTCGCGCGCCCAACCAAATATTGAATTATTTTAATTTTACATTATCTCTTAAACTATGCGTCCAAATAACATGGTTTAAAGAACAAAGTTTATCTTCATAAAAGTGTCTTGATGATGAAGTAATTTTCGTTCGTATGGATAAATAGGCCATGCCTAATAATAACGCTCATAAATTACTTTTAAATTTTCACAATTTTTTTGTCACAAAATACATATTTATGTCTCATGTATAAGAAATAGACATATGGTATCGCGGACTTTTTTTAGACGGAGTAAAGATCTATATTTTTCTAGAACATTGTATTTACGTATCCCTAACGATAACACCAGCGTACGCAGATAAATCATTTCGGGAGTGCTTTTTCTTCTGACTTGCTTAACAAATATCCATATTTAAAGCTAGCTAAGTGAGATAGCTTAATGCTAGATAGCCTACACTATTACACATAAATCTGGCTATAATATACAAAAAGAATTTTTCAATTCGGACTGGTAGTTCTAGAGATTAGCGCGTTTAAACAAACAAAAAAATAAAGAAACTCTTCCGCTTTATTATATTAGTAAGTATAGATAAAGGACGTCGGGAGAAATCGTCCTGCATTTCGTGGAAGAACGAAGCCGATTCCGCATAGAGGATCCCATCTCTTTACATTTGCCGCGACTGGAGTCTAATAGGTCAACAAACGAATCGTACGTACTCCAGGTTCCTGCAAAATACACAGACACATTCCTCGCTCCCGATTTCTGGCCCTCTGGGGTAGTATTTCGCCGATACAGGGACGCGCCAAAGAAGAATGTTCCCTAAATAGTGTTTTGTTTATGTTTCTATATACAGAGTTATTTTGCAATAACCAGCCAGAATTAGTACCATAGGCAAATAGTGAAGAAAAACGCACATTCGTAAGGGTCGATCGGTAGACAAAAACGTTGTTGCCCATAAATCACATTCAATTTGGGATAAATTCAAATAAAAGTACAAGCCTTATTTACTCGTATTTTCAAAAACTGCGATAACGGTATATCATTATTTATATATTAGAACTTAAGTTTAAAATTGGGCATCTCTGAAAAAATAACCCTGTATATTTTATCGGTTAAAGTTTTTTTTTTTGGTTAGTTGCTATGGGATTCTGAAATACAGTTATTGTTATGTATTGTATTCTCTGTAGACTGGAACAGTGCACGCACTGCTATTCGGCAACTGAAGTAGGTAAGAGGGTGGTGCTCACTCAGACGAATTCCTGGGCAGAAAAGTAGTCCTACCATCTAGTGAGTTCTTGTACCAACGCTAGAATTGTTAAATGCAATTTTAATAGTGTTGGCTTATTATTATTTGGGCATTTATGTTGGCATATTTTTATTAACAGTGGTAGAGTCACGCGGCAGCTTTTGCTGTCGCACGGATGGGACGGCTCGAACCGGGGTGGTACCACGACCTCACAGAATACCAGCGTGAAGTAGAGGTTTACCTCTGCGTTTCGCTTGGTGAGTGCAGGTGGCCGGAGGCCCTTTTTACTGTAAATGAGGCATTCCATCTTAGTCCTCACGGGTGACAACGCATCTACATTTTGATTTGTAATAGAGGATAGATGTAGATGTCTATGTGCCACAGCAACCACTTACCATCAGGTGGACTGTGTGCTCGTTTGTCACCTAAATCCTATAAAAAAATAATTTTACAAGGTTATTTTCAATCTATACATAAAATCCCCTTAAACGACTAGACAGATTTTGATGAATTTTTTATATGGTCACCTGGATGTTTCTTAGTTATAGTTGGATCCGGTAGGTTTTGTCGAGTTACAGAAATATCCGAAGCCGGGGCCGTATCGCTAGCCTTACCAGGGCGGCTGAAAAGTTCGCGGCGATGAGTAATTAGCTTGTTACTCATGTCACTAGTTGCAACACTCAGTAGTATTATAATAGCAATCACTAATCAACCCTTTCGCTGTCCCGTGCACTACATATAGGTCATTGCTATTGTCTTACTATTGTGTCTGAAAACCGAACAGTGAAAGTGTTAAGTGTGCACTCGTAGTTCAATTAATTATTGAACAACAAACATCACTGTGTCAGCCGAATCTGGAAATTCTCGTAATTTTGAACACCGCGCTGTGATAAAATTCCTCGTAAAGAAGGGAAATGCACCGAAAGACATTTTTGAAGAGATGACATCGGTCCTTCAGGATTCTTCGCCTTCATATGCGATGGTGAAAAAATGGGCCCGCATATTTCAACAAGGACGAGAGACCTGTGAAGACGACCCTTGGCGGGCCGCCCTTTCACGGTACTGGCCGAAGAAAACGCCAGAAAAGTCGAAAAAATCGTGCTGGGCGACTGAAGAATTCAATTGTGGCAGATTGCTGTAGAACTGCAGATTTTTACGTGGTAGAGCCATGCTGCAGCTATATTAATAGTATAGTTGTAGCACGAATGCGTCGGCTCGACCGGGGAAGGACCACGCTCTCACAGAATACACAGATACCAGAGTAAAATAGCAGCTTAACTCTGCTGTATTTCGTATGGTGAGTGTAGAGAACCGGAGACCCTTTTTACTGGAAACAAGGCATTCCATCTTAGTCCTCACGGGTGACAACGCATCTACATTTTGATTCTTAATCGAGGATATATGTAGATGTCCATGGGCCACAGCAACCACTTACCATCATGTGGACTGTGTGCTCGTTTGTCACCCTAACTCTATATTAAAAAAAAACTTCAATTAATACCAAAAGTACACTGCTGAACTATCTATGTCTGCCATAACACTTGGAAGTTTAAATGGCAGTCGCAGTTTTTTTTTATTTTCTAGATGTGATTAGGAAAACGCTGCTGTCCATCTTCTGGTTTGTTCTCTGTCGCCTCTTACGAAACCAGTATTACGATATGGGATAGTGGATATTCTTACACCGTTACAATGTTGAAAAACAATTATTTAAGAATACTAAACACGCAGTAGTTGTTTTATTTTAATGATTTATTTAAAGAAAATTAACACTAGGCAGGTATCAATTGCGACATTATCTTGATAACAGTTTTCTTATCTAATTTACACTTGGGATACAGTGTCTGACAATCCGTGTCTAGAGATTTGCCGGCGGACAATGCTTCGAATATCGACGTGCCGTCCATCATCCGGCGTACTAAGGAGTTACTGAAAAAAAAAACAATATAATTCAATTCATATAATGGGAATGTAATAATTATTATTAATTTCATATAATTCATATATTCATATTTGGGATGCTATTTGCGTAGACACTCTGGCGGCCTCATCTCTGGGGTACCTCGTTTAGAGCCGGGGTGGCATCAAAGGCAGCTGAACTGAGTAAGTGGCGCAAGTATGAGTCTCTGAAAGATGATTACATATTTCTGCCATTTGCTGTAGAGACTATCGGTCCGTGGGGTCCACGTGCGGTGAAGTCCTTAAAGGAACTACATCCGCGGCTGGAAGTTGCTGCTGGTGATAAGAGGGCTGGTTCTTTTCTCGCTCAAAGGCTAAGTATAGCCATTCAGCGGGGAAACGCAGCGAGCGTTCTTGGCACCATACCGCGGGGAGTAGGACTATATGATAATTAATTTTCTAGTTTTAGTTTTCATTTTATTATTGTAGTTTTCAAGTTTCATTAAATTTGAACCAGTAATTCATATAATTCAAATGATTGTAATGCTGATAGAATGTCAAATGATCTTTTAGTCCACGTGGTGGTATGTTTTTTACTGTGGCCCAAAGACTTGCAGCTAAATTCAAGTATTCAAGAATTAACTTGTGTTGTTTTGCCCTGAAGACCTAGAGGTTATAGCTCATCATATACCGACTTCAAAAAGGAGGAGGTACTCAATTCAACTGTTTTTCTTTTTCTTTTTTGTATGTGTGTTATCTCATAGCTTTTTCTTGGGTGAAGCGATTTCGATGATTCTTTTTTTTATTTGTAAGCTGGTGCTTCTCATGTGGCCCAATATAAGTCAAAAATTATTAATCAAGGTCTGACCAATCGTTTTTTTATACGATAAGGGTGACAAACTAGCACACAGTCCACCTGATCGTAAGTGGTTGCTGTGGCCCATAGACATTTGCATCTATCCTCGATTACGAATCAAAATGCAGATGCGTTGTCACACGTGAGGACTAAGATGGAATGCCTCTTTTCCAGTAAAAAGGGTCTCCGGTTCTCTACACTCACCACACGAAACACAGCAGCTATTTTACGCTGGTATTGTGTGAGAGCATGGTCCTTCACCGGTCGAGCCGACCCATTCGTGCTACAACTATACCAGTAATATAGCTGCAGCATGGCTCTACCACGCGGAAAATTATTTTTGCGTTTTTGAATTATTCTTAATACTTAATTTATATTGAATTCGTTGTACAAAATTTTTAATTTTAAATTATCTATTAATCTAGTCACCTACCTACCAACCTAGGCCTCCATTGACCATTTTCACATATAAAATTTTACTTTTTATAAAAATAGTTTGGCAAGTTCATCTGATGATAATTGGATGATGTGGTCCACAGAAATCTAGATCTATCTTCGAATCAAAATGCAAATGCGTAGTCACCTGTGAGGACTAAGATGGAATGCCTCGTTTCCAGTGAAACACGGCAGCATTAAGCTGGTATTCTGTGAGAGCGTTGTCCTTCCGCGATCGATCCGACGTATTCGTGTTACAACCATATAGCTACAGTGAGGCTCTATTCTATTCTATTTCATTCATTTAAGCATTTCTACATTAGCAGCTAACACTTACTTGGACAGCGATGCTAACATCACGTCAAAATCGCTTGCATTTCCGTTGACCATATTCTCATTTGCCAGCTGCACGTAAGAGCAGGACAGTCGCTGCATACAGGCCGCCGAATCAATGTTGTATTTGCTGAGCGTTTCGTCCAGTTTGCCTAACATGTCCGACGCTAGGTGAAGATCTGTCTCCGCGCCTGGTGATAAATAAATATTCAGATATTTTAAAGAACCATTTATGTGTGTTTTTTTTTTGTTGCAAATTTGAAGTGATAAGATGACAAGTGAGCTAATAGTCCACCTGACAGTAAGGGGCAACTACAGTCCATTGTCAACTGCGACTTTAAACAAAGTAGACTACAGATACGTTGTCACCACTTAAGAATAAGATAATATATAATATATAAAGAATAAGATAATATATGATATATAATAACTAACAGTGGTAGAGCCACGCGGCAGCTTTTGCTGTCGCACGGATGGGCCGGCTCGAACCGGGGTGGTACCACGACCTCACAGAATACCAGCGTGAAGTAGAGGTTTACCTCTGCGTTTCGCTTGGTGAGTGCAGGTGGCCGGAGGCCCTTTTTACTGAAAACGAGGCATTCCATCTTAGTCCTCACGGGTGACAACGCATCTCCATTTTGATTCGTAATCGAAGATAGATGTAGATGTCTATGGGCCACAGCAACCACTTGCCATCAGGTGGACTGTGTGCTCGTTTATCACCCTTATCCTATAAAAAACAGAACTTTGTGAATTAAATGTAAAACAATAGTGTAGTACATTATGCTACGAAGTCTGCTCTCATTTTTGAGAGAGCTATAATCAGAAAAGGGTCCATGCTGATCCAGTGTGTATTAACAGAACCCAAACGACAGAGTTTTCTAAGTCTTTCAGAGTTTTATAAAGATGTTTTACTTTAGCAATAAGCAGGTTAAATTCAATTTATAATGAGTTATACAATCTCCATAAAAAATCTAATTCTTGCTTGCTTGCGATGAGATTTAAATCAAACTCTCTGCGTCTGATGTTTAAATAATAATAATTAAAATTGAAAATTAAAAAAAACCCCGAACCAAAAAGAACTGATGATTTTCAAACGTTTGAACCGGTTTTGATAAACCATGTCTAAGAACCACCGCTAGAAAACCTGCTTTTAAATGAAATAACCGCACCCTTATCGGTAATTTACCTGTTTAAGACCTACGATGCTACTGTCAAACACATAGCAGTCAAACTTATAACACACCTCTTTTTGCGTCGGGTCTTAAAAAACGGGTGCCCTCACACAAGTAATATATTCTACATTGAAAGCCTGTCACATGCATAAATTGCACAAATTTAAACACCCAGATCCGACATTAATTAAAACAATTATTTATAGACCATAAATACTTGTTCCGTACAAGAAACGACCCTCGATGCCTCACCCAAACTCTTAGGTCGTATATAGAAACAATCTCCATAATATTTATTATAAACTTTTTAATGAGTTTGAATTTAATATTGTCTCTGAATAATGACCGTCCTGAGACAATGAACTACCGAGCCGTCCAATTTGTTTTGACCGAAGGCAAAGGGGAGATCTCCCGCCGAGCATTGCACCAATGCAATTCGGCCAATATGCTCCGTGTGGTATTCGGAGCTTGCCCTATACAGTCACTTGGTAATTACGATACAATGTTTTAGGCTTAGGTTCTGGTTCGGTCAGGAAATGACATGATCACGACTGTACAAACAATTGTAATTGTATTCATAGTCTTACTTCGACCGTATCCTCCTCCATAGCTATAAGAAAGGGCGTGGATGATCTTCGGAAGTATAACAACTGCCCCGAAACCTAGAATCGAACCGAGGAGAACTCCTCCCAAATCGATTTTCACTGGTCCGTAGATTCCAGGTGCGGTTCCGCCATACGGTGACTGTAAAGACAGTTTAAACATGGATTAAATTAGGCTAACGCTCAAATTCATTGAAAACACAGTCTTAGAAATTAAAGTACTGGCTAGCCCGTTCATCGCCGTATTTTAACCTAATATAATAATGTAATCCAAACCGAATTTCGGACTCGGCGGCCAGTCCCTACGGTAACTATAGCCATATATGCAGGACAGGATTATAGTGTTCGAGTCCGATGGAAAATCCTACACGACCGGAGAGAGATCAGGCGCAGAAGCAACGTTATACGTGGTAGAGCCATGCTGCAGCTATATTAGTAGTATAGTTGTAGCATGAATGGGTCGCCTCGACCGAGAAAGGACCATTCTCTCACAGAATACCAGCGTAAAATGGCAGCTTGACACTGCTGTGTTTTGTATGGAGAGTCTAGAGAACCGGAGACCCATTTTACTGAAAAAGAGGCATACCATGTTATTCCTCACGGGTGACGCCGCAACTGCATTTTGATTCTTTATTGAGGATAAATGTAGATATCTATGGGTCACAGCAACCATTTACTATCAGGTGGACTGTGTGCTCGTTTATCACCCTATTATCATATAAAAAAATCACAAATTCGTATAATTTATTACATTTTAATTAATATTTATAATTACAATTTCGCTATTATTTGTTACTGTGATTTCATAATTCATATCCGACAAATGACCTGATGAACCTGATGAATGAATGAAATGTCTGGAATATGTAATTACCGGGTAGTGGCGGTGTAAGAATATCCACTACCCCATATCATCCCGTATTGAGTCCGATGAAGTTGTAAGAGCCGCATAGGCTAACAGCATTTTAACATCACAGAATCTAGATATATCATCCCGGGGGTGTCGTAAGTAAGGTTGCCAACCATACTGTTAAAAGCAATATCATACTTTATTTCACTCTTTAATACTTTTCTATACTTTTATTATATAAAATACTGTTCTAAAAATTCTTCTATTCATTTAATATTTTTTTTCATTCATTTTAATTTGACTTAAAACGTGGAGATGCTTACGAATATTATAAATAGTAAATTGTTAAATGCAAGAAGCTTCAAAAGTATGTTTTATAGACATTAAAAAACTCTTTGTTTTTCTAAAATATTGTTCATTTTTCTAAAATACTGTTTATTTTTGCTCTCCGACCTTAATATACTTTATTTCTCGTATATAAAAAGTTGGCAACCCTAGTCGTAAGAGGTCACAGGGGGAAACAAATCAGTAGATGGGCAGTAGCGTCTTCCTAATAGCGACTAAAAATAAAAAATAAACTACGGTTGCCAAGCTTCTTGTCAAGTGTAGCAACAATGACAAACACCCCCATATAAGGCAATCTATGGGGAGGCCATGTTCAGCAGTGGACTTTAGTAGGCTGTAACGGTAAAGGTGTAACGGAATGCTGTAATGTTATAATGAGCCTTTTCCATTAGTAGTGACGAAAATGTGGAAGCTCCATTCCAATTTTTTTGAACCAAATTATTACCCCTACTCCAGTGCGCGGGAACCTATCCTGCGCTCATTTACTACAAATCAAATAATTAACTTTTCCAGTAAATGAATGTCAGCCAGGGCATTCTGGGCAAGACATTTTAAGCCATGCGCAGTAGGGTTGTCGATGATCACCCCTCCCACTTCCGTTGTCCGCGTCCTGCGCTTATCAGCTAACAACGCCATGCAAACTTTCCGCGTGTCGACAATATACATTATGACCAGCAATGAAAAACATTTTATGTTTTATGGTCTACCTTGAAGTGTTCTGCAAGTTAATAATGTTATAACTTACTCCATTTCCGAAGTTTGTAATGCCGAATCTTTGCGTTCTGTCCGGCTGATTGTCGCGCTCCTCTCTACTATTTTTCTCCACTCTGGCCGATGGTTCCGCCAACTGGTCCTCTGTACGCTGGTATACCGTACTTGGCATGAAACCCCTGGAAAATTAGTTTTTCATATATAAGAAATAATGATTTCTTTTTTCTTCTTTCTTTTTAAACGTTACCCCGACACTAAGATTTTCTTCTGTATCGTGGAGGTAGTTTACAAACACAAATTGCACAAGGACAAACATCCAGACCTGGAACAATTATTTGCAGGTCATACGAATACTTGTTCCGTGCGGGACTTGAACCCGCGGACCCCAGCGCAGCAACCCATTGCTAAGCCACTGCGCCACGGAGCCGTCATTATATTTATTTATTTCGTCATTCTATCTTTTGTTGAGAGGAGATTGTAAACTATCAGAGGCTATTGTAATCACTAATCACTATGGCTTATAGATTACTTAGATATTATATTCCAACAAAATATAAATTTTCTTTGAGAAATAACGAGATTCCATTGCCGGAGAGTAAGAAAGCCAATATTGTTAAAGATTATACGTGGTAGAGCATTGCTGCAGCTATATTATGGTTGTAGCACGAATGGGTCGGCTTGACCGGGGAAGGACCACGCTCTCACAGAATACCAGCGTAAAATAGCAGCTTAACGCTGCTGTGTTTCATATGGTGAGTGTAGAGAACCGGAGACCCCTTATACTGGAAACGAGGCATCCATCTTAGTCCTCACGGGTGACAACGCATCTGCATTTTGATTCGTAATCGAAGATAGATGTAGATGTCTATGGGCCACAGCAGCCACTTACCATCAGGTGGACAGTGTGCTCGTTTGTCACCCTTATCCTATAAAAAAAAGACGGCGAGGGATTTCATTTTGACTTTATACTCGTAGGAGTGACGACTTGCAGGTTGCAGTTCTCTTATGTCCATGGTCTGCAGTAACCACCTACAATAAAATGGACTTACTCGTTTGTTTGTTTGTCCGTCTTCTATGCATTCCTGTATCCGAATTTAGATTACGATTAAACTTTGTTTAGAGAATGTATGCGTATAATGTCTTGTTGTATAAGTGTATATCTATATATATATATATATATATATATATATATATATATATATATATATATATATATATATATATATATATATATATATATATAGGTATATTTAAGAGGCACCGAAATATTTCAATTTACAAAAGTAGTTATAAAATATATTTCAAATACACAATCACGCGGATCGTGCGCGTATCTGTGTTATAGCAAAATCATCAGCGCCGTGGGTTACCTTGCAGCATTACGCTGACTCATTCATCATCACCATCACCTTTTCATTGACTGGATAGAGAATATCATCACTTGTAATCTTAATCTGCCATACGTTTTTCTGTCTTTTTATTTAAGCGATGTGTATATTTTCAGTGAATAGATGTCTTTCTTTGTTCTCTTTCTTTTCTTTATGACAAATATCCTCCATATTACGAAATCTACGGGAGGTCTGTGTCCAACACCGGACTTTTGATAGACGGGTTGATCGCGTGCCTATGAAAGTTAATAAATGGTAAAGTATGTCATCATCAGTGATGATTTTATAATTAGACACACTAGGCACTGGACTGAGACATCACCGATGATTGGTCGGCGGTGAGGGAAACTACTGATAAAAATAATATGTTATAATATGGAAAAAATTATAAGTGATTTGCTACGTGATGAATCCATTTTGACGATATTAAAGGATTTCACCATTCAAAAGTATGGGAAACAGTTCTTCAGCCACTAAGGCTTTATCTTAAAAATTGTAACTATTTCATTTCAAATAAAAACCAACATAAAATTAAAAATGAGGGCACCATTTGCTATAAAAACCTAGGGCACCAAAAAGTTAAAACCGGCGCTGGTCATTATGTATGTACTTATATCTACATTACACCTACTGTTTTATTGACTGATTCAAAGTTAATTAAAGAAATATGAAGAAAAGGTTTTCGCGATCTAATGCTGCCGCGATATGGTCGAACGACCGAGCTAGATAATTATAAGTAGAGAGTACAGCTCGAACTGATTATACATATAAAAAAAATAATAAGAAATCATCATCCGTATTCCCTTGCTTCTTTTCCCTAAAACTAAAATCGGTCTAAAGATTTTTTTCAAGTACAATAAAAGGAGTGTGTGACTAGGTATGTCTTTTTTATTTCTTTTTTGTTTGCAGCGTGTTTAAAAGGGCATGGCAACGGAATTTATAGATGGTATCGTAAGAAATTGCTGCACTGGTGTCATTATTCAGAGATTTCTTTGTATGGACTAAACACCGCTCCGATATCCTCATAACGTCTTAATTACAATAATAAAAAGTGTATTACCCATCGCTCCTATAATTTGCCGCAGCCGAACTCAAGCACACAGTAAATAACACAGTAACGCAGAACCCTATCTTGTCACCCATCTTGACTACGCTTTAGATACGTATGCCGGGTTCTACACTACCATTAATATTTTATACGAGACGTTCCGAAGCTTAGTTCGAAACAATTGCATGGGGAAACACCATTGTGATGTGTCGTGGGCTCGTGTTTAAGAATTACACAAGACCAATTTTACTGGTTTACAATCGTTATGATGATGCTATCAAAATGGGAAGCTAATGCATAGAATATCCAATTATGATGCCCTGGTCTGTCATAACAGCAACTGGCTTCTAAAGATCTAATATTGAGTACACACGGGACAAATTATTATTAAACATTAAAGAGCCAATAGGTCTACATAATTACTCTTTTTATTTATTTTTTATTTTTATAGAATCGGGTAACAACGAGCACACAGTCCACCTGATGGTAAGTGGATGCTGTAGCCCATAGACATCTACATTTATCCTCGATTAATAACCAAAATGCAGATGCGTTATCACCCTGACTAAGGACTAAGATGGAATGCCTCGTTTCCAGAAAAAAGGGTCTCCGGTTCTCTACACTCACCATACGAAACACAACAGCATTAAGCTGCTATTTTACGATGGTATTCTGTGAGGTGGTCTTATCCCAGTCGAAATAATATAGTTGCAGCGTGGCTCTACCACGTTCTTATGTTTACACAAACACTACACATTATCGTCATTGCAACGTCTAACATCTCAGTTCCCCGGTGACTGCTGGTTCCTAGGTGCTGCTAGATTTATTTAAAAGCCAACAGATCGTCTAGGGAAGGACCACGCTTGCACAGAGTACCAGCGGGAAATATCAGTATAATGCCGCTGTTTCGTGCGGTGAGTGCCGAGAACCAGAGGCCCGTTTTACTGGTAACCGTAATTAATAGGGAAACAACGCAATAACATTTTGATTCTTAATCGAGGGTAAATGGAGGTCTATATATGCCACATCATTTACTTACCATCAGGTGGACTGTGCCTTAGTTTGTCACCCTTACTTATATAAAAAACTACCGGTTGATAGTGGCTACCTCAATTGCAATTGCTCACCTCGAACGCCCATTTATTATGTTTCGAATCTGTACTCAATTAAATTTAATTAATTAGTAATTAACGAAACATGTATGTATTTCGTTTCAGGCTACAAAAGATTGATTCCGTTTAATTAACACGATTTTTTTTTTTGATAGCAGTGGTTCGTATTTTGTTACCGAAAAAATTGTAAAATAATTAATAAAAAAAATATTAATGAACGGTACGGAATAGTGAAATTCAAAAGGCTTCCTAAGGATTAAAATCTAAAGCTAATAAAAAAAAATCAAAGTGATAAATTCAATTTTTCGAAAGATATCTTGATTACATCCATACTGACCAACTGACGTCCAAGTGAAATTATTTTAAAATAACTTTTTTTTTAATAATAATCGTAATAAATAATCTTATAACTACGTCAGAAGTATTAATCGAAATCTTCTCTTGCTATTGGTGTACTTTTTTATTATATAAGTGCAATATAAAGCTGGTGGAAGTGATTTAAATTATGTGGATCACGATTTTTTGATTTGGTCACAATAGAGCGCTACGATTACATCTCCGCTTCGCGTTCCATGTATGCAAAAGCTGAAACAAAACTCAAACTGGTTGGGGAGTAATAACGTAGCCAGTGCGAGGGCTTTTTTTATGTTGGGAGATGTTTGCATTAAAAAAGTATACATACGTTAGGTACCTTCATTTGTTTCTTCTTCATCATCATCAGCCTGCACAATCTACTGCTGGGCATGAGCCTCTCCGCAATTACGTAATTATGCGAGTATATAAACAATATTGTGTGTTGACGGTGTAGTCGTTCTGATTAATAATGATCTTGACTTTAAAATTGAAGAGCCAAACATTTTAGAGGCAATTTGTGTACTTTCAAAAATGAGTTTTCATAACATTGAAAATATTATTCAGTCTTTGCATAATATACTTGTAAAAGACACACAATATAAAATATTCTAGTTATGAACGATATAAATATTAATATTACAGACTAAAACCAAACAACATCCAACTATCTCGAAACTTTATCTTTGCTTGGTTTAATTAAATCGAAATTAAATCCATATACTTTTATTTTCCAATCTGCCATTATAGACCATGAACCTGTGTTCTTCTGTTTAAATCCAAAAAAAAATTGATACAATCAAAAATAAAACTAAATAAATTATGAGACCTTACTTGATACATGCAAAAATTTAGATTTCAATATAATATTTAGCAATAACGAGAATGTAAGTCAATTCACAAACTTTATTATTGAAAACTTACAAAAAAACATTTAAAAATCTATTAACTTTAAAATACTTAGGAAAAAAGATAACAGTACAACCATGGATAACAATAGGATTACTGCACTAATGCACCTAGCATAAGAAGAAAAAACTAAAAAAATACCCCTATAATGAGATACTGAAAATCACGTATCTATGATATAGAAACTATTGCAATAATATTTAAAAAAAATGGAAAATAAAATTATGAAAACAACGAATTAGAAATAGCAGGTAATGATAATAAAAAAAATTTGGAGTGCTATAAAAAATAATTTAGAGCATCCTAAAAATTCATCGCTGAAACTTCTTAAAACTAAAATAAGTCCTCTTAAATCTGTTAACGTGGTGAATGCATACTTTACCAAAATAGGTGCTGAATTACCGAATAAAATTCCACTTTTGTTCCACATTTCCACGTTTGTTCCCCTAAACACTAGTGAAGAGGAAATCGAAAGGCATAAATATTTAAACCTTGAGTCAAACAGTGGTGCAGGATGGGATGGGATCTTTGCTAGAGTATTAAAGCTCTTAAATATTTCATTGGCATCTTTCCTCCTTCACTAAAAAAACCTCATCGTCATTCCCATATTTAAAACTGGCGAAAGAGGCTGTATCCAAAATTACCGTCTTAGTTTAATACTACCTTCCCTCTCTAAGATATTAGAAATGATTATTAACTGTAGGCTTATTAAATATCTGGAAGCAAGTGAAAGTATTTCAAATGTTCAATACAGTTTTAGAAAGGAAAAGTCAACAACTGATGCTGTACAAGCCTTAACAAGTTTTATTGTTAAGAACCTAGATAATAAAAAAAATCTAACCATTTTTATTGACCTTCAAAAAGCGTCTGATACAGTATCTTTGGCTAAGTTTACTGAAAAACTAGAAATGATGGACGTAAGGGATAATCAGTTACTATTCTTATGGATTATTTACATAATTGAACACAGTGAGTTAGAATAGGTAACATAGTATGCGATGAACAACCTATTAGTTACGGCATCCCACAAGGTATGTTGATTAGTATACTTGACCCAACACTGTTTTTATGCTACATTAATGAACTTTGTAACGTAAATATAAAAAAATGTACAATAATATCGTATGCCGATGATACTACACTCACTTTTTATGGTGATTCATTAGAAGAAAATTGTAATATTGCACAAGAAGGTTTTAATATCGTTCGCCAGTGGCTAGCCTTAAATTCACTTTCACTTAACATTGATAAAACCAAATATATTATGTTTTTGATTCGCAAATTACCAAAAAATATTAACATTTTTAAAATTATAGCTCATTCATTTCCTAGTTCAAATTGCAACTGCTTTAATATAATAAATATACAAGAAATTAAATACTTACGTATAACAATAGATAGTAATCGTAAATTCAAAGTACACAAGAAATTTAGCCCATAAAGTCATAAAAACTACTTACATTTAAAAACTGAAGACATGTCACAAATTGGACGTTGCTAAAACTGTTTATTTAACTTTATGCTAATCTATATTAATCTAAGGTATTATTGTTTGGAGAGGTTCCAATAAAACACATGCTTGAATTGGAAAGAGCTCAACGAATGATTTTAAAAGTTGCACTTTATATGCCAAAATTTCTCTCAACTACCAGGGAAGCTAAGGTGCTTACAGTACGGAAATTACATGTATTGTTTACAATTTAAAAAAAAAACAATACATACACACTTGCACTGTTTTCACACCTAATTTACTACAAACCAAGAGAAGAAATTATGAGGTATGCGAAACAATACAAGGAAAATAGGCAGGTTATATAATAATAGACAACACTCAGTTTTTCAACTAACAAAATATAAATGTAAAAAAATTTACAGTTTGGCTTATGAATTTTTTGAAGACATTTATTGTAGGTTTCATCTGCTAGATGTTCATCTATAATGCTAGAAAGCCTTTCCACTTGTCGTTTGTGGTCTTCTGATAGGCTAATCCTGTATTTTACCCAAAGACTTAGTGCGTCTGTAATCTGACAGAATGCCAGCATTACAGAAAAAAGTTCACGTATTTTAAATGGCGACTCGCATAAGGCTGCTTTCTCTAGCGCCGAATCTCAATATTTGTTGTCCTCTAGCAAGCCAAGTTTCATGCAAGCTAATTGAAAAGTTGGTTGACAGTCTTCAAGTAATCAAAGGATAATGGACCCCTAACCTCATGCAGAAGTAAGCGAAGATGGTAACACACTGTTATTCGGGTGAACCGTTTACATTCTATCTAAAGCGTGTTCTCTCATTATTTCTGGCCAGCCATCTACGGGTTTTCCTCTTTTCCTTCTCACATTAAATCATTTTTGGTAGTTAAAAAAAAACTATCGGAACAAATTCTTGAAGAAAAAAATTTATGATTTGTCCTATCACCCGATTCCGGCTTGACGTAGACTTTTGGGACAACCTGTATATTATATATTAGTATATATTAGTTGTATGTTTATGTTAATTGCTAAATTTGTGAGTGAAAAGAATAAACTTTGTTATTATTATGTGGGTTATCTATATAGTTTTCTAATCTGGTTGAGCTGTATAAATATATAATTGTAAATGAAAATTATAAACATACATAAATATCAATAAAACAAATAAATACATAAATAAATAAAAAACCAACCAGATGGAAGCCCTCGGCCAAGGTTATACCAAACGGCCGAGGGTTAAGGGGAAAGGGAAAGAAACAAGATGCGGGCGGTATCTAGGAGTACCGCCTACTGCATTTGAGCTTGGAGCGGTCCGTCACGGAGTCCCAGTCGCCTCAGATGACCCGAGAGGCTGACTACGATTAACTCGTTCACAGAAACAACTTGTTATGTGATTTAAAGACTTATTATTATTATGGGATTGTTATAAACTAATTTGCTTAATTCCGCGTAAAGAAAGAAAATGATGTGTCCTGCTCGGTTTTAAGGGGACCTCCCACGCTCCCTCAATCGCGCGCACTATACCCGTCGCCGTCAATCCCAGCACTACCACCCCCAGCACTACCACAGCACACCTGAGGAAGCCTCGTGTAGAGGCGAAACACGTGTCGTATTTTCGAGAGTGGTATGTCGTGCCTAGTGTGGTGGTGCTAGGGGTGGTAGGGCTGGGATTGAAGACAACGGGTGTAGTGCGCGCGATTGAGGGAGCGCGGGAGGTCCCCTGAAAACTGGACAGGACACATCATTTTCTTTCTTTACGCGGAAGTAAGCAAATTAGTTTATAACAACCCCATTATAATGGATTTCCGCAAAGTAACGCCTGATTCTATTAATTATGTTATTATTAATTACTTCAGACCGGAAACGAGGAGAAGTGACAAAGGTACAAACAAGACTTTTGCTACTGCGACTACAAATCCGTCTGCTAAACGTTGATGGATGGCCCTGCCCAGCGGTGGACTCTCGCGGGCTGCTAAAGATGAAGAATAAGGGCTGAAACTATTTTCGAAAACGCAGAATGTGAATTTTCTTGGAGATAAAACCTGTAATTAGATGTTCACAATGTAAGCGATATGTTTAGTTACAGGGCTGGCAAAATATAATAATTTAAAATTAAAAATTTTGTACAGCCGACTTCAATATAAGTTATTAAGAATAACTCAAAAACTATCGGTCTGACCTTGATCAAATTCATATGGGACCACATGAGATGTACCAGCTTTCAAATAAAAAAAGAATCATCGAAATCGGTTCACCCAGTAAAAAGTTATGAGGTAACAAAACAGTCGAATTGAGTACCGTCTCCTTTTTGGAAGTCGACAGAAAATTAAATAGTCAATGATAACATTTTTAATTGGTGAAAAGCCTTCTCACCCTTACCTATGTGTTAAGGGTGAGAAAGACGAAATTTCTCACTCTTACCACATAGAACTGATATCTCCTTGCAATGTTCATCGTAATTTTAACATCTATTACTCAATTTAAGAGTCCAATTTTGAATGTAACTAAAACTTGTTGATTGAGTTTGAAACCGCCAGATCTATATATCCAGATATATTTATGCATAAAAATTTTGTATGTTTCATATCACAAGTACAGTATAGTATAAAACCACACGACAAAAATTAAATCATCATAATAATCATTATCATCATTATCAAATTAAATAAATATAATGACGTTTATAAATTGTGTGTCATTACTTAAATAAATGTATGCGTTATTTAAATAAACAAAAATATTTTCACCTTACATTTCGAAGCCCTATAGATACTTATTATCATTTGGAAAATCGTCATGGTATAGCCGTGTAAAGTATTTGGAGCACAAAATGAGCGCATTGTTCACATCTGTAATGTTTTTCCGGTGCCTTAAATAACATAATAGCGTCGCGTAAGCATCAGTCGCTTGCTTCTTACATAACACGCGAAAGACGAGGTTTGCAGTTTCGATGTCGGAATTATTGAAATTTTTGAATGGAATTTTAAATGTGACATTACTAGATGGTACGACTTCTTTTCTGCCACGGAGTCTGCCTGATCCGCCCCTTAATTATTACTTAAATTTTCCTGTATATATCTGCACTTGGAGACCAGCCTCATATTTAAATTAATTAAGCGCTGCAGTGGCTGTAAAGACAGTTTGAAAATTTTTGTGAATTTGAGTGCGACTTTCAACTTAACTTGAACAAGTTTCGTTGTGCACTCAGAAATTCACCCACTACTGTCATACGTTCTGAAAAGAGCTGTATCATAACAGGCTGTAAGACAATCACAAATAATACCACCGT
Organism: Parnassius glacialis; assembly: GCA_033319125.1. Classification (NCBI taxonomy): domain Eukaryota; kingdom Metazoa; phylum Arthropoda; class Insecta; order Lepidoptera; family Papilionidae; genus Parnassius; species Parnassius glacialis. Next base: position 10,134,007 of record JAVANC010000012.1, read on the forward strand.
GAAATAACCGCGTGATGCTGATGAGCTTTTGTATTTTGAGTGTAGAGAACCGGAGACCTTTTAAACTGGTAACGAGGCATTCCGTCATAGACCTTAGGTACTCTTTGTTTTAAACCCGCAGTATAATTTGAGCCTTAGAGATGATAACGTAGCTCATAGCCGTGCCACAGAATAAAATTACTGATATATCTTATTGTTTATTATTATTTACTACTGATATAATTACTCCATGTCTTACTACACCTTATCTCAACAAATTAATGTAGTAATTTAATGTATATGCAGTCTCAATATTCTCTTCATTTTGCCAGCTTGTTGTTTGGTATCATAATGACACACACACCACAGTATCTTTATAACAAACTAGCTGTGCCCCGCGGTTTCACCCGCGTCATCACGTGTCGGTGGTGCGCGACGTGACCTAGTTCAAGCATTTTATAATTGCAATTAAATATTTTATTTGATAGCAGTGGATGGAAAAATTGGCATAATTAATGGAGTACTTTTATCTGTCGGCATATTATGGATGATGTAGAGTGAAGGTAAGTTTTATCCACTTTCCCTCCCCCTCCCGGTTAGGCGTCCTCCCCCCCCCCCACGTTCTCATCCGGCGGCTAGGGTTTATGCGTCGTTCGCGCGCCCAGCCAAGTATTGAATTATTTTAATTTTACATTATCTCTTAAACTATGCGTCCAAAAACATGGTATAAAGAACAAAGTTTATCTTCATAAAATTGTCTTGATGATGAAGTAACTTTCGTTCGTAAGGATAGATAGGCCATGCCTAATAATAACGCTCATAAATCACTTTTAAATATAAATATTTTTTTGTCACAAAATACCTAATTATGGCTTATGTATAAGAAATAGACATATGGTATCGCGGACTTTTCTTTAGACGGAGTAAAGATGTATATTTTTCTATAACATTGTATTTACGTATCCCTTTTTTTTTTTTTTGCGGATGGAATATCATCAAATGACGCCTTTCGCTCTGGGTGGAGCGGAAGGGAGTGTCAGACTTTTACTGACTAAAAACCATCCGTGTTCCTTCAGTGCCCTTACGTTCCGGAGCCGCGGTATCTCTTTCGAACAGCCCGCAGCCCCGGCAGGCGTCGGCCCTTGCGGGCCCCTTCACGATGCTGACAGCTCTTTGAGGCGCGCGTGGAACAAAACGCGCCGTCGACACGGCCTGTCGTCGTTAGACGGACGGACGGCGAGCTACCCATTGCTCGCCATCCACAGGCCCGCGCCTACGGTGGCCGGGGGCCACGACGTAGCCCCCGACGCCCGGGGCGTCTCCCGCGGCGGCCGGGAAGGAAAGCTGCTGCTCTCTCCTTCTCCCGCTCCGCCACCTCCTTCGCTAGCATCACTGCTTCGCAGAAGGTGGTGACGGCATCCCATTCCGTCTCGCTCCGGACCATGGCTTCGACCAGGGCCGGACGCGAGAGGTCGCCGCCGCCTATCGCCGCTACGAGGACACGGCGGTGCTCCGCCCAAGCAGGGCACACCTCCACGGTGTGCTCCACCGTGTCCTCCGGTCGCTCCTCGCAGTGGGAGCACCCGGGCGTTTCCTCCCGCCCGATTCGGTGCAGGAACCTCCCGAACACACCGTGTCCGGTGAGGACCTGCGTCAGGCGGAAGGTGAGGACGCCGTGGCGTCTCTCAAGCCACTCCTCAAAGAGGGGTCTTATCGCCGCTATAGTGGCGTGCCCAGCACGGGGTTGCGACAGTCGCTCTCTCCATGTCGCCATGAGATCATGCCGGAAGTCTGTCCGCTGCGCGACAACTTGCCGCGGCAGCGGGGTTTCCCCCCGGCATAGTGCCTCCGCGCGCCATTCGTGCAGGCGCGCGAGGACTATCGCCTCCAGATCCCATGGCGGCAATCCGGCAAGGAGGCTCGCCGCCTCGCGGGAGATCGTGCGGTAGCCGCGAACCATCTTTACAGCAACCACCCTTTGGGGCGCGTTTAGGTGGTGGACGGCAAGCCGCGCCAAACCACGCGCCCACACCGGGGCCCCGTAAAGGGCCATGGACCTCACGATCCCCGCGTAGAGCCTCCGGCAGGAGGCGTTTGGCCCCCCCAGGTTCGGCAGGAGCCGCCTGAAGGCAGCCCCGGTCCGTTCCAGTTTGGGAGCCAAACGTCGGAAGTGCTCAACGAAGTTCCATCGGCCGTCGAGGACGAGTCCTAGGTACTTCAACGTCGACTCGACGCCGATGGATACCCCTCCTACCATCACTGAGGATCCCGGTGGTGGCCTGTTCCGAGGACCATGGAAGTGCATGGCCTCGGACTTGTGCAGAGCCACCTCGAGACCCAGTTGCCGGATCCTCTCAACGACTATCGCAACCCCGCGTGTCATAGTTTCCGCCGCCGCCTCGTACGACCCCCCTTGTGCCAGTACCAGCGTGTCGTCAGCGTAGCAAACTACGCTGACGCCGGTAGGGAGGTCGGCGCGCAGCACCCAGTCGTAACCGATGTTCCACAGGGGCGGCCCCAGAACCGAACCCTGTGGGACACCGCACGACATCTCTCGCCGGTTCCACTCACCGTTGCGACCGGGGTAGATGACGGCCCTGTCCGTCAGATAGTCCCCGACTATACGACGGAGATAGGTCGGCACCCGGTGATACCGGAGTGCCTCCCTAATGCAGCTCCAGGGCATGGAGTTGAAGGCGTTGGCGATGTCGAGAGACACCGCCAAAACAACCCCCCCCCCTGGCCACTGCATCCCCCGTCGTGAGGGCTCTCACGCGCATGATGGCGTCCACCGTAGAGCGCCTCTTGCGGAAACCAAACTGGTGTTCCGCAAGATCCGGCCCCGTCCCCGCAAGGTGCTCGGCGAGGCGGTTTGCAATGACTCTTTCAAAGAGCTTGCCCACCTCGTCGAGCAGCACCACGGGCCGGTATGCGGACGGAGAGTCCACAGGGCACCCTGGCTTCCACATGAGGACCAGCTTCCCCGTCTTCCAACGAAGCGGGAATTGGCCTCTCTCCAAGCATGCGCTTAGGAGGCCCTCCAGTCGGGGCCCGAGAGCCTCCGAGGCCAGGACCCAGGCTTTGCCAGGCAAGCCATCGGGTCCTGGGGCGGTATTCCTGGCCTTGAGCCTACGTACCGCCACTCTCAGGTCTACCCCGGTCCCTTCCGGGATGTCGTCGTCGTCGTCCTGGTGGTCCGCTTCCGGCACCGCAGGTGGCGGAGCCATAGGCGGGGGCGGATGTTCCGCTCGCGCAGGGAACAGAGCGCTCACCACGTCCTCCACGAGCTGAGGCCGGAGACTCTGCGTCAGCGGGGGGGCCCAGGTGCGGAGTTTATCCCGCACCATCTTGTAAGGGCGCCCCCACGGATCTCTGTCGAGAGTCTCCAGCATCTCCTCACGGGCCCGATCCCGGGCCCGCATGACAGCCTCCCGGAGGGCGGTCTTCGCCGCTCTGTATCCCTCGTACAGCTCCGCCTCAATGGCTGCCGCATTCGGTGGACGAATGCGGAGCCTGCGATGCCTGGCGTACAGGTGCCGCGCGGCGACACAAGCCTCGCGCAGACACGTCAGCTCACGCGACCACCAATACACCTGACGCCGGGCGCTTCCTGGCCGGACGCGGGGCATTGCCACGTCACATATCTCGGACATGGCCTCCTGGAACCACCCTGCCTCATCATTGACGTCGGCAGGCCTATCCGGTGATGACACCCAGGCCTGCACGATCGAGGCTTCCAGGAGGAGCTCCTGGTCCAGCTGCTTCAGCGCCCAACGCGGACCACTCGGGGCCTGTTGGACTGGCGCGCTCGAGGGCTGGGTGGAGACGTCAAACCGGATGTACCGGTGGTCGGAGTAGGTCTCCACCCCCTCCATGACTCGCCAGTCAATGGCACGCGGCGACAGAGCGGGGCTAGCGAATGAAATGTCCACCACCGACTCGCCCCGCATCCGCACACACGTGGGGACAGAACCCCGATTTAGGACGACCAGGCCTGTCTCCAGAGCCCAGTCTTCCACCATCCTACCCCGCACATCTGTACGACGAGAACCCCAAGCCAAGTTCTTGGCATTGAAGTCCCCGAGGACAAGTACGGGGAGGGGATAGCTTCCGACGACGACTGCTCTCAGCTCTGCAAGAGAGTTATGGAGCTCGGCGAGAGATCGGTTCGGGGAGAAGTACACCCCCATAACGACGAACTCCCCGAACCGTGCTGCTACGCACCCCTGACCCCTCCTGACACCTTCAAGGGTCGGGGTACCGGCGGCGGCCGAAGAAATGATGGCCACTGAGCCGTTAAGGTCCGCCACCCAGTCATCCCTAGGCCAGACAAAATACGGCTCAGCGACCACAGCGATGTTAATCGACCACTGCGCCATGCTCTGGAGCAACAGATCCTGAGCGCAGGCGCAGTGGTTGATATTCGCCTGGAGGAAGCTTAATGGGGCCGTTATTGGCATTCCATTTCAGCTTCCTCCACGGGGCGCCCCTCTGCGGGCGTCGGTGTCGCGGCGACGGCGGCGGCAACAGTGACAGCGGCGGCGGCGGCAGTTGCGGCTGCGGCGGTGGCCATAGAGGCGGTGGCGGCGGAGGAGGGCCCTCCCCTACCCGCGGCCTTGGCCTTGGCGGGTGGCACGCAGGCCCTGCTTCCGGCCCAGTGATCGGCTGGCTTGCCGGTTGCCGCACATGCATCACAGTGCGGCGTGGCGCAGCAGGTCGCCGATTTGTGTCCGGGCTGACAGCAGCGGAAGCAAAGGCCACTGCGGTCAACCTCCGAGGCGCATTTCACTGACACGTGATGTCCCACGAGACAGCGGTAGCACCTCAGAGGTCTGGGCTCCAGCAGCTTAACCTGCGCTGAGACCCAGCCCACCAGAAGCCTTCGGCCCTCCACTATGGCTTTGGCCGCCGTAACAGGGCAGCACACCGTGGCGGTATGCATACCCTGTTGGTCCGGGCGTATAGCGCCTGACCTGACCTGGTCAGTAGTGCACCCCCCGGACCATTTACGTATCCCTAACGATAACACCAGCGTACGCGGATAAATCATTTCGGGAGTGCTTTTTCTTCTGACTTGCTTAACAAATATCCATATTTAAGGTTAGCTGAGTGATATAGCTTAATGCTAGATAGCCTATACTATTCCACATGAATCTGGCTATAATATACAAAAATAATTTTTCAAATCGGACTGGTAGTTCCAGAGATTATCGCGTTTAAACAAACAAAAAAACTCTTCCACTTTATTATATTAGTATAGATTATATTAGTATAGATTATATTAGTATAGATTATATTAGTATAGATTATATTAGTATAGATTACGCTTTTCACAGCGACAAGTTAGAATAGCAACTCGTTTAGTATGTCCAAGACACAGTACAGCAGCATTTCGAGGTAGAGAATAGAATAATTTTTTATTCAATATAGATCACATGTGTAATTCTTATTGAGTCATTTTTTACTTTACCACTGGTTCGAAAAAAACCTCTGCCCTTGGAAGAACCAACAAGAAACCCAGCGGGATTTTTTTAAATATTATATATATTAGTAATATATAGATATTTATAATACATACATATATATTGTTTCTATATTAATAATTTTTATTGGCATCCACGGATGATCAGCGTCGAAGTACTTTATCAGTACCAAGACTATGCTGAGTTGGATACCTTTTTAGTAACCATTTATTTTATAAGCAAACTGTTAAAAATGTGTTACTAAATAAACTTATTTTCTTTCTTTCTTTATTTCTATATGTCTGACCAATTTCATTTATCATACAACTCCCGTATGGTCTAGTGGCTAGGATACCTGGCTTTCACCCAGGAGGCTCGGGTTCGATTCCCGGTACGGGAAATAAATATATTTTTCATTTTCGTTACAAAAATTTAGAAATAAAATACCTAAACATAAAATAAATATAAATATAATATATAATACAAACCTTTACCTAATTTCGCAGTATTTTGTTTTTACTTTACTATGAATTACCCATATGATCAAGTGGCAAGGATGGCTACCATCTAAAAGGCTCGAGTTAGATTCATTTAACGTTTCAACAGGTTCACTGTGGTACTGGAGAAATTCGTCTTGCATAAACGTCTTCCATACAATGCGATGCATAAATTTGTAGAATATCCCATGGTGGGAGGAGGTCTTTCTAAACTTTAGTAGAAAAGAGACATGTATATTTTTATTTACAAAAAGATAAAACCCGAACATACCTTGCATTTTTTGACTACTGTCAGGCGATTAACTAAACAAAACTTTCGATGCGAGGATATTTGGATATTGGTATAAACCAAATTAAAAAAAAAAGTTACATCAACATTTAAAAGTTAGGAAACTTTTTTGCCACTCGAGTTTATTGGTGCAAAAAAATGTTGTTAAAATATGATCACGAAAGTGCTAATGCTGTGTATGACATTGTGGCAGGAGATGAAACATAGATATATTGTTTTCGTCTTTTCTTTTCGTCCGGTACGACCTGTACTACTTGAGAACTTTTTAACCGTTTGTCGGTTCATCGAGCTGGAGCCACTCAGATAATTTTGCGTAGCAATAAATAGCTCGTAGTCTAGTAGGTCTAAAGCCTTTTTATTAAATGTTTTAAAGAACTCTCCACGAGCATCTATACAAAGTGTCATACATCGGAATCTTTTCACCTTCCGGCGATGATAAATGTATTTCCTTTTAACTGTTTTTTTTATGAAAAAAAAACTGAAACTCTTCATGTCGTCACTCTTCTTATTTTCTTCTTTTCAATGAGGGCTAATAATCTTCCACCAGATGTCGCTACTAGCGACTGAGGTAAAGTTTTTTGTTACACAGTGTCATTTAATTGAGAAATTAGTTTTAAATAATAGTTTATCATTGTCTAGAGTATTATATTAATATACAACACAATGCGTCAGTGGTTTGATTTTTAATTTTTTGCACATTATAACTTTTTTTTAAAGTTGTCTTTTAGTTATATTTATAGTATGATTTATTCATTTCTAATGTAATTAATATAAAATATAACTAACAACACAGAAAGAAACCTTAAAGATTACATTTTCCTAAGAAATTATCGTCCCCGCTATGAAATCTATCAAATATTTTACCTCACTCGAAAGTGGCGCCGCCCTGGTGGCAGAAAAAGTCGTCATTAAACTTTTACTGCTAGCACGTTCTTTTTAGTAACAGCCGTCAAAGAAAGACCACTTCTTTCTTCGTCTCTCAAACTGCTGAGATTTGCTATACAAACGGTACACGGTTGCCATGGAAAGGCCTTTATTTATAAGTTCCATTTTGAAATTTACCAAATGATTCGTTGGATTTTAGGCGAATTAGAAATTGTAAAAAATAATCGCGCGATAATTTCCCGATAACAATCCGTTTTTCACTAAAACACGATATTTCAATTTGCATTACAGTAGAATTTTGCCATAGTTGCCACGCATGACAGGCAGGTTGGCAACCGCTGTTATTTATTGAGTTGTTATCAGGAGGATGCTGCCACCCATCTCCTGTTTCAATTTCCCTTCTGTTGCCTCTTACGACACCCACGGGAGGATACGGGGTGGTGGACATTCTTACACTGCGACTACACGGTAAATATTTGTATTAGGTATATTTATTTACATTTTAATGATTTAACTCGGAAAACTAACAACTGTTGAAGGAAATTTGAAATTGTTATATTCGTATTTTCACATGTAAATACATAATTGTTAGTGATGCAACGAATACTACTTTTACGAATATCAATACGAATACGAATATCAAACCTACTATTCGGCGAATACGAATACGAATATCTCGCCATGGTAATAAAAAACTAATTTATTTGATGATTTTCTATTGTTGTAATAATTAAAATTTACAATAGGCAAATTTTTATTTAAAAAAACAAAATTTGTAGATTTTCTGGCTTTAGGCGATTTCTTTTTTCAGTTTGGATGTTCCCAGCCGTTGAAAATTTTTTTCCGAGGCGACTGTACATAGTTTCAGTGATAAATATTTTTGGGAGTCCCACATCGTTGAGGGTAAGGGCTAAAACACACGTATTTTTTACGCGCCGACGACGCGCGTAATCAAGTCCGCCAGTAATTAGAGTTGCGTACAAAAATATTAGTTTTTAAATATTCGTGATCAGTATTCGTCGAATACAAATATTCGGTAAATGTCTACTATTCAGCGAATACGAATATTCGTATTCGTATTCGTTGCATCACTAATTAATTGTATTTTAAAAATGAAATATATCTGGCCAGTGTCTTATAAAAAAAAATGTTTCTTTTCGCAAAACTTTCTGCGTGGTCTATCGTATAGCCAGTGGCGTAGCTATGCGTGGGCGAAGTGGGCCCTTGTTCTCGCGAGGCTCCTTTAAGTGCGAGGAAGAGTGCTTTGTTTTAATTTTTTTCTTGTTTGTGTTAAATGCGATGCCCCAAGACTTTACTTACCACAGATGACTAATTAATTTGATCACTTTTACAATTTTTACAAATTTAAAAGTGTATTTGTTTGGAACCTCGCAAGAAGCCCTTCTTAAGTGCGGCTGCGAGGCCGTTGTATCTACCTTCAAAGACCGCGACCGTTAGACGGAATATGAGACTAGTCAGGAATTAATAACTATGAGTATAGCTGTCGTGTCAAAGCATATTTGGTGGGATAGATCTATTGGTTAGATCTTGGGAACGAAAGAAAAGGGGCCTCGCTGATGCGACTTCGCCCACGTCTATATTAGTCCACCCAATGCATCTGCGTATAGCTCGCTCACTGCCACTTCAGCTTACTACTAAAATCCTCCGTGACCGTGCCAGAAAGTACGACATGATCCGTTATGATACGTTGATAACTCTGATTCTACCCCGGATATCATCGTGACAATTTTTAATATTTGGACACTTTTTACATCGCCTAAGCACGCATATTGCAGTTGGATGGACAGCATTCATAAAAAAGAATATACTACTCTACTAATCCATAAGTTAGATATCTGTAAAAAACCGCTGTTAGCGATAAGACCGTTCGTTGCATAACTAATCGATATTTTTTTCTTTTTTTCATGTTTATATTTTGATAAACATTAAAGAGTATTTTACCCGATAAAATTTTCGTCTCTTACCATTTTAAATTATATTCATGTGTGAATTTCCAAATATATCGAGATACTTATAACATTTTAGATCTTCAACCACTACATAGTTACAAAACTAACATAAGTAGTAGATAATTTTTGTTTTAAAACGGTATCCATGCTCGGGCTCTTCTAATTCTAACAACCAATTTGAAATGAAATAAAAATAAATTCTCCGCAATCGATTACTCTACAGTAGATTGTGGGTGCGGACAAAGACTTAAAAATTTATAAAATATAATCTTAAAAAAGTAAGAATTGTCTCAGCTAACAAAAAGTAAAATTTTTAGTTTTTTTAATGAATCTTAAGTTTAAATTTAGTTTCTGCAAGTAAAAATAGCTTCCCGTACCGGGAATCGAACCCGAGCCTCCTGGGTGAAAGCCAGGTATCCTAGCCACTAGACCATACGGGATATAGAAATCGTTACAAATATTGTTATCTATATCGGAGCCTCTTCTTATGTCCAACACATTGAACAAAACTAAACACAATCTTTCTAAATAATCTTAAAATGCTGTAAAAAAATATAACTATTAAGAGTACTGACATGGATTCATTTTTGGGTATACTTAGTACTTAAAGGGAACTTAAACTTCACCGGTCACGTTGACAAAGTACCAAAAAAAAATAGGTTAGGTAATAAAATCAATAGATTTTCTTTCGTCACTAAGATAATGACTCTCAGCGGAACCATGACTGTTTATTACGGTTACATCGCGTCTAATGTTAAATACGGTCTGGTTCTATGGAGCAACAGCACCGAAGTAAACAGAATTCGCATCACACAAAAAAATTAATACGTGCTATATGCGGTAAAGGTCCATTTGATACATGCAAGCACCTATTCATGGGATGGGTACCTATATTAACAGCATGTATATATTAAAAATATATAAATTTGTCAAACAACATAGAGTTATTTAAGTCAGCCTGTGATAGGCTGCACTAAAAGTATCGGGAATGTAATATTTCCACTGTCATATTCAAATATTTTTAATTGAAAACTCCTTGGTTTTAAAAATCTAATACCATTTATTTATTTAAAAAAAGATTCTCGGTCTTGTCACAAGGTTTTGTCAAACTTGTTTAGTCGTTGAGAAAATGGAATTGACTCGAGAAAATTCAAGAGCGATGATTTATTATGACTTTCAAAGTAGTTTAACACAAAAACAGTGTGTTGACCGGATGATTTCTGCATTTGGTGATGAAGCCCCATCCAAAACCACAATTTATCGCTGGTTTGCTGAATTTCAACGTGAACGTGTCAAGCTCAGTGATGATCCCCGTCAAGGTCGTCCAAAAACTGCAGTCACCCAAGAAAACGTTGATGCTGTGCGTAAGCTGATTGAGGAAGACCGACATGTGACATACCACGAAATTCAGGCAACTTTAGACATTGGCATGAGTCAAATACAAATAATCTTGCATGAACAATTAGGTGTAAAAAAGTTGTTTTCCCGATTGATAACGCATTCGCTGTGTGAAGAGCAAAAAGCGGCTCGCGTTACTTGGTGCGTCAGAACTCTCGAAAGATTCCACGCAGGATCCTCAAATGCTGTATACAACATCGTATCAGGTGACGAATCCTGGATATACGCGTACGAACCCGAAACAAAAAACCAGTCACGAGTTTGGGTGTTCGAAAATGAGTTAAAGCCAACAAAAATTGTTCGTTCACGGAGTGTTGCAAAAAAAATGGTAGCCACGTTTGTCTCCAAAACCGGCCATGTTACGACTATTCCTCTTGAGGGACAAAGAACGGTTAATGCAGAACGGTATGCTAGCATTTGTTTGCCACAGGTCGTTTCTGAACTCCGTAAAGAGAACTGCAACCGCCGCATCATCCTCCATCACGACAATGCGAGTTCTCACACCCCACACAGAACAAAAGAGTTTGTAGAGCAAGAAAACATAGAATTATTAGACCATCCGCCGTACAGCCCCGACCTAAGCCCTAATGATTTCTATACTTTCCCTAAAATAAAGAATAAATTGCGTGGACAGAGATTTTCATCACCTCTTCAGCTGTGGACGCCTACAAAACGGCCATTTTGGAGACCCCAACTTCCGAATGGAATGGTTGCTTCAATGATTGGTTCCATCATATGGAAAAATGTGTCAAATTTCGCGGAGAATACTTCCAAAAGCAATAAATATATTTTTAAATAGTAATGTTGTGCCACTTCTTTGATTTCCGAAATTTTCAGTGCCGCCCTCGTATATCTACGAAGCACTAGAAATAGCGATAGGATTGCCTTAGACCATAAACTAAAAACTTTTGTCTATCAGAAAGGTTGTTACTGCACGTGTGTAAAAATATTTACTAAAATCCCAAAGCAGTCCAAGTATGGCTATATGAGTCTCGTGACCAAAATGTTACGTGAATGGCTAATAAAAAAATGTTATTTTAGTGTTAAGGAATTTCAAAATGATAATAATACTGCATGTTGAAATATTATGATGGACGTAATTGCTTTGTTGCTGAGTGTGTCACTGTGTCTATTAGTAATAATAATAATAATAACCTTTATTAATACTTATATAGGTTACAAACAAATTGTTGCATTGATTCCTAAACTAGGATTAATCCTGTATTAATTATGACATTGACGATTGAACATTTTGAACTATGTAAGTATAATAGAGGTCAGTGTATAAATTACATTGAATAAGTTAATTTTAAACATTTTATAACCTGCTACCAAGTATACTTCGTAATTTTAAAAAGTTAGCATGCTGTATCTAATGGCTAAATAAGTCATTAATACCCAAATACGCAAACGTTACTCAATTTTAAGATGCTGTTAAATCTCGTGTTGTCTCTATCACTAAGTGACTATGACAACACGAGACTTAACGAGATCTTTCGTCGAGGGCTTTAAGTAACTTATTTTGACGTGACAACGTCTTATAAATCGATGAAGCTGGCTGCACGAACGAAAAAACATGACTCATGCGGCGTTACCTAGGCGTTCCATTTAAAGTGCAAGCGAGAGCGCGGTACGAGCGACTGTGCGAGCGAATGTGGTGTCAATTGTTTATAGCAACGATAATTGCGGCGATAAAGGTAATGATTCTTTCGATATTAAATATTTCTTATGACGTTGGCACGTTCAACTATCGCCAGTAAACCGACTTTATAGACAACCAATTTTTTTTATTGTAAAAACATAATACTTACCCTATTTATGGCAAATAAAGAAATTTGAATTTGAAAACAAAGCTGGTCTCTGAACTATTTGCAATTTTTAAAATCGGTAATTCAATAACAATCCTATTGGAAAACGGTTACCGTTACAGCCTATTAAAGTCCACTGCTGAACATAGGCCTCCCTCATAGATTGCCTCTTTTGTACAGTTTTCAGAAATGTTTCTTATAAAATATATAGTTTTCTTTTTTTTTCAATATTCCGACAGATGGCAGTGTAACCATATAATTTACATCAAACATAATTTTTTACGTGGTGGAGCCATGCTGCAGCTACATTGGTGGTATAGTTGTAGCACGAATGGGTCGGCTCGACTGGGGAAGGACCACGCTCTTACAGAATACCGACGTAAAATAGCAACTTAACACTCTGTGTTTCGTATGATGAGTGTAGAGAACCGGATACCCTTTTTACTGGTAAAGAGGCATTCCATCTTAGTCCTCACGGGTGACAACGCATCTGCATTTTATTTCTTTACTGACGATAGATGTAGATGTCTATGGGTCATAGCAACCACTTACCATCAGGTGGACTGTGTGCTCGTTTGTCACCCTATCCTATAAAAAAAATACACACACACACACACACACAGACCAGTCATGGGAAGCAGCGTCAAATATGCGAGACGTCTGTTGCAGCCATAGACATCATAAAAACAAAGTTATGGCGATCCGAATCCACTTGCCAAGCGTGGTGAGAATTATACAATAGTAGTATAAATAATGAAGTTAAAAGAAAACTATCACAGCTATGTAAAATTACGAAGTTACTGAGTAATAGTCGACCAACTTATTAAATGCATGATACTAGTTGCTACTCGGCGCGATGCTTCCGCAGTAGAAATCATTGTGGAAATAATGTCTTAAATTTGGAAGAATTATATTGTTTCATTAGGAATGATAATAATATATTCATTGAATATATGATTTTCAAATAAATTTGTCGGTACGACACGCGAGTCACCTACTGTAAGTTAATTGTATTCCTATAACCTTCTCACAAGTGCAAGCAATAAGTTGACAAAGTTTCAGCGCAATCTGATGAACGGTATGGCAGCGCATACAATACGAACAAACAAACATTTATTTTTATATATTAGATTTTAAAAGTAAAACACTTTATTCTTTATTTTAACTTTTAATTTTATCAACAATTGTTTTATAGTTCGATTTTCTGTGACAGTTATATTCGCTATAAAAATAATTTCGCGGATCCCTGGTGACTTTCCTTCGAAAGCCCTAAGTTCCAGTTCCAGACAAAAAGTTAGACTCTGTTTAAACTGTGACAATAGATTTAATTTCTCCTGTTGTAATTATTATACGTACTGGCCACAAACATTAATATATGCTATTAAAAAATTAAAAAATAAAGTTTTGGATTTTTTTATTTCATTTGTTTTATGTAATTATTGCGTTCTTTCATACAGCGAAAAAGTTTACCAACTTTTTTTATAGGATAAGGGTGACAAACGAGCACACAGTCCACCTGATGGGAATTGGTTGCTGTGGCCTATAGACATCTACATCTATCTTCGATTACGAATCAAAATGCAGATACGTTGTCACCCGTAAGGACTAAGATGGAATGCTTCGTTTCCAGTAAAAAGGGTCTCCGGTTCTCTACATTCACCATACAAAACACAGCAGCGTTAAGCTGTTATTTTACACTGGTATTCTGTGCGAGCGTGGACCCTCCCCGGTCGAGCCGACCCATTCGTGCAACAACCATAATATAGCTGCAGCATGGCTCTACAACAGCTCTACTTTTTAACAGTGGTAGAGCCACGCGGTAGCTTTTGCTGTTGCACGGATGGGCCGGCTCGAACCGGGGTGGTACCACGACCTCACAGAAAACCAGCGTGAAGTAGAGGTTTACCTCTGTGTTTCGCTTGGTGAGTGCAGGTGGCCGGAGGCCCTTTTTACTGGAAATGAGGCATTCCCTCTTAGTCCTCACGGGTGACAACGCATCTGCATTTTGATTCACAAACGAGGATAGATGTAGATGTCTATGGGCCGCAGCAACCACTTACCATCAGGTGGACTGTGTGCTCGTTTGTCACCCTTATCCTATAAAAAAAAAGAACAACGTTCTAACTTGATGTTAATATTCTCACGTTTTTTTTTTAAATAACTTTTGAATTTTGAGTTTAAATTTAGGTTTTTAAACTTTTGCCTATGCTGCCTTGTATATCGTGTTAAGTGTGAATTTTTACTGCAAATAAACTGAGAACGAAGTTCTAAACGCCACTCAACTTGCTAGGGCTGTTACTGTAATTGAAACTGGGCACACATACAAACATGTGGCCCAAACATGACGAGCATAAAAATGTGTGGTATCTACACCGAGTTGTCAAGAGGTATGGCGATACCGGACAGTATACGAGACTCGCAGGACACGGACGTAAACGGAAAACTATCGCCATAGATGATCGGTTCATCTTTAATAGCGTGTTTAGAATCCGGAGCTTAACTTCTTCTGAGGTAAGAACGAAGCTCCAAGAAGTTCGGGGGGTTACTGTACGCACATAAACTGTGAGAAAAAGACTGAAATCGGCCGGAATAAATTCATACATGTCTACCATAGACCTCCTTCTTACCACATGCCATCGGGAAGCTCGGGTTAATTTTGCTCGCAATCACGAAACTGGACGACAAAGCTTGGAGTCAAGTTCTATACACACATGAGTCCAGATTTTGACTGAAGCCGGATGGTGGAAGGATTAAAGTGTAGAGACGCCCGGGACAGAGGTAAACTCAGTGCAACATCATTGGTACAAAAGCATATGGTAGAGGGTCAGTTATGGTATGGGGCGATATTTGTATGGGAGTACGTACGGAACTCCCCGTCATTGAGACTTGGTCACTAACAGCGGCACGATAGTACCTAACTAAGATTTTGAAAGAAATGTGCAAAAGTGTCATTGACCCCTTTATACGAGATAAATTTGTTTTTAAACATGATAATGCATGCCCCCATACTGCGGTCGTAGTTGTCAAATACTTTCAAGACGTTAAATCAATGCCAACCAATGTCCAGGAAATGAAGCTGTTTGGCTCGCAATACGTTAAATCAATGCCAACCAATGTCCAGGAAATGAAGCTGTTTGGCTCGCAATTTTTTCGTCCACCATGGATTTACTTGAAATTTTCACAGAAGGTAGGGAATAGCTCAAGGATCATTGTCTTTATCGTGCCGCTGTACACTAGAGCCTTGGGGTGGTTGTCACCCCATCTCGGGAGTGGATTTTTTTTTATTACATTTTAACTATAGGAGTCGACGGAAAAAGTAATTCTAAGAAAAAAATGTTATATACGTTTTTTTCGTAAAACTAATATTTTTTTAGTTATTCAAAGTAACAGTTTTTTGACGAAAAAATCGACTTTTTTAAATAGTTTTTTGCGATTAACTCTAAAAATATGCATTTTATCCAAAAAAAGTGTAGACAGCCAAATTGTAGCTTTTAAAAAACAAAAACAATGTTTTTTTATAATTTTTCTACGACAAATACGAACTGAGATACAGCAAATTAATGCTTAGCTTTTTTCGTCAAATGCAAAAATTGGAAGATTTAAAGCGAAAAAACAAAAAAATTGCATTATTCGAAGAAAGCTCATAGAATCTTTTTTAAAGTATTTAATTAGAGCTTTCATACAAAAAAATGTATCTAGCACCCGCTTATTTCTACGAAAAAAATCTGTGAAAACAACCCCCAAAGTACCCCCTAATTAAAATTGATCGCCTCCCTTCTGTGTTTCTCTTAGTAGTACTATTAATACACCCTCGAAGTTTGACTAATTTAAAATGCCTAATTTTAGAAAAAATGAAGTTTAAAGAGAAAACGTTTTTTTTTCAATTTCGTGTTTTTAACCTTTTTCTTAAAAATATCTCCCAAAACACTAAAGATACGAAAAACATGATGTAGTACTAAATTGTAGCTTTTTTAATGACAAAAATTTTCCTGTATGCAGATTTTTTGTACAGTGAATATTCGGCGAGAGATAGCCGTTTAACACCTACATTTCCGATCGAACATCACCTTATAAATATAATACGCTTTAAACTCTCCCCATTTAAAAATTAAGGGATCTTAAGTAATTTAATTCACATAGTCTTATAGCCTGAAAAGCCCTACAAAATCGTTTCAGAAAAAAAAATTTCTATCACCTAAAATGAAGGAGCTATGCTTAAATTTTAATTTATTTTATTAATTTTAAAAATTTTTTTTCGAAAAATTCAAATTACCTGCTTTGGAGCCATGGACGTATAAATAAGGTTCGGAGCGTAGTAATCTACATAACCGGTATATTCGGCCGTTATACGTTATATGTTCCACTTTTTCGATTCTTATTGGAAGACAGAGAAGAAGAACAGTTAAACTTTCTACTCTTCTGCCCACTGTTGATGCCTTAGACGAGCATACAAAAAGATGTTACTATCTAATTCAACAATGGTTTGGAAATGAAAACATTCGAGCAATAGATTGGGGATGGTGCTTAAAAGAAGGTTTATTACACCCCGTGCGCATGAACACACCGCCTGCAGCCGATGGACTTTTAAAACTGATTTTTGCCAATGCAAGGAAGGGCGCGGTGTTTCATGCGGGTGCAGAAAAGTTGGGTTGTATTGTAATTCTACTTGTTCTGGGTGCTCGGATGAGGACTGTAATAATAGTCCACTATTAATTGAAGAAGACGAAGATGAAATCGACCACGGAGTAAATCGAATCAGTGAGACAGACTTTTTAAAATATATACATGTATTTGAACCTGTATTATTTTTGTGATAATATTTTTAATATGAAATTCTACTTTTTTATTTTCTATTAGATTATATTATAAAAATTTCAATGTTTTCAAGGGGAGTTTTTAACAAGGATAGGTTGAAAGATTACAATCATTATTTAACTATTTTTACCCATATTTAGCTTTTTAATTTTATTTTATAATTTTTGACAATAAGGGGTAGTTTTCACCCCTAAAAAACAAAAAGCGTACAACAACACAATATAGAAAACGAACTAGAGTGTGAAATAAGCCTAATCCCAAATTTTTGTAGAAATCGGTGCTGGACGAAAAAATTGCGAGGTTTTACCATTTTTTTAGCTTCATTCCCTGGACTACTATGGGTTGGCCAGGCATTTTCCCGACTTAAATCCTATAGAGCATGTATGGGACTAATTCCATATTGTGTTAATTATAAAAATATAAATTTTGCAAATTTTAGCGAGAATGGTCTCTAACGAACTTTAAATCGTTATAGATCCTAAATGGTCAGTCAAAATGAAAAATGACTACAAAAAACTAAATATGATTTTTAAAACCTAATCAATGATACCCCACTTTACATAGTTCGTCGACATTCATTTTTTTCTTTTAAGCAATATGGCGTCTGATTGCCACCATATTGAATTTTAATTAATCTCATGTCTTTAGTGACACTTACAAAATTAAGACAAATCGATTAACGTAAGAATCATCTAAATCAGCCCACTCCTTTGGTCTCTAGAACGCCACAAAGGAACAAACATACACACATAATATATAAACTGATAAAGACATTACCCTCTACGTCCGAAGTCGGGTAAAAAGAAATTCTGCCCACGCTAATTTGAGATATCTTAAAAACGCATTACAGGAAGAATGGAATGTTCAATCTCTCAGGTAGCGTGAAACTGTTGCAAATTACATAGACGTTAGTAAAAATAGACGTAAGCAGACATAGACCCGATAAGTTTTTATAATTTAAATTTGTTTTTATAGATTATTTTATGTATGGTATGTGAATTTATAAAACGTTAACTAAAATGAATTGTTTATATGGTAATGCTTATATTAGTAAATATAATAATGATATAAACTAACCCACATCTCACTGTAGGGCACCAACCTGCACTCATATTCGATAGATTTAAAAAATTTGCCTACATCAGCTGTTTGGTAAAACGCTGACGATGTTATTCTTGGAGTTCTGGATGTCTTTTTATGCACAGGACAAATCGTATGGAAAACTTTATTTAGTTTCTAGGGTTATGCTAATACATTTATGTCTGTCTGTCTAAATTAATAATAGCAACATAACGTCTAGTGTTTAACTAAATTAGTTAAAAGATAGTAGTTAAGTAATACATTCTTCTTCCTCTTCTTCACCAGCCCGTAACGTCCACGGCTGAACATGGGTCTCTGTGTTGTAAGAATCCTAACGGCAGTATATTATAATAAATCTGAGCAAATTACAATATCACAGCAATTAACTGAAAAAACGATTTGTTTTTCTTTATGACCTCTAACAGAAACATTGAAAGTGAAATTATTGAGAGTTACCGTGTCTGCTTACTGTCTAACTCTATGACAATGTGAAATTTCATGTTTTATTCTGTTACACCTTCCTCTTAAATGTTCATATATAATAAAGATTTATTTGCACACAATATAAGGAAACATTTTGTAACGGTTGTCTATACATAGGTCTTATTTCTGTTTAAACTCAGTGAAAATAGCACCAAGTGCTTGAATGTTTTGGCTTGCGAACCTGCTGTGAATTACTGAATAATTATTTTTTATTTGGAAACTTTAAAAGTCTTTAAAATATGTCACCAATAATTTTTTTCATACTTTGCTGCATCACATTAGGTGCCAGTGGTGAAAATTATGTAGAAAACCATAAAAACCCGACAGATAAGTCTGTGAAAAAACCAAGATTTATTTCTTTGGGTGGAATAACAGATAGTATAGATGTAAGTGAATTTCACAATGGAGATAATAAAAGTTCTCCAAATTTAGTTTTTTAATAAGTAATTAGTTTAAAATTAAAAGACTGTGTTTCCAGGTGGGTCTGGATTTTTCGGTTCCATTCCTTAAAATACCGTTAAATAAAAAAAATCATTCCGGATTTGGACTAAATCATTTGGTAAGTAGGCATTAGTTATATTTTATGTTCTTTTTTTATAATATTCCTTGAAGTACGAAGATGGTTCTTACGGAGACAAAAATTTTAAAAAATTGCCTGAAAATGTTAAAAAAACCCCAAAACTTTTCAATATTCCTATACAAAAGATTCGTAATAATACTTAAAAGTCAATTTGAACTTTAATACCATACCATAAAGTTTAAGTGTTAGTGGAGGGGTTCCGGGAAGGCAAAACAATTGAGTGACCTTATATCTTATTGTATCGTATAAATATTAATGTCAATATTTGTCAAATAATTCCACGCGGGAGAAGCCGCGGGGAACAGCTAGTTTCCTTATAATAGAGCCAACCTTACAACATATCAGTTATATTGAAATTATATTTTACGTACCTACCTACCAACTCGTTAACCCGTTACGAATAAAATGAATGACTGCCTCGTTGTCTCGACTGCTGATCATGTGGTTCCCGGGTTCGAATCCCGGATCGGGCTAAAATATCACTTATTGGCTTTTTCTGTCAAGAAATCTTCGGTAGTATTCTGGAGTCAGGAATTTGGCGGTGTTTAACCCCCGTGCCACGAAAAACATCTTATATAGTTCTGGTCATGTTGGACACGGCAACGGCACATAGAACTATGAGAGTAAGGAAATTAAGAGTGCAGCTGTGCTTGCGCTCATGCGCAAATGTGTATATAATCCTGTGCTGCATAGATAGTTATTCTCCGTTGAAATTGGCTACCGTGACTGAATTTCGATATAATATAACATAATATAATATAAATATTAGGTACTGAAAACCATTTTTTATTTGTCAAGTTTAGGTTATTAAATTTTTTTTGTTCTTTTAACTATTCTAACTGAAATTATTTTTACAGGGTACACCGAAATTTACTTTTGATCCATCGTCTCTAGCATTCGGTAGTATTGTGGTGCTAGCAACAAGCTTTCTTGCCTCAGTCTTCAGTAAGGATTTATCTCCATTACATCATGACCACCGTTACGGCAGAGGTATGTCATTTAAGTTACAGTTACTTTATTAAAATAACTAGCATAACTAACAATCTCAATAATTACTCACGATTTCATGAATAATATTCTGGACAGAGGGTGAAGAGTGAATTCTATCTTAGGATGCAAAGTTTGTCAAATAGTAAGTAACCATTTTAGATTATCGACGTTTTTTTTATTTTAAAAACAAATGACGTAAGAATTATTTTGCAAACTATAAAACTACACACACACACACACACACACACACATATATATATATGTATATATATATATAAATATATATATATATATATATATATATATATATATATATATACAAATTAAAACTATAGCTGTGATAGTTATTATTATATTTACCCAGTTAATGCAAATTATACTATTTGCGTTCACTGTATTTACCTAATAAATAATAAAAGAAAATAAGGTTTACTTTTACAGTGTTACCCAATGAATACATCACGTCGGACACGGACCACAAACCTTTTTTGATTTCTTCTTCGGCTTTATCGACGTACTAGATTTTTTACTCATAGTAGATGGGTCCACTATACCAGCGTCTGCAGGAATATATTGCGTTTCCACATGAATGAAATTTGGGCGTTTTCGCGGCGAGAGGTCGAAGCAACCAAAAGGTGGGGTATACTCTATATCCCAAGTAGCGTTACTGGAAAGCGAGCTCAATGATTCTTCTTTACAAATACACTCGGGTTCTTTAAACGCGGGACAGCTATCTATTACTTTATCTATCGCAGTCAAATCGTTGCAATAAACGTCCATATATGCGCATTTACAAATATCTTCTACAGCCTCGGCCAATGCTTTTCTTATTTCCGCGTCTCTTTGCTTTTTGAGTTTTACCATTTTGCGGGCCTCGACTTTTGCTTGTTCTTCGGGACTTCGCTTTTTGATGATCTTGAACACCATAGGATCACAGTCGACATAAGGATCTTCGTTCGGATCTATCTCTGTTAAATCCTTCAACGGATTTACCTTAAACGATAGTTAATAACATTCATATCCCATAATAAATATAGATTTTTTTTATAGGATAGTGTGACAAACGAGCGCACAGTCCACCTCATGGTAAGTGGTTGCTGTGACCCATAGACATCTACATCTATTTTCAATAAAGAATCAAAATGCAGATGCGTTGTCACCCGTGAGGACGAAGCTGGAATGCCTCTTTTCCAGTAAAAAGGGTATCCGGTTCTCTACACTCACCATACGAAACACAGCAGTACCAAACTGCTATTTTACACTGGTATTCTGTGAGAGCGTGTTCCTTCCCCGGTCGAGCCGACCCATTCGTGCTTTAACTATACTACTAATATAGCTGCAGCATGGCTCTACCACGTAGAACATCTAATACATTCAAAAGTAAAAACTAAACGTTTGTGTGTTTTAGTGTTTACTGTAGCTAAAATTTGAATTCAGGATCTACGGCTAGGTACCTAATAGGCGGTAGGACTCCTTTTTTGGTATAAAATTAAAATGACAAATGAACATACAGTCCGTCTGATTGTAAGCAGTCAGTAGATACCTAAAGCCAAAAAGGCTATTGTCGCGCTACGTTGATTATACTGGATCTCTAGGTATATTACTTTAGACCGGAATACAGTAATGCTCGCACTTCTGCTTGGTGACAGAAATACGAGTAGGTAAGAGGTGTAGCTATGATTACAGTTCAATTTTAATCCTCAAAGACGACAACACATCTGTTTGCTTGAAGTTGATTTACTATAAGGTGGTCTGTAACTTCGTTTGTCACTAATTATAAAGTGTTTATAATAATTAAAAATTAAAAATTTTGTTCAACCGACTTCAATATAAATTATTAAGGATAACTCAAAAACTATTGGTCAGACCTTGATCAATTTTATATGGGACCACATGTGAAGCACCAGCTCTCAAATAAAAAAAAGAATCATCGAAATCGGTTCACCCAGTAAAAAGTTATGAGGTAACACACATAAAAAAACATACAGTCGAATTGAGTACCGGCTCCTTTTTGAAGACGGTAGAAAAAAACTATGCAGTCGTTTCGACAGACCACAAATGCACTAATCGGCAAGAAATTCAATATACCTGTATAGTGAACACATCTCCTTTTCTCTGCACTTTTAACGTTGGCTTCGGTTCCAGCGGCTCGTCAGGCTCTGAATCGCCTCCCCCTGTGTCCGCGCCGAGTCTTTTTCCCTTCTTTTTCTTTTTCTTACTCTTATCTTTATCCTGTCCACCTTTTGTGCATTTGAACGTCATCATTTTGGCCACGCTCTTGCCAACGACGCCAGGTTGCCACCCACGACGTTGCTAAACAGTATTTAAATCAATTTAATAAATTACACTTTAATTTACTAGAATTATGTAATTAACAAATAACGTAATGACGTCTTCTTGAATATTTTATTTATTTTTAAATATTTTAATGTCCCAAAATTTTAAGTTTTGGGACATTAAAATATTAAAAAAAAAAAAAACATTAGTATCTATTATGTCGATAATACTCCCGAGCCCTACAACTGTGAAAGGCTCCTTTGATGAAACGATTTATTTGACGCAAAACCAATACCCTCGTCGTGGTGTTAGAACTTCTTCACGTCACCATTCTGTGGTATCACTATCCGACATTTTTCGGGGGGAGCTTAGCTAAGCCTTCTTATCTCCAGCTTTTTTCTTGTGGTTTTATAAAATAAGAGTGACAAACGAGCACACAGGTACCCTAAGTGGATGGTGTGGCCCATAGACATCTACATTTATCCTCAATTAAGAATCAAAATGCGTTGTCACCTCTGAGGGCTGAAACGGGATGCCACGTTTTCACTAAAAGGTTCTCCTGTTTTCTAATCTCACCATATGAAACACAGCAGAATTAAGCTGCTATTTTACGCTGGTATTCTGTGAGAGCTTTGGTCCTACTCCGGTGGAGCAAACCTATTCGGGCTGCAACCACGATATATATATCCTCTGAAACTTATTGTATAATTTTGATTATAGCAAACACAAATAACCAAAGTTGTGTTAACAGTACATACATTTATTTTCATGTCTACCTAATTTCACTGTAATGTAAATAAATACACAAGCGTCACACAATGTCATACCTTTTGTTATAGATATTTTTTTACTTTTTTTATACGTGGTAGAGCCAGGCGGCAGCTTTTGCTGGAGCATGGATGGGCCAGCTCGAACCGGGGTGGTACCACGACCTCACAGAATACCAGCGTGAAGTAGAGGTTTACCTCTGTGTTTCGCTTGGTGAGTGCAGGTGGCCGGAGGTCCCTTTTTTACTGGAAATGAGGCATTCCATCCTAGTCCTCACGGGTGAAAACGCATCTGCATTTTGATCTGTAACAGAGGATATATGTAGATGTCTATGGGCCGCAGCAACCACTTACCATCAGGTGGACTGTGTGCTCCTTTTTCACCCTTATCCTATAAAAAAAAAACTTATTGTTATTGATTTAAAAATAATAAAATATATTAGAAACAATAAAATATCTAGTACCTTCAACCCGGGCACATCCGGTGCATTCCATAGCCATCCCATCTCTGCGGGCACATGAAAGCCCGGCTTCTGGAACGGATTGCATGTCTTATGCCCGATCGTGACACCTGTCAGAAAGAAAATGTGACAGCAGACAGTTTTTCATACTTTTACTAAACTTTTCTTACTAAATTCGTCACGCTAGACAATCGGGTTGGCAACCGTAGTACTTTTATTATGTTGGTGTTATTAACAGGTGATGCATTAAATGAATTGTGAATTATGGATGCTGTTGCTCATCTCATGTTTCATTTCGCTCTGTCACCTCTTATGACACCCACAAAGATATAGATTCTCGTACACCACCACTTCATGGTGATTTTTTTTATAATTTCTTTTATACTTAATAAATCTGGACACAAGATACACTATACTCGGGATCGATATTTAAAACACGTATTCCGCCACCGGAGCTGCTAGATTTAGACCTCTCCCAAGGAGGTTTTGCCTTAAACGTCACACTTGGCAGGTGAATTGGCGATCGCAAGACATCTCACACCTTTGACACTTCTGCGCGTCGCAAATCTGAGTATTTTACCGCTGGTGTAAACTGGTGTAAACGAGTTATCCATTAGAAGATTTTTCTGGCATATACCATAGTCGCCTACTCACACAAGTGCGCAAGTCACGCAACTGACATCACCTCGCGCCGTTGTCTAATTTAGCTATCGAACTATACAAGAAAACACCCAAGATATATACATATTTTGCGATAAATTTACGTGGTAGAGCTATGCTGCAGCTATATTAATATTATAGTTGTAGCACGAACGGATCGGCGCGACCAGAGAAGGACCACGCTCTCACAGAATACCAGCGTAAAATAGCAGCTTAACGCTGCTGTGTTTCGTATGGTGAGTGTAGAGAGCCGGAGACCCATTTTGCTGAAAAAGAGGCATTCTATGTTAGTCCTCACGGCTGACAACGCATCTGCATTTTAATTCGCAAACGAAGATAGATATAAATGTCTATCGGCCACAGAAACCACTTACCATCAGATGGACTGTGTGCTCGTATGTTAACCTTATTCTATAAAAAAGAATTGTGAGGTTATATGTGTGAAGACAGCCGACATCGAACCAACGTCCAACGCAGCCTTTGAGGCACGAAGCAGATCAGTAGAAATCCAGGTGACTGCACATGCATTCCTTCACAGTCATTCGTGTAGACCGAATTTGGGGACATTTGCAGTATCGCAAAGTAATAAATTCGTTCCGCCTCCTCCAGGCTGGGTTAATTAACCCAACTAAACCAAGTACCAAAAAGGGCTAGAATATTATCTTACACCACCACTAATCGGCTATTCAATAATGTGATAAAAATTACAAAAATGTGTCACAAATTGTACCTACTCAGTATTTAGATTTAATTTTTCAACTTTATAACACTTTCCATATTTTCAAGTCCATCTAAGCTGGTATCATCTTTACCTATTTCTGCCGTCGAGCAACAGTACATAAATTACTGTGATCCGTTCTTTAGTGTATGGACAGCCAGCATAATGTTAGGCTACAAGTCGTTACATATAAGTTCACAGAAATGACAACCTGTAGCTTTTCTGCGCCTTTTACAAATTTCTTGGTCTAGAGACTGTTAGGTTGTTATAAGAAACCTTACCTGGATAACCATCACCAAACGTATAATTATATTTGGATGCATTTTTCTTTTTCTTCTTTGTGCCATTTTCTTCGTCTTCTCCCATCTTTTACAAAGTTCACTAGAATCACCAACAGATAGTTACAATCTTCTTTGCAACATTGCCAATAAAAGGATCTCCGTGTCTCGTCACTACACGAGGCATATCAGTGTTAAACTCCCATTTCACACTGGTATTCTGTACCCTTCCTCGTTCGAGCCAACCTTTTCGTGTTGCAGTTATAATACATCTTCACTCCAGCTTCCGATTTGATGTTTATTTGGTAACGGAGAGGAAGGAGAAATCTATGTAATGTAGCATCATAAATCCCCGGTGAGTTACAAAAATCCAGACTAAAAAATATAGAAATTGAATGTATGTAAAACTGTAGCCTTGACGGGCTTTAAAAGTAAATTATGATTGATTTTAAAATAGTAATCCAAAAACAAAAGTATCCTAATTTTAATATATGTATACAAAAGTAATGTATAGTTTAGACGTACCAAAGCCCAATAGAACAGTAAGCTGAAATATCAATGGGGCGGTCATATAGGTCGAAGAACCTACAAGCATGTACTAGTAAATGAATGCAGGTAGCTCGGAACTGGTATAGAATTCCTTGGGGGAGATCTTTAGCAGTTGACTTGTGGATGATGATGACGATGATGATGATACTGCTGCTGAAGGTACACTTTTTAAGCTTCAATGATATGTTATATCTTTGTGATTGATCAATTGGCTTTGATTTTGTATTTATTTTTTGCTAGTCTCAAAACACGAATATAAGGTTATAAAAGCATACAAACATCTAATAAAAACTCATTCCGTTTAAGTTCATATTTTTAATTAGAATTAGGTTTGGGTTACAAAATAAAATATCAACGAATTGCATTCCTTCATATCTTATCTTCTTTGAATTTTTCTTGAATTGCCAATTTATGTGTTCCGCAGCATCCTTTACCCATAAGAGACAATAACCGCTGTTCTTTATCGCAACATCGTCTCTCGGTATCTACGTTGAATTTGTTTACACATCTAAAATCATGGTCCTTTTCGTATTTCATATAGTCTTGTAATGCTTTCTTTATTCTTTCATACTCTTTTGAACAGCAAACTTTACCAGCATCGCTGTAGCTAGGTGGTAAAGTCGGTAAAACGGCATTCTTATACATTCTAGCAAAACCATCGGGTACGCTACAAGGTCTACCCATTACTGGACAGGGGCCTAAAGTTATTGGAGGTAGGCCATAGGGTAAGGGCTCAACTTCATCTTCTTCGTCTTCTTTTACTGTCTCTTCTTCGTTTACCATTGTAACTGGACAGTTGCTCTTATGCTTGTATGAAGGGCAATAAGGTTTATGGAGTTTTCTAGATTGTTCGTCGGCCATTTCGGTAATGCATTCACAATCAAAACAATCAAAAGTCTTGCACGGGGGCGTTGGTTTTGGCGGATTGCAACTGCAATCTTTATCATTACGTACCACAACACAATTGTATACTGGTATGTTTCTTTTAGAATCTTTTTCCTCAACATCTATATATCTCAAGCCTGTGTTAGTTGGTGAACGTTTATCATTAACCGGTGAATCGCCCACATCCAAGGGTAAGTTTATTCTTTCACTGTTAGAAGGAAATGCATGAGAACACGTACAACTGCTTTTCTTATTAGACTCAGTCTGGAAGTTATATTCTATCGTTGAATTCTGAACAGTGAAATTATTTCTTATATCAGCATTCTTGCTATCCTGAAATTTAACTGTACCAAATACATAATTGACCTGAGTTTTACTGCTTTTCGGAGTTGCACCGGTGCCAAAAAACTTTTCTTTTTTGTCCTCACATGTCTCTCCTGCAGTGGTAAGGCCGCTGCACCCGGGGCATTCTGCTTTATCAAGACTGAAATCTGTTTCTTTACCTTTCTGTTTTACCGGACAATCCTCTCTATGCCATCGATCATCTTTACAATCACACGCACCACATATCTTTTTAGTAATATTTTCTTTCTTATAACTCATCTCCCCAGCTTCACGCTTGTAGCTTTCTAAATTCCTTATATACATCTTTACTTTATTAGCTAGAGGACAATTAGTATTACCACATGGCCCTTTTATATCTCCCATGCGGATCTTATCTATTGTATATGATTTTTTCTGACGTTCTTCTCCATGAGTTCCCGTATGTCCACAAGTATAATCCACTCCCGGTTCTTTCGTACCACAACTCTGTAGTTGTGTACAAATTTCTATCTTTTGATTTGCATTCTTTAAAATTTCAGGATCTTCGAGAGTAGTTGTCTCATACAGACTACCCACCATGCAAAAATTAGGATTATCGCCCTCAATTCTTTTACATTCGAACATACTCGGAGCTTTATCTGTTCTAAATACAAATGAATCAGGGTTCTGCATCAGTTGTTGAAATTCAGTAGTTATGCTATTACCTAAAGCACTAACTCTGAGAATGAAAGATATTTCACCGGCTTGCTTGCAACAGCACTCTGCCATCAAAGGCGTATTTTCTTTAATTGACAAAGGTTGATGTAGCTTGCAAATATCGGAGGTATCTTTAAGCATGTGGAAAAATTCTGTTTGCCAGTGCATATTACCTACACCAACAAATATGTTAACCTCGGTATCATCGTCATTCCAAACTTCAATTTCAAGAGGAAATTTGCTAAGAGTCATTAGTAGTGTGTCGGGGTACGACGGAAAAAGATACGATTTACCCACTCTAATTGTTCTTGTCCATTTTCTTCGTCCCTGTGCATCAGTTTCAACCACGTCGTCTTGCTTGACGTCATTTGACGCTAACTGACTTTCTTTAATGATGAATTCAAATTTAGGACCAAATTTCACTTTAATGATTAATTTTTTATTTGTAGCATTATTTTCATCTTCTTCCGTTTCGAATATTGTTACTTTGTCAATGAAAATCTCTATCAAGTACATTTGCTCCATCACCTGCCAAGTTCAATATTTTTATATCAGATAATACTCCATCGTCAAGCTTCACGGTCTAGATGACAGGAATCTTTGCTAAATTGTAATATAAACAAACATACAAATTCACGTTTAATTCGAAACATTTCATATGCACTTTTATATCTCATGTATTCACTTCTCAGAAACTTTTAAACTATCGCTTTCCTGCCGAAATCAATTCATTAACGCTACCGCCAGTGATAAAATTTACATTTTTATAATTATATGTTTCTAACATTTTTTTAAGTAAAATTTATAAATGAGAATGTATATTTATCCTTCAACTACATTTTATTGACTAAACGCATTGTAATGAAATTCGGAATTCGACTCCGAAAATTCTCCAATACTTCGCGAAATAGGACATAAGATACTATTTATAACATTGTAGACCAAATCGTTGTGAGAAAATATGCCTTAATCGTCACACTTTACCTGTGACCATCAAAACATTTCACACCTGTGATACATCATAATCATATTTATTCAGTTACACATTACAAGTCCATCACAAGTCCACTGCTGAACATAGGCTTCATAGATAGCCACAAAATATGGTTCTAAACCACCTACATCCATCGATTTCCTGTGTTATTTCATCAGGTCATCATTCCATTTAGTGGGGGTTGGCTAACACTGCGCTTTCCAGCAAGAGGCTGCCGTTCGAAAACCTTTCTTATCTATCGGTTATCGCTTCTTTGAGCTATATAGCGGATAAGTAAACTGAAGTGGCCATCACTTTAGCTTACCGATCAACTGGGCTGTCAGTTACTCCGGACGATAATATATCTATACGACAACAACAATAGGCAAAAAATTTAAAATATGTACAAAATACTTACGGATGTGTGTGCTCTAAACTACCTAATACTGTATTTGTTTGGATATTGATTATTACGGACACTGAAATTTTATTTTGTAACCCCTACAATTTTAGTTACGCCATGACGTTTGGACAACTGACAATTTTGTGATGCCCGTTGAAATTATATTTGGAACGTCATAGCCAACCGTCTAACCGTTTGTTTTTTTTAAATGCCTTACAGATTTGAATCATATCTTTTCTTAATAATTCACTGTTGGGTTTGGGCCTATCCCATAGTAAGAAGTTGCCATAACGCTTGTACGCTAGTACACAAACGTTTCACGTCTTTAACACGGCTTTTTTGGTATTAAACGGTATTTTTGGTATTACATCTAACCATCCCGTTTAATACCAATTTTTTTTTTACCAATATACAATTTTTTGCTGCTATATTATGGTTGGCTCGACCGGGGAAGTGTCACGCTCTCACAGAATATCAGCCTAAAATAGCAGCTCAATGCTGTGTTTCGTACGGTAAATGTAGAGAACCGGAAACTCTTTTACTAGAAACAAGGCATTCAATCTTAGTCCTCAAGTGTGTCACACCTGCATCGCATCTGCATTTTGTTTCTTAATCGCGGATAGATGTAAACCGTCTATGGTCCACAGTATTTACTTACTATCAGGTGGACTGTGTGCTCGTTAGTCACCCTTATTCTATAAAAAAGTGCTCGACCACAATCCCAACTGGTGGTAAGAGGTGATGAAGCCCTAGCTATCTAGGGCAGTAAATCGCACTGTTATCTGACATCTATCGGAGGTTTCTGATCTCTAGCATTCTCCTTAATTGTCTTTTACGCAACCCTTGGGACGACAGCGGTAATAGATTCTCCTGCGCCGCTATCATGGTTTCATGTTGAATGAATGATTTAATTATTAATTTGTCACTCATAACAAAAAAAAAGCAAAACAAAAAACTATTTAACAAATAAATGGGATTAACAGTATTTCCACAACCTCATATTTATCAAGTTGTTGGACATATTGAAATGCTCTATTTAACCGATATCAAACAAATAAGATTTTCGATTCGTCAGAATATTTTCTGCCGACTTCAAAAACAGACGGTACTCAATTCGACTGTATGTTTTTTTATGTGTGTTACCTCATAACTTCTTACTGGGTGAACCAATTTCGATGATTCTTTTTTTATTTGAAAGCTGGTACTCCACATGTGGTTCCATATGAAATTGTATCAAGGTTAGACGGTCGGCTGTACAAAATTTTTAATTTTAAATTATTTTTATATTTGTTCAGCGACAGTTTTTTACAAAGTTGTCACATTTCAATGATTCTTTGTTAGAAGGGGGGTTACCTTTGGGGTGGTCCCATATAATCAAGATCTGATAATGGGATCCAAGCATTAATCATCAAAGTCTTCAATTTGTAAAGTCATCTGCAAAAGATTGTATGGACTAATATTTTTTTACCACGTCAACGATCGCCACAAAGCACGGTCGTGAGCCACCTGCATCCATATATTACTTGTGTTTCATTAGGTCATCACTCCATTTAGTGGGAGTTGCCTAACACTGCGTTTTTGAGTTCGAGGCTGCCATTACAGAACTTTCTTCCCCCCATCCTAAGTTTTATTTATACCTAGTAGGTACAGTATAAAATCAAAGTTTTGGGAACAATTTAAAATTAGGTTCATTCCCAACGAAACAATGTACAATAAAACCAATAGGCAAAATACCTTTTCAATCATCAAACCATTCAATTTGCAAATTATTTGCACGATATAGTATGGGCTAATATTTTTTTACCACGTCAACGGATTTTAATGATTATAATATTTTTAGGTTTTAGTCAGCTTTTACTTTTTAACCGACTTCAAAATAAGGAGGAGGTGCTCAATTCGACTGTATTTTTTATGTATTTTACCTTAGAACTTGTTTCTAGGTGAACTGATTTTGATGATTTTTTTTGTTTGAAAGCTGATGCTTCTCATGTGTTTAAATTGGATCAAGATCTGACCAGTAGTTTTTGAGTTATCCTTTAATAATGCGTTGCTTTAATTAAATAATTGACTTCGACTACATTGATGATGTCCTCATTTTATTTATATTGAAATCGGTTATACAAAATTTTACCACTTGTAGTGTAAGGATAGGAAGAGCGAGTGAAACAAACAAATTACCAGTATGAGACTAATTTGTATTACGAAGATCATATTACGTGATATTATATTGTTATTATAATAGAATAGAATAGAATTAATTTTATTGAATATTGATTGTTACATAATACTTATTTAAAGTGTTTTTTTATTTACCACTGGTTCGGAAAATACCTCTGTCTTGGGAAGAACCAGCAAGAAACCCAGCGGGACTTTTTGTTTAAACATATTTCACTTAACAACAACTTTGTTTATACATTTTTTTAATGAACTTTCATAGAACCAGCATAGTGGCGATCACCTTATTCCCAGGGGTTATTTTCATTCATGTATTCCTTGATATTATAATAACACTTTTTGTACAGTTTTTCTTTAATAAAACTTTTAAACTTGTTTATTGACAAACTTTGAACATGTTCTGGGATTTATATTCATAGGTGAGCCTTATGATTGTAGGCTACTCATAACTTACTGCCTCGTTGGTTTCGTGGTTGTAAACGTGACTGCTGATCAAGAGCTCCCAGGTACGAAGCCTGGGTCGGACCAAAAAATTCAGTCAGTGTCTCACCCCCGTGCCTCTGAAAGCACGTAAAGCCGCTTGTGCTGTGCCTGATCTCTCTCCGGTCGTGTCAGTTTACCGTCCCACCGGAATATGAGAGTGAGTGCACCTGTGCTTGCGCATACACTTGGGCACTATAATCTTGTCTTGCGCCGATGGCTAGTCTCCGTTGAGACTGGCCGCCGTGAGCGTAATTCGGTCTGGAGGACATTATTATTATTACTCGCAAGGTTCACCTGTGCATATATACTAATATTAGTTTGGGTAGATTGTACACTGATCAAGTACAATCTAATCTACCCAAACTAATTACAAACATCGATATTTATGTACTATGCACTAGATTTCGCATTCCGAACATTGACTATGTTCAACTAAACTGTACTGCAATCCGTACACTAAACTAAATATTGCGTAAATTGAAGATTTGTGAATTCCATAAGATAATTATTATTACATTTTATATAGAAACGTGTTTGTTTAGATTAAAATAAGAGTATTTTATATCAAATTCTTATATATATTTTATATTAGTATTATAAAATAATATCTTATTTTACATTAAAGACTTCGCGCATGCGTGACTACTATCTTCCGCGCATAGACATAGAGTAGCGCACAATTTGTGTTTGGAATAGCTTCTCTAGTCCGTAGTACATACAACTTAATGATTACAAAACATTTATAAGCACGAACACCTATTAGATTTCATTATAAAAAATCCATCCATAATTTATTCATAAGTATAAATTAAAGTATTTCTTTCTTTTTTCAGAAAATACCGATAATATGTCCGACGCGTTTCTAGAAATTTCGAAGATATTAATGTCGAACAGCCATAACTGTCCGTCTCGAATAGCTTGCTGGATCAGTAGGAACTCTGATAGTGAGAGCCTTAAAATTTGGAAAGAAATGGTCAGGTAATGTAATTAGAATAAAACAGCAAAATCGCATGTAATAACCACACGCTAGCTTAAGGCCCGGTTTACATTTTGAGAAGTGATAAGTGCAAGTGGCAAGTGCAACTGACAAATGACAAGTGCGAGTAAAAAGTGATAAGTGTGCAATGAATATATTCTTTAGCAGCTCAACACAACAAGTAGCTCTACCCTGCGCTACCCTTGCTACCCCTCGCTCGCCCACCGTCCTCTCTCTAGCCAACACGTCACGACATTCACGTGTTGGTAAATAATTTTGGTTTGCGCTAACTTTTTAATAATGGTGATGTGGTCAGAGAACGATAAGATTAAATTTATCCATGAATTACTGAAACACGATTGTTTATTTCTACATACATAACAATTTTTATGACTTGTCTGATTACTTTACGAATTACGAACTTGTAGGCGCAGTTGCTCATCCATTTTGAACACTAGAAATACCATGTAGTTCGAAATTCCAATAATAATGACCTTATCGCATATCTACTTGAGCAAATACGTTCAGTTCATGCCTGGTGATCTATAACACAGGGATTACTCTAGTATGGACACCAGTCTCTCACAAAGGTCACAAATTGTCTGCGACCGTATTATTTACCTAAGTAATAATGTGAAATTTTATACCTTTGTGAAGAGGAAATAAAAATGATTTATTATTATTATTACATTTGTGAACAACTACTTAGATTGACAGGTTAACACTTGACAGTGTTTACCTGTCAATCTCACTCGCACTACTTACGTAACTAGGTTGGTAGGCATAATATGTAACCCACTTATTACTTCTCAAAATGTAAACCGGGCCTTAATCACAGACAGAGTAAGTAACCAACCTCTCAGTATCTTCTACATGATACAACATGGAAAGTGTACGCAGGAATTATATGACCCCTCTCTTCCACTATCAAGTTTTCTATATACCAACATTCGAACCAAACCATTTCTTACGTCTTTCGAAATGCGTACAGTATAGGAAAAGAAAAATCCGATTTCAATGTGGGTGTCTTTAAGGCAAGTCTTTGGTTCAATTAGCTTTTTGCTCTTTTTGCTATCTCGTTCTTGCACTTCACTATTTTCAGCTACATATATCCACTCACCAGCAGGTTTGATCACCGCTGACTTATTTTAAGTTCAAAAAAAATTGATCAGCATCAATTTTTTTAACTTCATAAAATCCCCAATTCAAAAGGGTATACCACCACAGGTTAAATAATCTTACTACGTAAGTTACACTTACGTAGTAAGATTATTTAACCTGTGGTGTAATCATTTGGTTGGGTTTGTCAGAGTACCTATCTTACTTCCTACTAATATTATAAACGTGAACCTTTGTGAGGATGTATAGATGTTTATTACTCTTTCACGCAAAAACTACTAGATGGATTTTAATAAAACTTTACAATTATATAGCTCATACATCAGAATAACACATAAGCTATAATTAAGAAAGATCTTGTATAAATTGGCCAAAATATTACGATAAATGTTAAGCAAATCGGAAAAAAACACGACGTCTGACTGAACATGCATCACGCAAAAACCTGTGAACCGATTTGGATGGGACTTTCATTGGCAGATAACTGATGTTATAAGGAGTAACTTAGGCTACTTTTATTGTACGGTTTCGCGCAAAATAATTCCACGCGGGCGAAGTAGCGAAAAAACTATTCATTTTTCTACTTAAGAAATTAAAATTGATATGAATGTTCTGTAGGTACTTGAAAGAACAAAATAAGAATTCTATTTGGGCCACTTTGTTGTCCGTCCGTTCGTTTATCCATCTGTTAAAACCATTTTTCTCAGAAATGGGTAGAGATAGAATCTTGGACAAATTATCATACTAATGTGTCCAAGGGCAGACTCCTAAACTACTGATTTCAATGAAATTTTGCACACTGTGTGCAGTTTGGTCCAACTTGAGAGATAGGATAGTTTTTATCCCGATAAATGACCTTCAAATTTTTTTATTGCGAACTTAAGGATTTTGATAGGAGGGGTCGTCGGAAAGGGCAGAACAACGTCTGCCTGGCGAGCTAGTAGTTATATAAAAATTAAGTTTCCTAGTCCATATAATTAGAATATAAAGCCAATATATGTCACAAATGTTGATATTACGAGAGAAACTTAAATAAGTAACCTAATGTAAATAGTTCATGCATCCCGGGAATCGTAGTTAAAGTAAGTCTCGAATATTTCTCTAACGACGAAAGGTAAGACGAATTGTAGGACAAGCTTAGCTTTTCAGTGGGAATCATGGTCGATGCTTTAACTACAACTTTAAGTTTATAACCGCAAAAAAAACTATTTTTATGTGTTACTACTTATTTAAGATTTTTCCTTATTGGTGCTGTGAGACCTTGCTTCTTGCAGAATTTCATGAGTCTAGGTCAATGGGAAGTACCCTACGGGTTTTGATTGCGATCACAAGCGTGATTTTTTTACCTCCAAGGGACATAGATAAGGGACATATTTGATATTAATTTCTACTTTCAACTTAATATTTCTACCTGTTACTAAGAATACGGGTCTAGACTGACGGACTGACAGACGGATTGACAATAAAGTGGTCCTACAAAGTTTCCATATTTTCCATTTGAAATACGAAACCCTCAAAACAAGGTTCAAATAGCGAAGAAAAGAGAAAACGTTAAAAACACTGCACTTTACTATTATGTACAAAATTGTATGTTATTTATAGGAACAAACTTCTAGCAACTATGCTCAACACAACTGCAGTTGAAAATGCCTTTATCTTTGGAAGAAATGGAGGCGACTGTGAAACGTTCAGGCCTTGTCCTTTGGGTGCAGCACAGCTTTCACATTTTATAAGCAATTCATCAATGTTCTCGAAACCAGTAAATTAAATTAAATAATTTTGTCTGACTTTTTAGTATAATTATATTGTTAAAGTTCATAATAAAGCTTGATAAAACAATCTTGTTAAAATCTATTTCATTACTCTCATCGTTTATTCAATACAGCCCATTAACTTATGCTTCTCCCATAGTATATCTTAATATTTATTTAAAGTTGAAGCCTATTTACGTCCCACTGCTGGGCACAGGCCTCCTCTCATTTCTGAGAGGGTTTTAGGGCAAGGAAATGTCCGCCGCGCTGGCCCAATACGTGTTGGCGAACTTCACATGTCTTCGAAATTTTTTTTTCTTATTTCTCAGACATGCAGGTTTCCTCACGATGTTTTCCTTCACCGCCGAGCACGTGGGAAATCAACACTTAAAATTGCAATTAACAATTTCATTGGTGCCGGCGGGGATCGAACCCGGGTTGCTCGAGTACTGTGAAGCTTACAGCGAACGCTAACTATCTGAGCTACCACGGCTCTAATATTTAATTAATTTACATTGAAATATTTATTTATTTACATTGAAATATATACAATAGTAAAAAAAATATGATAAAATAACTAAAACTACAAACTTAAATAGTCATACAGTCCTACTCCGGTATCGTACCAAGATCGCTGGCTACGTTTCCTCGCTGAATGGCTACACTTAGCCTTTGAGTGAGAAAGGTACCAGCCCTCTTATTACCAGCAGCAATGACCAGGCGCGGATACAGTTCCTTTAGGATATTCATCGCACGTAAACCCCACGTACCGATAGTCTCTACAGCAAATGGCACGAATATTTAGTCATCTCTCAGACTTAGTTCAGCTGCCTCTGATGCAGCCCCGGCCCTAAACGAGGTACACCTAATACTAATTATAATAATAATACTAAGGGGAAGAAACTGGAATGTTGGCGTATCGGGTTCGGATGCATCGCTTTTTCGCAGAGCTGGAGCCATCGGTTCATGTAACGGAGCAAAACCTGGCAGACCGACTTCGGTATATCCTACGCTCCAACATATTTGGTGACGCCGAACTCGAACGACTACGACGTGAGGCTGTTCCCTCATCGGATGAAAATACTACAGCTGGTAATGCGGCGCTAAAAATTGCCGCCGTGGATATTCCGGTTGTAGTTCATTCAGACGATGATGAAATACTCTCCCACAAAGTAGAGCAAATGAGGAGTATATTGGAAGAGGCTATTTTGGAAACGCGCAGTACGCCTCTCGAAAATCGACCGCGACTTCCCCGCATACCCCTAAGAAAGCGGAATTGGGCTGTCGTGAGGGCTCTCAACCCAATGCTGGTGACCTATTTGGAAGCCAGCCGGGACCTTTGCGATACGGACTCAATTCTTTTTGGCGCCACACTGGTAGTTTGCCGTATTATTGGCGCCAAACTTCCCACGGCTGGACGCGCTACAAGACAAAGTAGTGCCATCCCAGCCTGGAGAAAAAGAATTGAGGACCGTATCGCAAAGGCAAGAGCCCTAATCGGCAGACTGACAAGCTTCAGGTCGGGTAATAATAGACCGGGAATTGTGCGCACCGTCAGGATGGCGTTTGCTGGGACAAATATAAGTTTGTCCCAGCCGTATATTACGCAAAAGCTGACGGAGCGCATAGACAACTTGAAGCAGCGAATCGCTGCTTGGGGAAAGCGGATTCGGCGATATACCGAGAGGTCGACACGGTTCAACCAGAATCGTCTCTTCCAGAGTGATCAGAAGAGGCTCCATAAATCATTGGAGCGACCAATGGTACGTGGAACGGGCCAAGCACCGAATCAGGCCAACACTGTCACATTCTGGCGCGGCCTGTGGTCAGAGCCCGTAAACCACAGCGAGGGCCCTTGGACGGACGTTGTGGTGAGTCAGTGTGCGAATCTTACGCCCATAGACCCCGTCATTATAACGCCGGACGATGTAGCTGAGACGGTCGGAAGGGCCCCGAACTGGAAAAGTCTGGGGCTCGACGGGCTGCATCACTACTGGCTGAAGGGGTTCGTGGTGTGTCACGCTGTGCTCGGCCGACAATTTCAAGAGGCTCTCGACCAAAAGTCGCTCCCGAGCGTCTTCACTACTGGGATCACTCATTTGGTTCCTAAAGATACCACCGGGATACCACAGACCCGAGCAAATACCGCCCCATCACGTGTCTACCCACGATATATAAGACACTAACATCCATTTTGAGCGCGAGAATTACTCGTCACCTGAACTCAAATCAGGTGATGTCGCGCGCTCAAAATGGATGTCGGGGCGGTGGTCGTGGAACCAAGGAACCACTCCTTATTGACGCGATCATTGGCAAGGTGGTTAAACGCAACCGTCGGAACCTCTCCGCCGCCTGGATAGACTATAAAAAGGCATTCGACTCGGTGCCTCATACATGGCTGCAGAGGGTCCTCGAGCTGTACAAGGTTGACTGTACAGTTAGAGACTTCCTCGGGCAGTGTATGGGGCAGTGGAGTACGATCCTTTGTCATCTAGGCGAGCGGATGACGGCTGCGGAGGACCACATAAGGATAAGAAGGGGTATCTTTCCAGGGCGATTGTCTGAGTCCAATCTGGTTCTGCCTCTCTCTGAACCCTCTCAGTATCTTACTGGAGGGTTCCGGGAGGGGATTTCAGCTTCGGAAAGGAGGTACAAAAGTGGCCCACCTTTTCTATATGGATAATCTCAAATTATTCGCCTCCAGTCGCTCCCATCTTATGGAATTGCTGAACATCACTTGTGATTTTAGCAATTCCATTAGAATGGAGCTGGGGACGGATAAGTGTGCGGTCCTCCATGTCGAAAGGGGTAGGGTTGCTAACTCTGAGGGCATAGACTTATTTATGCCCATCAACATAAAGACCCTATCCGAGGCTGAAACATACCGATACCTAGGTATGTCACAGAACATAGGTATCGATGAGGCGGACATGAAACACTCAGTTAGCGATGTGTTTTATGCACGCTTGACAAAAGTGCTCAACAGTCTTTTGTCGGGTGCGAATAAGACACACGCATATAACGGTTGGGTCATGCCTGTCCTCATATATACCTTCGGCATACTCAGGTGGTCTCAAACCGAACTGAACGCTCTGGATAGAAAAGTCCGCACTGTTATGACGTCTCACAGGATGCATCACCCGAGATCGTCAGTAATGAGGCTGTACTTGCCGCGGAAACATGGCGGGCGCGGCTTTTTGAGCGCTCTCACTATGCATAATCGTGAAGTGTGCAGCCTCCGTAATTACTTTCTGGTGAGATCGGGTGATCCATTCTATAGGGACGTCATTTCGTGTGATAAAGGGCTCACTCCTCTATCCTTAGCCAAAGAGCAATGGCAAGACCCAGCAGTACAGTGCATTTCCGACCGGGAGACCGTATGGAAGGAGAAGGAGCTCCACGGGAGGTTCTACAAGGCTCTACATGAGCCTTCCGTAGACACAGTCGCCTCCCTCCACTGGCTACGTTTCGGTGACCTCTTTGGGGAAACCGAGGGTTTTGTCTGTGCGATACAGGATCAGGTTATTAAGACCAACAATTATCGGAGATACATCCTAAAGGATGGCACCGATGACATCTGTCGAGCTCGCTCTGAAATACGGCCTCGTGTATCGGAAACTGCCGTATTATAACTACTTGCCGGAAGCCGTGCTCGAAAATGACCACGCCAGGCCCTACTGAGACCGACCATCACAGACAGGGCTATTCTTGCGAATAAGCCTGATATTGTGGTGATGGACCGGGCACAGTCAAGGATATTTTTGGTCGACATTACCATTCCTTATGACGAGAACCTCGTGAAAGCCGAAACAGATAAGCTGACAAAATATCTGGACCTGGCTCACGAGGTGACCGACATGTGGGGTGGTCTGCCGACCAAAATTATTCCTGTGGTCGTTTCTGCGAACGGGTTAATCCCAGTCAGCCTCTCGGGTCATCTGAGGCGACTGGGACTCCATAACGGACCGCTCCAGGCTCAAATGCAGAAGGCGGTGTTCCTCGATACCGCCCGCATCGTCCGCTGGTTTCTTTCCCTTTCCCCCTAACCCTCGGCCATCTGGTCTCCCCTGCCGAGGGCTTCCATCTGGTTGGGTTTTTATATATTTATGTATTTTTTATGTATTTATTTTATTTTATTGATATTTAAGTATGTTTACCATTTTCATTTACAATTATATATTTATACTGCCCAACCAGATGAGAAAACTTTATAGATACCCCAAAATACTCATAATAATACGAGAGAATCTCAATTATTATTGCATCATCATATTACGATACCTAAAATCACCCTTATGGTTCGGAGAGGGTTTTCTTACATATTTTATAAACAGTTCTTAGCATATACTGTATTCTCAGGATTATATTATGCTTCTCGAAATTTGGAAGGACTAGAAGTAACTGCAAGCAATAAGATGTATATTTTCATGTAAAAAAAATAAGTATGTGTGTCAGCTCCGATGCACGACTGGAGTTTACTCTTTACTACAGAACACAATTACTCTCTACCGAGAGAAGAACCCCAACTTAACACTAAAAAACGGAAACACGTGCTTATGAGTGTACACTATAAACGCCCCGGTGGGCGCCCATATAAAACGTTGTATTCTGAAACTTTTAAACTTTTTATTTATTTAAAGCGAATTCGAGTAATACATACGAGAGGTTCCACCAAAATTACTCGAATTTACTTTAAAGGTGTATGTGGGATAAAATAAAACTAAAAATAGGTATAGTTATGTAATTTTATTTTTTGGAAGACAGATTGTTTAATACACTATTTATTATAATTTATGTTCTTATTGCTTTTGCAGATTTCCACACGTAATATTGATATATAACATATGTTATCGTGAGAGTTATTCTTCACAGAACATTAACAGAAATTTAAATCAGTAAAATTATCTTTTTTTATAGGATAGGGTGACAAACGAGCACACAGTCCACCTGATGGTAAGTAGTTACTGTGGCCCATAGACATCTACATCTATCCTCGTTTGTGAATCAAAATGCAGTTAAGTTGCTATTTTACGCTGGTATTCTGTAAGAACGTGGCCCTCCCCGGTCGAGCCGACCCATTCGTGCTACAACTATACTACTAATATAGCTGCAGCATGGTTCTACCACGTATAAACGTATAGTAAAAACTTAACTCAGCCCAAATTGAAATATATATGTATCTATATGAAAATCGATTCCTAAGGAGTAAACTCCAAAAATTAAATAAACAATACTCGAAACCTTTCGCCGTTGGCGCTGTGCTCATGCACTGGTCGTTTTTAGTCCCTGAAAATTTTGTTATAATTAATTCGTCATCTGATTAAGGGCTTAACGACATCAACAGGTTGACGTCGGGGCGACTGATTTTCGTTTAATACACATTTAAACATACTCACAGCCCTTAAATTAATATAAAATGTATAAACAAGTAACCTATACAACTGATTTATTCGGTTTACAGTTTTCATTACACAAACTAGCAACAATATCACTGTGTCCCAATTTCTTGGCGTACTGCAACGCCGTAAAACCGAGGAGATCAGTATCTTCAGTTTTGACGCCTTTCTCAAGTAAATAATGCACCACGTCATGCTGGTTGCACAGCACCGCCTACAATAAAAATATTTAGTTACATAAGACAACGTAAGCGATGGATGAGTGACATGGCCACAGGTCATGGCAGTCATGTCACTAATGCCGGTGGTACTGATTCTAATATAACTAAAATTAAAAAAAAACGAAATGAGAAAAAATCTGATGATCTTCAAACAGCAGAACAGATTTTTTTTAGTCACCAAAGAAAACTAGATCAAAATCGGTTCATCCGTTTAGGCACTACTATACCAGAGAGAGACACAGATACACAGATATACACATTAACCGATTCGTTGCGGCACCGATTTTCAACAACTTTTAGCTGTGGCGGCGGACAAATATTTCACACGCACGCCAGGTGCGCCATCAAATTATTTTTGTGTGTGGCGTATGACACGCGAGTCGTGGCTTTTTAAAAATCGTTATAACTCGCTCAAATTGCGTTTTTGGAAGATTTATCCAGAACAAAATATTCATTATTTTGCATGTAGTTCATGCCTACAGCTGCGTTTCTGGATATTTTAAAAATTTGAAATTTTTAGGGGTTGACAACTTTTTTTTTACTTGTACATGGTACTCTTTTTACTTTGTGGGTTTCAAATCATGTTGTGGAAAAATTTTCTAGCACAATAACAAATAATAGCACTCATTGCGATCGCTCACAAACTCAAGTTGTAAATAAATTTCTGGAAAACAAGTTTCCTGTTAAAAAAAAAGAATGCGTTTGTCTTATTATTTAATTTTGCTTAAAAGGGTTGAACTGCCGTCTTATTACTATTATATGGCCGAATAGACCTGCGAAGTACTATGTGCTCTTGTATAAGGTTATAAGGTACAAGGTTTATTTTTGCTTGAAACAGTTCGAAACCAAATAAAAAAAGTGCATAAAAAAAAGTTAAAAAAAGTTCGCTAATAAATAGTCTTTTATCAATCCGCCGCCGTATAGCTCTTTTATCTTTTTGAAAACACTTGTTTTGCTATTCTTAGTAATTAGACGTTTTCAGATTGACTTTACTTTTACATTTGTATAACATTAAATAATATCTAAAATTTGTAAATATAAATAAAAACTAGGGTTTATGATTCATTGAATCATAACCCTTATTTTTTCCCAAATCAAGGTTCTTGATTGTTTGATAATTACAAATGTTATTATTAGGTGAAAATTTAATTTAATAAAAACCAAGGTTTTCCAGGTTAATTTAGCTGCACCTGCTTATATAAATATTTTTTTTATAAAACGAAAAATAGTACAAAAGGTTTGTAATCTCTGCATAAAAAAGTCACTTAGTCTCAATTTCAAAGAAAAGACGTAGACAAACACGTAGTTACCTACTAAAAACAAGAGTATCCTTTCGTTTGTAACTGATGTTTGATGTCAACTAAACTTAATTAAGTCTAAACAAGTGAAAAATGCATAAAAAAGAAAATTATTTTTACACATCGCTTATGGCACAATACGCGTGTCATCAACTTTTCGCGCAGGGACCAACAGGCGCTTGATATGCTAGGCGGGTCATGAAATATTTGTTCGCCGCCACAGCTAAAAGTTTTCGAAAATCGGTGCCGCAACGAATCGGTTAACGTGTTATTTCACCTCTCACAAAGGACAAAGGGACGAAATGGGGTGAAAGATTCTTTTACGCTGTCACCCTAAGGCAAAATGTACTCTGTAAGTGATTATTTTCGTCGTGGTAGCAGGTGATGCATGTAAACCGAAGACGTGTCTTGTCGTCTTTGCGCTACAGTGATCATCAGGTGGACTTTAGAGGGTTAGAAACAAGCACTTTTATGTATTTTTATAGTATAAGTTTGACAAACGAGCACACAGTCCACCTGATAGTAAGTGAATGCTATGGTCCAGAGACATCTACATCTATCCCAATTAAAAATGAAAATGTA
The DNA here is from genome assembly GCA_033319125.1 of Parnassius glacialis. Taxonomy (NCBI): domain Eukaryota; kingdom Metazoa; phylum Arthropoda; class Insecta; order Lepidoptera; family Papilionidae; genus Parnassius; species Parnassius glacialis. The sequence continues at coordinate 10,177,235 of JAVANC010000012.1, forward strand.
TGCGTTGTTGCTCCTGAGGGATAACGTGAAATACTTCGTTTCCAGTAAAAAGGATCGCTAGTTCTCACAATCACCATACGAAACACAGCAGCATCGAGCTGTTCCTTCCCCGTTCAAGTCCACCCATTCGTGCTACAACCATAATATTACTGCAGCATGGCTCTACCAGCCGTGGTATCTCGTATCTTCTAGCGGTGGTAGCTCAGATGGTTAGCGCTCGCTGTAAGCTTCACAGTACTCGAGCAACCCGAGTTCAATCCCCGCCGGCACCAATGAAATTATTAATTATTGCAAGTTTAAGTGCTGATTTACCACGTGCCCGGCGGTGAAGGAAAACATCGTGAGGAAACCTGGATGTCTGAGAAATAAGAAAAAAAATTATTTTCGAAGACATGTGAAGTTCGCCAACACGCATTGGCGCAGCGCGGCGGACATTTTCTTGCCCTAAAATCCTCTCAGAAATAAGAGGAGGCCTGTGCCCAGCAGTGGGACGTAAATAGGTTGCAACTTTACTTTACATTTATGGCTGTACCACGTAAACATATTTTTTTCCTATCGATAATGGAACTAACCTGGTGCAAGGGAGTCTGCTTGAGTTCGTCGCTCAAGTTCAAATCCGCTCCGGCTAGTTTCAGTGACTCGAGCGTTTGCACATTGCAGCTTCTAGCCGCCAGCGACATCATAGCGGTCACAGATTTAGAGTCCACGCTCGCTAGATGCGCCCCGCATTGTAGCAATAGTTTTATAACCGCGGCGTCATCCTGCTTCACGGCTGTGAGGAGGGGTGACTCGCCACATCTATGGTTTGACGGTAAAATTATAAGTATATATTTGTGCCATATTTCTTGGCCTATGTTCAGCAGTGGACTTGTGTAGATGTAGATGATGTCATAAAAAAGGTAAATTAACACCCTAACGTTGGAGCATAGAATAGTCCGTTGCGCTTCTCCAATGCGTGTTGGCGAACTTCACGTGATGTATTCATACGCCACTAGTCACGTGGTAGAGCATCGCACCAGTGTTAATTCACTGACTGCAGCACGTATAGGTTCACTCGACGGTGGAAGGAACTATCTTGCACAGAATTCTAGTGTAAGTAGCAGTAGGTATAATGCTAATGTATTTCATTAGGTGACAAAAGAGGATCAAAGATCCTTTTTACTGGTAATAAGGCATTCGTTTCTTCAGGGGTGTCTCGTACGTGGAACGTAGAGGCTTGGGCTTTACTTTTATTTTAATGGAGAATAAACGTACGTAACTTAATGACTGTATGTGTCCATTTACCATCAAGTTGACTATTTGCTCGGTTTTTACACTTCATCAAGATCATCATCATCATCATCATCCCCCCCTCTACCCCCCCCCCCTCCACTAGATGTGTCACATCGTTCGGCCGCCCTTCAATTCGCCTTCTGGTACAAATCTGCTAGAACAAAAAAAAACATGCGTGACTGTCGTGGAACACTCGGATGGAACCAAGTTCCTTTCGTAGTATATTATTACTGATAATCGAATTATATTATTGATTAACATCTCATCCGCCAAATTCGTACCATCCGATAAGGAACTTCGTTCCAAAAACTACGATTTCTACACCCCCCCCCCCCCCCCCCGTTAACCTAAATGCAAAAAAAGTATAGCAAATATCTACCTCTATCTATGAGGCAATCTGTAAGGCAGGCTTATGTTCAGCTGTGGACATTTAATAGCCTGTAACGATAAAGGAACTGCCCACAGATTTTCAATCACCCAGACAGTACTAATTTGGAGTAGGTATCGTAAAAGGAGACTATGGCAATTCCAGAATAATCTTATGGCTTCCGAGTGACGGCAATTTGTGTCAAATGTGCGAGACGTATAGTACTACCATTTTTAATATGCTGCCAAACGTGACGATTTAGGCAAATCTTTCTTACATCAGCAAAAGTCCATGCCATGACTTTTATGTGCTGGAGGAGAGGAGTACTTAAAGAGACATGCATGCCTGTTTTATTATAGTATATCAGACTTTATTAAGCTAAAAGGAATTAGTAAATTCTTTAAACATTCTGATAGTTGATTTTTATAGAATAAGGGTGGCAAACGAGCACACAGTCGACCTGATGGTAAGTGGTTGCTGCGGCCCATAGACGTCTACATCTATCCTTGATTACGAATCAAAATATACATGTGTTGTCACCGTGAGGACTAAGATGGACTCGTTTCCAGTAAAAAGGGTCTCAGGTTCGCTACACTCACCATACGAAACACAGCAGCGTTAAGCTGCTATTTTACGCTGGTATTCTGTGACAGCGTGGTCCTTCCCCGATCGATCCGACCCATTCGTGCTACAGCTATACTACTAATATAGCTGCAGCATGGCAAATTTATTGATTCGTTAGTTCAATTCATCCAAAGAATCATTTGCAATTAAACGCCCAGATTAATGAAATCATTAGGTTATCTCTTGCCTCGTCTTCAAGTGAACGCTGGCGCCATTTTTCAACAAAAACTCTATGATAGTAATGTTGCCTTTTATAATAGCATCGTGGAGAGCTGTTTTGCCCTCGGAGTCTTGCGCGTTGACGTCCGCACCCATATCTTAAAAAAAGAAGAAATAAAATAACACATTGTATACTTAACTACATTTACTAAGCAACACTAGCCCAAAGTTAAAGATTATGGAACGTAAACTAAAAAAATTGCCCGTTATAATCCGCCATTCGACTACTATCGTAAACCATTCCTAACACAAACATTTTCGGCTTAATTGGTATTTAATGCTTAAATGCTTAGGAGATGTTTTGAATTTTTAACCTCACGTCTGTATCTAAATAAACATCGACTTTTTTTAAAAGAAAAACGCCACATTATATTACTCAAAACATTATATTAGGATTTTCTCCTATATAGGAGATATATATATATATATATATATATATATATATATATGTAAACTGCCTCCACGATATATATATATATATATATATATATATATATATATATATATATATATATATATCGTGGAGGCAGTTTACATACATAAATTGCACAAGGACAAACATCCAGACCCGAAATAAGAACTTTTGTTGGCCACACAAATGCTTGTTCCATGAGGGGTTCGAACCGGCAGTCCTCAGTACTGCTACTCAATGGTAAACCACTGCCCATCGGAGCTGTCAAAAAGACATGCGCTTTGGTATTGCCACAGAATAAATAACAGTACTAGGTAGTATTGCGGTGAATTATGGGTCAAACAGCAATAATTCATAAAACATTTTTATATGTTTCCTATTACCAATTAATTCATCCTAAAAGCAATCGGATATAATTCAATAAGCTTACCCAACATCTTCTTAACTCCACGGATGTCATCGTGTTCTATCGCGTACAGAAGTAAAGCACTGAAGACTTTCTCCGTTACCTCCACCAACTTCTTCGGGGACTGGATATTGAGGCTGGTCGCTATTGCGTCTATTAACGTGTTGTCCTGATAAAGATTTTATAAACATAATAATGTCTTCCAGACCGAATTTCAGTCATCAGTCTGAAACCGGCGATCAGACTGAAACCGGGTATAGCTATGTGCGCAGGACAGATACTCTCCTATATTTACTAAATCTCATAGGGATTTCAACCAAGAACCTTTTTTTTATAGAATAAGGGTAACAAACGAGCACACAGTCCACCTGATGGTAAGTGGTTCCTGTGGCCCGTAGACATCTACATCTATCTTCGTTTGCGAATTAAAATGCAGATGCGTTGTCAGCCGTGAGCACTAAGATAGAATGCCTCTTTTCCAGTAAAAAGGGTCTCCGGTTCTCTACACCCACCATACGAAACACAGCAGAATTAAGCTGCTATTTTACGCTGGTATTCTGTGAGAGCATGTTCCTTCCCCCGTCGAGCCGACTAACTATAATACTATTAATATAGCTGCAGCATGGCTCTACCACGTATAAACCTCATGGAAGGCAGTCGCTAAACGACTCTTTACGACCTCTAAGAGTCTAGATTAACGAGGCAGTCAAAAATAAATATTTTAATAAGCCACTCTGTGTTCTTTCATGGCGTCATCGCTAAATATTTTTGAAATAGAATATATCCGAATGTTTCATATAATTTGATGCGGTTTTCAAGAAATTCTCCAAATTTTAAGTGTAACCGCTTATTATGGCCTTCTAATCAGACGACATGTAATGGTCACGTAAATGAATCCATCTTTTCCATTTCTTCCCGTGAATGCCGTGACGGGCGCCTTTGGAAATGTTGGAAAAATCTTATGGATTCCGGCAGATGGCGTTACAACCACATCGTTTACCCCAGACGTAAAATGCCCAGACTGACGAAGGGCAGAAGCGTCAAATATGCGACACATCTAAGTGTGTGTGACCATTAAGGCAAATTATTTCTATAGCGAAAAAGGTCCATGTCCAGAAATGGACTTTTGTGGGTCATTAAGATGAAAAGGGTAATGTATAAGCTATATTAAAATACTACACATTAACTAAATGAAACTAATTTTTACGGATTTAATTTAACTTTTTAATTCCCAAGGTTTCGGGTGCTTTACAGCACCCACGTTCACGGGGGGGACTGAGGTGAGGGGGAATTGAGTGGCACCCGTGACCATGCGTGCTGTAAAGCAACCGCAACGTCGGGAATTAAAAAGTTAAACGCGATAAAATCCGGAAAAAATATTTTTTTATTTTTTAAGCATTTTATAATTTTCTGCCGACTTCCAAAAAGGAGACGGTACTCAATTCGAGTGTATTTTTTTTTATGTGTGTTACCTCATAACTTTGTACTGGGCGAACCGATTTCGATGATTCTTTTTTTTATATGAAAGCTGATAGTTCTCGTGTGGTCCCATATTAATTTGATCAAGGTCAGACCAATGGTTATTGAGTTATTCTTAAATAACCTATATTGAAGTCGCTTATATTGAAGTCGGCTGTACAAAATTTTTAATTTTAAATTATTCGTCTATCTGTCTGTCTGTTCTAGCTAATCTTCGGAATTGATTAACCGATTGTAATGAAACTTTAAGAACAGATAGTGAGTACTGCCAGGACAGAATAATATATTTTATCTAAAACACTTGGAGATATTCTTTTCCTAAGAAAAATACGGATTTTGAGTTATCTTTATTTGTCTTTATATATCTTCAATTATTTTATATCTAAATAACGCTCCATATTTTTTTTACCCCGCGTTGCTTACTTCAAGTATTAGTCGAAAATAATATTCAATTGTGATGTAATATAAGTACCTCTATAGCTATAGTAGACGTGTTTGTCAATTCTCCTCTTATATTTGTTGACATCATCTGGAACAAATTGCCTTATATCATTCTAGAAACATACATAAATATGCGTTATTCAAATTAAGTAAGGATGATAATTACTTCAGTCTTCTGTTGGTACGTAAGTTCAGTCTTTGATAAAACATACGAGAGTTTCGTAAGAGCCGCTTCAGGGGTCATATCGAAGCCAGACACTACACCACATTCCGCTATCAACTGAAATAAAAAAAAAGTTAATGATGACTTGTGAAAAAATATTAATATTGTATATAGTGCAAATGCATATAACAAATACTGCATTATATAACGCAGTGTATACTGAAATACGATGCAGGACTAGGCTCTTAAAATTACAAAACTGAGGTACCTACTTTTGTTTTATATATTGGCACTTTCGCTGAAAATTATTCTCAGTAACTATATTACAAATTCGCTAATTTCTGAGTAGTACGACGGAGTAATCTTACAGCATAACACAATGTGGCTACAATGCAAAGCCTTTCACAAGTCCATAGCTGAAGGCCTCCAGCGGTTCTGCCATAAGGACTATATTATGTAAATCGAAGATGAAGGTGAGAACAATATAGGGCGAAATATTACACTATTATTGCAGTTTAAAAGATAGCGATGCGGAGTATTATGCATTGTGACGCCATAGTATAAAGACACCAAGTAGGCTGTCTCCGGCCCAATCCGCGATATAATTGCCTACTGTCTCAGGGTTGTCATTGTCACCAAATCATTAGTTTAAAGCCCGGCCCTTGCCAAAAATAATACATCTCTGTATAACTAATTCAGTGATCATTAGTCGATAAAGTTCAACAATGGTTTTCCTAACAAATACAGAAATTTATTAAGATTCAGAGCAGTATTATTTATAAAAAAAGGGATAAACTAAACCGGCGGGGCGGTGTGTGAGCTCGTGTTTAAATTATTTACTTAGTATATTCTAGTTATTTTTTATTTTTAATAGGCATAATATAGTCTTTGCACACATAAAGGACCATATTAATTTTTATTTTTAATTAATACAAGCATATATATATATCGCTGCTTAAATGCAAAACTACCACATCCAAAAAAATATTATTTTTACAGGAGAGTCAATTGAAAATTTTCAGATTTAATTTTTGGAATTTCTCAACCAAATCACGTCCGATTGGTACGCGTAATACATCATTACATGCGTATTTGCAACCTTTATGACTTTAAATTAGTTATTTTTCACTAATGTTTAGAAGAAAGCATACAGAAGCAGATAAGTTACTTTTGCATATAAATTATAGGTGTAATGACAATGAATTGTATGAAATAAAAGCAACAAGTCTAAAAGAAGCCAGGGTTTTCTATATTTATTTTCTAAAATAAGATACATAAGTCGTTAAGTTTATTTGTAAATCAAAATATAGCATCATTTTGAAATAATTAATATTCTAAGTATGTAATTCCGCTTAAAAACAAGTTCCGTTTAATAAATCAGAAGTATAAATTCTCCTTCAAAAACTAAAAAAAGAAATCCAAAAGCTTTAAACTTTGTAAGATCATTCAGTAACGAGATATCTTAATAATTAATTTACTTATCATAGTCACAGCTTACTATTTATGAATAATTACTATGTTATTCACAACCATGAAGATCACAATAGTTATTAATATAAATATAATATTTATAAAAATAATATTACTTAGTTAAATGAAATGTTATAAAAATGAAACAGTCTTAACAATTTGTTATTTTCTCTATTTAACTAAAAATACTATGAAAGTTTATAAATAACATAACAATCTTAAAAAAATAGCTTCAAGAAAAATTTAATTAATAAGCACTGCAAATCTAAAGATTTACATAAAAGCTTTCATATTACAGTATTACATTTTTTATATTAATTTTATGATACCCTGTTTTTTTGTCTTTCAGTTTTTGAGTATATAATTTCTTTAAAGTTTGCACTGTTGCAATCTTGGTTTTCTTTTTCAATGTGTGTACCATTTTAATGTTTTCACCTTCATAAGACGTTTTGAATAAAAATGTATCTCTGTTGTCCTTGATGATTTTCATAATTTTAATATCTGCCCATTTCACTTTCTCTCCGTTTTCACTTGTCGTGTAATTTTCCGTAGATAACGGTTTTAAATCGTAAAATCTGTTTTTTGTAGTAAAAGGGTGACAAACGAGCACACAGTCCACCTGATGGTAAGTGGTTGCTGTGGCCCATAAACACCTACATCTATCTTCGTTTGCGAATCAAAATGCAGATGCGTTGTCACCCGTGAGGACTAAGATAGAATGCCTCTTTTCCAGTAAAAAGGGGTCTCCGGTTCTCTAGACTCACCATACGAAACACAGCAGCATTAAGCTGCTATTTTACGCTGGTATTCTGTGAGAGCGTGGTACTTCCCCGGTTGCGCCAATCCATTCGTACTACAACTATACTATTAATATAGCTGCAGCGTGGCTCTACCACGTATGAAACGTGGCTCTAACGTCATTTCTTTTACATTGTACGGAGTGCCTTTTTTTGTCGTCTTAATGAGTGTTATATACTGGCCTGGTACATAAAAAGGCGATAAGAATTACAAGTAGGTCGTTGTTGTTGTTGATTGCTGTTGGATTCAACTGGGTCATAAACAATTGCTGAGCGCTGGAAAATGTTCACCCTCGAAGGTCCAGGTTTCGGTAATGAAGAATCGTTATAACGAAATAAATACTTTTCCAGATCCAAGTTTATATTATCATCTGAGTCAACTGCATAGTTGGGGTCTTTAACGCTATCGTCTGATGAAAAACCAGTCCCCATGTTTGATTGGCTAGCAATGTCACTTTATTCGATATACTTATTTGGCCTATTTTTCGATGGACTATTTAGAACAGAAAATGTATCTATTTCGTCGAGTACTGAGAAACCGAGATCAGGCTGGCTGTGTGGAAAAGAATTTGTGGAGACATCATTTTGATCCACGGCATCATTTTCTTGGGATATGTTTTCAAGTAAATTTTCAGGCAGCATAGTGCTAGAATTATAATTGAATGCAACTGTGCCTTGATCTCTTGGCGTTCTGTCTGGACTGCCACTTACATCGCAGTCTCTATTTGTAACAAAGAAAATAGATAAATGAGTATTCTAATAATGATATGAATTAATAATACTACCCACGACTTCGCTCCCCGAAATTATCTTTATTATAATTGAAATAGTTTTTAAAACTCCAAACTAAAAAATCTATCTAGGTACTTTAAGTTACATTTAAAATGTTTCAAAGCAATAAACTTTAAAATATCTATAATGCTATACCTACATTTTAAAAATAGGGCCGATAAGTAAATACCACTTTTATGTGTAATATTTTATTTATTTTTAATATTATTATGTATCAAAACAACATTAAACCAAAAAACTGACTTTTAGTTTTAAAATTTTAAAAAGTTTCCATCGAAAATTTTATGCAATACAAACGTATTCCAAATACAGCAGTTTTGTTTATAAGTTAATTGAATATTTGTATAATTTTTTTAAGTATAACAGGTATATTACAAAATGTGTCTCTATTATCTTAAAAAATAAAATTATGTACCTTTGAATTTTAAATTCAAAACAACCACATACCATAATATGTTGCTTTTGACTATAAAATATGAATCAAAATTACATAGTTTTTTGACATGTGGTAGTTTGGTTTCAAGAAAACGTGCATTCACGCTGGCAGCTCGACAACAACTGAAAATATGGTGGTTTTGACTTGAAGTTAGTCGCAAAAGCTCAAAATTCAAAACAAATGTTTCGTATCTTTTTGGTGTCTTAAGGTCGAAATCAACGGGTGTCTTCAATTCAGGCATGATAATGATAGATCATAAGACGATTTATACAATAAAAACGATTTTGTTCTTTTTTTATTTATGGTAGTTTTGAATTTAAGCAGCGATATATTGAATCACACATTTATTACAAAATTACAAATTAGCTACAGAAAAATACTTTCTTCGGTTTCGACTATTATATTTATAATTAATTACGATTTTATAACCGTAAGTAGGTACTTAGTTACTATTCTTCCTCTGTCTGATAGACAACTAATACAACAAAAATATGTAAATGTATGTAAAAAAGCCGCAACGCGCGAACCTCGTGCGGTGTTAGCCCAGACTGGCGTACAGGCGTATAGTATGTGCCAAATCGATTGAGAAAAACGGACAATGACCTTTCGGTCGTTTAACCAGGGGTTACAAACCTTCAATATATAGGCACATTTTATATGTAGTACTTTCTTTATTTATAATGATTGATATAATATATATTTATTAACTATTATTAAAAAGTTATGTGAAAGATCGCTGTAGAAGAAAAATCATCTATTGTTATAAAGTACTTTATTCATTTAACAACAAAAAACATTAATTTATAACACATATAAAGATTCGAGTGATAACGACACCGAATAAGTACGTACTTATGCAAAAGATAAAACTTTATTTTTAATATTATATAAGAACTTTATTTTTATTCGGTGCAATCATCACTCGTATCTTCACTTGATGAACTATCTGTAACATTAATTATAAAGCGATCTGCAGTTTGGTCAATTCTATCATCCATGCCACGCATTTTTTGTTCAACCTTAAGGACATGCTGAACACAGTTTTTCCATTTATCTGGCGTGATTTGAGTTAAACCATCTTTAAGTAAATTTTTAACATCTTTTAACTTGAAAGTTGTATTTTTTCGTGCAACGTACCCTTTCACATCTGCCCACACAAGTTCAATGGGGTTAAGCTCACAGTGATAAGGAGGTAACCTTACCACTGTGATGCTTTTTTCTTTTGCCATCTCGTCGGTGACGTAACTTCGATAGTTATCTTTAACTGCCTTTATTTTTTCCATTAAGTGGGTCTTTGTGTCCGAGGGCACGTATGCGATCTGTTTAGATTCTAGCCATTCCTGCATATTTTGTTTCCGCCTAGACATTGTTGGGGTTTTTTCTAAACGTCTGGAGTGGTAACTAGCGTTATCCATAACTATGACATCGCCGCTTTGCAGTTTTTCTATTACTTTTCTAAACCAGTCCTCGAAATGGAGAGCGTCCATACTCTCATGGTAGTCACCAGTAGATGATGATTCAAATACCCAATCACATCCCTCCAAAAAGCCATTTTCATTGCCAACGTGTACAACTATTAATCGCTTTCCTTTACCCGAAGGGGCTTTCGCGCCAGTAGAGTAGCCTTCTAACCGTGATTGACGAGAAGATTCAATTGTGGTGTCTTCCCATACCTTTCCCATAGTATGACCTGCGTTAATCCATGTTTCGTCAAGGTAAAAAATGTTACGTCCCTCGTTTCTTAATATTTGTATTTCTCTCAAATATCTGGTACGCCACAGAACTATCTCTGGGCGATCTATTAGACCACTTTTTCTGTTTCTCTTTATATATTTGAATTTTAAATGGCGCAACACACGTCGCAGGGAAGTTTTGCTCAAGTTTGGCAACTGGTCATCTTGATTTATACTGAGCAAAATTTTGTCTAAAGTCGGTAATTCTCCTGCAAGAAAGAACTGATGCACTTTCGCTCTTATAGCCGATTTATCAAAATCGTCCAACTTGTCAATTACAGACTTTTTTCTTTTATTAATTATTCCCTTTTCTGGTATTTTATGGGAATCTCTATACACGCTTAATACGCGATATATAGTGCTCTTGCTGACTCCTGAGATCTCCGAAACCTTTTCTACCATATTAACGTTTGAAGGATACACGTCTTCGGGCCAGGTGTTTTTGACATATTTGTATACATTAATGATAATCTCTTGTTCCCCGACCGACAAAGTGGTAGGTTTTCTCTTTTTTACTGGTGACGTTAAAGGTGCTCCAGAAGATGGGCCTGTAAATAAATGACAAAAATATACTACCATAGTACTACATCACATAAATACATATTGTTTTAGAAAATAAATACCACATGGTCACATAAAAAGAGCGCTTTAAGAAATAGAAAGGCTACGTCGTCGCATTTGTACCTATTTGTACGTACCTGCTACGTTTATTATGGGTCGGCGACGTCTCTTTCCACTTGATGTTGAAGGACCGGGTCCTTCACCAAATTCTCCTGAACTCATGTCGATTTAGTAACGACCGTCACAGTAAAACTAATATAACAGATTCAAAAAACAAAAACTTAACGATATAACAAATTTAACAGTAAAAACTCAACTAAAACAATGCAATGAATGCTATGAATTACCCGAGACGTACACACGCAAGCGCTATCCGAACACGAATGAAAACAAAATGGCGGACCGGCCCAAAAAAGGTGACGCATCTCTGGCTGCCATTGTCACGTTTCTTTTAGAACGAACTGACGTAACGCGCGTTTTGTTTATTTTAAAGGGATGAATTTGCAAAAGCTCAATATGGTGATTATATTGCTTCAAATATTTTTTTAATATGAAACTGTTATTAAATGAATTGCTGCGTTACTTACCATAAATTGAAATATAAAATATAACACATTTTTCGCGATGTACCGTAAGATTTTACTATGTTTATAGGAACCACAGACAATATTATTTAAGAAACAAAAAAACAAAACATATGTGCTGACCTAGAAGTGGGAATAATATCAATATTTAAATATTGTTATCACATCTAAATTGAGATTTTGTAAGTTACGCCTTTTGACACTCGGCTCATATCTGAGGTCATTGTCCGTTTTTCTCAATCGATATGGCACATACTTATAGTGAGAAACATTTCGAGATTGTGTTTAAGTGTGCGTGCGGCGCCTCATAGATACTATGGCGCACACATACAAGCCGCGCGCAGTGCGTTTGTTTGAAGATAACGTACTTCCCTGTCTTTAATTTATGCTACAACTAAAAAACGGCTCGACCGATTTTTATAAATTTTTTTGAGTGTGTTTATGTTCAAATTTGGACCTGTTAGGTGGCGCTGTGGTCGAGATCCAAAAATAAAACGTGCATAGCCGGGGCGGCTGGTTAGTCGAGGATATAAATGTATAATATAAAGGCTTGTTTATATATTGGTAAATGTACATATATACTGCTAAAAGTACAAGCTGTAGATTTTGTTTCAATAAAAAAATTAATAAAATATATCTATAGGTCACAGCATTTACTTATTATCAGTATGCCTATTTACTAACTTAATTGACACCAAAATGTTCTTAAATTTGTAGTACATTGCGTCGTATGCTATAAGGTTTTTCTATAAGAGCTATCACGACTCATAAAACAGAACGAATTCCAATGACGACGGCTATTCTCAGTGGAGACTAGCCATCTGCGCAAGAAAAATTATAGTGTACGAGTGTATGCGCAAGCACAGGTGCCCTCGTTATTCACTCACTCTCATAGTCTGATGGCATAGTCTGACAGCAATCCGACACGACCGGAAAGTGATCAGGCGCAGGAGCAACGTCTTTGCGTGCTTACCGAGGCACGGGGTGAAACGCCCGCTAATTTCCTGACCCTAGATTGCTACTTAGAACTTCCAACAGAAAAACCTAATAAATAGATTTTAACCCGATTGATTCAAATCGTCCCATATAAGCATTCGCGTATACCACCCTAGTGATCGTGAGCATAAAAGAAAAAACTGCTCAACGACGCATCGCGTAGATACGGTTTAGTGTACACAGTACTATGGCAGTTATACCCGGCCGGTCTCGTAGAGCGGAGAGGCGACGGCGCCAGTATTGCACTGCGTGATGTTGACCACGATGACCCCACGTCGCACAGCCGCCGCTATTTCGTTGAACACGTCCGGCCTGTTAGACGGGATGTTGCCAGCGCCGTAACTCTCCAAAACTAAGCCTGTTTAAAAAGTAAATAGAAATTGTTAAACTGATTTTTTGCTTTTTTGAAAAATGATCGGTCTGCCCTTACTATTCCCCATTGGGTGTCTAGCTGTAATCAAGTTTGTTATATAGTTAACATAATCGATTTTAATGAAATCTAATTTAAACGAATGAAATTGGTGACATATTCCGTAAACGGCCACCATAAGCCCATAGGAAATAAGCTTCGAAAGAAGTGCTTTGTACCAGACCCGATCGAAGGCCTTCGCTATGTCCAAACTAACGGCTAATGCCTCCCTCTTAGACTCTACTGCCTCCGCCCATCTATGAGTCAGGTAGATCAGAAGATCACCAGCTGATCGACCCGACGAAAACCGTACTGGTGGTCACTAATCAGCTGGTGATCCTCAAGGTACCTCATGAGCTGGCAGTTTATAATGGATTCCATTATTTTGGAGAACAAGGAGATCATGGCGATAGGCCTGTAGTTAGACGGGTCTGAGTGGTCGCCTTTTTTAAGGATCGGGTGGACCAAAGCTGTCTTCCATGAATTCGGGAATACGCCTTAGGAGTAGTAATACCGGAAAAGACGCGTAAAAACCGGTGCCAACTCCGGAGCATACGTCTTCAGCACAATGGGAAGGACTCCACTCGACTTGCTGACGTCCAGAGAGAAGAGTGCTTTACGAACCGAGCGCTGTGTAAATCGCACATCCGGCATGGAGCACTCACACCGCGGGGTGGTCGGTGGTGTATTCCCCCCGTCATCTAGAGTCGAGTTGGACGCAAAGAGAGAGAGATCGGCTTTCTCCTTTGCGGTATGGGCCAGTGAGTCGTCCTCTCTGTGCAGAGATGGAAGAAATGGCTGACAGAAGTTCCCTTGGACAGCCTTGGCGAGAGACAAGAATGCATGGGTTCGCGAAGGAAGGCGAACTAGCTTCTCGCCAATTCTGTCGATGTGCTCAGACCTTGCCTTGGCAATGACGCTTTTGAAGGACCTGGAGGCGGAATTATTCGTCTTTTTAAGTGCGCTGGTATTTACATCAACGGCTGATGCATCAACGTCTCGGTTGATGCATCAGCCCAGCCCCGGTAGCACTCCTGCTTATAGCGTGATGCTATTTTACAGGAGCGACCAAACCATGGCTGGGATCTGCCTCCGATGAGCACCACAGAGGATGGAATAAAAAGTTCCATACCCTGAAGTACCACATCAGTAACAGAATCGGCAACAACACTGGGATCTTCCGGCGAGAAGGAAACCTGCCCCCAAGGATAGGATGCAAAAAAAACCGCATGCCGTCCCAATCGGCTGACCTATAGTGCCAAACACGACGGCAAGCTGCAGATCGCAACTACGATTGGAGCGTGATTGGCACTGTACTCCGGATCAGACAATGGTCCGAAGAGCCCAAAGGGGCATTGATGGAGACCTGATAACCGTCCGGGTGAGAGGTCAGCAGAAGGTCCAACAGGGAAGGTGCATGGTCTTCCACATCTGGGATCCGCGTAGGCGAAGTAACCAGTTGTGTCAGACCATACGTCAAGGCAAAGACATAGACAGATACCCGCATGATCAGTTAAACGGGAACCAAGCCATTCAGCGTGGTGGGCGTTAAAATCACCGAGTATCACGATCTCTGCGGATGGGACCTGTTGTAGCACGGAGTCTGTAGCCATTTGGATGTGGTCGATGAGTCAGTCTGTGTCGGCATTACCTATAGAGGCACCCGTAGACGCGGAGATGGTAGTCGCTGTCTACGCGCAGCCATAGCATGGACAGGTCCTTTAAGGCTGCTGAGGCGTCGAAAACAGATGTCCTCTCTGACGTATACGCAAACCCCAGCCCGAGGCACAAAGGAGTGTTCTAATTTGTATCCCGGGTAGGAGAGATATGAAGTATCAGCCAGAGAGTACACCTGAGTCTCGGTCAAAAAGAGCAAGGCCGGCTTCGCCGTCTCCAGATGGTAATGGACAGCGTTAAGGTTGGAATGAAGTCCCCTGATGTTGCAAAAATTCACGGATAGCGTGACAGGGGTCGCCTTGGTCTTATTGCTCCGCTTGCCCCGAGCAGTTTTAGTCGCGAGTGGAATTTTGCCTCCACCTCCCCCCCCCCCCACCAGAATACGTGGGGTAGCCTAAGCGACCACGCTCAGGAGTGGAGTAGTTTGGTCGTGGATGCTCAGCGAAGGATTCTCCAGGGGTGCTGGTACCCTCCTGGGGTAGTCTTTTCTTTAATTCCGCTACCATGTTGATGGGGGGCGGGGGGGTGGAATTGGGCCTCCGGCCACCCACATTCACCAAGCGAAACGCAGAGGTAAAGCTCTACTTCACGCTGGTATTCTGTGTGAGGTCGTGGTACCACCGTGTTTTAACAGTGGTAGAGCCACGCGGCAGCTTTTGCTGTTGCACGGATGGGCCGGCTCGAACCGGGATGGTACCACGACCTCACAGAATACCAGCGTGAAGTAGAGCTTTACCTCTGCGTTTCGCTTGGTGAGTGCAAGTGGCCGGAGGCCCTTTTTATTGGAAATGAGGCATTCCATCTTAGTCCTCACGGGTGACAACGCATCTGCATTTTGATTCGCAAACGAGGATAGATGTAGATGTCTATGGGCCGCAGCAACCACGTACCATCAGTTGGACTGTGTGCTCGTTTATCACCCTTATCCTATAAAAAAAACCCCCGGCTCTACCGGGAAAGGACCTCGCCTTCACAAAATACCAACGTGAAATAGCAGCTTAATGCAGCTGTGTTTCGTATGTTAAGTGTAGAGAACCGGAAACCCTTTTCACTGGAAACGAGACATTCCATCTTATTTTTCAGGGATGATGACGCATATGTATTTTTAGTCTATAGACCTCCAATGCTTCTACTTACCATCAGACTGTGTACACGTTTGTCACCACAAACTAATAAGAAGTACTAGTTTGTCTCCCTTATTCTATAAAAGAGAAGTGCTTACGTACGGAGTACCTTCAATTGGAGGCTGACAGAACGCTCTAATAACCGACGCACTGATGCTAGGAAATATCCTCAACAGGCCCACGTTCTTTGACATCTTGGCGTGCAGCTGGAATTTCTGGATTACCGTCGGCTTGAAAATTGCCTTCTTGTTTACTTCGAAGCCGATACCAACTTCGACAAGTGGCACGCAGTTCGGCGAGTCGAAAGCGTAGAAATTATTGACGGATATCTTTCGCGTCCTAAAGCAATATGCATATTGTTTCAAAAAGTAACGTTACATACAACCAATATCCCACTTCGGGGCACAGGCCTCTTCTTATTTTTAAGAATATTTTAGGGCAAGGAAGTGTTCACCGCGCTGCTCCAGTGCAACATCCAGACTTCATATGTCTTTAAAATATTTGTTTTAATTTCATAGACGTACAGATTTCCTCAGGATGTTTTCTTTCACCGTCGAGGACGTGGTAAATCATACTTGAAATTGTAACTAACAATTTTATCGGTGAAATTTTAAGCGAACGCTTACACCTCGTTCCCAATTGTCGGGTGTCAGGCACCGTATTTTAATCGGGTGTCGGCGACTCTGTTCACACTTGTAGGTTGCCGAACCCGAAGCTGGAGCTATTTTTGACAGTCTATGCGAGGCGGCTGTACACGATTTTTTTATAGAAGAGGGGGCAAACGAGCATGCGGCTCACCTGACGGTAAGTGACTACCGCCGCCCATGAGCAATTGCAACACCAGGGGAATTGCAGATGCGTTGCCAGCCTTTTCAAAAGGAGTAAGCTCTTTTCTTGAACACTCCCTACGTCCCAAGTCGTATCAGTCCAGAAAAATCGCCGGTGATAAACGATTCCACAGAGAAGTTGTACAAGGAAGAAAACTCCCAGTAAAACGCACAGTGGTGGACCGCCAAGCATCCAGATGGTGAGGATGGTATTGTAAATTTTGACGCGATGTGCGTTCGTGAAATTTGGCGGCTGAAATTAATCCGAACAATTCCTCAGAACACTTCCCGTGGTAGATGCGATAGGAGATGTAGGGATGCAACATCCGAACGCAGCGCCAGTTATTCGAGCCGATTAGAAAAAAATCGGTCGTCGACGATTCGAACCGCTCTGCGCTGGATGCGGTCGAGTGGAAGGAGCTGGCACTGGGGAGCCCCGGCCCAGAGATGAGAACAGTATTCCATGTGAATCCGAACATGCGCTTTGTAAAGCACCTCTTTCCTGAACTAGTGTGATCAAATCTTCAGGATTTATATTATCTTTTTCCATTATTACGAAACACCAAACGTGCGTACAGTATGTTGAGTACATAGATTTACCAGAATATACCAATGGTTGGGTACAATAAAAACGCAACAACTCTGTGTGCTTGCGGCGACATAGAGGGTTGCCGGGCCCGACATCCGACATAATGGGAACATCGCCACTGCGCCATACATAATCATAAGCGAACGATATCCGACACGATTTTTTTACTGGCGTAGAGGGTTGGCAAAACACCCGATATTTGTTGTCGGCGCCGAACATCGTGTTAACAGCTTCATATAAAATTTTACAAAATATTAGCATATCCCGGCCTGTGTTATCCTGTCAATGTATACCCTAGATTATTATACATATTTATATTAGAGAGTGTACACCAATCACCAATTTTCATAGCGACCGATTAAACGGTATAGAAAAGTTGATATGCTGCAACGCCATCTAGTGGTGAGTAACAACACAGTGGATAACATAAAAACCGTCTCCATGAAAATATTATTATCATAAAATAATATACAAACTAACATGGTGATCGGACCAAAGGTGTCAAAGTGTTATAATCTCAAACATACAGGGTATTTTTGGAACGCTCCCGAAAACTAAGACAGGCGACAGCACCAAGTATACCTTTGATCATGGGTCACAAATAAATTTGATCCTGATGAAAAGAAAATCATATTTTTACAACGTTTTATTAGCTTTATTCACGCGCCATCATGTTAGTACAGCTAAATGAAACGATAATTTCATAAAAAATATCATGAAAATACTGAAACATAAAACCAGCAGTGAAAACTGAATTGATATCACCTGACTAATGGAGGTTAATGTACGCGCGAACGGTGAAAAAAGAACGCTGGCCTTGAACTTGGGCACTGAGCGATTTATCACATATTGGTACGAAGGGGGCGCGACGGGGGAACAATCCGCCAGTATTACTGTGCCTGCTATTGGTTATTGGTTATGCTATTGGTTCCCGCGCTTTGTTCGCTCCAAAAATACAGTCGCATACACAGCTTACTTTGCGACTCGCGACGATGTTTTAAAAAGGAAGGAAAGAAAAATTATTTATATCTATTGTTTTATGACTAAACTAGTGAACGAAAAGGTAAATATGATAGGAGAAGGTGAATGGGGAAAATTGTGCAGTAAATTTAAAAGTGTTGAGGAAGAATACCGAAAAAATTACCATGTGATCGACCTGATGACGGAAGCTCAAGCGAAGATCAAAGTGATGATGAAGTAGCATCCAGTATCACCAACACACCTTCAACATCTGGCTTCCATGTGACCCAAGACGACATAATGGACGGCGTGCCACCCTTAGCTTAAGTTTTCTTGTTACAAAATAGTTTATATTTTACGATAGAAATAACAAATAATGCTCAAGTAAACATTATCCATTATTAATTCCAACCTTTTCCAAAGTTCTAAGTAGCTAGTAAGGCACCTATTATGATTCTACAATAAAACAATTAATTACTTACTATAATATTATAAAACAATATCCCAATACCATATAGTACTTTAGAACGCGACTGTAACCTCCCTCCACTCGACCTGTATCTAGCTCGGTGCGAAACAATGCTGCCGTCATAAGAAAAAAGGGCGCATCTAACAATTTTTGAATAAATGAGTTAAATTTTCGACTCATGATAAAAAGGCGCATCTACTAAATTTTTTAATATTCAAAAATATTAATATTTTAGAAAATATCGTAAGAATTTTAGACGTAACTGTTAATCACAGATGACATTTTTATAGTAGAAAAGACTTATACAAATTCAACATAAAAGAAAAGACTTATTTAACCAGTTGCTACGTCTTTAACAATATTTGCATCGATTACTTAAATTTCGATTATTCTTGTCTTATTATTCTATATCTTATTATTAAGAGCTGGTGTTTCACATGTGGTCCCATATAAATTTGATCGAGGTCAGATCAATAGTTTTTGAGTTAACCTTAATTATTTATATTGAAGTCGGTTGTACAAAATTTTTAAATTTTAATTATTATCGTAGTAAGTCTTGTATGATATCCCCTTTAAAATCATTACTCAAGAGTTGCGGGTTGTTATTTTTTGTGTCTCACTACCAATGCTTTTCTAATATTTACTAAGAAAAAAGTAGTAAATTACTATTAGCGTCCTTTCAACTTCAAATGACCGTTCCAAAATCTGTAAAAATGTTAAATGAATGGCAGTTTTTTTATTTATTAGGTTGGAAAGACGCAAATAGTTATATGCGGCTTTCCTTCGATGTTTTTGTGTTGCCAGGTGTAGTTTTTAAGCTAAGATGAAAAGGAAAATTTGTTTTATTTAAATAAATAAAAAATTATCAAAAACATAAGTACGTCCTTAAAATCTTCATGTCTCTACGTATATACTTCAATTTTCATATAGATACCTTTTAATATAGACACAGGGTCTGAAAGAAAAATTTATCTATTTATCTTTTATTTCCATTTTACGTTTTTGTTAGTTGCGTCCTTCTTTATTAGGACGGCAGAATGTAACCCGGCCGGCTCGTGTCGCGTCACGCTGTGACGCAGTAGGTTTCAGTTTTGTCGTGGTTCGTTATTAATTGTAGTTTTTGAAACAGTTCCGTGTTGATTTTGTACACGCGTGCGCGAGCGACAGCTCAGTCGATTTGTTTATTAAATTGTTATTACGTGTTGGTATTATTCTTGTTGTTACGTTTTTTGTTTTAATAATTTAACGCGTACGTTTATAGTGATTGTGAATACGACAACATGTTATGTATCCGAACCTAGGTACACGAAGTATCGCTAAATAAATTGTTAAGACGTCGGGATGGAACAAATGTGTCATACTGTGCAGTGCACAAAGTGTTGAAGCGTAACCGAATGCGCCCATACAAATTGCACAAAGTGCAAGCTTTAGTTCCCGGCGATCACGACCGCCGACGAGTTTTCTGCCGTTGGTTATTACCAGCAACAACGTGTGCCTGGTTCCATTGAGCACATTATCTGGACGGATGAGTCGACATTTACCAGAAACGGCCTGTGGAACCGAAGAAATACACACGTGTATTCAGAGGTTAACCCGCACGCTGTTCGACAAACCGGGCACCAAACCCGATGGTCGGTTAACGTATGGGCAGGTTTATTTAAGGATCGCATACTAGGACCAGTGTTTCTGCCACAGCGACTAAATGGACAGCGATACCTAAACTTTATAAATGAACAGTTGACAGACATTTTAGACGACCTATCGTTGGCTGAATATCGCCGCACATGGTTCCAGCATGATGGTGCCCCTCCACATGTCGTGAGGTTCGTCCGTGAGCGCCTCAATGAGCTACGCTACGCTTGGCCACCTCGCTCACCAGATCTGACCCCGTTAGACTTCTTTCTGTGGGGTATGTGAAAGAAAGGGTTTTTAATCGTGAGTGTGATAGTGCTGACGAAACTACAAAAGGATCGTGGATGTTTTCGACAAACTACGTTCGAACTGTGTCGAAGACCACACGATGATGCCCCGCCTCCATGAGGAGACGCAATACCGAGCCCAAATCTGCCTTGAAATAAATGGAGCACAATTTGAGCCGCATCTCATAAGACCACGGAGGATTTAGAGTGGTAAGCTGTTTCATAAATAATTTTTTTAAATAACTTAGTACTGAACTAATCTGAATACATACATAACTGAATACATGAGAATAATAAACATACCTACACGATGAATAAAAACGCATGACTCTAACGTTTAAACTATAAAACAGGAGCAACAAACCGCCGCCGATCAAGTTCCCGCCAAAACTCCGGCTATGACAGTGACAATTAAAATGTTACCAGATAATTAGTTTATTATTTCCGTTATTTCAGATAACATTTTACTTATGTGAGTTAATTAGTAATGTATGTTTGCATTTTAGGTGTTTCCAAAAGAACCGTAAGCCGCATAGTTTCAGAGGGTAAAGCCCTTGAAAATAATCCTACTGAAAGAATAGAAAATCCTTCCTGATGAGACCCAAATCAAGCAGCTGAAGGTCATTCTACAGTAAGTATTGACTCCACATCAGACAACCCAATAAAACAACAATGTTTTATATTCGGAGAGCATGAAAAAAGCAGAATGATTAAACAAGATGATGTCTACATAATTCATTAAATGGAACATGGTTACGAAGCTGTCAAACTACTTCCTTATCATTGTGATTTAATGCGATTGAGTTTTTATTGAATTATTTTAAAAGAATATTCGCATATTCGAATATCACATACCTCTCTGAATATATGGAGCAGCGAATCCATAACGCATTTTATAAAATAACTGCTGAGTTGGAAAAGTTGAGAAACACTGCAGTCATGTCAAAAATACTGAAGATAATAATCGACGTACAGACAACCGTCATGAAATAACTATGGAACTATTTTTGATCAATTTGGATAGCAGTCATTCAGAGTTATCTGATTCTGACGATTCTGATGAATTAGCATAGCACCACTAATGGACCACAACTATTATAAAAAATAAAATATTTTATTAATTTTCTTTTTTTTTTAGAAAACCCACGTAATACATGATTAGATAGATAGTCCAGTGCAACAAGGATCTGTTGAGCCTTGGATCGCTTTTAGTCAAGGTTTAAGACCTAAGATCCTTGTCGCACTTGACCTCAATATTATTTATGTATGTACGTATTTATGTATGTACGTATGTATGTATGTATGTGTGTATGATGTGTGTATGAAGTGCGTATGAAGTGCGTTTGAAGTGTGTATGAAGTGCGTATGAAGTGTGTATGAAATGTGTATGAAGTGTGTATGAAGTGTGTATGAAGTGTGTATGAAGTGTGTATGAAGAGTGTTTGAAGTGTGTTTGACGTGTGTTTGAAGTGTGTATGAAGTGTGTATGAAGTGTGTATGAAGTGTGTTTGAAGTGTGTTTGAAGTGTGTTTGAAGTGTGTATAAAGTGTGTATAAAGTGTGTTTGAAGTGTGTTTGAAGTGTGTATAAAGTGTGTTTGAAGTGTGTTTGAAGTGTGTTTGAAGTGTGTATGAAGTGTGTATGAAGTGTGTATGAAGTGTGTATGAAGTGTGTATGAAGAGTGTATGAAGAGTGTATGAAGAGTGTTTGAAGTGTGTTTGAAGTGTGTTTGAAGTGTGTATGAAGTGTGTATGAAGTGTGTATGAAGTGTGTTTGAAGTGTGTTTGAAGTGTGTATAAAGGGTGTATAAAGTGTTTGAAGTGTGTTTGAAGTGTGTTTGAAGTGTGTTTGAAGTGTGTTTGAAGTGTGTATGAAGTGTGTTGAAGTGTGTATGAAAATGTGTATGAAGTGTGTATGAAGTGTGTATGAAGTGTGTATGAAGTGTGTATGAAGTTTGTATGAAGTTTGTATGAAGAGTGTATGAAGAGTGTATGAAGTGTATGACGTGTGTTTGAAGTGTGTTTGAAGTGTGTTTGAAGTGTGTATGAAGTGTGTATGAAGTGTGTTTGAAGTGAGTTTGAAGTGTGTATGAAGTGTGTATGAAGGGTGTATGAAGTGTGTATGAAGTTTGTATGAGGTTTGTATGACGTTTGTGTGAAGTTTGTATGAGGTTTGTATGAAGTTTGTATGAAGTTTGTATTAAGTTTGTATGAAGTGTGTATGAAGTGTGTATGAAGTGTGTATGAAGTGTGTATGAAGTGTGTATGAAGTGTGTATGAAGTGTGTATGAAGTTTGTATGAAGTTTGTATGAAGTGTGTATGAAGTGTGTATGAAGTCTGTATGAAGTGTGTATGAAGTGCGTATGAAGTGCGTATGAAGTGCGTATGTCAAGTGTGTATGAAGTATGTATGAAGTTTGTATGAAGTTTGTATGAAGTTTGAATGAAGTTTGTATGAAGTGTGTATGAGGTGTGTATGAAGTCTGTATGAAGGGTATGAAGTTTGTATGAAGTTTTTTTAAAAATTGTATGAAGTTTGTGTGAAGTTTGTATGAAGTGCGTATGAAATGTGTATGAAGTGTGTATGAAGTTTGTATGAAGTTTGTATGAAGTTTGTATGAAGTTTGTATGATGTTTTTATGAAGTTTGCATGAAGTTTGTATGAAGTTTGTATGAAGTTTGTATGACGTTTGAATGAAGTGTGTATGAAGTGTGTATGAAGTGTGTATGAAGTGTGTATGAAGTGTGTATGAAGTGTTCGAAGTGCGTATGAAGTGCGTATGAAGTATGAAGTTTGTATGCGGTTTGTATGAGGTTTGTATGAGGTTTGTATGAAGTTTGTATGAGGTTTGTATGAGGTTTGTATGAAGTTTGTATGAAGTTTGTATGAAGTTTATATGAAGTTTGTATGAAGTTTGTATGGAGTTTGTATGAAGTTTGTATGGAGTTTGTATGAAGTTAGTATGGCGTTTTTGTATGAAGTTTGTATGAAGTTTGTATGAAGTGTGTATGCACTGTGTACGAAGTGTGTATGAAGTGTGTATGAAGTGTGTATAAAGTTTGTATGAAATTTGTATGAAGTGCGTATGAAGTGTGTATGAAGTGTGTATGAAGTTTGTATGAAGTTTGTATGAAGTTTGTATGAAGTTTGTATGATGTTTTTATGAAGTTTGCATGAATTTTGTATGAAGTTTGTATGAAGTTTGTATGAAGTGTGTATGAAGTGAGTATGAAAATTGTATGAAGTTTATATAAAAATTGTATTAAGTTTGTATGAAGTGTGTATGAAGTTTGTATGAAGTATGTATGAAGTGTATGAAGTTTGTATGACGTATTTTAAAAATTGTATGAAGTTTGTATGAAGTGTGTATGAAGTTTGTATGAGGTTTGTATGAAGTGCGTATGAAGTGTGTATGAAGTGTGTATGAAGTTTGTATGAAGTTTGTATGAAGTTTGTATGAAGTTTGTATGAAGTTTGTATGAAGTTTGTATGAAGTTTGTATGATGTGTGTATGAAGTTTGTATGAAGTTTATATGAAGTTTGTATGAAGTTTGTATGAAGTTTGTATGACGTTTGTATGAAGTTTGTATGAAGTGTGTATGAAGTGTGTATGAAGTGTGTATGAAGTGTACGAAGTGCGTATGAAGTGCGTATGAAGTGCGTATGAAGTATGTATGAAGTTTGTATGAGGTTTGTATGAAGTGTGTATGAAGTTTGTATGAGTTTTGTATGAAATTTGTATGAAGTTTGCATGAAGTTTGTATGAAGTTTGTATTACGTTTGTATGAAGTTTGTATGAAGTTTGTATGAAGTTAGTATGACGTTTTTGTATGAAGTGTGTATGCACTGTGTATGAAGTGTGTATGAAGTTTGTATGAAAATAATATGAAGTTTATATAAAAATTGTAAGAAGTTTGTATGTAGTGTGTATGAAGTTTGTATGAAGTGTGTATGAAGTGTATGAAGATTGTATGAAGTTTTATAAAAATTGTATGAAGTTTGTATGAAGTGTGTATGAAGTGTATGAAGTGTGTATGAAGTATTTGAAGTGTGTATTAAGTGCGTATGGAGTGTATATGAAGTTTGTGTGTGTGTGTGTAGTGTGTAGTGTAGTGTGTAGAGAATGCCTTAAGCATTAAGTCCGCCTATATACCACATGTTGTGTATATGAAGTTCTAAATAAATAAATAAATAAATATATACGTCCTACTGCTGGGCACAGGTCTCCTCTCATTTCTGAGAGGGTTTTAGGGCAAGGAAATGCTTGTTAGTAAACTTCACATCTCTTCGAAATATTTTTTTTGTTATTTCTCAGACATGCAGGTTTCCTCACAGTATTTTCCTTCGCCGCCAAGCATTTGGTAAATCAGCACTTAAAATTGCAATTATCAATTTCATTCATGCCGGCGGGGATCGAACCCAGGTTGCTTGTGTACTATGAAAGTTACATCGAGCACTTACCATCTGAGATACCACGGCTCTAATGATTGATTGGTATAATGTTAATAGTGAAGATCTCATTGACTTAAAATCCAAAGAGGTATTGCAAACTTAATTCAATGCAAAGAATGTTAGCAACTTTTGTTGTTCTTTAGGACAAGCTTACCCTCAGCTTGTTAAACAAGCCATATCACTCCCTAAATTCGTTTACGGCTACAAATCTCTGTAAATCAGTTTTCTCAGTTTTAGTGTCAATTAAAACAAAAAATTGTAAAAGATTAAACATTACAAATGACTTCTGCTTTGCATTGTCAAAAACAACTCGATGCACAGAGATATGTAGCAACTGCAAATGAAATTAGACACAAGGCAACGACACTTTCTTACATATTCTTAAGCAGAAATAACCTTCTTACTAAAAATTAGATTAAAACACAAGTTATTGTTATCGTCCAGAGTCCAGTTATATTAAATAATAAGTGTTCTTTTATTTCCATGTATTCTTTTGGTACGACTTTCCATTACCTTCCATCCGTCGTTCGCATGGAGTAGCCCCTTAAGGCGCAGGTTGAGCAAAATGTCGCGCTAATCGTTATTTGTGCGGTTTTTAGGAGCTATCTACTTTTTATTTAAAAGATATATCAACAAATAAAAAACACATTATATTTCTACATACTTAATCTTGATTTCATAAGAGCTATATCCAATTGTTTTTAAAGGAATAAATATTAATATAATCTCCTTACAACGAAACCACATAAATGTGAAATTATTATTGATAACATGCACCTCCTCGTAAAGTAAGTATTATTTTATTTTGCGATTTACACCAATGGATAGGCAATTTATTAATGAACATTTCTATTGTATTTTTTTTTCAAAAGACCAAAATTTGATTTTATTAAGAAATTATTTTAAAATCTGGCCGTATTCACTGCCCACGGGCTTGCTCAAGTTAGTGAGCCCTGAGCTAGGACAGTTACTATACTCTTTGCCCTGAGCTCTTCGACGTGAAGCCCGTGTCGTCTGCCAGCGCACACGCTCACGTCATGTCAGTCGATAATATTATTACTTATTCGGTTATTTATAGGTAGTATTATTTGTTTGTTTTGGGTATAATTTTTCGTATTAGTTATACATATATTTGTTGTGTTTTTACTGCGCGATGAAGCTTTTTGCGTGTATTTTCTTTGAAGTAAATGCAAATAAAAAATATTAAATAAAAATATTATAATAATCTTATTTGATATAGTACTGCCTCGTTGGTCTAGTGATTGTAGTAGTGCGACTGCTGATCATGAGGTCCCGGGTTCGAATCCCGGGTCGGGCCAAAAATTCAGTTACGAGTTATTCATTTATGTTTCTAAGTTATAATTAGTATTACTAAGTTATAGTTTTTTGCTAAAATATAGTATATTATTTATTGCTTGTTTTTTTTCTTCTTTTTCAAAAAATAATTGAGTACATAAGGTGTTCTATACGCCGAATGTCAGAGAGAAAAGCTAGTACATCTTTTGCTAAATTTTAAAATCTAAAACAAATTTTAAAACAGACGAATTGATCATAACTCCCTTAGCTTATTTTATAGTTATGATCTAATTAATGGTATTTATTCCAGTTTATGGCAGCCCTGATTTATATTACGTGGCTGAAATTAGGTACTTCTTATTAGGTACGTCAAACCAAATAACAGCCGGGCGGCTGACATTATGCACTCCATACATTTCTTATATCTAACTACAGCCCCATTAATTTCCACTAAAAGAAAATAAATAACTTGTGAATTCAAACAAAAATAACTGCATTACTATGTCTATAGTCATATTTATAATGTAAAGTAAGCATAATTGTACCGGGATCATAACTTGTCAATAAATTAGGAAAATGATCGTTTTTCGTTGCGTACCTGTTTTGATTTTAACACTGTTAGGTTTAAAACTGCGAGGTAATATTTGAATAAATATACTTTCCTATAGGTACAAAGAATTTTTTAGATGACAATATTTGTAGTTACGACTACTAGAAATCTTATTTATGGAATAAACTCAGATGCAGTAAAAAAAGGTAGATATCGCACCTAGAATAAGAAACTGTAACCAATTTTATAACTTTGTGTGAGTCAGAGAAGTGTTGCAACTTTAAAAAAAAAAAGGTCCCTGAAAAATGAGATAAAATACTACAAATATAATTGTAATATGCGATGTGAATGCGAAATCAAATCAGTCTGTTTTAATAAATTTCGACAATTTGATAATTTAAAAAGATATGATGAACGTAGGTTTACGTGGGTTTGTAGATAATTTAAAAGTCTTCTTGATAGATCGTCTAGTGAGCGTGTAAGTATCGAGAAAAAATACGACATATGTGATGTAAAACATGTTTATTAAAAAAAAACTACTTAATACTAAAAATCGTAAATAATTAGTTAAAATTATTAAATAAATCTACTGTCGCCAAGTTTTCACTTAATGAATTATATAAATCTGTTTCAATTAAATTTTGAGTTTTCTTTGAGGGTCGAGTTCCTGTTTTTGAGGCGCCTGACTCTTTGTTGTAAAGATTTCATTTGATTTCTTTTTCTTTTTAAATTTAGTTTCTGTTTTTTCAACTTTTTTATCAGTTTATGTTTTCTGGGTGTATCAAATATTGACGCTTGGCCAACGTTTGCTTTAGGCTTATCCTGTAGGTCTTAGAACAAAACATACTATTTACTGAAAAGTATTTTTTATGGTTAAGAAACGTAATTCTGCACTGTCTTTTACTGACAACAACAGCCGCAGAAAATGTATTTGGTAATAAAACTCTGTTGCTATCGATGACCAAACTAGGCGAGACTGTTAAGTCCTTCAACAAATACAATATTTTTTAATGATGAACAAATACATTACATTTGACATTAAACAATATATTACGTAAGTTTGCGCTGTCTGATACTCACAACAACAGCCGCAGAAGATGTACTTGGCAATACAACGCTGTTACTGTCAGTGACCACACTAGGCGAGACTGGTAAATCCTACAACAAATACAATATTCGTTAATGATGAACAAATACATTACATTTGACATTAAAAAAGTATATTACGTATATTTGCACTGTTTGATACTCACAACAACAGCTGCAGAAGATGTACTTGGCAATACTAATATATTGCAGTTACTGTCGATGTCCACACTTGGCAAGACTGATAGGTCCTACAACAAATACAATATTCGTTATTGAATGTGGTTGTTACGTCTGTCAAAAACGTTATGCGCCTGATTGCTTCATACTTACAGAAACAAATGGAGAGGATATACTTGGCGATAATATATCATTGAGAACTGCATTGGAAGGCGGAAATAGTTTCTGCAATAGATATAAAACTGTCGAAAAATCTAAATACATAATTATAAACAAGTAGTTAATAACGAAAGATATACTGTATACTGAGAAAATCGCAAACAGACATATTTATTATATAACATATACGAGAAGAAAAAAGGAATCCCTTATTTACTTGAAGTCGGTTAAACTTATCTTTTTTGGATATCCTGTTCTGAGAACTCGGCGAAGTCCACGTTTTGTGTTGTACAAGTCAGTTTTATCAAAATGGTCTAAATAAACTACACTAGATGAGGATGGCTGCCATTGTAGTTCATTTCGGATTAGTCTTATAGCAGCTACCCATTCATCTCTTATTAAAATATTCGTTGGAAGCCTAAAATCATAAATAGTTTTTGATAATAAAATAGATTGTAAGTACTCAAGAATTAAAAAAGAATATCAGCTAGTTAAAATATTAAATATTTACCTTGACTTGAATTTAATGTAACATAATAACACGTAATTAAAAAAAATATGTTGACTGACATATTCTTCTATGACTTAACCTAAAATTAATTACCCAAATCTTGGACTATTAGAAATAAGAAAAACTGGCAACATTCTCCCGTTACGTAATCACGGAACATTGACATTTCTGCTTCGAATAACCTTTAAAACATAGAATTATTACGCATAGAATACTAGTACGCGCACCGAAAGTGATGCAAGTTAAACTAACGCGAAACCGCGTAAGTTGACTCAGCGACGCGTCAGTGCGCAACGTCATGTCTTACGGAGAAGAGCTCGCGAAAAAATGTAAAAATTACCGTTTGTGTTGTAAAATATTGTCACAACGGTGATGATAAACATAAAAGATGATGTTATTACATTTCACATATAAGTTTATACATTTAATTCACTATAAGTAAGTAAAACTAAAAAAATACTTACCTAAGCTCTCATAATACAAATGTTGCTAGTTGTGGGGAAAAAATCACAATTTTCTTTTAAAAATATTTATTTTCTATTTGTGTTTAAAACATTTAATCGCAACGCTCTGTGTAAAACTCAAATATTTATATATAGATACCTACTTCTCTAAGTGTTAACATTATAATATTAACAATGGGTGCCTATTTAAAACTAATACGGAGTGATCACCTAATCGCGATTCGTCAACGCCATTTTAACACAACTATTTTATTTTAATTGCTTTTTTTATTGACTAAGGTTACGTTTTAGAGTATAGAATAAAAACTTTTTTATTTACAACATCATGAGATTATTAATAAGAACGCCTTTACTAACCAGATGTCACTTTACACCCAAACATTAACCAGATGCTACGTTAGACCCAAACAGCCTATTTTAACCGACTTCCAAAAAGAAAGGTTATCAATATGTATGTACACTGATTTCTAAGCTTGATCAATTCGTATATACATGCTGAAATTTTAGTGGTTGTTGTCCCACATCCAAATTATACTGTCTCGATAGTAGTCAATTTATTAAATTAAAAAATATTACAATTAAAAAAGAGCAGATTTACAATTGTAATACCTCACAAGCTATTCGGGCGTCCAAACTAGTTTATGTCGTATCACTACGCTTGAGAGTTCATGTTATAAACATTTATTAGTGGCCCTTCACTGTGTAGGAAGCGCGCGGTAGCACGTGCGATAGACTTAACACTACATTACGTCCAGCGAATTTTTTTCAGACTTTATTATAGTAATTCGGTATAAGCTAGCCTGCACGCCCCACCTACTTGCGAGATGTTGCTATTGGTTTGAGATCGCTTTCGAGTTTTGTTTTTCTCGATTGTAAATCTGCCATTTTTATATCCTAATAATTTTATTTTAATAAATCTATTGTACGACTAAGGCAAAATCATTTTACTTCGGGAAAACAACCATTAAAATTTCAGCGTGTGTATTGGATCAATCTGTGTGTATATCCTTTCTAATAAAAATCTAAATCGGTTTAGAAATTGTAGAATTCTGAGGTAAAAAACATTAAAAAATACACGGAAATGATAACCTCTTCCCTTTTTGAAGTCGGTTAAAAATTAAACATTACACGATGTGCTTATTGTATTCGAGCAAATTAATTGTGTTTAATAATATTCTTAAATTTTATTACGTCTGCATTTTTTACCATTAATATATGTATAATAAAGTTATATTAGTAACATCATTATCGTGTTTATTTTATTCCATTTTATATTCTCATAAAATACTTCTACTAAATAATCTTCGTACGTAATACGTAATCTTTATTATATCGATTTTTTAAAATTAATCAAAAAATAGTGATTTGCACAATTTGATTGCAAACGCCAGAAGCCGGTATCACTGAATGGCGTGTATGTGTGCGTGTGACGAGCGTAGGCACATTCGACTCGCGCCCACTAACATAATGACTTTGCATCATTTTAACGCTCGTGTTTTGTACTGGACTGCGTTTCTATGCGTAATAATTCTATGCTTTAAAATTGTGTTCGAATGACAAAATAAAATATATTTAAATGAGTGCTTATGTGTGAAACGATATTCCTTCAGACTTTTTGTTTACTTTAGTATTGTTTTTGCACCATTTAATTACACAGGACGGCATTTTGTAGGCAAATTTATTGCACGACGCCCCGAGAGGTACTGATGAAAATGAGCGTAGTTTGATGCATGTGTGTGCGTGAACGCGTGTGTTTACTTAAAGGAGCGGAGTTTTTTGGCTTCACCAATAACAAAGGCCGCGCAGTATCTACCTTTTTTTACTTCATCTGAGGGAATAAAAGGCGAAAAGACTGGAATTAGGGGCATGACTGGTATTATAGTATGTGCCAAATCGATTGAGAAAAACGGACAATGACCTTTCGGTCGTTTAACCAGGGGTTACAAACCTTCAATATATAGGCACATTTTATATGTAGTACTTTCTTTATTTATAATGATTGATATAATATATATTTATTAACTATTATTAAAAAGTTATGTGAAAGATCGCTGTAGAAGAAAAATCATCTATTGTTATAAAGTACTTTATTCATTTAACAACAAAAAACATTAATTTATAACACATATAAAGATTCGAGTGATAACGACACCGAATAAGTACGTACTTATGCAAAAGATAAAACTTTATTTTTAATATTATATAAGAACTTTATTTTTATTCGGTGCAATCATCACTCGTATCTTCACTTGATGAACTATCTGTAACATTAATTATAAAGCGATCTGCAGTTTGGTCAATTCTATCATCCATGCCACGCATTTTTTGTTCAACCTTAAGGACATGCTGAACACAGTTTTTCCATTTATCTGGCGTGATTTGAGTTAAACCATCTTTAAGTAAATTTTTAACATCTTTTAACTTGAAAGTTGTATTTTTTCGTGCAACGTACCCTTTCACATCTGCCCACACAAGTTCAATGGGGTTAAGCTCACAGTGATAAGGAGGTAACCTTACCACTGTGATGCTTTTTTCTTTTGCCATCTCGTCGGTGACGTAACTTCGATAGTTATCTTTAACTGCCTTTATTTTTTCCATTAAGTGGGTCTTTGTGTCCGAGGGCACGTATGCGATCTGTTTAGATTCTAGCCATTCCTGCATATTTTGTTTCCGCCAAGACATTGTTGGGGTTTTTTCTAAACGTCTGGAGTGGTAACTAGCGTTATCCATAACTATGACATCGCCGCTTTGCAGTTTTTCTATTACTTTTCTAAACCAGTCCTCGAAATGGAGAGCGTCCATACTCTCATGGTAGTCACCAGTAGATGATGATTCAAATACCCAATCACATCCCTCCAAAAAGCCATTTTCATTGCCAACGTGTACAACTATTAATCGCTTTCCTTTACCCGAAGGGGCTTTCGCGCCAGTAGAGTAGCCTTCTAACCGTGATTGACGAGAAGATTCAATTGTGGTGTCTTCCCATACCTTTCCCATAGTATGACCTGCGTTAATCCATGTTTCGTCAAGGTAAAAAATGTTACGTCCCTCGTTTCTTAATATTTGTATTTCTCTCAAATATCTGGTACGCCACAGAACTATCTCTGGGCGATCTATTAGACCACTTTTTCTGTTTCTCTTTATATATTTGAATTTTAAATGGCGCAACACACGTCGCAGGGAAGTTTTGCTCAAGTTTGGCAACTGGTCATCTTGATTTATACTGAGCAAAATTTTGTCTAAAGTCGGTAATTCTCCTACAAGAAAGAACTGATGCACTTTCGCTCTTATAGCCGATTTATCAAAATCGTCCAACTTGTCAATTACAGACTTTTTTCTTTTATTAATTATTCCCTTTTCTGGTATTTTATGGGAATCTCTATACACGCTTAATACGCGATATATAGTGCTCTTGCTGACTCCTGAGATCTCCGAAACCTTTTCTACCATATTAACGTTTGAAGGATACACGTCTTCGGGCCAGGTGTTTTTGACATATTTGTATACATTAATGATAATCTCTTGTTCCCCGACCGACAAAGTGGTAGGTTTTCTCTTTTTTACTGGTGACGTTAAAGGTGCTCCAGAAGATGGGCCTGTAAATAAATGACAAAAATATACTACCATAGTACTACATCACATAAATACATATTGTTTTAGAAAATAAATACCACATGGTCACATAAAAAGAGCGCTTTAAGAAATAGAAAGGCTACGTCGCATTTGTACCTATTTGTACGTACCTGCTACGTTTATTATGGGTCGGCGACGTCTCTTTCCACTTGATGTTGAAGGACCGGGTCCTTCACCAAATTCTCCTGAACTCATGTCGATTTAGTAACGACCGTCACAGTAAAACTAATATAACAGATTCAAAAAACAAAAACTTAACGATATAACAAATTTAACAGTAAAAACTCAACTAAAACAATGCAATGAATGCTATGAATTACCCGAGACGTACACACGCAAGCGCTATCCGAACACGAATGAAAACAAAATGGCGGACCGGCCCAAAAAAGGTGACGCATCTCTGGCTGCCATTGTCACGTTTCTTTTAGAACGAACTGACGTAACGCGCGTTTTGTTTATTTTAAAGGGATGAATTTGCAAAAGCTCAATATGGTGATTATATTGCTTCAAATATTTTTTTAATATGAAACTGTTATTAAATGAATTGCTGCGTTACTTACCATAAATTGAAATATAAAATATAACACATTTTTCGCGATGTACCGTAAGATTTTACTATGTTTATAGGAACCACAGACAATATTATTTAAGAAACAAAAAAACAAAACATATGTGCTGACCTAGAAGTGGGAATAATATCAATATTTAAATATTGTTATCACATCTAAATTGAGATTTTGTAAGTTACGCCTTTTGACACTCGGCTCATATCTGAGGTCATTGTCCGTTTTTCTCAATCGATATGGCACATACTATAGGGGCTTCCACCCTAATTCGGTAAAAAGTATCTAAGTAAGTATTAATATACCTACTTTTTACTATAAACTAAAAAAAATTAAAACTAAATTTAACTAAAAAAACTAAACTGACCATTTATTTTTTAACTCAAAACAGGACATGGGTTTATTTATACTCTAAAAACTATAACTTTATACAATTAGTGTTCACTATAAAATTATATTCGGTGTAGATGGTAATTATTAAATGCAACATATTTTTTTAATTATTAATTACATTTGTCAGTGGATTAAATTTGCTTTAATAAAGTTGGTGATGATTTTAAATAAGAATAAAATACTGCTCAAGTTTTTTTATTGTTACCTTTGTCAACATCGCCTTTAGAACTGGAACCGTAAGTGTTTCTTTCAGACGTCCACAATTTATTCAAAATAAAAAAAAATACTCTTTCTACTGGAGCATTTGTACCAGGCAGACATACAATATATTCGATTAAAAAAAATTGTTGAAGATTGTTGACTTTGAATACTTCCATCCAACGAGTTACGGGACAATTTTGTGTCCCGGAGCTTTGTTTGGGGACAATGGGACAAGTGACCGAGAAAAGGGACAGTCCCGTTCAAAACGGGACGTATGGTCACTTTAGCTATAACCCGGCGACGGCTCCGTGGCGCAGTGGCTTAGCAATCATTTGTTGCGCTGGGGGCTGCGGGTTCGAATCCCGCACGGAACAAGTATTTGTATGACCTACAAATAATTGTTCCGGGTCTGGATGTTTGTCCTTGTGCAATTTATGTTTGTAAACTGCCTCCACGACACAGGAGAAAATCCTAGTGTGGGAGTAACGTTTTTTTACAATTGAAATTGAAAGATTGAACCCTTATAGGTACTTCTTGTTGATTTTTGTATTACCTTTATTAAAGTTACCGTTATGTATAAATAAATATAATTATGTATGTAGAAATAAAATTGATTTTCATCCTCATAAATCATTGGGGTGAGGATAATGTCTGCCAGCATAAGTAATAAGCAGGCTAAGTTACAAGGTACTCAGTTCAAAAATTAGTAGGTAGATAGGTATGTTACTTTTCAATACGCGACACGTAAAAATTAACAATAATCAAAAACACATCTGCGAAACATCCTATTTATTTATTTATTCTTTATTGCACCAAATATTTGTACAAAAGGCGAGCTATCTATTTATTTACCTATAGTGAATGGGTATCTTTTAAACTCACAATTTTCAATGCTTCATTTTTAATATATAATTAATTATAAAATTTCATAACTAGATAATAATATATGAAAATACATAATTCTAATATAATGCAACTAATATACCGAATAAAAAAAATTAAAATACATTTATCGCTGTACGCTGTGTGTATTTCCATAAAATAGTTTATTGATGTTGAAAAATAATACTACCTACGCAATATATTGTTCCGAGCGGCGCGCAGGGCAAATGCTCAAGGTAGTTCGCATGGAGTAGCCCCTTAAGTAGATAAGTTAGGTATTTAGACAAGTGTTGTAAATTATTAGGTATTGTGGTATGGCCCGCTAGTTGCGGACCGCGCGAATTTGCTTTCGCACGTACATTGACCTTTAATCAGCTGATATGAATTGAGTTATTCCACTGCTGGTTTTATGTTTCAGTATTTTCATGATTTTTTTTTATGAAATTATCGTTTCATTTAGCTGTACTAACATGATGGCGCGTGAATAAAGCTAATAAAACGTTGTAAAAAGATGATTTTTTTTCATCAGGATCGAATTTATTTGTGAACCATGATCAAAGGTATACTTGGTGCTGTCGCCTGTCTTAGTTTTCGGGAGCGTTCCAAAAATACCCTGGATACCGTCATCTATTTTTATACACCTATGAGCGTTGAAAAGAGGAAAGGAGAAGTACAGAATAAAAAAATATACCTGTTACCCCTAAAGAGCCTGCTTCCGAAGAAAATTGTCACCTCGGGGATGTTTAAGCTACCTGCAATCATTAAAGACGACACGAAGTTATCGGCACCGTCACTGCGCGGTTCAAAAATCGGTATCTGTAACGAAAACGAAATTTACTTTTATTTTTAGAAATATGAATATTTCCATAACCATTTTTAATATCGCGTTTCACTTTCCGATAATAATTACCCATAATCAATATGTGTGACTTATTGCGTTCATTGTGACCTTTGCCGATTAGATCGCATAACAACGATTGTTGTTGACGCAACAATAAGATCAATCATGTTGAATCATTCTTTACTTTATTTTGTTTACACTATTATTAAGTACAATTTTACATACATAATGCACAATACTAACAAATTTTTGTTTTATTCTTTGATATTGTCGAATTGAATTTAGTCGCATAAGGCAATGAATACGCCACAACCTAAATTTAAAAAAAGTTAGTTAAGATAGGTAGTACCGTGGCTTTGTAAGAATATCCACTACCCCATTTCATCCCGTGGGTGTCGTAAGAGGCGAAATCAGGAGATGAGTAGTAGCGTCTTGCTAATAACGACTAAAATAAGAAAATGAAAAAAGTTGCCCACCCGCTTGCCAAGAGTGACAACTATGTACGAGGACCGCACTGAAAATTTCGGGAATCAAGGAAGTGACACAACATTACTATTTAAAAATGTATTTATTGCTTTTCGAAGTATTCTCTGCGAAATTCGACACATTTTTCCATACGATGGAACCAATCATTGAAGCAACCATTCCATTCGGAAGTTGGGATCTCCAAAATGGCCGTTTTGTAGGCGTCCACAGCTTCTTCAGGTGATGAAAATCTCTGTCCACGCAATTTATTCTTTATTTTAGAGAAAGTATAGAAATCATTAGGGCTTAGGTCGGGGGTGTACGGCGGATGTTCTAATAATTCTATGTTTTCTTGCTCTAAAAACTCTTTTGTTCTGTGTGCGGTGTGAAAACTCGCATTGTCGTGATGGAGGATGATGCGGCGGTTGCAGTTCTCTTTACGGAGTTCAGAAACGACCTGTGGCAAACAAATGCTAGCATACCATTTTGCATTAACCGTTCTTTGTCCCTCAAGAGGAATAGTCGTAACATGGCCGGTTTTGGAGACAAACGTGGCCACCATTTTTTTTGCAATACTCCGTGAACGAACAATTTTTGTTCGCTTTAACTCATTTTCGAACACCCAAAGTCGTGACTGGTTTTTGGTTTCGGGTTCGTACGCATATATCCAGGATTCGTCACCTGATACAATGTTGTATACAGCATTTAAGGATCCTGCGTGGAATCTTTCGAAAGTTCTGACGCACCAAGTAACGCGAGCCGCTTTTTGCTCTTCACAGAGCGAATGCGGTATCCATCGGGAAAACAACTTTTTTACACCTAATTGTTCATGCAAGATTATTTGTATTCGACTCATGCCAATGTCTAAAGTTGCCTGAATTTTGCGGTATGTCACATGTTGATCTTCCTCAATCAGCTTACGCACAGCATCAACGTTTTCATGGGTGACTGCAGTTTTTGGACGACCTTGACGGGGATCATCACTGAGCTTAACACGTCCACGTTGAAATTCAGCAAACCAGCGATAAATTGTGGTTTTGGTTGGGACTTCACCACCAAATGCAGAAATCATCCAGTCAACACACCGTTTTTGTGTTAAACCACTTCGAAAGTCATAATAAATCATCGCTCTTGAATTTTCTCGAGTCAATTCCATTTTGTCAACGACTAAACAAGTTTGACAAAACCTTGTGACAAGACCGAGAATCTTTTTTTAAATAAATAAATGGTATTCGATTTTTAAAACCAAGGACTTCAATTAAAAAGATTTTAATATGATAGGAACAGTGGAAATATTCCATTCCCGATACTTTTAGTGCAGCCTATGTAACTATCTATACAAATATCCCCCACATGAGGCAATTTATAGGGGAGGCATATGTTATGTAGTACTGGTAGTACTATTATTTATGTTCAGCAATGGACTGTAATAGTAGCAGCAACGGTACGTAGTTGAAAGGTAAGCATTTTGTATACCGTAACCGTGCGCGTTCTCTGCTTACGTTTGTAAAAGATATCCGTCCTTCGTGTTCAGTTTTCATTCTCTTATCAACATTTTCTCATCATATTTGTGTACGATTAAACGGAGTTTTCTGGTAAGTACATTGTTATTTTATTGCACGTCCACCCAGACAGTCGCGATGATTTTGTAAGCCTTGCGGTGACGGCGTTAGAGAACCCGTCATTCGGTATCATCGCTTGGATATTGCAAGAGCGGACTAAAGAACATTGTCAAATACAGCTTAAATCTTTTTTCTATTTTTCGTCCTTTATAATTCTTCGGTCAAATATTTCAATATCTCATAAAATATCTCATAGTCCAATGGGAACCAAACTGACACGACCGGACAAACAGCTTTACGCGCTTTCCTAGGTCCGGTAGTAAAACATTGCCAACTTCAAGACTCCGGGCTGCAGTGTGAATTTCTTGAAAAAAACACCCAATGTATGATTTTGGCCCATCCCTGAATTCAAATCAGCAGTCGCACTTACACAACCAACAGCAATCACATCTTTTATATTTGCATATCCGTCAAGTATCTCTTTCAAGTTCAATACGTTATTTGGTGATTTGGTGTTTTCTTGAAAAGGCCTAAATACAGCTATGGATTAAAAAGCTGGTAGAAAAAATTATTAAAGTATGTACACGATAGAACTACTAAGACCTACCTGGGAGCCGGTCAGTACAACGCATTTGCCAATGTTCTCGAACATGAAGGACAGAGCGGAGGCCGTGTATGATAATGTGTCCGTTCCTTGTAGCACGACGAATCCATCGTATTCCTCATAGTGTTTCTAGAAAGGGCACAACCATTATACAAGTATAATGAGTAGGGATATTTCAAGCATATTTCACCAGTGGCGTGCATATACATAATTTTATAAATATCTCACAGAATACCAGCGTAAAATAGCAACTTTTTTATAGGATAAGGGTGACAAACGAGCACACAGTCCACCTGATGGTAAGTGGTTGCCGCGGCCCATACACATCTACATCTATCCTTTATTACAAATCAAAATGTAGATGCGTTGTCACCCGTGAGGACTAAGATGGAATGCCTCATTTCCAGTAAAAAGGGCCTCCAGCCACCTGCACTCACCAAGCGAAACGCAGAGGTCAACCTCTACTTCACGCTGGTTTTCTGTGAGGTCGTGGTACCACCCCGGTTCGAGCCGGCTCATCCGTGCGACAGCAAAAGCTGCCGCGTGGCTGTACCACTGTTAAGCTTAGCTTAGCTTAACGCTGCTGTTTCGTATGGTGATGGTGAGTGTAGAGAACCGGAGACCCTTTTTACTACCAGCAGCAACCACTTACCATCAGGTGGACTGTGTGCTCGTTTGTCACCCTTATCTTATAAAAAAAATGTAGTTCTAGTTTTATACAACGTTTAATAACAATTGTATGATAAATTTAATATTAAAAAGTCATAAGATAAATAACATATAATATACCGAAATGAGAGTAGTTAAGAAAAATCATTTTTAAAATTTGATCCAGTCTTAAAAAAAATCAAATTACGAGTATATGTCGACAGATATTTTATTATCTTATACAAAGTATTATTATTATTATGAAAAACATAACACAGTTACAGAGTGATTTCCACCAAAGTTTCCCAAATCGCACTGCATGCCTAACACTTCCATTATAATATATAAAACGAGACGACTTAATTTAAATATATATAAAAAATTACCATATACCATTATATCCTCTGCGATTTTAATCCATTCCACCTCTGTCATATTTGAAGAGTCCATTAGATTTCCATACTCTATTATTTTATACATAACTCTCAGATTCAAATCTTTAGCGTCTGTAAAAAAAAATATCAGTCTTAATTTTTTTGTAGTAAACAAAAAATGACTTTGTATAAATATTATGTAGTAGAATATCTTTATTCCAGGCCTCTAGAACTTATAATTAGAGATATAAATTAGAGATAATGAACATTGAATAAAAATATTCTATTTCTTTCTAGGGAGCACGATTTCCCCTAACTTGTGCGTCTTATTCTCCTTACGCCGCCACCACAAGTCAAGTTCAAATAAAAATAGATAAAATATACATAATACCAACCTGGCAATACCAAAAATGAAGTTTCAAAGCCGCTTTCGCTCAATCTCTGCTTCCATAACGCATTATCGTGTAGTTGTGGGTAGGTACGGATCAGGTTTTCGAACGCACCTTTTTGTGGTACAAGTACTAGAAAAGAAAAACACTACTATTTATGCAAATCAGCTTTTTATCTTAATGTATGATGAAGCTTAATGATATGGTTAGGGTTCGAATGTGGTTTGAATTTAATTAACCTACAGACCTACAGTAGCACACAGAGAAAATAACGCTATATTTAGTATTACCGACGCCGATAACACAAGCAAACAGCGAACTTTAAATAAATAACAGATGCATTGTCAACGTTTGGGTATACCGCAAAACACGTTCCTTATCCACCTGCATCAATAGACTTCCCGCATATCTTACCAAGTCCTCAATTCATCTAGTGGACACCGGCCCTATACTTCGCTAACCGGTACGAGGCTGCCCATTAATAACTTTTCTTTCCTGTCGGTTTTTGGTCCTTCGAGCTATATAACTGGTCCATAGTTATACTAGCCTAATATATGTTGCTTAATGACAGAAATAGAAGGCAATATTTTTTTATATAAGATAGGGTGACAAACGAGCACACAGTCCACCTGATGGTAAGTGGTTGCTGTGACCCATAGACATCTACATTTATCCTCGTTTGCGAATCAAAATGCAGATGCGTTGTCACCCGTGAGGACTAAGATGGAATGCCACGTTTCCAGTAAAAAGGGTCTCCGATTCTCTACACTCACCATACATAACACAGCAGTGTTAAGCTGCTATTTTACGCTGGTATTCTATGAGAGCGTGGTCCTACCCCGGTCGAGCCGATCCATTCGTGCCACAACTATACTTATTTATTTATTTAGAAAACCAACAGCGTATATAGTAAATATTAACATTAATGTAACAAACTAAAAGTATGGCCAAGAACAGGTTTCCCTTAGATTGCTTGATGGTAGGTGTATTGTTGTTGGAAGAAAAGGAAAGAAGAACAATCTAGTAGCTAAATTATAAGCAAAATTAAAAGCAATTCAATGTAATGAAGGTGGTCATAAGGTTACAGATCAGGAGAGAGAGTCAGGTAGAATGATATTTTACATTACCTTTATATATATATATATACATACTTATGTACATATATATATATATATATATATATATATATATATATATATATATTAAATTAAATAACTTAAGTACTTATATTTATATTAGTAGCCTCAAAAAATACATATTTTTATTTTTTATTGAATAGTGGGCAAACGAGCATGCGGCTCACCTGATGGTAAGTGACTACCGCCGCCCATGAACAACCGCAACACCAGGAGAATTGCAGATGCGTTGCCGACCTTTTAGAAAGGTGTAAGCTCTTTTCTTGAAGGTTCCTAAGTCGTATCGGTCCGGAAAATTCGCGGGTGGTAATT
Organism: Parnassius glacialis; assembly: GCA_033319125.1. NCBI lineage: Eukaryota > Metazoa > Arthropoda > Insecta > Lepidoptera > Papilionidae > Parnassius > Parnassius glacialis. The sequence continues at coordinate 10,218,661 of JAVANC010000012.1, forward strand.
GATTCCACAAGGAAGTCGTGCGAGGGAGAAAACTTCTTCTAAATCGCACAGTGGTGGACCGCCAATCATCCAGATGGTATGGATGGTAACGCGAGTTTTGTCGCGATGTGCGGTGGTGAAATTTAGCGGCTGGAATTAGTCCGAACAATTCCTCAGAGCACTCCCCGTGATAGATGCGATAAAATACGCAAAGAGATCTCCAACATCTCTACGCAGTGCCAGTGTATCGAGCCGATCAGAAAGAACTCGGTAGTCGATGATTCGAACCGCTCTGCGCTGGATGCGGTCAAGTGGAAGGAGCTGGCACTGGGGTGCCCCGGCCCAGAGATGAGAACAGTATTCCATGTGGGGCTGAACTTGCGCTTTGTAAAGTTGCAAGCGATGTGCCGGCATGAAATACTGTCTCGCTCTGCTGAGCACGCCAAGCTTTTTAGAGGCCAATTTGGCCTTCCCTTCCAAGTGACCACGAAACTGCACACTATTCGATATGTCGACGCCAAGGATTCCGATACTGGCTGAGGCAGCAAGGGGAGTGCCTTGAAACTGAGGAGATACGACAAAGGGGTTCTTTTTAGCGGTAAACGCGCAAGCTTGTGTCTTCTGGGGATTGAACTGGACTAGATTTAGTCGCCCCCAATCCGAGACTTTGTTAAGCAAAAACTCGACTTCAGACACAAGTTTGTCCCGGTACTCGGCGACGTTTTCCCGAGAAATATTGGCACGGCCGGTATATAAGGCATCACCAGTGCTGTCGTCCGCATAGCAACGAATGCTACCAGTTAGCAACATATCATTGATATGCAGGAGAAACAGCGTTGGTGATACGCACGCAGCCTTGTGGAACACCAGCGTTGATAGGCTTGAGATCAGAGCATGCACCGTCTACTACGACCTTGATGCTCCGATCAGCAAGGAAACTGGTGATCCATTTGCACAATTTCTCGGGAAGCCCATTGGCAGGAAGCTTCGAAAGAAGCGCTTTGTGCCAGACCCGATCAAAGGCCTTCGCTACGTCCAAACTAACGGCTAATGCCTCCTCCTTGGACTCTACTGCCTCCGCCCATATATAAGTTAAGTAGACTAGAAGATCACCAGCTGATCGACCCCGACGAAAACCGTACTGGCGGTCACTAATCAGCTGGTGATCCTCAAGGTACCTCATGAGCTGGCAGTTTATAACGGCTTCCATTACTTTGGAGAACAAGGAGGTGATGGTGATAGGCCTGTAGTTGGACGGGTCTGAGCGGTCGCCTTTTTTAGGGATCGGGTGCACCAAAGCTGTCTTCCATGAGTTCGGGACTACGCCTTGGGAGTAGGAGTACCGGAAAAGACGCGTTAAAACCGGTGCCAACTCCGGAGCACACGTCTTCAGCACAATGTGAGGGACTCCATCAGGCCCACTCGACTTGCTGACGTCCAGGGAGAAGAGTGCTTTGCGGACCGAGCGCTGTGTAAATCGCACATCTGGCATGGAGCACTCATGTCACGGGATGGTCGGCGGTGTGTTCCCCCCGTCATCTAGAGTCGAGTTGGACGCAAAAAGAGAGCTCAACAGATCGGCTTTCTCCTTTGCGGCTTGGGCCAGTGAGTCGTCCTCTCTGTGCAGAGATGGAAGGGATGGCTGACAAAAGTTCCCTTGGACAGCCTTGGCGAGAGACCAGAATGCACGGGTTCCTGAAGGAAGGCGAACTAGCTTCTCGCCAATTCTGCCGATGTGCTCAGACCTTGCCTTGGCAATGACGCTTTTGAAGGACCTGGAGGCGGAATTATACTTCTTTTTAAGTGCGCTGGTGATTACATCCCGAGACGTTGATGCGTCAGCCCAGGCCTGGTAGCACTCCTGCTTATAACGTGATGCTATTTTACAGGAGCGACCAAACCATGGCTGGGATCTGCCTCCGATGGGCACCACAAAAGATGGAATAAAAAGTTCCATACCCTGAAGTACCACATCAGCAACAGAATCGGCAACAACGCTGGGATCTTCCGGCGAGAAGCAAACCCGCCCCCAAGGGTAGGATGCAAAAAAAGACCGCATCCCGTCCCAATCAGCTGACCTATAGTGCCAAACACGGCAGCAAGCTGTAGATCGCAACTGCGATTGGAGTGTGAGTGGCACCGTACTCCGGATCAGACAATGGTCCGAAGAGCCCAGAGGGGCATCGACGGAGACCTGATATCCGTCCGGATGAGAGATCAGCAGAAGGTCCAACAAAGAAGGTACATGGTCTTCCATGTCTGGGATCCGCGTAGGCGAAGTAACCAGTTGTGTTAGACCATATGCCAAAGCAAAGTCATAGACAGATCTACCCGCATGATCGGTTAAACGAGAACCAAGCCATTCGGCGTGGTGGGCGTTGAAATCACCGAGTATCACGATCTCTGCGGATGGGATCTGTAGTAGCACGGAGTCTGCAGCCATTTAGACGTGGTCGATGAGTCGGTCTGTGTCGGCATTACCGCTATGGGACCTATAGAGGCACCCGTAGACGCGGGGATGGTCGTCGCTGTCTACGCGTCTATAGAAAAAAAGACGAGAGAATATATGATTGTATGTGATTTTAACTTCAACTGCTCTATTTCTTAATAGTTTTCTTAATGTAATCTTTAAACGTAAGTTTAGATTTCGCAAAGAGGTCAATGTGTCCAAATTGTTCATTATATGTACGAGCAAGCCGCGAAAGAACAGTGTTTCGACAGTAGTTTGAATGATGCCAGGGAGTCTGTAACAATGTAGTATTGCGGGTGCGGAATTTTGGAGTACGAAAGGTGATTCTTGAGACAAGATATGGACAGTCAATATTACTGTTTATTATATCATATAACAAAGCGATGTCAAGCAAAACACGCCTGTGTTCCAAAGATAACAGATCGTGCTCAGTGCAACTGTCTGTGTAAGTATCGATTTTATTCCGACAGCGAAAGTTAAGGTGATTAACAAATATTTTTGAATACGCTCAAGGCGGCTTTTGTAGACATTGTACTGTGGAGACCATATCGACCTAGCATATTCCAAAACGCTTCTGACATACGCAAAATAAACCATTTTAATTGCATTCATATTCAAGAATGGTTTACAGATGCGAAGAACAAAACCAAGATTTTTATAGGCTTTACTAATAACGTAATCAATGTGTTCGGATAGTATCATTTTATGATCAAAATTTACGCCTAAATCCCTAACACTTACTTTTCGGCTGATTTCTAATCCGTCAAAGTGATATTTATTTAGATTTGGCTTAGATTTCCGTGTAAAACTAATACATTCGCACTTGCTTGCATTAACAGTTATATTATTTATTTTTTAGCATTCAAATAAACGGTCCAGGTCCTTTTGTATCAATAGGCAGTCATGTATGGTGTTAATTTTACAAAAAATCTTCTTATCATCTGCATACATGAGATAATTTGTGTGTACAATGCACGAACCAATGTCATATAGGTAGGCATTGTAAAAAAGTGGACCTAAGTGAGAGCCCTGAAGAACACCTGTAGGTATGTTTATGTAGCTCGAACGGAAACCACCTATCACGACTGCTTGTGAGCGGTTTGTGAGATATGATTCAGTCCACTGGAGCAAGTCACCGTGAATCCCTAATATTTGTAATTTGTTGAGCAGGATCATGTGATCCACACGATCGAAAGCTTTTTCAAAATCAGTGTAGATCACATCAACCTTGATCCATATTTTCAAGGACAAAAGAAGAAAAACTTGCCAGGTTCGTAGTGGTGGATCGCCTTTGTAAAAAACCATGTTGCTGTTCAGGGAAGGCACGTGAGAGCGTGGAGTAAATTACGTTATATACTACTCGTTCAAGGATTTTAGCTGCGGTGTTCAAAATAGAAATGCCTCTATAATTATTTATTTCTGTACGTGATCCCTTCTTGTGTACAGGGACTATGTGTGCACACTTCCATTGATGCGGAAATATCCCTTCACGCAGAGAGCGATTAAATATAATAGTCAAGGGGAGAGCAAGTGATTTAGCGCATCGTGACCAAAAAAAAAGGTAACCCATCACTACCGGCACCTTTGTTCGTGTCCAAAGTTTGCAACATTTTTTCAATTATTGCAGCGTTTGTCTGTACATTAGAAACAGTGTCAGTACACGTTTCCTTATGTGGATATATGTAGTTATTACTAGGTACACCAAATACACTCTTGAAGAATGAGTTGAAAGAATTGCATATGTCTATACCTTCGGTGTACTCTGTATCTTTCAAAGACATTTTCTCAGGGTATTCTGACCCACCCCGAATGGCTTTGACGAAAGTCCAGAATGTTTTAGGATGTGTTTTGATGCTATTTTCACAACTTGACGTAAATTTATTAAAGCATTCTCTCTGAACACGGCGTTCTCTTGCTCGGAGTAACGAAAACTCATCGTAATCTAATCTATTCCTGAATTTTTTCCAACGTGTGTGAGCTATGATTTTCTCCTTAATTATTTTTATTAAAGCAGGTGTGTACCATTTAGGATATGATTGCTTCCCTGTGTTATTATTTTATTTTTTATTTTATTTATTAAGTAATACAAAAAAATTTACAAAGGTAAAAGTAAAAGTATTATCAAAAAAGAGTATAATATATGTACATTCAACACCGAATACCACATATTAGTATAAACAATAAGTAATAAGTAACGAGTTGAAGAGAAAAAATTACTCTGACAAAAAAAAAGTATTAAACAGTATAAAATTTTAAATTTGTAATACCTGTAGTTTATTCTTAATATATTTTTTAAAGCACATATTTGAGGCAGTAAAATATCAATATCGCTAAAGTAATCATTATATGATTGCACTATGCGTCTAATGGGGAACGAAGACCAGCGTTAGTACGACAGATTTTTGTCATAAATAGTTTATGTGAGTATTTCTCACGAATACGTTGTGAAACACTTGGAACGCGATAGAATATTTGATTAGTGAGTTGAATACTATCGATATCATTGTGACATAGTTTATACAAATATAAATTATTTATAAGTATCCTTCTTTTGTAAAGAGGTAGGAGCGAAAATTTGTCTAATAAATTAATATAACTTGAATACGAACTGTGATAGCATCTATAGTTAACGGTTTTTAAGAATTTACGTTGGATACGCTCTAACTGAAGATTGTATTTCTCATAGAATGGGTTCCAAATGATAGACGCGTAGTCCAATATCGATCTGATCAGAGAATTAAACAAGTAGATATATGAAATGGGTCGAACGAATTCACTACAAGAGCGAATAATAAAACCAAATATACAAAATGCTTTGTTGGTAATATACTTAATGTGATTGTTAAAATCAAGTTTTGCGTCTAGTATAACTCCTAGATCTTTAATTAGATCCACCTTACATGACTCTGTATTATTAATAGTATATGTATTATTTATAAGATTACGCTTCTTTGTAAATGTTATTGATTTACATTTATCAACATTAAGCTGTAGTTTATTTTTAGTACAGTACAAAGATAAGCGATAAAGATCACTTTCTAACTTAAAGTTGTCATCAGCGCTTAAGATTAGCAGGTATACCTTTAGGTCGTCAGCGTAAAGTAGGAAATGGCTGTGATGAAAGCAATTGTTGATGTCATTGATAAATAAGATAAACAGCAAGGGACCGAGAATAGAGCCTTGTGGTACAACTGATGTAACAGTAACTAAGTTAGATGAATGGCCGTTAACGACAACTCTCTGAGTCCTTTTTGTAATGTAAGAATGAAACCATCTGAGCAAATCACCACGAATCCCATTAAAAGCGATTTTCTTGAGTAATATATAGTGATCTACTTTATCGAAGGCCTTACGGAAGTCAGTATACACAGAACTGACCTGTATTCCCTTATCCATATGTTCAAATAAGTATGTAGTATAAACGAGGAGATTACTTATTGTGGATCGCTTTTTAACAAATCCATGTTGTTCGGGTATGATTATATTGTGAAGGACAGGATAAATAACATTATGTACTAATCTTTCAAACACCTTTGACAATACGGATAGTAATGAGATTGGCCGATAATTCTCTACGTCGTTCTTGGATCCCTCTTTATGAATAGACGTGATATTCGCTGTTTTCCAAATAGCAGGAAAGACACCATCTTGAATGTGTCGTGAAGCGACAATAAAAAAAAAGAACCTAACCTAACAACAACGAAACAACAAAAATAGAACAAGAAAATAATATATTTAAAATTAAAAAAGATATTCACAATTTTATATAAAAAAATGAAGTATGATGATGGTGATGGGTGACGTGAATTACAATTAAATAGAAAATAAAGTTAGATGAATATTGAAGCGGAGCCTGAAGGTCAAAGTGGCACACGCTGCGCTTGGAGTAGGAGTAAGCACAGGCTGAGTTTGGAGTCTCGCAGCGCCTGGAGCAAGCACGCACAGTGGCTAAAGATAGCACGGGCACTAGTAGGTGGAGGCGCAGGCGACGACTCCAGATGAAGGCAAAAGCTTGCAGGATCCCGGAGTAGTGCAGCCCCGCACTTGGAGTAGGCTAGGCGACGACTTCGGGTGAAGACAGAGGCTTGCAGGATCCCGGAGCAGTGCGGCCCCGTGCTTGGAGTAGGCTACGCCGACGACTTCAGGTGAAGACAGAGGCTTGCAGGATCCCGGGGCAGTGCGGCCCCGGGATAAGGCCTTTAGGAGATGCTTCAAGTTTGGAAGCTGAAGCGAGACTGTCTGTATTGACCGATGATTCGGCTTTTATACCTTTTTAGAGAGAACGGGAAATTATTTAAATTAAAAGCAAACTTTTGTAAATGGCCCAGAGCAAAAGAGTATTCATGTGGAAATATTGAAATAAAAACATCAGACCGGTAACGAATTTGAATAAAAATTGCCATGACAACCAGATAAATAACGATGTCAAAACATGTCAATTTTTGCTTTCAGGCTCATAATTGAAAAACGGCAAGATTTAAGTAAGAAATGAGATATTATTGATATAGGAAAAAAGGTAGCGCAACAGCGCGCACGAAACCCGAAATTGCAGAGTTATGGAGAACTAAATAAAAGATCGAAAAAGGTAGACTCCATTGACACCGATTTAAAAAGTGCTGGTAGCGTGAAAATACGAAGTGAAAATAATTTGTTATTGTGTTCTTATGGTCTAAAAACGTTACAGGATCCTATGGAAATAAAGGTGATGCAAAATATGAATGCAGAAAATCAAAAACAGAATGGAAAAATAGATGTAAAATGATATGTAAGTAGCATAACACTACAAATGCACTTATTGTAAAGAATCGTCAGAGGAACATAGATTGCGTCCGCTGTATATTTAAGGAAGAAAGGAGGAATACCATCCGGTCCAGATCCCTTGCAAACATCTAAATTTTGAAATTCTTTTTTTACCATATCAACAGTGAAATTTATAGTAGAAATAAATGGATGACTAGAATTGTTTGGTTCTGTTAGAAAATTACTATCAGGTGTAAACTTCTCTGAATCTAAGTTAGATGGTTCAAATACGGATTTAAAGAAGCTTGAAAACAAAATACATGCTTCGTCTGGTAAGTTAGTTGCTTCCTGTTTGTATTTGATATTATCTGGAATACTATTGCTATCTTTACGATTATGAATGTATTGCCAAAATTTCTTTACATCTTTTCGTAGGCCATCTTCTATGGTGTTTATGTACTTGCGAAAACAAAGGACACATTCAGCTTTGAATCTGGAACGATAAATGGAAAAAGATTCGTAGTCGGAATACGACTTATACTTTTCCATTTTATCCAAGCTCTATTTTTGTTTTTGTATATATGTATTAGTGGTCTTGAAAACCAGATGGGAAAGCCTGAGGGTTTAAATGGTCGAAGTGGAACATGGTTTTTAATAACTAAATAAATCTGTTTATAAAATGTGTTTACAGATGATTCAGATGTTTTATTAGAAAATAAGGAAACGCAGTCAATTCTCTTAATACTGTTATTAATTTCATCATATTTGGCTTCAAAAAAAGCGTATTTCAAAACAGGTCCGCGCGGCATAGCCCGAGACAAGGAAGATAGATAAATACAAGTGTAAAAAGGCGTATGAAAAGGATCTAAGGGGACTAATTCCATTGAGGGTACTAGACATAAATTATTATTATTATTGTTACTAATAAATAAATCAAGTATGTTTCCTTGGTGATTTCTTAAATAATTATTTTGGAAGCCGCCAATTATATTAATAAAATTAAGCATGTATTTCCCAATCAAATTTAATTCGCATTCATTAGGCAATGCCCAATTAATAGAAGAAATATTAAAGTCGCCTAATATATAGAATTTGTCAATATTTCCCGATAACAGGATGTTTTGCAATGCATCCAAGTTTGACTTATAAACTGCAAACGGCCGTTGCGGAGGAATATAAAAGGCGGCTACAATATGTTTCATGTTATTTTTGGCTGGAATCTCCAGCAAAATGTAATCAACGCAAGTTGAATTAGTTAAGTTCCGTATGAGTATGCTGTATTTAAAACAAGACGATTTGCACACAAATCTTTTCTTACGGCTATAAGTACCCCGCCACCGTCACGTTTCTCACAGGCAATTCGGTCTCGATCACAACGAAACACACTGTATCGGGAATCTAGAAATTCATTATTAGCAATTGAAGGAGTTAACCAAGTGTTATAACTAAAAGGCACATGTAAACGAACACAACTATCCAGTATGTTATAAAAGGTATCTGTAGCTTCGTCTACAGTGCCTGTACATAAAAGAGACCACCAGTCCTGTTCTAAAAGATATGTATTAATATTTTCATAAACAGCCCTCCTGAAATTTCGCCTCGGCGCAGCTGTTTCCCGTAGAGGAGTAATGTTTAAATCCAAAACTATGAAGCAAAAAGAAGGATGTGCATGGTCCTCCTTGAGTGGCGGCGCAGCCGCAGGGATGATATTCAGAGGTAGATTAGAAAATGCAAGATCTAATGTGTTACCAGCATGATTTTTTAAAGTATTAAATTGTCTTAACCCGTGAAATGTTAGTGTTTCCATCAGCTGGATACTCGCTTCTTGTACCTCAGTAGACCCTTTTTTCGAAGCTGTATATCCGTTTGGGTTCCAAGAAATGAACGGCAAGTTGAGCTCGATAATACCGTTAATTTTTTGTTTAATAAAAACGAGATCCAATGGCATTTGATGAGGGTCAGGGGCAATATATGCCACACAAATATGTAAGTTGGAATTTGAGGCGCACGCGAGTGAAGGAATAGTAATCCACAATAGCTCAGTAAGACCGCATACGCCGAGGTCACGATACATGGCACCGAGTGTACGTCGTGTCAGTATTAATACTCCACCACCAGTACTTTTACCACAATTACGCAAATCTCTTTCAGACTTGAACACGTCATACCTATCGTCGCACAACTCACCATCAAAAATTCCACTGTGTAGCCATGATTCCGTCATAATTATAATGTCGTAATCGTTCGTCAAAATATTTAGTCGTAATTCAAGACATTTAGTCCTAAGACCACGAACATTCTGATAATAACAGTTCAAATTATTTGCAGCCATTAATCAAAATCAGATATGTACCTAATTGTGTTAAATTTATAGTACGTTAAAGCTACACAGTGTAACAGAACTAATAATTTGTTTACGTTTTCCTTTCTATCTATTTCCAGAAACAGATTAATGTTCTGCCGTATGACTATATTACAAAGACATGGACATACACATTTACACTTCGTACAAATGCACCACATAATAATATAATATATGTTTAATTTTCCTAAAATAACATATCTCTTCATACAACATACATTCATAAAACACCAACGAAAAATTATACTACAGTTTGAGGTCATTGAAAATACGTAATATCCATAGTAAGTAAAACTGGCAAAATTAACCTTAGACTTAAGTAATACGAACAACGATATACGAGTATCACTTCGGCAGTTGCTAATTAATAGTGACTTGATTTTTGTATAAGGTGGTAGAGTATAAAAATTATGAATAAGATATAACAGAATGAATCCTTAAACGACTTGAGTAATATAGTCGAGTCAACATAAAATGGTGCGAGCTTATAAAGATGCAGAGCAGTTATTAAATACCTATATATATAAATATCGCGAATGTAACAATATAGACGTGTTAAGTATTGTTGTTAGGTTTAATAAATTAATATTGAATAGGTAATTATTATGAATAATAACAATATAATAGATGAATTCATGGATTGACAAAATAACATAAATTAATACATAATATACAAGACTCCAGAAAAAATATAATTGATATTTTATTAAATATAAAGGATATAGTAAAAGAAACCATAATATATATATATATATATATATATATATATATATATATATATATATATATATATATATATATATATATATATATATATATAGTTGTGTAACGTTCGTGAAGAATTTGGATGCAACTTAGCCGCACAATTATCGCTCAATTAGTGAATATTTCACTAATTGAGCTCCCTTTACGTGCGGTCAAACAATGATATATAATATAGACAAACTGAGATAAGAGAGACCAGTGAATTGCTTTTACAATGATGAAATTGATTAATTTAAGCAATATAACGTCCTTGAAAAGAGAACAAAACAATATACAATGTAAGATTAAATTCATTTTAAAATGTCTCGTTCCTGTGATATATGCAAAACCGGAGACGTGTCGTTCTTCCTGACGTAGATCCTCCCGTTTTTTGTCCACACATATTGATACTGCTTAAGTTTCGCCGTCTCCCTACATTTCTTTAGTAGAAGTTTATTTCACTGTGTAAGATGCTCATTGACATATACGGGACGCACGCTGCCATGTGTGGCAAGGTCTTTGGTGGTCAGTCGGTTTTTTCGAGTGCCAGAGATTATGTTGTCCTTTAGAAGACGGGATTTAAGCTTTGCAATTATATTTTTCGGGCGGCCCTGTTGTTTGATTTTCGGTGCGACACGATTAACTTCTAATATATCATTAGGGGAAATAGTTACATTAGACTGCTTAGCAATGGATAAAGATGGATATTGGTTAAGTATTCATCCTTGATTTCAGGAACGCCGACGATCTCTAAGTTCAAAAGGCGATCTCTTTGATTATTTGTGTTAATTTCCAATTGTAATAGTCTGTTTTCGTTAGTCAATAAGTCCATTTTAGATTCTAGTGATTCGATTGCTTTTTTGTTAACAGATAATAATTCCATTTTCTTTTGAACATGGTCATATTGGTCGCAATTGAATTGTACAGAGTTTTCTAAAACTGTGATTTGCTTCATTGTCTCGTTGTACTTTAGGTAAAGAGATATGACCGACTTTTTAATCTCGTGATATTCCTGACGGACGCTGCTTAGTTCCGACATGATCTCAGCAAAGAATGCATTTAGTTTCTCAAGATCGGTTTTTAATACGAAGTCTAAATTATTTTTAATTCCTGATATTTCATCTTGAATTTCCTTTTTCCAGTCATGTAAAGTTCTACGTATCTCTGAGGTAAAATTTTTGAGAGCCTCTGAGAAGTCGTTGTCGTGTTTACGCTTTCGAGTAGTCATATTGCTAGGCTCACCTGATTTATTGATGTCAGGGTTGGAACTGTAAGGCTTGCGTGGCGACCGGAACATTACGAAGTAGCACTTCTACAAAATCTTTCCTTATATGAGATAATACACAAATCTGCCACTTTCTGATTTGGTTCGGCAAACATCAAAATCCGGAGGTGTTCACGAAAATGTCAGTATTTCACTCCTAAAATTTTTTCATGAAATTTGTGCTTAATACTACTAATATAGCTGCAGCATGGCTCTACCACTTATAAAATATCTACTTGGACGAACTTATAGACAGGAAAGAACCTTCAGCCTATCTCACTACCTAAGTATCAATGAGCGTTATGCAGAATTCGGTAGATACAGGTGGTTCAGGACCGTGTTTTGTAGTATTTCTTGGGAGAGGCTACGTTCAGCAGTAGACTTGAAAAGCTGTAACGTTAATTATATTGTCATATTGATTATAATGAATGAGCGTTAACGGTATGATACACAAATGCGAGAATTATTATTATTATTTAACAGGCCAGCAGTTGAAACAACTGATATAAGCCCATACCATAGTCTCAAATGTGTAATTTTTTTATTTTAGTTGTTTATCCAATCTATTCCTGAATTGGTTAAGGTTTGTGCAGATATCACTGCTGATGGCAGCTTGTTTCATGCTTCAACCACCCCTTGGGTAAAAAAGTGCTTGTATAGATTATTATGTGACACGGCTTTAGTTAATTTGAGGTGGTGCCCCTAAGATGTATGTTTTTTGAGTTTTTGAATTTGAATTAAAATTCCAAAGTTTAGAAATGTTTTCTCAGAAAACATTCCGGATCAGCATATTTTTCTTCTTCTTACCAGCCTGTAGAAGTCCTCTATAAGACATGTGCCTCATCCGTTGAAAGAATAATAAACCTAGCAAGCTAACAGCATAGCAAAGTGGCGAAGCAATCAGTGAGCAATCAGTTTCAAAATAGGAGATTCAGATGCCTGGGTGATCAGTAATGGATTGCTGAAAACAGAATTTGAAAATTCGAAACCGTTCTCGAGATAATCGTGGGACAGACGGACAGACGGACAGACATCGTGAAATCAATAAGTGTCTTCGCAAGCTTCGCCACTTAATAATTGACAAGATGTATAGAGATTGCAGTGTGGCAGTACCAGACATCTCGCACTTTTTACATTCCTCCTCTTCGTCTTTCTTGGTGTGGGTACTTTACGTCTGGCGTAAGCCAGGTATATAGCCATATCGTTAAGACAAAGCTGATATGTATACTGCGAGTTTGAATCAAACACGGTTATTACAATATACAAACGGTTCAATTGAAGTCAGCTGATGCAATGGTAGCACGCAGGAATCCGTGTAGCGAGCTGACAACATACTCTCCGAGATGATCTATAATATAAAAATGAATCGCTGAATGTGTTGCTAAGCGCAAATCTCGAGAGCAGCTGAACCGATTTCGCTAATTCTTTTTTTATAATATTCCTTGAAGTACGAGGATGGTTGTTACGGAGAGAAAAATTTAAAAAATTGTCTGAAGAAGTCTAAAAACAACACTTTTCTATATTCCCATACAAAAGATTCGCAATAATACTTTAAAGTCAATTTGAACTTTAATACCATACCATAAAGTTTAAGTGTTAGTGGAGGGGTTCCGGGAAGGCAAAGCAATTGAGTGACGTTAGTATCGTATAAATATTAATGTCAATTTGTCAATATTTATATATTTATACACATTTGCAGATAGCTGATGTTGTAATGAGTAACTTGGACTGCTTTTATTTTAGGGTTCCGCGAAAAATAACTCCACGCGGGCGAAGTCGCGGGGAACAGCTAGCAAATTTTAAACATAAGCATGAAAGTTTCCAAAATTAAGTTCTCCAGGAAGGAGTTTTCTCTTCCACTACAACAAGTAGGTAAAATAATTGGCATAGTTTTTACTCGATTGTAAAATAATTAAAAATAACGAAGAGCACAAAACAAAGCAAACTCTTTAGTTCCCTTTCTTCTCTCTCTCTCTCTCTCTCTCTCTCTCTCACACACACTTGCTTTCCTCTTCGTATAAAACAAAAGATCTATAAAATTATGAACAAGGCCTTGATTTTAAATGGTATTATATCGTCAGAACTTAATCTAGGTCAAAAAATTCTAATTGATCATGACATATAAATTAAACAATTGCTTCATTTTAATAACACATTTTAATTTTAATAATAACATTTAATAATAAGTATTTACACCATTTATTTTTGTTACATTATTATATAATTTATTTTATTCAATCGCAAAAATAAAAACAAGTCTACGTAGTACGTATCGCATCATAATATATTTATTTATATATAAAAAATATTTATTAATATTTACTGTTTCTTATATATTTACGAGAACACTACACACTCAATAAAACTGTTTTCACGAATTTTATTGCGTTTAATTTGACATATTTTTAAGGTACATTAAACTCATTCTGCGTAGACCGGACGAAAATAATAAGTAAAAAGCTAAAGTTAGGTATTCCGGTGTGACACTTTATGCAAGGGACGTCAAGCACCTCTTCCTCGTGATTCTGAATCTTCGTGAATTATACTTACAATTAAGTAAAGTAAAAATAGTTTTATTCAATACTCTCAGATGGTTTAGTAAAATATAATATGTAATATAATTAAATGAACGACCTACATTACAATAGCTAAGAATAGAATAGAATAGAATAGAATAATTTTTTATTCAATATTGATTATTACATAATACTTATTGAAAGTCATTTTTTATTTACCACTTTAAGTAATTTGCATTTCTAATATTGCATGATGAGTTCTCAACCAAAACCACTTCTTCGCCTTTATTGAATTAAAAATATAATATTGCATTCAATTTCTTAATTAAATGTTGTAAGATAGTCCAAAGAAATAAACAAATCAAGACGTAAATGGACGTTAAAGATCGTAATCATGTAGAATGCTCACTGTACTTCGATGGAACAAATATATTGTGATATTCTGAAATAATTATTACACAAGGTTAATTTACGTGTTAGAAACCAATTACAAAAATTGATATAAAATCTAATAAAAAATTATACCAATTTAATAGCATGATGTGATCTTGATAAACGTGATTCGATTTGAAAACGATTTTCAAACATAAAAAGCCTAACAATGTTATCAAAGTAATGCGTTTGAAGATGTAGATCCTTGCTTGAGTTACTTAACAATTTGCTTTAATACTTCTGCGCACTTTCATCATAAAGTGTATCATTCTAACGCTAATTAATCGATGACCTACACAGGTCAACAGTGCTTGTATGTTTTCAATTTACTACTAGTTTGACGGAAGTCTTTAACATAACAATATACGTCTATATACATAATGTGGACGTGTTATAAAACAAAAGTTACACAACATGTTGTGTAACTTTTTTATAACACGTCCACGTTTTTCAACATTGCAACATACAAAAATACTGTACACATTAGAATAACAATACAGTATAACAATGTTATTCTATGGTTATATGACATTGCCGTACGACATTGTCGTTTGTCGTTTGTCGTTGCCCCGCGCGACGCCTCCGTCGCATCTCGAGTTATAGAACAATCGTTTTATAACATTCAGCCTCCACATTACTGACGTTTTATAACATGTTATGTTATATAATGTGTACGCACCGTAAACAAAAACAAATAGATTAAAACTTTTATCATAAATATAATAATTTCTTACAACTATACAGTTGCATATACAGGCTTCTGTACACACGTCTATACGTGGTAGAGCCACGCTGCAGCTATATTACTATTATATCATCATCATCATCATTATAGCCCTTCACAAGTCCACTGCTGAACATAGGCCTCCCCCAAAGAATGCCACAAAGCACGGTCCTGAGCCCCACCTGAGTCCCCCACTAGATGGAGTGACGACCTGATAAGCCAGGTCGTCACTACATCTAGTGGGGGGACGCCCTACACTTCGCCTAACGGTACGAGGCTGCCACTCGAGAACCTTTCTTCCCCACCGGTTATCGGTTCTTCGAGCTATATGGCCGGCCCATTGCCACTTCAGCTTACTAATCCGTTGGGCTATGTCGGTCACTCTGGTTCTCCTGCGGATATCCTCATTTCTGAGTTTATCACGCAGAGAAACTCCGAGCATAGCCCTCTCCATAGCTCGCTGAGCGACCTTGAGCTTCCTCATCCGGCCAGCAGTGAAGGACCACGTCTCAGTTCCGTATGTCATCACTGGCAACACGCACTGGGTGTACAGTCTCGTTTTCAAGTTTTGAGGTATACCTCATTATATATATTTATACAAATTATTAGTTAATATATTATATATATTAACTAATAACTTGTAGCACGAATGGGTCGGCTCGATCGGGGTAGGCCAATGTTCTCAAAGAAGCGCAGCTTAAGGCTGCTGTGTTTCGTGTGGCGAGTGTAGAGTACCAGAGACCCTATTTACTGGAAACGAGGCATTCCGTCTTAGTCCTCAGAGGTGACAATGCATCTGCATTGTGATTCTTAATCGAGGATAAATGTAGTTGTCTATGGGCCACAGTATCCACCATAGATTTAGAATATACTTCTAAGTCTATGGTGGATACTGGATACCATAGACTTAGAATATACTTCTAAGTCTACGGTATCCACTTACCATCTGGTGGACAGTGTGCTCGTTTGTCGCCCAGATTCTATAAAAATAAAACGCGCGAACGTAGTGTTCATTAAATAAAACTACTTTTACGAATTTTACCGCATTTAATTTGACATATTTTTAATACGCTTTTATTAGCTTATAGTTAAAAAGTTAAAGTTACTGCTTATATACGTCCCACCTCTGAGCACAGCCTCCTCTCATTTTTGAGAGGGTTTTAGGGCAAGGAAATGTCCGCCGTGCTGCCCTAATGTGTATTGGCGAACTTCACATGTCTTTGAAATATGTACTTGTTTTTCTTATTTCTCAGACATGCAGATTTCCTCACGATATTTTCCTTCACCGCCGAGCACGTGGTAAATCAGCACTTAAAATTGCAATTAACAATTTCATTGGTGCCGGCGGAATCGAACTCGGGTTGTTCGCGTATCGTGTTTACCGCGAGCGCTAAATTCATCTAGCATCTGAGCTACCACGGCTCTATAAGCTTATTAGCTTGGTATGTATCTATGTAACGGTTGTATGTTTTAATAGGGTCTTATTTCTATTTAACATTGCTAATATAGGTAGGTACATTTGTTTGTTTCTTTTAACTATAAAATGTTAGTAGTTGAAATATTTTTAATTGCCTATGCTATGTACCTACTATATTATGTTGCTCTTTATTTCCGTGAGATTGGTATATTACGTTTTTATTGAGCTTTTGTTTTTGTTTCAGAGCACTCGTCAAAGCGGTCAAAGCCTACAGTAAATATTTAGCCACCAGCAATTTACTGCGTCATTTAAAGGACGAACATAACTTACAAGATACTCAAAATAGAAAAAAAGTAGCCCACATTAAGGAATTTCCCGTACAGAGAAAATCAAAACCAGTCACAAAAAGTGATGAAACTGGTGGAAAAAAAGACAAGTGGACGCTAGCGCGTGATTTGTCACTATGGTTCGCCAGATCACTATTAATAGAATCAGGCGTTACTTTGCGGAAATCCATTATATAAAAGCTTTTACAAAAATTTACTTCGCAAGTATCCGCGTTATAAAATAAAATGATGTGTCTTACCTAACATGAAGAGCACCTCCCGCCCTCCCTCAATTGCGTGCACTATCCCCGTCACCACTAATCCCAGCACCGCTACTCCCAACACCACTACACTAGGCAAGACACACCACTGACGATAATACGACACGTGTTTCGCCTCTACACGAGGCATCCTCAGGTGATATAGACTCTACGGCTAACCGCTAAGTAACTAGTTTAGCGGTTAGCCACCGTAGTTGTTGGGAGTAGAGGTGCTGGGATTAGTGGTGACGGGGATAGTGCACGCAATTGAGGGAGGGCGGGAGGTGCTCTTCATGCTAGGTAAGACACATCATTTTATTTTATAACCCGGATATTTGCGAAGTAAATTTTTCTAAAAGCTTTTAGATCACTATTGCCATTCGATAGCGTAAATAATGAAGCCATGATTGATTCAAAAAAATATATAAGTGTGGCTGATGACGATCTACCCTCACGGCATAATATTGCTCGAGAGAGGCTAGAAGATTTATATAACAGTATGTTAACATATGTACAGAGTGT
This sequence comes from Parnassius glacialis, assembly GCA_033319125.1. Lineage (NCBI taxonomy): Eukaryota > Metazoa > Arthropoda > Insecta > Lepidoptera > Papilionidae > Parnassius > Parnassius glacialis. The sequence goes on from JAVANC010000012.1 coordinate 10,236,417, forward strand.
TATTAAAAAACAAAATATAAGATTATTTGTGAACAGACCAATTTAGACGTCGCAAATATATCACCTGCACTTTCCATTTTATTTCTCATGAGATGAAACTTTTGAAGTTCACGTTAGCTACCCAACAAGTTATTGGAAAGCATACAGGTGGAAAAAATTTGAGACGAAATTCAAGGTATTATGCGGACATTTCAGCTTCCATAAAAAGACATTGTCCTTGTGACCGACTCTGGCAGTAATATGAAAAGAGCTGTTGATTTATTGAATACTAGCTGTTCCTCGCGACTTCGCCCGCGTGTTAGGTTTAGGTTTAAAGACATTTATTCTCATAAAGACATTATATACGCCACTTACATGAGAACATAAATAAAAGTAAATCTAAATAACATAATTCGTTGTCGTACATATGTTGTTGAAAAATCAACATCAAAAACAGCTATCGACGGGAAAATCTATAAAAATAAGGAAAAGTTATAAAATGACAACAGTCACTCACAAATTCTGGGATTCACTATCATATTAGCACCATAGCACAACCATGACCGGGAACAAACTATTTTATATTTTCTATGTTATTTGGAGTTTTAATTTTTTTGCGCGGAACCCGAAAAATAAAAGTAGCCTAGGTTACTCCTTGTGATATCAGCTATCTGCCAGTGAAAAACCCATCAAAATCAGTCCAGCCGTTTCGGAGATTAGCCGGAACAAACAGACAGATAGACAGACAGACAAAAACTTTAAAAAATTCATTTTTGTTATTAGTACCGTATTTACCTTTCATATGCATTTAGTAAACAGCTGTAATTTTGACATTACAAACAGACACTTCAATTTTATTTGTTTGTATAGATGAAAAATCATCTTTGTCCGGGCCATGCTTTGCATAATCTGGTCACTGTACATGGTATTCAGAACACTGATGCGGTTCTTTGCTTTTTAATAAATGTAAGAAAATAGTCAAGCACTTGAGATATAGAGCGTCACAACTAGAAGCCGCTGCCAGCAAAGAACAACGTGATATTTTTTTTAATGTGATAATGGTGACAAACGAGCACACAGTCCACCTGATGGTAAGTGGTTGCTGCGGCCCATAGACATCTATCTACATCTATCCTCTATTACAAATCAATATGTAGATGCGTTGTCACCCGTGAGGACTAAGATGAAATGCCTCATTTCCAGTAAAAAGGGCCTCCGGCCACCTGCACTCACCAAGCGAAACGCAGAGGTAAACCTCTACTTCACGCTGGTTTTCTGTGAGGTGGTGGTACCACTGCTGATAATAATCTGATAATGATAATGATCTGCTCTCATCTCAGATATTGGTGTAAATATAAACCACTCGGATGTCGATGCTTCATCGAATGATTTTGACCTAGGTGAGGTTTCAACAAGATCTGGAACCAGCGCCCCTCCAGCTATAAAGACGAGTACACCATCGAGATGGCACAGCATGCTTACGATGCTAACAAGCATCAGCCACAGTGCAAATTACCGACCCATTAGAAACATGTTGATTGATATAGGTCGCAGTGCTCTTTTAGATGAGAACGAGTATAATTTAATTACTAGCTTGACATCGTTCTTTGATAAATTCAGAACGACAGTGGAATCCACTACTAATTTAGCATTGCCGCAGCCTTAGAGTATTCATTAGTTTAATACTCTAAGGCCGCAGCACGCTGCTGCATTACGTGAAACGCAAAAGTTACTTCATGTTGTTAAAGGAATGTGACTGCTAAGTAATTGAAACAAGGTTGCATCTAGCCCGTTGCGGCGGCAATCTCAGCGACTCGTGCGAGCGCCCGGTACACGAGCACAGAACATTGATTTAACACAGAATAAATAATATGACACGAGCGCGTCTTGACTTGTTTGGCATGCCGCGGGATACCACAGGATCCTTCGGCATGACGCAAGATGCCACGGGATCGTTCGGTATACCAAAGTGTGCCTTGCCGCGCACGTCTGTAAGCGCAGACCATAAAACTTTTATCGTTAGCGGTTACGAGCACTCGCGTAGCCATGCCTTCGGGTGGGACCTACTCTCTCTCATTGCCTATCATAAGCCTCTTTTTTGACTATCATGGACACATAAAATGAGAATTCGGTCGTTCACGCCGTGTTCCCGTTCAGCATCGCCAACACGACAGCTATGGTTCCCACGCGCCTCGCAAGTGTTTGCGTTGCACTATCATAATGCGTCCCATCTTACACAAATAATCCATCTGAAGGGAACAAGCGAGGCTTAGTACACAAGATACCTGGCTCATACGACGTTGCCCCAACATTTGTTCAAAATCACAAATTGTTGGTGTGAACGTTTGGTTGAGTTGTTCGTCTGCGTGTCTTTGACACTACCAAGCTTTTCTTCTTTATTATTTATTTTTGTTACGTATTTTAACAGTCCACTGCTGAATTTTCGACTTATAGTTGATTCAGTACCGTTAGGGTTGGTAAGAAGATAAGTGGGTTCTTAAAAACTGTTAACATTTATAGTAAATTATTTTATTATCTTACTTCCGCACACATACAAGAGTTAGTGTCTATAAAGGAGATCACTGGCCTGACGTAGGGAGGTGAAGTCCAGGGGCTGTTCTTGCAGGGTCGCAGACAGCCAGCTAGCTAAAGGAGCCGATGATATCTAGGTCCAACAGTGATGATCGCCGTTGGAAGGATGGTAGGCCAAGAGTCCGTTAGCTCACGGTACAGCAAACAATTAAGCGCTAGGTGGTAGGTGGATCCCCAGCGGGATCAACTGCACTTTGAATAGTTTAAATTTTTGCAAGTAGGTAAGCAAGTTCAACGGTCATTCGTTTAGGATCACGCGCGTTGTAAACTTCAAGTAGTCTCAGGTAGAATGAACAAAAATGGCCCAAACGGGGACTCTTGCGCGGCTACGAATCCTACCGAGCACTTACATACATACATACATATAATCACGCCTCTTTCCCGTAGGGGTAGGCAGAGATCACTTCTTTTCACTTGCTACGATCCTTACATACTTGCACTTACTTCCACTTTCATTATTCCCATCATACATGCTCTTCGGTTACTCGGGTACTCTTGACCTGGTATTTTTTTCAAGATGTCCCTTATTTGGTCTAGAAACGTTCGCCTAGGTCTATCCTTCTCCCCCCGAAGAGGTTCCCGCCTTGTCGTGGCGGGGGGGCTTAGTAGCCGTGGCTTGGTCATCCGCGGTGAACAAAGAGGAACCCCTTGGCTGGCCCGTGGGGTACGGCCGGCCCGAGGTGGCCACTCCGAGTGGGCTTGGCGAGCCCACTTCGGATGTGTGTCGGTGGGCTGCGGTGAGCGGGTTGTCCTCTCCTCCTACCGCTGTAGCCGAGGTGGAGTCGCGGAGGAAGAGAAGTGTCGGTATGGCGATGCGCCACTCGCCCTATCCTCCGCGACTTTGACGGGGCCGCACCGTTGATGCGGTGGTGGTGGGGCCGCGGGGTGAGAGGAATGTCGGTATTGCGAGGCGCCGCTCTCCCTATCCTCCGCGACCGAAACTTGCTTGGCTGCGGAGCCAGAGACCAGATCCGCCGCTGGGGTCGGGAAAGCGGGTGCTTCTAAGCGCTTGATTTTCCTGGCCCCATGGCCTCCGCGTATCAGACTCGGGGAGGTCCAATACGCCGGTGGAGTTGGAGGCCGTGGAGAGGGGTGTGCCGTGGGTTCCTGGTGCGCCTTGCCTGAGAAGGAGAATGGGGAGGAGAGGTCCTCCCCCGACAAGGGGCTGCTATGGGGCGGCCGGCGCTGGTGGGGTCGCGGATGTATGCAAAAGCATTCCCGTGGCCCTGCCAATATGCGGCGAAGGTAAAACACCATGGGGTTTTAGTCGGTGCGAGTCCGACATAACCCGTCCTTGCCCCCGCGAGGCAGGTATGCGTAGGCATTTCCCCATGTAAAAAAGCTCTACCCCTTCCAACACTTTCATTCACACTCGCCTTGTACACTTTTTTCGTTAATCGTTCTTCATTCATTCTCTCTACATGGCCAAACCATCTCAGCATACCTTTCTCAATTTTTGTCACTACATCTTCTTTCACACCAAAACGTTTCCTTATCTCACTATTCCTTATACTGTCACTCAGTTTAACTCCTATTATACTTCTTAACGTTCTCATCTCAACTGCATTTATTCTGCTTTCATATTCCTTCTGCCATACCCAACTTTCACTTCCGTACATGAGTGTCGGAACCAACACCCCCTTATACACAGCCAAACAAGCCTTGTTAGACACCTTCCGACTGCTCATAAAGGAGTGCAAAGCTCCATTCACCATGTTTCCTGCATTCACTCTTCTTTCGATATCACTCTCACACTTTCCATCTCTTGTAAACTTTGAACCCAGATACACAAACTCCTTCACCTATTCAATTTGTTCATCTCCAATCACGATATTGCAGTCTGTCACTGTCTCATCTCTTTTAAACACCATCACTTTCGTCTTTTTTACATTCAAGCACTTCCGATTTAGAAATCGGTGAGCAACGATTACGGTTGCGCGGATTAAAATAACTATTTTAAAGTATAAAGTAAAATATAATAATATTTTAAATAAGTAAGATGTAATAATTGATTTGGTTTTATTTTAAAACTAAAATGTATTTTATCACTTTTACAGCGTTAAATAGTACTAGATAATACGACAATATAGACTACTAGTTATCTAAACATGTTTATTAGCACGTATAGTGTTCTTTAGGCTGAGTATATTCTCGTATATCGTCACAGAGCGTGAACCTAATTATAGAGTACCTAAATACTTTGCACAAGCTGCATTGAGTTGTTTGACAAACGTCACAAGCTACGTCTGTTTGTTAATACATGCACTTTATTGTTCAAGATAATATGTAATCTAAATGTGATTAAAAACGTAAATATGAAAATTATCTTGCGTTAACCATAACGTTAATAAAATTGCACAGGGTAATTTTTTTAAATACTTATTTTATGCAAAGGTGACGAAGTCAATGGATGCAGGTGGCTCAGGACTGTGCTTTGTGGCATTCCTTGGGGGAGGCCAATGTTCAGCAGTGGACTTGTGAAGGGCTATAATGATGATGATCCGGAACCCTCTCAAATCGACCTTGTTTTTACAACCCAGGGTGTTTAGACGGTACACGCAGTCTCCAGCTAGCTTCAAGATCACTAAGTTTGATCACAGCGCTAGCAATGCTGCTTGACTATTACAGAGTTTATATAGACAATATGCTTCACGTAGGGTATTTGCAGGTTGATTTTCGCACACCGAAGTATGGTGAAAATTTCTGCCTTGAAGATAGAGGTGAATTTCGTCAAATTCATACCAAGTTTGAGCTTGGGGCGTTCCCCATAAATTCCAAAACCGACGAAGATGCCTTATATGGTATACCCATCGGTATACTATGTAAGGCTACCGATCTCACAGATAAGGAACTCCTTCAAACAATAAAGACTGCATGGCCTTTTATTATACTGGAACACAGAGTATATACTGCTTGGCGCTAGGAAGAGGTAAGAGGGTGGTACGAACTCCTAGATGGTAAAGGAGCTCTAACCAACCTTGCAGTTGATTCTATCAGAACTAATAATGAGGACTTACCGCCCTTCGTATTCTTCACCATACCAATCGTGCCCCCAGTGTAAATAACTAGCACTCTCCTCTCGTTCACAGACAGGCTCTGCACAGAACTCATTTTGCTAAGCTCAAGATAACTCCTAGACTTCCTGAACTTCGCTGTCACTCTCGCACTTTCACTGTTTTCGTTTGCCAATGTCTCATTGTTTTTCAAAATTATTTTTTCATTTCTATCGTTGACATTACGTTCCGAAACTCCGTTTGCACGTTCCATTTTTTTAAACTTGTCAAAATTAAAAATAACTTTCACATTTACGAACGTGTTATTTTATAACTATTGCGCTACAGCGCAAGTAAACGGGAATAACGGCCTGTACGACATTGAACCGCGGACTGAAGCAATATGCGATAGTGAGTGAAGGAATAGGAAAGCCCGACTCAACTGTAGAATAGAATGTAGATCAATGAACAACGCAATAGAGACAATGATTTAAATAAATAATATTGGAGTTTAAAAAGAACATAATGGATTGATCATGATGAGAAATGCTAGGTCATAGTCTTGAAATTATTGTGATGTCATCGGTCCCTAATACGTCTGCGAAATTTTAGATTATTCAGATCCGGAAATGGGTGAAAATTGAATATTAAAATTCCATTATAATACGTACATACATAGCGTCACGCATTTAATCCCGGAGTAGTAAAATGTAAAAACTCGTGGAATCAGTCGGTTTAACATTGTAGGAAAACTGTTTATAAATTAACTGGAATGTGCAAGCTGGATTTAGAAAGTGGATTGGGTGTAAAGATCAGGTCTTTTCTATGGGCAAGAACACAGAACATTTTATGATATTATCATCATCATCTCTTCATTTGTGTTGTGTGTGTGTGTACAGAATATTAAAAATGTTTGTGCGTATGTGTCTACCGTTGCTATTTTAAAGAAATACTTTTACTTCTCTTTGCTTTCTTTGTCAGTACGTAATTTTGTTATACTCGCATAATTAACTTTCGACTTATAAAGAGTACTATACGTTATCAGTTATCTCCCAGTTTCACAGTAACCTACACTGGTTTTTTCACATTTTATTAGTGACATTTCAAGATGACGAGCAATCGAAGCGGTGCGGTGCGAGTAGAGCAAAGACATTTAAGTAGTAGTTTTAAATCTCTTTGGAATGGATTAATATTTTATTTACTCGTAGTTACAGACTTATAAATAAACATTGTTAAATTTGGGCATTTGGCCAGCTAAGAACATATAAATTATAGGCTGTGACTCTTTTACTTTTAATGACATATATTATTTTTAAAGTGAAAGCTTCTTTAGAATTATTTTTTTGAAACTCGACGAAATTAAATAGCGACACTAAAAGAAAACAAACATTATACATCTATAGGATGTAACCCTCGGTATACAGTGTTTGCTATTATCTCCATATCAATAAATCATCATCAGCCAACCATCAAACCAAAAAACCCTCAATAAATCCGTGGAGATATTGTATCAAAATGTGCGTGGGCTCCGAACAAAGTTAAAAGACTTCTACACAAATATTTCCACTGCATCTGCAGACTTGTTTGCCATCACGGAAACAGGTTGCAGTGAATCCATCCATGACGCAGAAATAATACCACCGGGATACACCATTACACGATGTGACCGAGCGGATGGACGTAAACAAGGCGGCGTGTGTCTCGTGGCCACGCCGCGTTACGAACTGCGAAGAGTATTATTACCACAGAGTACATTATATATAGGGAAATTATTACCGAGTAATATCAACGTCGATAAACAAGTGTTTGGTCTGGTTTGTGCTACGGTATACATACGTAATAGATATTTATTTTTGCTTTGTGTTGTATATATTCCGCCTGGTAGCAGTGATAATGAATATTTTTTATTGTTTAACATTATTGAACAGTTTTATGATAAGTACAATGAATTATTAGTTTTAAGGGACTTTAATTTGTATTCGTGTTCTACAGCCGTTAGTAATTATTATGAATACTTTCAAACTTTTTGTGGATTTACTCAGAGTAATAGAGTAGGTAACTGCAATGATCGTCAGTTAGATCTAGTGTTGAGTACATTGGCAAAGAAAGGGGGTGTGAGTGTGCGCGTGGCGGAGGTGCCGCTCGTGCCTGTGGACGCGTACCACCCACCGCTCGAGATCTCGGTAAGAACAAATATATTGGTAAATCCAATTGAGCATGCCTTCGCATTAAAAATAACGTATAGCATGATAATACGGATTTTTTTAAAGTAGTTTAAATACATTTCGACAGCACTATCGGCTTCAACACCCTCGAAAACCATGAAAATGACACCTATGATGAAAAAATTGGTACCTACTTCAGCCGCCATCTTGGATTTACATTTCGACAGCACTATCGGCTTCAACACCCTCGGAACCCATGAAAATGACACCCATGATGAAAAAATTTATACCTATTGCAGCCGCCACCTTGGATTTACATTTCCACAGCACTATCGGCTTCAGCACCCTCGAAAACCATGAGAATGACACCCATGATGAAAAATTGATATCTATTGCAGCCGCCTCCTTGGATTTACATTTCGACAGCACTATCGGATTCAGCACCCTCGAAAACCATGAAAATGACACCCATGATGAAAAAATTGATATCTATTGCAGCCGCCATGTTGGATTTACATTTCGACAGCACTATCGGCTGCAACACCCTCGAAAACCATGAAAATGATATCCATGATGAAAAAATTTGGTACCTACTTCAGCCGCCATCTTGGATTTACATTTCGACAGCACTATCGGCTTCAACACCCTTGAAAACCATGAAAATGACACCTATGATGAAAAAATTGGTAGCTACTTCAGCCGCCATCTTGGATTTATATTTCGACAGCACTATCGACTTCAACACCCTCGAAACCCATGAAAATGACACCTATGATGAAAAAATTGATACCCCTTGCAGCCGCCACCTTAGATTTACATTTCGACTCATTATCGGCTTCAACACCCTCGAAAACCATGAAAATGACACCCAAGATGAAAAAAATGATATCTATTGCAGCCGCCGGCGATAACAAATGCCTTAAGGCCGCTGTGTTCCCGGAGAGGTGGAAAGTAAACCGCGTTGTTCCGGTTGCAAAGGGGGGTTCAGCAGAATCAGTGGACGGGTACCTGTTAGTAGGCAGTAGGCCTGTTGCAGTGTTGTCTTCGCCGGCAAAAGTATTTGAAGCTGCTATTCATAAGACAATATTCCATCAGGTGAGCGCACAATTCTCAGACGCTCAACACGGGTTTAGACCAGGAAGCAGTACAATTAGTAAACTTCTCTGTCAGATGGCTCATTTGGTACCGAGTGGAGACAAGGGGGTACAGACGGATGCAGCCTATTTTGACTTTAAAAAAGCATTTGACCTAGTAGATCATAACGTGTTGCTTAAAAAGCTAGCAGTTTTTGGTTTTACCCCACATTTACTGCACTTTTTTGCAAGTTACATGTCCGATAGACAGCAATATGTGGAATATGAGGGACATAAGTCAGAGCCATATTTCACGTGGTCCGGGGTAAGTCAGGGCAGTAACCTTGGCCCTTTGGAGTTCTTGCTGATGATAAACGACCTACCAGAAGTGGTGAAAGACGCTAGGTGTTTATTGTTTGCTGACGACCTTAAATTGTCTCTTGCGGTAAAAAATGGGCATGACTGTGCTATACTACAAAGAGACATACATACAGGGTTGTAAATTGGAGCAAAGAAAATCTTTTGCAATTTAACAGCTCTAAGTGTGTGTTAATTAGTTTTTCTCGTGCGCACACTCCTATTTTAAATAACTATCACATTGACGGGCTGCCGATGACAAGGGTCAGAGAAGTTAAAGATTTAGGAGTAACTTTTAATACAGGGCTTACTTTTCATGATCACATCATAAACATCTGTAAAACGGCTCATAGAAATCTAGGATTTATGCTTCGTACGGTCCGAGGATTCACAAACATAAGAGCGATAGTCGCCTTGTATAATACATTGGTACGGAGTCAACTTGAATGTAATGCAGTCGTCTGGGCTCCGCATGAAACTAAGTATAGTCTCATGCTAGAGCGAGTGCAGAATAAATTTATTAGATATTTATATATGCGTTGTTATGGTGTATACCCATTTTATCCTCTAATGTATCCAACTTTGTCGTCAATCTTAGGTATGGTAGGATATAATGAACTAAGAGTTAGAAGGGAACTTGCGCTCACCTCGTATATTTTTAAAATACTCAGAGGAAAATTGCATAACGCTGAAATGTTAGGGCAATTAAACCTATATGTTCCTGAGAGGTATGTGTGGCGCCGACGGCAGCCGCGACTGTTGGTGGAGCCGCGCGCTCGGACCAACCTTCTGAGTAAGGCGCCTCTGACGCGCGCACTCCATACGCTCAACTTAATAGCTAGTGAGACGGACCTATTCTGTTGTACTCTGAGTGAATTCACAAAGACAGCATTGCTTGTAATTTGTTACAAAAATTAAAGCATGAAGACATGAGTTAGACAGCTACACTATCGCATTAGGTAATCCTGTAATGATAGTTGTAAGTTTCAGAAATAATAAATCAATAAATCATTACAGCCCTTCACAAGTCCACTGTTGAACATAGGCCTCCCCCAAGGAATGCCACAAAGCACGGTCCTGAGCCACCTGCATCCATCGACATCGACCAGATCGTCACTCCATCTAATGGGGGTACGCCCTACACTTCGTCCGCCGGTACGCGGCCGCCACTCGAGAACCTTTTTTCCCCATCGGTTGTCGGTTCTTCAAGCTATATGGCCGGCCCATTGCCATTTTAGCTTACTAATCCATTGGGCTATGTCTGTCACTCTGGCTGTAGAAATGCACATTTCTAAGTTTATCACGCAGAGAAACTCCGAGCATAGCAGAGGGCATAGCTCACTGAGCGACCTTGAACTTCTCCATCCGGGCAGCAGTGAAGAACCACATCTCAGGTCCATAGGTCATCACTGGCAACACGCACTGGGTGTACAGTCTCGTTTTCAAGTTTTGTGGTAAACCTGACGAAAAGATGTGCCGTAATTTCTCGAACGCTGCCCAGCCGAGTTGAATCCGTCGATTGACCTCTCGGTCGAAGTTGGACTTACCTAGTGGGACTATTTCTCCCAGGTAAGCATGCTCGTCAACAACTGTGAGCTTAGTGCTCCCAACAACTACCGGCATAGGTGTGACATGGACGTTATACATGATATTTGTTTTGTTCCTGTTCATCTTAAGACCTATCCGTTGTGAGGCACTATTGAGGCCATTGAGCATAGTGCTTAGGTCCTCCAGCGATTCTGCCATAAGGAGTATATCGTCAGCAAATCGAAGGTGAGTGATGTACTCGCTGTTGATGTTTTTTTTTATACCGGATTCTTTCCAGTCCAGAATCTTGAAAACGTCTTCCAATGCAACAGTAAAGAGTTTCGGGGATATAACGTCACCCTGTCTTATGCCTCTCTGCAGATGGATAGGTTTCGTACTCTGGTTCTGCACTCGGATAGTCATCGTAGCCCTACTATACAAACACTTCCGTACTTCGATATACCGACAGTTAAATTGGCACCGCTGAAGGGACTGCAGCACTGCCCAAATTTCGACGAAATCGAAGGCTTTCTCATAGTCCGCATACGCCAGACATAGTGGCAAATTGTACTCCTTGGACTTCTGTACAATTTGCAGAAGGGTATGTATGTGGCCTATGGTGCTAAAGCCTTTTCGGAAACCGGCTTGTTCAGGAAGCTGGAAGTCGTCGAGTCTGCATGCGAGACGATTCGTAATTACTCTCGAAAACAGCACGTAGACTCAGCCCAGAAGGGAAATTGATCTGTAGTTCTTTAAGAGAGCGTTGTCGCCTTTCTTGAAGAACAAGACCACCGCACTTCTACACCCCGCCTCCGGTGTAGTGTCACCATGGAGGACGGAATTAAAGAGCTTCTGAAGGACTTTAAGTACCGGTTTTACACCCGCTTTCAGAAGCTCCGCAGTAATTCCATCCTCGCCTGGGGCCTTGCCGTTTTTAAGGCGCTGGAGAGCCATTCTAATCTCGCTCAGACTGACGTCTGGAATATCATCGGAATAGTGTCGGATAAGACTCGCTCTTGGATCGATACTCACATTTGAGTGTGGCTCCAACGATGATGTGTAGAGCTGCCCATAGAACCTCACAATCTCACTCAAAATCTCAGGTGCCCGGAAACAACGCTGCCATACTCGGTCAGCTTTGGCAGTTGGCTCTTTCTGGCAGACAAATTTCTAGCAAAGACTTTGGAGCCCTGGTTCCGCTCTGTCGCTTCTTCAATACGAGCAGTATTAAAGTTGCGTAAGTCCCGCCACGTGCAGTTTGAGATCTGTCTATTCAGTTGCCTGTATGCTGTCAAATCTACTGAAAACTGCAGTTTCATTTCCCGTCTAACAGCCATGAGATTAAGAGTGTGATCGGAGAGTTTTTGTGTTCTTCTGCGGCGGGTCTTGTAAAACTTAGCTCCGACCGCATGGACAGTTTCCACGAGCTTGTCATTCATACGGTGATCGGCAATTGGTTGCGTGGTTGGAGGGTAGGCGGGCGTTGCGCGGCGGTTTGTTTTAATTTTACAAACGGCGGTCCGGTGGTGATTGGTCGCATGATTTATCGCATGACGTAGTCGCTCGCTCCTTAAGTAGAGAGCGGTTGCGTCATCGGTCTGTATAAAAGGCAGTTGTTTTGGCTCGCCGCTCACTTAGCGGTTAGCCACCGTCGAGTCTATATCACCTGAGGATGCCTCGTGTAGAGGCGAAACACGTGTCGTATTGTAGTCAGTGGTGTGTCTTGCCTAGTGTAGTGGTGTTGGGAGTAGTGGTGCTGGGATTAGTGGTGACGGGGATAGTGCACGCAATTGAAGGAGGGCGGGAGGTGCTCTTCATACTAGGTAAGACACATCATTTTATTTTATAACGCGGATATTTGCGAAGTAAAAATTTTTCTAAAAGCTTTTATATAATGGATTTCCGCAAAGTAACGCCTGATTCTATTAATTATATTAAAAAGGCTAGCACGGCCGACCAGGCAAGACTCCAAAAAATTTAAGTAATCGGGGGTGACAGCTTTTACTTACATTGGATTAAGATTCCATTAAGCGTTGTTTTTCAGGCAATCCTTCCTCCCTGAGATGTTACACGGGTGTCGTGAGAATTGCGAGCTTCCCAATCACCATATTATATTGAAATTTTACATACGTTGTGTAGTTTTATAGTCTGTCTGTGCGTGTGTGGGTGAGTTTTTAAAGGGTTACATTATACTAAAAGGTTAAAAAAAAGTATAAGGAAATAACTTAAATACTTTTTATTAACCTTTTAGTATAATGTAACCCTTTAAAAACTCACCTATCCATCTACCGCCCCTGGAGTTTAAGCGCGGTGAACTTTCATATGGAACTGTACCCGCACCTGATCGTCGCCGCGGGACACAAGAAGACTTTTTCTTGCTTATAGGCTTTAAAGCCATACAGCGAGACAACAAAGCCAGCGTTCTTGGTACTATAATGCGGGGAATACATACCACTTGCACAATAAACAAAACACACTAAAAATTAAATATACAGTCGTTGTACAGCGTTTTGTGCTACTTGGATATATTTGCAACTCGGAACCTAGAACACATAAACAGATACCTTGAGATGTAGTTCTGGATTCGGGATGATTAAATACATATTATATTAACTGTATTTGCGTCTCTGACATGCATTTTTAATGGAACATTAGCCTTTCACTAATATTTAATTATAACAAAGAATTGTTTTACATACGTAAACACATGGACAAACATTCAGACTCTAAACAATCATTTGTGGGACTTGGGACATAACTTGGAAATCCTTAGCCACTGCGCTAATGAGGTATCAAAAACAAATCTTTAATAACTGTGGTAATCTATCAAATTCTCGGTCATAAATTCCACGATGAGAAACATTCTAATAAGATCCGAACCTGTGGTCCTCAGTGCCGCAACTCAACGAAACAGCAGCATTAAGCTGCTATTTTACACTTGTATGCTGTGAGGGCCTGTCCTTCCCCGGTTAAACCGACTCATTCGTGTTACAACCATAATATACTGCAGGTATATGGCAGCACGTATAAATTTTTCCTTTACTTGTGCAGAAGATCTTGCTTCTTGCCAAATTTCATAATTCTAAATGAACAGAGTATATTGATAAGTTTGCAAGTATCAAAATGTTACATTAATAGTCATATGATTGCGCTTACTTGATACTTCATAGTTTCTGAAAAAATTGTCTTTACTGACGAACAGACGGACGAACGGACATACTAGTTTCTTTTTGAGATACAGAACCATATGAAGCTTCAAATAAAACACTATTTACTTTTACCAGTTAATATTTATTTATTATTTTTCATACTTTTCATACATATTTAAAAGTATATTTCAAGTTTAATTTCTAGTGACAATTAAACAAAAATGAACACTTAAACTCTTGCGGTATCTAGCGCAAAAAAAAGTAAACAATAACGTACTTAATAAAAAAATATATTTAAACTAAAATTACTTCTTTCCCTAACTTCTTGAATATACTTAATCTTATGGTGGATTCTCACAACATTACACATGCCTACAATATTTTACTAACGTTTAGACACAAAATGGAAAGTGGGTTTTCGAAAAACCTTGCTATCATAAGCACAAGATATATGTAAATAAATACATATTATATATTTTACAATACTATGTTTTACATTATCGTAATTTATACTACCAAGAAAATTCAGGCTCTTATTATCGTTAAGGCCTAACAGGTTTTGTGAAAATGTTAGCAAATTAGCGATTTGCTGCGACTTTATAAACAAAAATCCACAAATAAGTTTTATTTTACCTGAGTCCATATGAACAAAACATCGATGTCAGTCCATAAAAGTCGACTGCTTGCGTCCAACAGTGTGCATGCACCTAAAACCATGTTGTTGTGTATGGTTTTAGATGCATATGTGTGTGTGAGTGTTCTGACAATAAGTTTAGTATAGTTACGACTTACTTTCACCGTCATATGACATGTACGAGTGCATATATTCCGTCTATATTAATTTGTTGGCCCAAGTTTAAGAATCTCCCCTGAGGCGATCTCGGGAATATGATCAATCTGTCTTGGGTAAGTTTGCGTGTTTTTGTTTGAAAAATTTTGTATTGCATAATATATTTAAATAGTCGCAGCAAACCAATATTTATGCACCGTCAAGCTTAGTCATTTCAATATACTAAGTTTTAATAAAGACTCAATCTAAAGAAAACTTTTTCCTATGCTATTAAATACATATTCATTGCTTAGACAGCACGCAATATGCATTCGAATAACCGTTTCGAGTAACCGACAGTCCTTATTGGACACGCATAGCATTACAGGCATATATATGTAATAATATATGTTGTCATTATTTCTCCACCGTTTTAGGAGTTTATGGAATCTACATTAATAAAGCAGAATTAGCGATTTTTAGTTTTGAGGCAGTATGTTTCTTCCGCTGGCCGATTTGTTTCCTTTCTTTAGCCACCTGAAAAGATAAATGACACTCAATAGGTAATCATTGTTAGATATCGTACATTTGAAGAATACTTCACAACATACAGCCTGTGATAATGTACAAAAATTACTATTGGTTAAAGACATCAGGTAATATATAAGATGTATACGTATAAATTAATTCCTTCACAGAAATAATGTGAAAATTGGCTAAAACATTTGGGGTTTGGATTCTAGGTGGTCAAGACCTTATTCATCATCATTACAGCCCTTCACAAGTCCACTGCTGAACATAGGCCTCCCGCAAGGAATGCCACAAAGCACGGTCCGGAGCCACCGGCATCCATCGACTTCCTGCAGGTCTTACCAATATGAATGACTGATAAGGTCTTAATAATATTAAGACCTTATTAGTCATGCATAATTACAAAAGTTTATATTTAATAGTTTTTGATTTGTGGGTCAGTTGAAAATAGTGTGAAATGGTTTATGAACACTGCCAGTGCAGTTTCAATTCCAAACTTGGTTGACAATTGACATACTCCCATGTTAAAAGGTACGTCAATTTAACAAATGCCTAAAGCTGATCTCACTCCCTTTATTAATTCACTAAATAATAATGGAAAGAGACAGGTATAGATATAATTAATACTTAATACAACTAAGCAATAATTATAGATTATAAGTAAAATCGTAATGTGATATTTGAAGCATGACTGAACATACATAAGACCTTTAATTACGAGGGGTGATCCAAAAGTAATGATAATCGGTTACTTCAGTCCGCATAAAAATCCAAAAAAAATATTTTTTGCTTGCTTATATACTCATTACGTCAGCCTAAAAAAATCATATAAATAGATCACGATTTCCGGGAGATACATTCATTTGAATACGAACTGTCAAAGAGATAACATCAACATGGAGAAAAACGAAATTAGAGCTGTCATCTGTTTGAAAAAAATGTCTTCAAAAGACATACACAGTGACTTAGTGGAAACATTGAGGGACTCTGCTCCTCCATATTCTACAGTTGCACGCTGGGCCAAGGAGTTTAAACTGGGCAGAACATCCACTGAAGATGAACATCGCGAAGGACGCCCATCCACGCTGATCGGACGCTCACTGAAGACAACGTGAAAAAAGTCGAAGATGTTGTGTTGGCAGATCGAAGAGTGACCATCAGGCATGTAGCTGAGGTTACAGGGACCTCATATGGCAGCGTTCAAAGAATCCTTGCGAACGAGTTGCATATGAAAAAGGTCTCTGCGCGTTGGGTACCCAGAATGTTGATCCGACGAGCAAAAGAAAAATCGAGTTGACATTTCGAGGGTCAATCTCGAAAAGTTCCAAGCAGATCAAGAAAATTTTTTGTTCCGTTTTGTGACTATGGACGAGACCTGGATCCACCATTTTGATCTTGAAACGAAACAACAATCGATGACTTGGAAGCGAGCCTCCTCACCGACGCCAAAGAAATTCAAAGTTTCAAGTTCGGCGGGAAAGGTTATGGCATCTATTTTTTGGGACGCTCAAGGCATAATTATGGTGGAATATTTGGAAAAGGAAGCCACTATTACGGGCTCTTACTACGCAGACCAAATAAGAAGATTACGGGAGGCCATTAAGGAAAAAAGAAGCGGCAAACTGCGAGCTGGAGTGCTGTTTCACCAAGACAACGCACCGGTTCACAAAGCCGCAGTTGCGATGGCTGCCATTCAAGAAACGGGATTCAAACTGCTCAAACACCCTCCCTATTCGCCAGATCTAGCTCCTAGTGATTTCTACCTCTTTCCTCGGCTCAAGGAACGCCTCCGAGGCAAGAAATTCGAAGACGATAGCGAAGTAATGGCCGCTGTTGAAGCGTTTTGGGAGGGTCAAGACAAAGAATTTTTTTCTAAGGGAATCCTGGGTTTAGAAAAAAGATGGAATAAATGTATTGATTTGTTAGGAAACTATGTAGAAAAATAAATTATTATTTTAACTTTAATTACCGTGTTTTATTTTCATTATCATTACTTTTGGATCACCCCTCGTATTCCTATCAATGTAGGCAATTAAGTTGGCCACTTTTAGTCAAATATCTTAATAAATTCTACCAACTAAATTATTAATGTCACCTTACAATTAGTCACAAAAGAATTTAAAATTTATACACACCACTGATAGAACTTTCCTTTGAGCCAATAGCATGGCCATCAAATCCTCTGGCAAGCGTTCCAATGTAACTTCCAGTGAAGGCAATGCTTTCTTTAATGCAACCTCCTGTTTTAAAACATTCGCTGCAGATGACACTTTCAAGGTTGGTAATGTCTCAGGTGATATGGTGATATCTGATAGGGGCATCTAAAAATTATATACTTCATTGTGCCTACACATTTTTTTTGCAGGTAAATAGGAATTATTTATACACACTTTTACTTTTAATATGACTTCAATTATCGCAGAATTTTATTCAGGCAATTTATTAAAGCACAATAAAGATGTAAAATTTCCGGAAACCATGATTTTGTAGGCCCACATTTTTACTTAAATGTAGTCGATGTTCATTAGTATTTTTATTTTATTTATTTTTTTATAATAAGGGTGACAAGCAAACACACAGTCCAGGTGATCGTAAGTGGAAGCAGTGGCCTATAGACATCTACATCTATCCTCGTTTAAGAATAAATATGTCACCTCTGAGGACTAAGATGGTATGCCTCATTTCTAGTAAAAAGGATATCCGGTTCTCTACATAAAGCTGCTATTTCACAGTAGTATTCTGTGAGCATGTGGTCCTTCCCCAGTCGAGTCAACACATTTATTTGCTACAACATAATATTCCTGCAGCATGGCTCTAGCACTATTTTTTTTTTGCTTTTTACTAACAACATTATCAAGTTGTATCTATGAAGATGTGTAATCATTTTTTTGTGAGAACAAGTGCAGTACTAATGGCTATACTACACTTTGATCTCCAGATTATTTGTAGGTGAAATGTTTCTTTTTACATTTTCTGCACTTAAAACATAAGTATAGGAAGTATTTAGTGGTCTTTTTAGGGATTCGATCTACGCAGGCACCAATGAAATTATTTATTGCAATTATAAGTGGTTATTTACCACATACCTACACGTCTGAGAAATAAAAAAATACTTCAGATATGTGAAGTTCGCCAATACGTATTAGGGCGGCGTGGTGGAAAATTCTATGCACTAACTTCTAAAACCCTCTCAGGAATAAGGGAAGGCCTGTGACCAGGAGTGGGACATATATACAACATGTAACAAAAACCCTGTGGTTCCCGTTAAGTACGTTATCAGGGTCAGTATTCAAACCTATAGAAATAACTTTTTTTTTAAATTTGACCATATTTTTTTTTAATTTTAATAATTTTTTTTTAATTTTGTGTGGATTTATTACCTCTTACTGACACTATACGATGCTAAAGCTAAGTAAAGCGGGGTCTTTGACAACTGACTCTTACTCCCCAGACAATGCATTCATTATTGTTTATTTTTTTTATATTAACATTTTTTTTTAATAAAATTAAAAAAAAATGTTAGAGTTTAAAAAAAAAAGTTATTTCTATACGTTTGAATAATAATCCTAATAACGTACTTAACGGAAACCACAGGGTTTTTGTTACATATTGTATATGAACTCAATGTGTTTCTGTGTTTTTTATGTGTGTATAAATAAATAAAAATATTATAAAAGATTTA
This sequence comes from Parnassius glacialis, assembly GCA_033319125.1. Lineage (NCBI taxonomy): Eukaryota > Metazoa > Arthropoda > Insecta > Lepidoptera > Papilionidae > Parnassius > Parnassius glacialis. The sequence continues at coordinate 10,255,234 of JAVANC010000012.1, forward strand.
AATATAAATACCAAAATGCGTCCATTTGTTTGGGACACAAATGCACTCATCAAATGCTTTGGCAACCTTTCTATCGCAACTTCTAATAATGGCATTGGTGAGTTCTCTGTGATTTTTCGTCGCAACAACATTGCAACGGTAGTCATATTTAATGCAGGCAGAGACTGGAGTAATTTGTAGTCTTGTTTCTAAAATAAAGAACAAAATAAATTAAAAAAGCAGAAGTGCTGTATATAAATATTGCATTAACAAGAATAACAAAAACTTTCTATGAACAAAGCATACAATCGACATACAACATACAATGTATAAATAAAGTGAATAAAGGCAACAAAAGGACGATTTTGATATCCGACTCAAAGGATCAAAAATGTAAAAGTAATGAAAATATTCAGTTTAAACCCAATTTGTTAGGTTCAGTTAAAACATATGCAAACAAATTGATACAAAATTATTGACGAGAATAGAACAGTATAGAAATTGGTAAAGGGGAGGCAATTCAAAATAAGGAAGATGCACAATACTTTTTAAATACCATGCAAGTGTGTAGTGATCGAAACTATCGCCGGGAGACGTATTTTACGACGTACGTTTATTATACGTGTACGTTTATTATACGTATACGTACGTGTATATTACGTCGTACGACGACGGACTTTTATGACTGCCCTGTATATACTTAAAATAAATAATAAACATTGCTATATAGTAGGTGGGGAAACAACTTATATGACATTAAAGAAGTTAGTTAATTGTTAATATCAATATAATTTTATAATTTATGTTACTTATTATTAGTTATATTGTTGTAATAATTATTTTTTATTTAAAAAAAATGTAAAAGATAATGGTAATAATATATATATATATATATATATATATATATATATATATACTAGCTGACCAGGCAGACGTTGTTCTGCCCTTTCCGAATAACCATTTGCTTTCCCAAAAAAACTCCTGAAATTAGCAATAAAAAAATTGAGGGTCACTTATCGGGATAAAAACTATCCTATCTCTCAAGTTGGACCAAACTCCACACAGTCTGCAAAATTTTTTTGAAATCGGTTCTATCTGTTGAATACTTACAGCAACACGTGGTGGTTATACTACTAAATTGTAGCTTATATTAAACGTTTGTATTTTTAACATAGCGCCATCTATTATATATTTACTCAATCCAGTCAACAGATATCGTCATCTGACAGAATCGTTTGGAGCTAACAGATAATTGTGACTGTCAAATAATAGACAAATAATTTTCAATAAAATAATATTGTATTGCGACTATAAATTGAGATGTAAGCTATCCTATCTTTTAAGTTGGATCAAACTGCACATTGACCAAAAATTTCATTGAAATCAGTTCAGTAGTTTAGGAGTCCATCGCGGACAAACAACGTGACACGTACTTTTTATATATAAAGATATAAAGATATATATATATATATATATATATATATATATATATATATATATATATATATATATATATATATACAACGTGTCCTAAAATTCAACGATAAGCCAACACCGGAGGATAGACCTGCCGCGGACTAATCGGGGAAAAAAAGAAAAAAAAATATATCCCAATTATATTTTAAGTTATATAAAAAAATGAAATTCTTCAGAAATTGAGACCGTTTATGATATTTTTCACTACCATGACCACAAGTTTTTAAATATTTTTTTTCTTTTTTTTTTTATAGGCAACCTGAATAGTACTGCTATCTACCACAATTCTTAAAAACTCCAGAATAACTCTTGTTTTATCACGAAAATTAATGAAATTTATTTTATTCCCTAAATTTTTTGAAGACTTTTACTTTTAACTAAATTTAATTTATCGTGGTGTAAAAAAAAAGTATGAACACTAGTATGGCAAGTTTTTTTAAGAATTGACGCAACTAACCAACATTCCAAAATGGTATAATACTCTAGGAAAACAAGTTATAAAAAAATATGGGCCTATTATTTCTAAACAGGGGCCAAATGACGGTCGGGTGTAATAAAAGTATTAGTTCTTGAAAAATGTTTAATATTTAAAAAAAAATGGTACAAACAGTTTCACGTGTAATTTATTAAGTTATTAACATTATAGCAAATGTTCGAACTGTTTGATACCAGCATTAATACATGCACGACATCGCCTTAAAAATGATCGTTTTATTTGTCTTGCATATCTTCTGCTATTAATGTAATCAGCAGCCTGAGTGATATTTCGACGAAGCTCGTCCAATGTCACAATGGGTTTTGAGTAGACCCTGTTTTTAAGACAACCCCAATAGAAGAATGCTGCAAAGGCACAGTGAAGATCCCCACTTCCTAGACAAAATTCTATGGTCGGATGAAACAACGTGCAAGAAAGATGGGTATTTAAATCTTCACAACCTACATAGTTGGAGTAATGAAAATCCACACTTGATGAGACAAGACAAATCCCAATATCAATTCAAGGTTAACCTATGGACCGGCATATTAAATGGAAAAGTAATTGGGCCCTTTGAGTTACAAGGAAACTTAAATGGCAATAGTTATTTAAACTTTTTACAAAATTACTTGCAAGAATTGTTGAATGACGTGCCCTTAAGTGATCTTCAAAACATGTGGTTCCAAAATGATAATTGCCCAGCACATTATGCCCGTCCTGTGCGAGAATATTTAAATCAAGAGTATCCAGGGCGTTGGATCGGGCGACTTGGTCCTATCTTATGGCCACCCCGTTCACCCGATTTGAACCCTCTGGACTTCTTCTATTGGGGTTGTCTTAAAAACAGGGTCTACTCAAAACCCATTGTGACATTGGACGAGCTTCGTCGAAATATCACTCAGGCTGCTGATTACATTAATAGCAGAAGATATGCAAGACAAATAAAACGATCATTTTTAAGGCGATGTCGTGCATGTATTAATGCTGGTATCAAACAGTTCGAACATTTGCTATAATGTTAATAACTTAATAAATTACACGTGAAACTGTTTGTACCATTTTTTTTTAAATATTAAACATTTTTCAAGAACTAATACTTTTATTACACCCGACCGTCATTTGGCCCCTGTTTAGAAATAATAGGCCCATATTTTTTTATAACTTGTTTTCCTAGAGTATTATACCATTTTGGAATGTTGGTTAGTTGCGTCAATTCTTAAAAAAACTTGCCATACTAGTGTTCATACTTTTTTTTTTACACCACGATAAATTAAATTTAGTTAAAAGTAAAAGTCTTCAAAAAATTTAGGGAATAAAATAAATTTCATTAATTTTCGTGATAAAACAAGAGTTATTCTGGAGTTTTTAAGAATTGTGGTAGATAGCAGTACTATTCAGGTTGCCTATAAAAAAAAAAGAAAAAAAATATTTAAAAACTTGTGGTCATGGTAGTGAAAAATATCATAAACGGTCTCAATTTCTGAAGAATTTCATTTTTTTATATAACTTAAAATATAATTGGGATATATTTTTTTTTCTTTTTTTCCCCGATTAGTCCGCGGCAGGTCTATCCTCCGGTGTTGGCTTATCGTTGAATTTTAGGACACGTTGTATATATATATATATATATATATATATTTGATTACTAATTTGAACTGGCTAATACTCGGGGATCCACGGTATGTACCCTAATGTGAACAGTAATGATTAAAGGCAATACGAGCAGGGATGCGCGCGTACTGTACTGTTCGTATGTTGGGCGCTGGCAGAATAACAGCGTTGTAGGCAACTGCAACATTTATGCTGAGCTAGAGCCCATTCATTACTACATTATGTAATTCTTGTAATTTCTGTATGTACTCATTTTAACTTTATTGGTGGTAATGAATAAATGCTTTTTATTATTATTATTGTTTTGGGGTACCTATAAAGTTTTCTCATCTGGTTGGGCAATATAAATATATAATTGTAAATAGAGATGGTAAACGTACATAAATATCAATAAAATAAAATAAGTACATAAAAAATACATAAATATATAAAAACCCAACCAGATGGAAGCCCTCGGCAGAGGAGACCAGACGGCCGAGGGTTAGGGGGAAAGGGAAAGAAATCGGCGGACGATGCGGGCCGTATCGAGGAGCACCGCCTTCTGCATTTGAGCTTGGAGCGGTCCGTCACAGAGTCCCAGTCGCCTCAGATGACCCGAAAGGCTGACTGGAATTAACCCATTCGCAGAGACGACTACAGGTATAATTTCGGCCGGCAATCCACCCCACTGATACTTAGTCACACAGTACACTGATATTTAGTCAGCTTATCTGTTTCGGCTTTCACGAGGTTCTCGTCATAAGGAATGGTAATGTCGACCAAAAATATCCTTGACTGTGCCCAGTCCATCAGCACAATATCAGGCTTATTCGCAAGAATAGTCCTGTCTGTGATGATGGCCCGGTCCCAGTAGAGCCTGGCGCGGTCATTTTCGAGCACGGCTTCCGGCAAGTACTTATAATACGGCAGTTTCTGATCCACGAGACCGTATTTCAGAGCGAGCTCCTGGTGTAGAATCCTGGCTACTAAGTTGTGCCTGTGCAAATACTCAAGAGTTAGAAAGCGCCAAACAACCGGAGATGACATGCCTAGGTGACTCACCGGGATGGCGACAAGCTCGACAGACGTCAACGGCGCCATGATAATTGTTGGTCTTAATAACCTGACCCTGTATCGCACAGACAAAACCCTTGGTTTCCCCAAACAGGTCACCGAAATGTAGCCAGTGGAGGGAGGCGACTGTGTCTACGAAAGGCTCAGGTAGAGCCTTGTGAACCTCCCGTGGAGCTCCTTCTCCTTCCATACGGTCTCTCGGTCGGAAATGCCCTGTACTGCCGGGTCTTGCCATTGCTCGTTGGCTAAGGATAGAGGGGTAAGTCCTTTATCACAGGAAATAACGTCCCTATAATATGGATCATCCGCTCTCGTCAGAAAGTAATTACGGAGGTTGCACACTTCACGATTATGCATGGTAAGCGCGCTTAAAATGCCGCGCCCACCATGTTTCCGCGGCAAGTACAGCCTCATTATTAGCTTAAGCCAGCCTTATTATTATTATTCATTTGTTTATTAGGTATTCCAACAGTTATAATACAATATGTTTGAATAAAAAATAAACAAGTTCCAACATGTCTTAAACTAAGTGCAAAACTACTTATAGGGGAACACATCATGTGCTTAATAATAACAAGTTACTTACATGTAAAAGAAAAGAAAAATCATAAAAACCTATTTTAAGTTATTTTATAACAAATTACAGAAGATATTTTTTTTGTGATAAAGTCCCTGATCTGCTTACGAAAAAGTTTTAAAGAATCAAAATTAAGATCTACCGATGTGCTGCATTCATTGTAAAGTCTACTCAATCTAGGAACAGAAGAAAAATGACCAAGTTTAGTCAAGGTTCATAGGTTGAACAGGCTTTCTCGAAAGTCGAGAAGGTATTCTGAAGGATAAGGAATTTAGCAAAGGACAGTGTATTTTATTATTGAACAGCTTGTATACGAACATTAAATCTAAAATGTCACTTCTTGCTTCAAGTGGCAGTAAATTAAAAGCGAGAAGCCTACTTTTGTACAATTTAAGCGATCAACCTTTACATACAGAGAACTCTACGTGCCATACAAACCTTTTCTGAACCCTTTCCAAGCCTAACGTATGTGTTGCGAAATGGGGGCTCTAAACAACACTGCAGTATTCCATAATGCTACGCACAAAACTATTATAAAGAACTGGTCTTAACGGTCTTGAAAATATTTGTATTGCGTATGATGAAACCGAGCATTCCGGATGCCTTTTTTATAATATGGTCGAAATGTGTTATAAATGTAAGCTTCTTATCTAGCAGCACACCCAAATCACGAACATTGTCAACTTCTCGTAATTTGACACCATTGATTTAGTATGACGAATTTATAATATTTTGTTTGCGCGTGAATTTTATATGTGTACACTTTTTTGCATTGAGGACCATATTGTTTTTGTGACACCACCTCGCCAACTTATCCAAGTCAGCTTGCAGGAGATTCACATCATCCATGGAATCAATTTCACACAAAAGTTTAAGATCATTGGCATATACAAAAGATTTGACATCATTGACATATATGTTAAATAAGACAGGGCCGAGGTACGAGCCTTGTGGCACTCCTGATGATGTTTTGTAGATTTTAGATGAATAACCATTAACTACAATGAAGAATGACCTGTGAGTTAGGTAAGAACTGAACCATTCCAGCAAGGCATCATGCACACCTGAAAGCTTATGAAGAAGGAGACAATGAGATACTTTATCAAATGCCTTGCTAAAATCCGTGTAAATAACATCAATCTGTTTGTTCTTGTCCATAGACTTAGAATCAGTTCTTTGGTGAAGTACACATTGTTTGAAATTGTGTTACAAATTGTTTGAAATAGGGGTGTAATCAATGACTCCATAACTTCCTATTACATTTTCCCTATCAGATTTGTAAATTGGTACAACTTTAGCCACCTTCCAGAATTCGGGGAAAACTCCAGATTTGAGAGAAAAATAAAATATGTAGTGTAGTGGAGTGACTAAATTTGATGCACAATTAACCAAAAACATGGCCGGAATCTCGTCATATTCCGCCCCTTTTAACCTATCCAGCACACACACATAGACCTATACATGTGCGGGAAAGCAATTATGAGTAGAAAAGATCAATGGAACAAGCTAATACAAAACTACATATTGAATCAGTGCAAAAGCCTCACAAAAACATATATTTCTTCATTTGATTCCATTATGAGTCCCTCCCTTAAAATTACCAATTCACTATTTCATACTGTCTGATGTTGATAATGACAATTAATACTAGTTCAATAATATACTTACTACAACTGGGCCTTCTAAAGCAGCTATCACAGACTCTGGTAAGCGTTGAACGTTGACTTCTAAAGAAGGCATGAGTGCAACTTCCTTTCTCATCTTTATTTTAAAGTTATCACTTTAGATATAGCAATAGTCTGTCTTGTCACCAGAAGAACCTTAAAGCACAATGTCATATTTTAAAATAATTCTTTTAATCGTCTATCATAAGTATTGTCCTGAAAAATCATTCATTTTCGGTTTACTCTCAGAGCATATACAAAGAGAAGATATGCACGATAATAATATAAATAAGATATGCACTTAGGATTTTCGTTCTGCTCTCACCACACCCGCATTTCAGGTTATTATTCCTTTTTAAATTGAAAGAAAATGTAAAGATAAACTATTGTGTTTATCTGCAAAAATTACTCTAGTGAATTTTCTAAACCATAAATGTCCTTTTACTTGTACATCATTTTATTAATATATTTGTGTGCTCTTTACATTGCCCCTTGGCAATGGTTAAATTGCTTGAATAATAATTATTTACAACAGGAACATATTAAATAGAATGAGTACCTAATTCTGTGGGTGACAATAGTGATCATTCCATTAATCCTCTACACAAACTCTCATTTGGGTGTTAAATTTTAAACCTTTGCTAATACTTGATATACTTGATTACTTGATACTTGATTATAACCTTTTGTCATCATTACAGCCCAAAAGTATCAAAATTCCAACGCAGAACATAGGTCTCTCCTATAAATTACAATGCACGATCCTGAGGCACCTATTTCCCTCAACTCCCCGCTTGTTTCATCAGCTCTTCGTTACATCTTTTGGTGGGTTACACAACACTGTGCTTGCTATATGAACTCAGAACAAATTATATTTTATAACTACAATGTAACTGAACTATTCAAAGAATTATAAATTAGGTTAATTTACTACATTAGTATTCTTTAATTATCATAAATAATATAAGTGAATGAAGTCAAATGCACAGATGCCTATGACTTTTTTTTATAGCATAAAGCGTCTACCACACAAACGGCTGACAGTGCTGGCTAACCGCGAGCTGCGGCTCCAGCCGCTGCAACAACACACTACCACAGTCACAGTGGCGGCCTGAAGCTCTACTGCTCCATTCACTGTGGTGTCTGTGCAACGATCGGACATCAGTCAACATGGCTAACCGTGACGAAGTCTTATTACTTTTATTATATTCCACAATATTACCCCAGATATTGTTTATTGACTAAGATGGAATGCCTTGTTTCCAGTAAAAAGGGTCTCCAGACCTCTACACTCACCTACAAAACACAGCAGCTTTAAGTTATTTTATGCTGGTATTCTGTGATAGTGTGATCCTACCCCAGTTGAGCAGACCCATTCATGCTACAACTATACCACTAATATAGCTGCAACATGCTCTACCATGTTTTAAATGATTTGGAGTAACTGATTAATGTATTTAAGTATTACGATGATGAATTTTGCATTACATTATAACCACCTTCAATAGTTATGTTGATTTTCATGTATTTTTAAATCCTGTGATAAAATGTATCCATAGGTATAATATAAATATAAGATAAGGATAAAATCCATAGGACAAAATTACAATAATATTGTGTCCTATGGATTTTATCTTTATATAATTATCTAAATATTGCACTTTGACAATTTTTACAGATAAAACTATTAAATAGATTTTGACGATTAATAACAAGCATAGTATATCAATTGCAGATCATTTGAGTGGTGTGGCACGGAACCAGACCAGCCCAATGATATTTTTAAAAATAAAAAAAATCATGCATAGTGTCGTGGAACACTCAGTTGGAATGAAGTTCCTTTTGTAGTATATTATTATTGATAAACATATTATACTATTGATTAACAAATACAAATAAATGAATTAGTTACTAAAATGTACTAAAATTAAGCACGAGGGATATAGATATTATTCCATCTCACTCACACTACAGAAAGAGGAGTCGTGACGGAAAAATCTTACTTTTTCTCGCCTAACCCCCATCGGCCAAATTCATACCGTGCGATAAGGAACTTCGTTCCAAAATTTAAAAAAATATTTTTGACCCACGCTGAAAATTTAATAAAGAATAAAAATAAACGACACGAGCTATATAACTGAATGGGTTAAATCCATGCTCAAAATGTGTCGCCAGGTCTTGGACTATATAGGTGTGATGCAATGGTGAATATCCACTGTTTAGTAATATTCTTGTAACAATACTTTACTACATAAATAAAACAATTGGTCATAGTTTACCTTTGACTTTACAAATAAAATTAAATGACAACTTACTTTTACGGGAAATGTTTATGTTGAAGTTATGTACGCACGCTCGTACTTCTTATTATTAGTTTGTGAAAGAGTGATACCTAATCAATTTAAAAAGGAACGGTGGTTTATCTTGCTGGCGAAAATACAAAAGTATGGGCGTAAAACAATAATAATTATAGCGCTACTATATAGTTTGTAAATGCGTACTTGAGAATTAAAATAAGATTTTCTTAGACAATTACAATTTCAACTTTTTTTAAGTGAAGTGAAACCACAGATTTTGTTATTAATATTTTTGGTTTGGATGCCTGTTCTTTAAGCTATGCCTTCATTTATCTCAGCATCAAGCAAAGACTTTTTTTATAGGATAGGGTGACAAACGAGCACAAAGTCCACCTGATGGTAAGTGGTTTCTGTGGCCCATAGATAACTACATCTATCCTCGTTTGCGAATCAAAATGCAGATGCGTTGTCACCCGTGAGGACTAAGATGGAATGCCTCTTTTCCAGTAAAAAGGGTCTCCGGTTCTCTACACTCACCATACGAAACACAGCAGTGTTAAGCTGCTATTTTACGCTGGTATTCTGTGAGAGCGTGGTCCTTCCCCGGTCGAGCCGACCCCTTCGTGCTACAAATATACTACTAATATAGCTGCAGCATGACATTGTTAACACCACAGTCACTCACAGAACAAGTAACTATTTTGGAAAAAAAGTTACTTGTTAAAAATAATCACTATTACACTCTAAAAAATTACTTTGTACTAAAAGTTTATAGTATAGATTCCATAGTATTGATACACACAATGCTCGATGCCCGATTCATGCTTGATGGCCGACGACATTGTGCCGAGGGCTTAAATAGCGTGGTTCATCGCCTACAGCGTAGGCCTGGGTCGTATCGCGTTTTCTGAGAATCGTATCTAAATCAGATTTCGAGTTTCAATATCTGATATCAAAACTATATATTTCAATATCTATATATTCTGCGTACACTTGTTTATATTTTCTACTCCGATACGCTGTTGAAATCTGATAAGAGGATTTTATAGTTACTCTTACCTATTCGATGCGAATCAGTATTGTAGATATATTATAGTAAATTTACCCGTATATTATGTTATCTTATTGGAGCTAATGGAAATATATTTGTAGTTTTAACTTTATTATTTTAAAGTTTTGAACTAGTTATTTATTTACAACACTAGATACTCAATTAAAATAAGTCAATAAAATATATAATATAAAATAGTAGGTATTTACAGTGTCTTTATTATTTATTTACATCACAAATTGCATTTAAAAGGATAGAAATTGCAATTTTCTCCTTCCGCTACATTTATTCTGGCAGATCTGTTAGAACTAAAAATAAATTGAAAATTCTATATAAAGTAATGTTATAAAATGCACTCGATTTTAGACTTTAAAAAACAATCAGATTTGATATTTATCATTATTAGGCAACATAAGTAAAACTTTAAATTCTTACATCTATGATTAAAGTTAATGAAATAACTTTGTAACGTAACGATGTCATAAAAATAGTTCGTAAAGTTATCATAATTAGTTTCTAAATCATATACTATTGGGTTACTCGCGACGCGACTGGGAAGAAATTGCCGTACCGCTCCTGTATTTGTCTCGGCCGGAAGTATTTAAATAACGATGGTTAATATATCTTTTAATTGTTAAAATAAACAGTTAAAAAAATTGCAAATTTATTAAATAAATAAAATAAGCGATAAGGAATAAAATTATTATATTCCAGTCCATTCAAAATCATTCACGATCTATTTCTTACCTAGCCGTATTTGTGCCATCTAGCGTCTTCTTTACGTTACAGCTTGAGAGTCAATCAATTTTCGTTCGATAAAATGACTTTACCCATAGAATGGAGTAGATGGCGGTTTACAGAGCAATTTTATGATTTATTACATTAACATTCACATGTTTAAAAATAAGGATTGTAACAATTATTTGCTAAATATATATACTTAAAGTCAAACTTATATCCAATATTTTATGCTGAACTTGTTTTTGACGAAATGATATTTTTAACACTTAGCTGTAACGCTATTGACTGAATTCATTAGTGGTTGATGTTAATTTTATGTACTTTGTTGTTACGATATTGGCTCAAATATTGGTTAATAGATAGTAATTTAAACAAAAGGGCGCCAGTTTAATATTATTTTGTTTAGTTTAAATTTTCATCAAAATATTACAAGGGATTTATATAAAAACTTTAAAAAATAATTACTAGGGAAGTTAATTAAGATTTAGTAAAATTGTTTTTTTTTTGTTATTTAGTGTACTCTAGACTCCATAGTACAAATAAAAAGATTTTAGTAAGACTTTAATTTTCTGCCATGTCTAATCTAATACCCATATCGCTCGCACTCTGTCACACACGGCGAATCTAGCCACCGACCGATTCGAAACTATTTTGGCATCGCGGCGGTACGCAAATATCAGATTTTGTAATACATAGTTTTCGAGCGAACCGGTATAATATCTATATCGCTCGCGCTCCGTCGCATACGGCGAATCTAGCCACCGACCGATGCGGAGCGATATAGGCATCGCGGCGGTACGCAAATATCAGATTTTGTAATATATAGTTTTGAAACGAACCAGTAAGCGGTTTTTAGATATTGTACCAATATATAGATTTCGTATCAGTATACGGTTTGCATCGCCCACCTCTACTACAGCGTTAATCGTAGAGAAGAGGTACTAGTAATAGCTGCGCGGATCAATAGATCTGCGAGATTAAGTTGCACTTGCTCCGGTCAGTCCATGAATGAGTGACCATTTTCTTAACATACTCAGACACTTGATGCACTTTACTTTGTTAAGATCACTATATTTTTTTAAATTCATACAGCTAAAATGATAATTAGTTTATTATTACTTTATACTTTTCAGGGACAGATGAAAGAATATAAACATGAAGCATGATGAAGCCTCAAAGACATATTGGCAAACATTACAACAATATTTACTTTTTCGCGGGAATTTTTTTGATATATTGTTAAAATAAATAGGTAGATACTTAACTATCATCATCATCATTACAGCCCTTCACAAGTCCACTGCTGAACATAGGCCTCTCCCAAGGAATGGCACAAAGAACGGCCCTGAGCCACACGTTTCCATCGATTTCCTGCATGTCTTACCAGGTCATCACTCCATCTAGTGGAGGGAAGCCCTACACTTCATCTGCTGGGACGAGGCCACCACTCAAGAACCTTTTTTCCCCATCGGTTATCGGTTTTTCGAGCTATATGACCGGCCCATTGCCACTTCAGCTCACTAAATCGTTAGGTTATGTCAGTCACTCTGGTTCTACTGCGGATGTCCTCATTTCTAAGTTTATCACGCAGAAAAACTCCGAGCATAGCCCTCTCCATAGCTCGCTGAGCGACCTTGAGCTTCCTCATCCGGCCAGAAGGACCACGTCTCAGTTCCATAGGCAACACGCACTGATTGTACAGTCTCGTTTCCAAGTTTTGAGATATACCTGACGAGAAGATGAGTCGTAATTTTCCAGCTTAGTTGAATCCGACGATTGACGTCTCGGTCGAAGTTGGACTTACCTAGTTGGACTATTTACCCCAGGTAAACATACTCGTCAACAACTTCGAGCTTAGTGCTTCTAACAAATACCAGCATAGGTGTGACATGGACGTTATACATGCAGTAGCGAAGCTCTCATACAAGCCGAGAAGACCGGCTTGCTCTATTAATAATATCAACTAATAAAATAACTCGTAAACTGTTTCAAAGCGCTCCTTTGTTCTACACAGGTCGTGACCTCGTAGCCTTATTATGTAACGTCAACACTTGGCAGATTGCTGTAGTGCGCGATACTGCTTTCATAAAAAAGAAGTTGAGTTGAGCAATTAGTCGTCTCTCTCGCACGCGTGGGCTTTTTACCGGGCTTTCGAGAAGACGATCGCCCCCTTTCTAACTTGTGACAAAATGTTCTATAATGAAATATAACTACGATTGTTTATATAGCAATCTGTATGGAGATCAGAAGCCAGGCTTTCAGTGTGAAGTTGTCGAGCGTGGGACGTGCGTTTGCAAAGTTTACTTCACAACTTCACATTCCAATGTTTACTGTGTGTGCAACATTGAGTTGGAAATGTATACTTTTTATAGATTTTTAGTGAAAATGGAGAATAATAATGTTTCTTGTGATGAATTTCCAACGCATCTGCATTTTGATTCGCAAGCGAGGATAGTTGTAAATGTCTATGGGCCGCAGCAACCACTTACTATCAGGTGGACTGTGTGCTCGTTTGTCACCCTTATCTTATATAAAAAAAAAGTTAATTTAATTATTATTTATAAAAAAAAATTAAGTTAAAGTGCTGATCGGCGAGGAAAAGGTAAAATCGAAAAAGAGAAAGGGTAAATTTTCATAAAACTGCTAAAAACAACAAAAAAATATCTTGGGCTTGCCCTAGTTTCGAGCCCTGGCTTCGCCACTGTATACATGATCTTTGTTTTGTCCATGTTCATCTTAAGACCTATCCGTTGGGAGGCACTACTAAGGTCGTTGAACATAGTGCTTAGGTCCTCCAGCGATTCTGTCATAAGGACAATATCGTCGGCAAATCGAAGGTGAGTGATGTACTCGCCGTTGATGTTAATACCGTATCCTTTCCAGTCCAGAAGCTTGAAAACGTCTTCCAATGCAGCGGTGAAGAGTTTCGGGGATATAACGTCAACCTGTCTTTCACCTCTCTGCAGTTAAAGTCAACTAAGTATATACCTATTTATATTTTATATGTATATTTTATAAAATATTTTGATGGGAAAATAAGAAACGGGGACACGGAGTACATAGTTGAGTCAATCCTTAGCGTACATGTAAAATATTTTGTATAAAAATATATTTACCAAATTCATGCAAATTATCAACAACGTGACTTTTTTCTTTACAAAATAATTGAAAACATTCTATATTTTAAACAGTATATAACACAGTTGTAAACAGTTTCGAGAATTTACCTTTGAATGTGCAATGATCAGGATTATTTCTATTATTAACATTACAGTCACTTACAAAACAAGTAACCATTTTGGAAAAAAGTTACTTGCTAAAAATAACCACTATTACACTCTAAAAAGTTACAAAATATCTTGGAGTTATTTCTTGCGTGCCGATTTGTCATTAAAAATCGGTTACAGAGTCATGAGATTTGATATCCTTTTCTATCTTGCATTTTTGCCATAAGGAATTTTCTTCTCCCTTGCACACTATGTTGCTCTATACGCCAGTATATTCTAAGTCTATGTTATATTTTAAGTCTATGGTATCGAGTGATAATAATCCTTTATTTATATTTTGCGTCACATTGCGCAGCCTTTGAGAAATTTTGACGGCCACTTCCTATATCACACACTATGAGAATACTACCGTTACCATTACAGACCATCAGTCCACTGCTGAACATAGGCCTTCCCATAGATTGCCACATAGGGAGGATATTTGTCATAATTTCCATGCTTGGCAAGCGTCTTACGACACCCACGGGATCATACAGGGTAATGGATATTCTTACACCGCCAATACATGGTCAAAGAGGATACTGCGTATTCGTATAAAGATATGCTGTGGCCACAACATTGTCACGATAAGGTGTAGAATATGCGTTGTTTCTGGACGTCATGGCAAGCAAATCATCATATTGCAAATCGTTCTAGGTGTGCAGAGTTTAGCCTTGTTTTGTTAGTTATGAATAGATCTTACCAACGGACTTGATGGTGTACTTCGATGACTGCTACTGGAACTCTTTTTTTTTATAGAATAGACGAATGAAATTACAATTTACAATTTTTTTATTCTTTTACGATCTTATGAGTCATGCAATTTGGGATTTTCCAAGCTTTTTTTTAAATTGAAATTTGGCATAAAATTATCAGAAAATTGGAAGTATAGTACTAGCATCGATATATATATATATATATATATATATATATATATATATATACATATATGTGTACTACGCACTAGATTTCGCATTCCGAACATTGACTATGTTCAACTGAACTATACTGAAATCCGTACACTAAACTAAATATTGCGTAAATTGAAGATTTGTGAATTCCATAAGATACTTATTATTACAATTTATTTAGAAATATGTTTGTTTAGATTAAAATACGAGTATTTTGTATTAAATTCTTATATTTATTTTATTATCTTATTTTAATTAAATTTCTTCGCGCATGCATGACTCTAATATCTCCCGCACATGCGCGAAGACATAGAGTAGCGTACAATTTTTGCTTGGAATAGGTCCTCTAGGTTTTTTTTTATAGAATAAGGGTGACAAACGAGCACACAGTCCACCTGATGGTAAGTGGTTGCTGCGGCCCATAGACATCTACATCTATCCTCTATTACAAATCAAAATGTAGATGCGTTGTCACCCGTGAGGACTAAGATGGAATGCCTCATTTCCAGTAAAAAGGGCCTCCGGCCACCTGCACTCACCAAGCGAAACGCAGAGGTAAACCTCTACTTCACGCTGGTTTTCTGTGAGGTCGTGGTACCACCCCGGTACGAGCCGGCCCATCCGTGCGACAGCAAAAACTGCCGCGTGGCTCTACCACTGTTGTTAGTACGTAGTCATTGTGTTATATGTACTAGTACATATAACTCAATGAGTAATAGTTATAAGGTTTTTTAGTGAAAACTTGTGTATAATTAAACTACTTTAAAAATTTGCGTATAATCATGTTATACGTAATTTTTTAAATGCGCTTAAGGCATGCACTATTGGATTTACTAATATTTATATTTTTTTGTTAGTTTGTTCTTAGCGTTAGCGACTGTCATTTATGATAACAATATAAAATTGCAGAAACGTTTCTTTTTTGTCTTTACTTTTAGCAAAGATGTTTTATAGGTCCAGATACTGTGTACGTGCGCCTAAAACGCTTCCATTTCAATGGCGCCAATATTGGCGTATTCGTTCGATCGTTCCGCCATTACGCCAGCGACGTTTACTGCGAACGTACATCACGCACCAGTGTTTTATAATTTCGCAAAATGACTGTTTGTGCTGTGAAATCATTTAAAAATTACTCTTGGAAAAAAGATAAGGATAAGAACATACTACATACTATACAATTTTATGGTGTATTTCTTTGTAAAAGAATACGAAAGCTAAATGTCAATACAAGTAATAATACTGCGCAATAATATTCGAGTGTTGCCCAGTCTATGAAATGTTTTTACCATTTTTTAATGTCATGATCAACCGCAAAGTTTATCTGTATAGGGGTTTTAAACACTCTAATTTTACAGATTTTACCCAACCTATAGAGTTAAACCGTTTTAAGGGTTAGGGTTGAACTACATCTGGCAGCATGAAATTGCACTTTCCTGTGCTTCTATCCTTTTTGGTCACTCAGAACCGTTATTTACTAGAGCGAGAAAGAGAGCGTGAGTATATAGTTCCACCCTCAAAAAGCCGATTGTAAATCGGTTTTAAAAGTTTATCTATCATTCTTGACAATCCATACTAATATAATATTATAAATGTGTTACGCTTAACCAAATTTACTTTTTTTCGTCATTTTACTGAAGATTGAAAAATAATTTAAGGTCTTCGTAAAAAGCGGCAATATCTTGTGTTATACAGTACAAAAGTGAAGTACTCTGTATATATTTAGTAATAATAGATTATAAATATATGTTACATACATAAATATCTACTGTGCTTTTTTATTTATTTTAACTGTTACATTAATTATAGGTTTTATTACATATCTTCAATATTTTAGTGCGATGTTCGTACCTACATAAAACACACATAAGCAACCATATCCCCATACACACACGCACACAAATGCACACGCCATGCACACACATTTTATACTCTTAGAATCAATAGGTATGTCAATATGAATGAAATATAAAATCTCCCACATTTTTTGGGTAATCGATTCGCACTGTTATTACCGAAGTCACGGAAACTAATGCAGCCATGGTGCGTAAGATATGCGCGTCACGTGGTACTCACGCACACATGAATCAAAGACTGTCTTCACTATGAACGTTGCGGTGTGTTAGCAACTCGATATCTGGACCTATAAAACATTTTTTTTTATAGGTCCAGATATCGACTTTTAGTTATTAAACACATCATCATTAAATAAAATATTTTATATTAAGCGATTAGAAGCCATATTTTATTATAAATGAAAAATGTTAGTTGATAATTCGCAAGTTCCTTAATCTATCTTTAATTCGTTTTCTTGCCTCTTCTGCTATTGGTCTCTGGGGCAAAGAAGGTGGACCCACTTTAATACCAGAAACAATCTCCATACCGGCTTTCATTATAGGCACCCATGCGCCTGAAATAAAAAAAAATATTTATAACATAAGTACATAAAATTTATTATTTTGTCTGACTGTTAATTAAAATAATAAAATTGTTATTAAAAGTACACAGATTAAACACAGGAAATTCTGACACCAATTACTTTTTTGTAAAATCGCAAACGGTTTTAGGTTATGAAGAATAACGAATTGAAAAGCAGGAGAAAACTATATAGACTTCTTCTGTCGTCCTGTATTAGGCCTATTTTTTTTTGTAGGAATGGCTTCTTTTAAATATGTGCTTGTACCTTCAGAGAGGTCTCAATATATCCCTGGTTGTAGGAAATTAAGATACATACAATAGGCTTATACATTTTAAAGTTGAGATTTTATCAATATAATATTTTGTTAAGTTGTTCAACTGTTTATGCAACATGATTGCTTATTAATGAAATAAATTTAGTATGCAAATAATCCAATTTACGGCATTTTTCTCAAGGAAGCCGTAAAATTAACCTCGGTTACACTTTATTAACTGCGCAAAAATTTCTGAACGTGACTTGTGGTAGATGTAAAAAAAGCTATATTATTGAAGTGAATATAAATTATTCCCTTCAATGTTCATGTTTTGGACTATACCTTCAACGGTATGAGCTTCGATCGCCAAACTCAACTTTTCCTGCAAAGCCCTTGCTTTTGCGACGTCATTTTTCTCCACAGCGTCCAGTATGTCTTGAGCTAAGCGAGGAAACAGGTTCCAAGTTGTACCAATGCTGGATTTTATTCCTAGAAGGGCTGCGGGCGCCAGCAGCTAAAGCATAATAAATTAGTTTTTTTTAAAGTGACATTCATTCGTAATTTAGTGACGGCAATGTGAGAATTTTCTAAAGTTTTCAGAATTAAATGATGATAATTACATTACATTGCAAATATTCGTATCGTATGTCTTAAAGACTAATAGTACAATTCGCGGCACGTAAGTCTAGCGCTGAAGGAAACGTGGAGGGGAGGCTCACGATTGAATTCCACGAATGCGACTGGAGTGACAATAGCGCGTGCGTATGATACGCAAGAGCCAATCAGCGCGACTTATGCGCAATATCGGTCACCGCTAGACTGTCGTGCCGCTACTTATAGTTAGTCACAGAGTAACTAGTAGATAAGTTAGTGAGGTATGAATTTTGATATGAGTCTTGACAGTCACACGGTACATAAACGAGCCCATTTATAATTCCAACTTTATATGCTACACATGTATCAATTAGCAATTAATATAAATCTCGGGTAAACATAATAAAAACAAAATTATCTTACGGTATCAGCACCCAGAAACATTTCCTGGTCATCTTTAAGTGCCCGCAATACTTGGGCGCCTTCGCTCAAGTCGTTTGACGTGAATTTGATACCTTTGAAGTTGGGAATACGGGCCGTGGCTGCAGTCACAAATGCTGGCATGTTAACTGAATAAAGAAATTAAAATAAAATGGTATATTGTACATAACCTTTATTGAAATACTTATAATCAGAGTTTTTTTTTTGGTTAGAAAAATCTCAGTCTATAAGAATTGGCAAGCCTAATTTATGTAAAAATATGTTTTAAAATGCAATTACTTGAGCCAAGTATAATGGGCAAAGGAGATAACAGAATGGACTTCTAGATTCCAAAGAAAAAAAGGAAGGCAATGAAAACGATGGTCTGATGACTTGAAAAATATAGCGGGCCCATATTGATATCGCAGATAAAATAAGAGAAGAGAGAAAAATGCTGGATGAGGCCTTTGTGTCGCAAACCAGCACACGGCTCACCCTTAGACCATTCAACCAATCTTTTTAGGTTAAATGATTTAAGGGTTCACCTGATGGTAAGTGACTACCGCCGCCCATGAACAACCGCAACACCAGGAGAATTATTTTAATACCTTGTAAAAATTGTTGGCAATAAAGGCTATTAAAAAATGTTTTAAAATAAGTTGCTGACGAGTTTTAAAAGCCCTGCTTACGGCGTAATAGACTTCATCACCATGATTCGAAATTTAAAGTCGCGGGGCGGGCGATTCGTATAGAATCGTATCGATGTACAGCCGCCTCGCGTTCTATCAATTGTTTAATATCCGTCTGACATCTGTTCTGTCATACCAACAAATCAAAAAAATTGGCAAAATTAATTTCTAAAGGGCTCAATCAGAGCTAAAGTTACCACATATAATATGGTCAATTTTAGCAAATTAAAAATTAAATATAACATACTCACTTTCTACTTTACTCATGCTAGGTATGTGGTAATAGAGAACAGGAAGGTTGGGAGCAGCCTTTGCCACCAGCTCCACGTAAGATACCAGCTCGTTAACATTTTGCGGTCTGAAGTACAACTCTGGGAGTGTCAGAAGCGAATCGGCGCCCGCCTTCTCGCAATACGACGCCTATAACATAAATATGGACAACTGCTTTATTGTATTTGAAAAACCACTAACTGAAAAGGTATTCGCGAATGCTAAGCACAAGTTGCATTTTAAAACCTAATCAAGCCTATATATCAATACGATAAAAAACACTGAGATCAACCAATCTATTTACAAAGTATCGTGATTATGGGAAATTCGCTTTTAAGAGGTCTTTAAAAACGTTAAACGTTTTGTGTGTGTTGTGGCATAATTTTTTTTCACTATTATAAAAGCCAGTGCTTCACTATCATCCCTCCTTATATTAAGTGGTGATGTAGCCGAAAATACAATACAATTATACATGTTGCAAGATGGGAAAAAAAGCTTTATTATTTTTATACGCGCCGAAAGAGAGAAATAAACTGTCTTTACCAAATCTATTACATCAGCTAATGGTGCTCCACCTACTTGCACCTGAATGTGCAATCCAGTGGTTTTGGCAGTTTTTACCCAAGCGTCCACAACCTTTTTCCTGTCCGCGACGTTTAGGGACATGTGCTCCCCCGTTGTTCCTCCCACTGCGAAAGTAATTAAATTTTAACGTTCTCTTGCAAATAAAAAAATATGTAATACAGCTAAGCTAAGCAGTTATAGCTGCATTAAAAATTGATTGGCACGACTGGGAAGTACCAGTTCCGCACAGAATATCAGCGTAAAACAGCAGCATAATGCTGTTGTGTTTCGTATGGTGGCCGAGAACCGCAGGCCTAATATTAGTATATTGATTTTTAAAAAAGGATCGATGTAGATTTGTACGAGTCATATCATTCACTTACTATCAGGTAGACTGTGTTCGTTTGTGTTTGTGTTGGTTCCTACGGCGTCACGGTTTTAATTTGGAAACCCTGAAGTCATTTTAGCAGGGCTTAGGAATGCGCTAGTGTTGTGACCTAATTGGTAATTAATTAGTGATATGTCGATAAACTGTCTAAATAATATGTAATAATATGTATAATAAACTAAATATGTCGATAGTGTATGTCACAAGAATATCACAAAGAAATTGTCTTTTTTGGGGCTTCTATGGTTCTTACAGCGCCACGATTTGAAGGCGGATTCGTATAGATCTCGACACCGAAAAATAAGAATACGTTTTTCGATACCTTGCTTAGTTTCCGAGATATCGGAATATCTCAAAAATCGAACACTAAAACACGCCCCGACTCTACGTAGTCTTGTCTGCCCTATCCCTAGGGTGTTGTTGTAAAGCCGTAAGCACGGAGGAAGAGCAGTCCCCGCCCGCTGTAGCAAATATCAGGCAGTGTACGAGCTACCCTATATAGTATATTATCTAAGGTGCGAGCCGTAGCGGATAGAGGCTGGGGTTAAATCAAAGCTGCGGAGGTGATTTGCTACGCAAGGGCGATGGGGCTGCACATCCCGCAGCGCTGAAGCTGTTGAAGAAGTAACTTTGGGTCAATATTCATGAGTAAAAAAAAAGTAATTTTTGTGTATCGATATCTCGGAAATTACGCGAGACATCGAAAAATGTTATTCTTACTTTTCAACGTAGCTCGTCGAGGTCTATTCGATTTTATAACCGTAAGTAGGTACTTAGTTACTATTCTTCCTCTGTCTGATAGACAACTAATACAACAAAAATAAGTAAGTAGGTATCTTATCGTCAAGTAAAAATTATATGCTATAATAAGTGACTCGCTTACGTGACGCGTGAACCTCGTGCGGTGTTAGCCTCGACTGGCGCATTGAGAAATACTTCGAGATTGTGTTTAAGTGTGCGTACGGCGCCTCATAGATACTATGGTGCACACATACAAGCCGCGCGCAGTGCGTTTGTATGAAGATAACGTACTTCCCATCTCTTTATACTATGACATTATCACAACGCTTGCGAGTGAGGTTGATATTTGGAAAAAAAAGGTCTCTTAAGCTTCGGTCACACACAGCGAATATTCGCTGCGAGTGTATTCGCTGCGAATATTACTCGCAACGACAATTCACTGCCTGCCTGACACACGGCGAGTACTACACGAGAATTATCTATAATATGTATCTTTTATATTCTTAAATTTACTTTTCAATTGCTCTTGGGTTGCTAATTCGAATCCCAACTCAATTTATTCGTTAAACAATGATGGGGGTTTTACTTTGCGTTTTTTTTAATTACTGTTATTTGTGTCAAATAGCTCCCCATTTTTTCTATACACGCCCAAGAAACGAATTATATCGTAAATTTTCAATTTTAGAGAGTCGTTTATCGGTTAACTCGTTTGATTGACCTACACACATATCTTGCAGCAACGAAACGGCCTATGCACAGGCGTGTAGTCTAGAGCGGAATGGCTACTCGCAGCGAGTACCCTGTCACACACAGCGAATTCTCGCAGCGAGTGCTCATTCACAGAGAGTAAAATTGAACATGATCAAATCAATTCGCAGCGAATTTAACTCGTGGCGAATGAATCTAACCGCAGCGAATAGCCTGTCAGACAGCGAATTCTCGCTGCGAGTGCCTAATATCATCATTCATGTCATAACTCTAATAAAATGTTCAGAAAACACTGAGATCTTATAGGAAAGAATATTTTTTTAAAGTAGTGATTTTTACTTACCAAGAACTGATTTAATTCCAGCCTTTGTGAGGTAATCGGCGTAAGCAGGAATTACTTCATAATTAATTGTATAGTCGTCGTTCAGTGGTGTGAAAACGGGAGGCATTAAGCCACGAGCTTTAAAGACAACCTGTATAAATAAATAAAAAACTTTATACCTTAATATATTACTATTATTACTATAAGTGATTAAATGCAACCAGTCCTTAAATCTTTTCCCGTCTAAACTTCACTTTTCTTAAAATATAAACTTATTTATTTCATATTCAGATTTCGAGAAAAAAATATTATGATCACTATTTGCTCATTGAAAAATGCTTTAAGTATTTGATGCACTAGCAAAGACACTATTAATTTTGAATATAAACAATGCAAATTAACATCTCACAAGCGCAAAAACATAATTTAATAAAATATAAAGTCGCTTATGTACCATTTTTGTTATTTAATTATTGCAATAAATGCTAAGAGACGTCAACAAAGCGACGTTCTTCGTTTATTTATCGCGCGGTATCAACATGGATACAACGTTTTCTTCTTATCTCACACATATTTCACGGTTATCAATTATTTAGAATAAAACAAAAACATGTTAAGCTACAACAAATAATATCTGTTGTAGCATAACATGTTTTAGTTTCTGTTGTCATGTACATATTATGTACTATGAAACTAGATCAAAGTATAGCGTTCACTTTCAGTATAAATAAAGGTTTTTACGTGGTGGAACCATGCTGCAGCTATATTAGTAGTATAGTTGTAGCACGAATGGGTCGGCTCGACCGAGAAAGAACCACGCTCTCACAGAATACCAGCGTAAAATAGCAGCTTAATGCTGCTGTGTTTTGTATGGTGAGTGTAGAGAACCGGAGACCCTTTTTACTGGAAATGAGGCATTCCATCTTAGTCCTCACTGGTGACAACGCATCTGCATTTTGATTTGTAAAAGAGAATAGATGTAGATGTCTATGGGCTGCAGCAACCACTTACCATCAGGTGTACTGTGTGCTCATTTGTCACCCTTATCATATAAAAAAATAAGGGTACTCTGTGGTGTTCACTACTTATTTCCTCCTGCCATGATAGAAATATTATTTTATTTTAAATGACGCTTCATTTTAATAGTCGCTAGTAATTCATTTATTTGTATTTGTTAATCAATAATATAATACCTACGTTTATCAATTATAATATACTACTAAATGAACTTCGTTTCAACCCAGTGTTCCACAACACTCACGCATGTTTTTTAATAATTAATTTTATTTATGTAGTTGTCGAGGTTTTGTGTCGGTTAGTGACGCAACTGTTCGTCACTAGTTGGAGACGGGGGGAAAAGCGGAACTGCAGGGAGTTCTATTTGGAGCTTTAGAGTCGAACGGCTTACTTAATCAGTCTATACTCAAATTTATGTTACTATATTTCTATATTACCTTTAAGTCGTCAAATATTTATTTATTTATTTATTTATATATCCAACTTATATCTAACATTACAGGTTTCTACCCAATGCGATAGATAAAGCAATAAATATAAAATAAAGATCTTAAAAATATGAAGCCGTAAAAGTAGTGTAGGAGATAGAGCGCAGAAAATAAAAAGAAGTGAGGGTAGAATACGAAACTACCGTCCATTTGTATAGTTCGACGCAGGTCAATTACTAGGCGATTCCATTATACCTCTTTTTTTTATAGGATAATGATGTTTTCACCATTATCCTATAAAAAAAAGCACACAGTCCACCTGATGGTAAGTGGTTGCTGCGGTCATTGTATGGATTCCATCAAAGTTGAAAGATCTTTATGAGATTCGTTATCTTGTTTGTCGTGATTCTATACTTTGTAGTCATTCCACTTGAAAAAGCTAAGAATATGCTCTGCGATGAAGCAATAATTCTGTTTACACACATAATCTATTTTTAGGTATATCAATAATCCAATTCAAATGTTTTTGGACTTAAATTACGAGTATAAGAATCTACTGGAAATGCAAGTATCTTTAGTAATTACTAATTTCTGTGCTACGCGTTTGATAAAAAACCGGCGACCACGCCCGTTCACTGCGTAACTTTCGCGATTTTTTTTTCTACTTGCTTAAAACATTAATGTATACTTTATTATCCCAGTTTTGTTGTATAATGCCGAAATTATATACGGATTTATGTGGATAATACGACATTATTAAAGGCAAAAGGCAAAGGGTATACCTGAATCCCCTTGAAAGGAGAACACTGGGTTTTTACATTTAATTTACGCCGCTAAATATTTAAATTTAGCTAGCGAACCGCTCCGGCTTCGCCCTGGTGATTCCTGGATCTCGACAACAGCGCCACATGCCGGGTCTAATTATTAAATCTAATCTAAACCATCACGCATTCGAACACACAAAAAATTTCATCCAAATTCCAAATCGGTCTAGCCATTTTCGAGGTCGAGGTCGACAGCAATTTCATACTATTTTAATGTATTCGATTCGTCTCATGTTCAAAAAAATCGCAATTAAGACCATTTTATTTTGAACTAGCTTTTGCCGGCGACTGCGTCCGCGTGGAGTTCGGTTATATCGCGCCCATGTGTGAAAAAAAGTCTGCTGGTACAAGCCACAATTATAACTGGATGTCGCGGGCAAAAGCTAGTAAACTGCAAAAATTCTTTATACACCACGTTTTTTGCTAATCTATTATTGTGTGTCAAAATTATCAGACTACTGGGCGAGTTTACGCGTGAGCAAGCCACATAGAATTGCCCTTGTGATAAACAATTTTCTCTCAAGTCTATACCCGCAAATTTTAACGTCTGCCCTTGTGATTTGTTTATGATTATTGTAAAGCAGACTTTGAGGGGAAACTGTATTCGTTTGAATTCAAAGGGAAGATCATTCGGGATCAAGGGAAATCTTGGTACAAATACAGCTTCCCCTTGCACACATCCAGTTACAATTGTGGCTTCCACTACATTACGATGTAACGCTTTTACTTTTAGTCTGGTTCCACTACACAGTTGAGGAGGTTTTAAATTTCGCAACAACATAACAGGAGTGCCCACGCGCAGAATAAGCTTATGATGTGGAGGACTCGATGGTTTCAGTGAATTAAGAAATTCGACAGGGTAGTTAATTGCGTCATCTGTGTTGACCACAGAGTCTATTGACGTGTACACCATTTTTTCCCCTCAAAAGACGTTAACAGTATATAGTTAAATGCCGCAGCTTGGTCGTTTTTCGGGGTTAGTATATTCACACAACCATTCCATTGGCTTATCGTGGATATGAGCAATATTTGGGTAAATTTTGAATATTAACTCCTGTAACGTAAATACAACTGTGCACAAATGATCAGGGATGGTTATCATTCCGTCAGTTATCGGGTAATCACCGTTGTCGATTTGAAGTAGCAGATTCGCAAATCTAGCAGCAGACTCATTTAGTCCTAAGTGTACCCGCATATTTTTCGAGAGCTTGGGGATTTTAATTAGAGGCCATAAAGTGGATCTCTTAAGAAACGCCTTAACTTCATCTGCTCTAGAACTCAGTACTCAGAAACTCTCTATTTTCAAATTGTTGTTCTTTGCTTGGCTGAGGTAAGCGATACTCTTTTAGTAGCCGACCACCCAACGCTAACACGGCATCTTCTATTACCGAAAGGCACTTGTTAAATCCACATCTGCCTGTCTTTTTAATTGCCTTTTAAAATTTTCACACGGGTATTCTTTGAATTTTTTCCCAAAGGCTTAAAGGGTCTAATACTTGGCAGAACACTAAAATAATCGTTAAAAGATCCCGAATCATTTGCGGTGATTGGCAAAGTGCTGCCTCTTCCATTGCTGCGAACAAATGCTGATCATCTTCAAGCAAGCCGAGAGCTTTGCACGCTGATTAGAACGTGGAATATACATGATCATCTACAGTTTTAACGCTTCAAACGAAATTGGGCCCCGGATCTCATGAAGAAACATGCGAAGGTGATAGCATTCTGTATTGTTCGAATGCACAGTATAAACCCTGCTCAGAACGTGCTCTTTTTTGACTCCTGGCTAGCCTTCAACGTTTGCTCCTCTCTTTCTCCTTTGGAACTTTCTTTTATCCCAAACGTAGTATGCAGGTACTTCTAGAGGTAGGTGCGTCGTCTAGGTCAAATGACGTCACACGATGGAGCGCCGCGTGTAACAAAATTATTCTTGCAAGCGCAACTTCAGTCCCATAACTTTTTCATTTCTAGAGATATGTTATTGAATCTTTCACATGTTTGTTTTATTTTACTCAAATGTTTATAATTTATCCATACAGAATAAATTAAAACTTCTTCATTGTGTTTTATTATGAGAGTGGTTTTAAGTTAATTTAGTGATCTGTAATTAAAGTGTCAATTTTGGTAATTTAATCGGCAGTTTTTAATTGTCTCGAACCCCAAGCTCGTAACAGTATTTATTCTGCCAGGTTTTGAAACCGGTTTCACTTCTAGTATTTTCTACTCGTACCAGGTCGCCCTACTTTCTAAGTAGTATACTTGTAAGTTTGAAAGTACATAATATGTGCTACAACTCGAACAACGCGACGCGACGTGTCCTCGACGTCCAGAGTTAAAATACTTACATAAGAAAACAATTCATACCATTATATGAATAGGGAACACAATCGTATTTGCCAAGTAAAAATACTTTCAACTTTAAAGTATTTTTTTTTTTTACTTAAACAATTGTTCTCCATAAATGGATCGTTTTCTAAATACTTGAATTTTTTACTCTGGACGCCGAAGACACGTCGCGAGCAGTGCGGGGTTCGTGGCGTTGGTGGGCGAGACCAAAGAATAAATAATAGTACTACGTAGCGCGACGTACAAGATTGTAGCACGAGATGAACTAGACTGATGATTACTAGCTGAACGATTTGGAGTGACTTTCAATAAGCATTATTTATAATCTATATTGAATAAAAAAGTTTCTGTTTCTGTTTAGCATACTAGCAAACACTTACAAAGTATTTTAAACCTAGTTTTCGACCTTGGTATTTTTATTTACTTAATCAATTAGGGCTAATTTAGGGCAATTTTTTAATGAATCTTACCCTAAACCGAAGTCGCTAGTTGGAACTAAGTTGAACTTATTTGTTGTGCTATTTGTGATGATTAAAATAAGTGATCATCTGGTCACACAGTGTCATCATCATTAAAATTTGAAATTTAATCCATTGAAGTAATATGTGCTATCTATGACATATTACTTCAATGGATTTAATCATAACTTTTTCGGTTTCTAGTGTATGTACGTATATACAAAAAAAAGCCTCACCTGTATTCTCTAATTTATTACACTGTTTTAACCCCTATTAATTTTTCTACTTTTCGACATATCCGTAGTTTGGTTTATTCATTTCTGATCTAATTAATTTATAATAATATAACTAATATTTTCAGAAAGAAATATTAATCACTACACTTTTCTAACTAATTATTTTCCCGCTCTATGCAACCTTAGAGTATGCAACTTGCCCTTGTTAAATATTCCACCACATTCTTAAGTGGCGCCGCCCTGGTTGCAGATAAGGTCCTAATAAGAAGTACCAGCGCAATCATTGTATTCATTACAAGCGTAAACACATAGAATGGGGAACACAAAAGGGTCAAAATATTACTACCAAATACTATTAAAATCGTAGTGAAGATCATGTAAATTACAATAGTTTTTATTTCACTTCAATACATGCAGTATTTCCGAAGTTATAACGACGAGAAGTTTAAGCCCTTCTTCGAATTTCAGAGATAACGCGCGCTCACACTATGACGTCACACCCCCGTAGACCGCGACCGCGACACAAACGCGGTGCTCGGTCCGGTGCAGTTTCAACAAATTACGGGCGTCTCGTTTCATTTTCTTTCGATCGTCTTTGTATTCCTATTACTTATAGTGTTTGTGCTTGTATTTCGAAGAAATAATATTATCGTCTAAATCCGATTACACTAAAGTGAAACGTGTAGTGCTAGAATGGAAGAAGGTTTTGTAAAAGGACAGTCGGACAATCTGCCAAGAGTGGATAGTTTGATGGTGGCACAATATTTCATGAAGAATCAGGATTTAACGACTGCCGACCTATGTTCTAAGTAAGCATTAGGTACCTACCTACTCTCCTCGGTAAGCATTACTGCATAACTGAAAGTTTGTGTTTCATATAATACTTACCTAATGTGGGTGGCGATCAAAATTACTAGGTACCTACTCGTAATCCACATCTCGAGGCTGTCAGTTTTGCAATTTTAAGTTTTTTTACAACAGAGCGCTCAGGTTTTTCAACTGATTGTTTTTGACAAGCAAACCTATGTGGCACAACCCCTTTCTTGAGTTTAAGTTTGCCTCCGACTAGTTTATACTTAACGTAGTTCTCCATATCATTTTCTACCTAAAAGAAAAATATTACATTTCAGAAACAAATTCAAAACCTAAATAAAACCGTGTTTAATGTATGTACGTTGCCATCGTTAAAAAAATACAACGAAAACTAAGGATAAATGCGGGCCGCGAGTTTGATACTTCTGACATCGGGCCGCGAGTTTGACTTTGTAGCAGGAAGAAAATATATATTTATGTATATTTTGCCATATATGTATTTTGCGGCCCGCCTATACAATCGGTTGAGGAGCACTGCACTGCGCTGCTACTAGGAGCTAGGTAGTTGGCAACTTTGGCAAGATACCTATCTATATAAACAATCAAAGTAGAAAAGTAGGTATGTTTAGTAGGGCAAGGGTAGGTAGAGAAGAAGGATAAGCTTATTACTTACAAAAATACTTACATCGAAATGATCTTCACAGCAGTGCGCTTTAGTTTTAGGGCCTATTGAATCGACTCTTTTTACGGCGCTCATCCACTTTTTCCTCATTTTTGGGTCCTCAGGCACATAAAAAAAGAGTTTATCAGGTGTTTTAACAGTTGAATTGAAGCACTGAGGCACAATACAGTATTTTCTTTCCATTTTTACAACAGAGAACTTTAAAATTTTGATTTTTACTGCGCAGCGGCGTGCAGTCGAGAGCGCGATTGTTGTATGAGCGGGGGTGTGACGCACAGAACCACAGAATGCTTTTACTCCTAGCGGAGAACAATGTTAACTCCATATAAAATGGATGAGAACAAAATTCAGCGCCATCTATCGTTAGCGCAGATAAAAAAAGTTTGAGTGGGAAAACTAATCACAGAAATCAAAATTTCTCTCATCGATCTGGTTTTTCCAAGATTTATTGTATTAAAAATATGTTTCTATAATTAAACATTGATTCAATAAATATATCTCTAGAAGTATAATAATTAAATTTAGAAACATATTTCCTAATAGATTAAATCTTGGAAAAACCGATCATAATTATCTATTTCTGACGAGGAATATAAGTTATAGTAAAATAAGATTTATGGTTATAAATTCATTCATTCATAACAAAACATACAGAAAACAAAACAAACATAATTAGCCTATTAAGTTGTTTTAAATTAATTTAAGTAGGTATATTGGAATTACATGTGTAGCATAACTTAAGATTTACTGAAACACGTTTAAATTATGCGAAATTCTTACAATATTCGCATAGAAAATAACTATAATAATAAGTATTCAAATTAAATATAAAACTAGTCGACAATTTGAATTTTGTTTTAAAATAAAAATTGGCTTTTACAACTAATATCGTTATTATTTTTAATCCAACTATTCTGGACACTGTAGTGCCTGGGACATGAATCCAAACTAACATCATATAACCTTAGAATTTTGTTATAGAGATAGATGGGAGCTCAAAGGACATAGGCTGCCTCTTATCCCGACTACAGATCTACGGGGGTGAAACCGCGGAGCTAGTTAGGCATGTTTAATTATTACCATATTTCTTTCCAAGGAAGCAGCTGAAGCTGATTCTGTAAATTCTCTATTTTTAATTAACAAACATATCGAAGACCCCCACATTGAGAAGTTTGAAATGAGATTATTCAAAACTTTAATATTGATAGGATGCCATAGAATTCCACCCTTTCTATAATGGGTTAGTTATGAACTATGAATGGTGTAACATTTTTGTGTCCTAATTTAACAAAAAAAAAACCACGAAAACATTAGTTCTATTTCAACCAGGGCTCTTCAACAAGATTTTTTTTTAAATTTATTTTGGGGCTATAAGAGCCAACTTTGATTCTAACGCAAACCCAAAAGTGTCATTTTTTCAAAATTAAATAACTCATTGAAAGGAAATTGTAAAGAGTATAAAATTTTAAAAAACTATTAAAGCACCTAAGAATATGCACAAATCGAACTTTGCCTGAAGGCTCTGTTAGTGACAATTCTATTATTGATGATTTTATGTCATCAATAACAGAATTATTTGATGAAAGTGTTGGAGATCCTTCTGCAGAAATGCAGACATGTGCTTGTGTGTGGCTTTATTTTGTGAAAATTGTAAAAAAAAACTTCACAACACAAAATGTTGATAATAAATTATATTTATCCAGCACTTTGGAATACAATGATTATAAAAGGGCTTTAAAATATGCATCTGAAATCTTAAAAATTGAGAGCTAACTGTGGGACGAATTTCAGCCTGATCCATCCATTGGCTTGAGTTGTGCGTTGATAGCTCAATCAGTCCAGTCAGTCAATAACATTTTCTTTCTAAATATATAATAAATATAAATGTAGAAAAGGTAGGTACTTACTTTGTGGTGCTGTATACAAGAATTTGTAATGTTCTGAAGAACATTACAAAAGGAGAGACCTGGTTGACACTCCAGATCTTGAGCTGCAGCTTGATCCTGCAAAGTAGTAAGTCATTTATTTTCCAGACTAATGTTAGAGACTAAGAGTAGAGCTAGTGCTACATATATAATCTATGTTTGGTGGACTATTACAAGATATTATTATTAGGTATTATTTTTATAATATATTGAGGTCTACATTGAAACGGCTAGTTTATATGAAACATTAAAAAGGATATTAAGTAGTTTTAAAACTATAATGAAGAATATAATAGGATTTAAAACTTTTTTAGCAATTTTATAAGGGTTCTTTTTTTCGTCTTTTGGCTAGTTGAGGCACAGAACCCTAAAAACGGTATTTTTCACTATTATCATAAAATTCCAATAGCTACCTAAAAATTAGGTACATTGCGAGTAATAGAAATCACAACTGTATCACGTCAGTGCAATATTAGCAAAAACTAGACATATTCATAGCCTAGGATCATTGTTTAATTTTTTATTGGTAGTAGTATACTTACTTTTTGATCTTGCATTTCAGTAATCGTAACATTCTCAACAAGGGAAGGACCTGGTTGAGACTTGAGATCTAGAAACGAACTTGATCCCTGATATTCTTGCAATGCTAGCGTTTGATGCTAAAAAAATAGCATTATCAATTATTTTTCAGATAAAGTTAGGTACAAAAGTAAGAGTGCTACAACAATATCATTTTTATTGAATTTGAATTACATAGATAAAAAAGAATTCCCACATTGAAAAATATAAAATATTAGTGACCTTGCTTCGCAAGGGTGATTTCTGAATCTTGACAAAAGCGCCACCTACCGGGTGCAAATGTGAACCTAAACCATCTAGGAACCCATTCAAACACAAAAAAAATCATGAAAATAGGTTGAGCCGTTTTTGAGTTTTAAGCAACACTAATGGTAATCAATTTTTATATAGGTAAGTATAGAAGATTGGATTTTTCTTGTAAGCATAAAATTTGGATTAAGGCTTGTGTTGTTTGTTTGTTTGTGATGTTTTTGTTGGCATCCAAGATTTTTGTTCTTGTTGAAAATGGCCTAGTTAAAAGCAGAAGTGTAACATATTATTATTAGGTGATTTACCTCAATGCACAGCATCTTATTTTCGGAATATAACATTCCTTGAAATTCCAGAGATGACCAAGGGGAATTGGGGAAGCAATATCTCGCCCATGATTCACAGCTAAAACACAACATAGGTATCTATGTATTAAAATTTGATTGTACTATGCATTCATAGTGTAATTTAATGTCTTATGGAATTTTGATATGGGTAAATGCGACTGACATTATAGCCATATTTGTTTTGCAAAAGAGAGCCGTATTGGCTCCTTATAACTTAAATTGTAAAGAGTCCCGTAGAGAAAAATTTTAATAAATAAATAAACATAATATTATTAACATTGGCATCGCAATATATTTATGAAAATGTAATGTATGTACCTACATAAAAACAAATAGCAGGGTTCTATGTGTAATGTGGGGGCCGCAGTAGTTGTACGACAAAAACACTATTGATGTAGAATTTAGAGTAACTTGATACCTTTTTTTTACATGGGGAAATGCCTACGCATACTCGTCTCGCAGGAGCAAGGACGGGTTATGTCGAACTCGCACCAACTAAAACCCCATGGTGTTCCACCTTTGTCTCATATTGGCAGGGCCATGGGAACGCTTTCGCATACATCCGCGGCCCTACCAGCGCTGGCCGGCCCTCCTCAGGAGAGGACTACTCCTCCCTCATCTCCTTCTCAGGTAAGGCACACCAGAACACACAGCGCCCCCTACTCCCCGGCCTCCAACTTCACATGCGCAACAGACGCCCTCGTGTCCAATGCGCGAAGGCCATGGGGCCAGGAAATACTAGCACTCAGAAGCACCAGCCTTCTTGATCCCAGCGGTGGATCTGGTCTATGGCTCCGCCGCTGACCAAGATTCGGCTGCGGAGGGTAGGGAGAGAAGCGCCTTGCAATACCAACACTCCTCTCCCCCCGCAGCGCCACCAACACCGCATCAATTGACGGTGCGGCCCCGTCAGAGTCGCGGAGGAGTGCGAGTGGCGCATTGCCATACCAACACTCCTCTTCCTCCGCGACTCCACCTCGGCTGCAGCAGTAGGGGGAGAGGGCACCCCTCTCGCCGCAGCCCACCGACACACATCCGATTCCGAAGTGGGCTCGCCAAACCCACTCGGAGTGGCCACCTCGGGTCGACCCCACACCACGGGCCAACCAAGGGCTTCCTCATTGTTTGTGGCCAAGCCACGGCTATTAAGCCCCCCCCCCCCCCCCCGCCACAAACAAGGCGGGAACCCGTTCGGGAGGGAGAGTAACTTGATACCTAATATGTATATGGAAATTACAAACAAACTTACCGAATAGCATTTCTAGGCCCAGGTTTAGGAAACCGAGACAGTTTAATGCCTGGAACTTGTTTGGCAGACCGCCCACATTTTGCACATTTTCTATAAATGTTGTGTGCCATAGTGAAATAGGTAGGTGGATATCTAAAGTTCACAATTTTATACAAACTATGAAGAGTCAGTATCTCACTTGAGTTTATCAACTTGTCACCAACAACACTGCTCTGGTTCGACCGACACTAATGCGGAGTAGCGTAATTCACTCAACGCAATAATGGAGAAACAAAAGTGTAATAAAGTAACAAATTAAAAGAAAAACAAATACAAAAACAACAACAATCAACAATGAGAGAATGAAAACATGCGCGCTTGTTTTTTTAATTTTTAAGTGTTGCAATTTTATAAATTTAGTATTCCTCTATAAACATGGGGAAGATAACTGTTGCTGTTGTTTAATCAAGTTTATTTACAGATCAAAAGTAACCAATATTTTTCTTTATCCCAGTTTGTACAGCTACCAGTTCGTAAAGCGCCGTCTATAGAACCATTTTTTTACAAAATTCAGAGAATTCCCAAGTTAACGAAATCGGAAGAAAATCCAGAATAACAAAGTAAAATAAACAACGTAGTATTTTAAAACCAATAGATAGATACAAAATCAATTGGTGAATACTCCCATTTTAGAGGTTTTCATATAACTTGGCAATTTTTGTGGTAGAAATCTGGTAAAACAAATGACCAAATAAATAATTTTGTTACCGCGGCATCTACATTGTTTATTAAGTACTACATCGATCTGCAAAGCTGACGTAGTTCTCTGCGAATTCGTTCAATAGCGCTGCTGTTATTAACCGCATCTTTGCATCTCTAGTATATATACAGTAATCTATGATGTCTATGATAAATGCCGCAAATGAATTGGGTGATTAATCTGATGTAATGGAAAAACCAACATAAATAATAAAGGGATTCTGTTGTCATGGTGATTGGTTGTCCCACGGGTTTAATAAATTTTCTCAAGAAAATTTTAATTAACGACGTTATTTTCGTTTGAATTGCTATATTTTTTTAATTTTCAATCTAATTATTGTACGTAAGTGTTTATTATTATTCGTAGCTAGCTTATCTACTGGGGATGGAAGAGATTGAACAGGATTCAAATCCTCCGGATGATGCCAGAAAATCTGGATCTTCACCCGACTTTTTTTTTAATTCTAATCCTACTGATACATTTTACCAGTCCGATACTGGTAATCCTATGAAACACAAAGGCTATAATATATCGTCCTTAAATTTAGAACCGAAGTAAAAGGTGTCTTCTCTTCCTTCAGCAGCCGTACAGAATGTATTTGTTCATCCTTTATCTGAAGAAAAGTAACGCTATAATAGTAATGACAGTGCACCTTTTATTGTTCACATTATGAAACCGTCAGTGGAGCCCTCCTCCGAAACTACAATTAAGCCAATTAAAGTGGGTCAATTTCTGTACAAAAACAATATTCAGGGAATTTTAAAAAATTGTGTTAAGAGCATAGGACGCAATCATATTTCTATTGACTTTTCTTCCCCCCAACTAGCTAACGATTTTGTTGTAAGTCCATTACTTGCTAAAGCAAATTTAATAGCCGAAATTCCTATCTATGCTATTACGAGAATGGGTATCATTAGAGTTGTTCCAATCGATATAGGTATGGATGAATTCATTTCTGCATCAGAAGTTGCTTCTTCTACGGAAATAATTCACGCTCGTCGTCTAAACCGTAAAGTTATTAAAGCAGACAACTCTATTGAGTGGATTCCAACACAAACGATCGTTATTACGTTCTCCGGTAAATTACTGCCCTCACATGTTTTTGCCTATTTCACTTCATATCCTGTAGAACCTTACCTCTTACCTACAATACAATGTTATAACTGCTGTCGTTTTGGTCATGTTAAGTCTAAATGCAGATCTAAGCCTCGTTGTTATAAATGTGGACAACCTCATGATGGAGAATCATGTGAAGTTACCTCGGTCACATGTCTTCACTGTTCTGGTAATCATGTAGCTATTAGTTCATCCTGTCCAGAATTTAATAGACAAAAATCTATTAAAGTAATTATGTCCCAAGAACATATCTCTTATGATGAAGCATCTGTAAGAGTTCGCCCATCAAAACGAGCAAGCAAATCTCCTTTAAATCCATCTCCTCGTACTAGTAATAAGAATTCATATAAAAAACTTTCTATATAAATAGGAAACCACGTTCTCCTGCATCCGATTATGGGTATGACCATACAGCCCATGAATCCATGATCCAAACCCCAAGAAGTTCTCTTCCTAATGGAAGTGCTTACCTTAAAGATAATGTTAGCCATACTTCTCCAAACGAAAATATAATAGACTTACTTATATCCACACTTATTTGTATCATTTCGAAATTTGAGGATCACTGTTTATCTCCAAACACACATACCTGTCTTTCTATATTCCTCACCTACATTCATCACTGATCACTGAATGAAACTCAATAATTTCATCTATTACTCCTCCTTTTATTTTTTATTTATATTGTTTGATGAATTTAATATTTGCATTTTAAATGATGGATCACCAACAAGGAGAGTATATCCATCTCAAAATCCTAAAAGTGTTGTTGATCTAACTTTATGTACCCCAAATCTTACATCACTTATTAATTGGAAAGTTTTATCTCACTCATATGGTAGTGATCATTACCCAATATTACTTTCATTAGCCAACTACTCAATACCAACTAGAGTTTTTTCTCCGCTGTTAAAATATAATATAAAAGGAGCGGACTGAGCTAAATTCTCATCGTTGTCGGATTTGGTACTCTCTAAATTTTATAATAGTGACTGTAATGATATAGAGACAAACTAAAAAAACTTTGTTAAGAACCTTTTGCTCGCCGCAGATTCTTGTTTCACACGAAAAATTTCGCCTTCTACCAAAATTTGTTCTCCCCCATGGTGGGATGAGGAATGCACACTCAGTGTTAAAAAACGAAAACAAGCTGAACGTCTATACTCCTCCAATATGTGTATTGAAAACTTTTTAAATTATAAAGAAATAGCTGCTCAAACATTAAAACTATTAGCACATAAAAAAAACACGGGTTGGCTTAGGTTTTGTGAAAATCTTTCACCCCGCTCTCCTGCTTCTATATTATGGAAGAACATAAAGAAATTCCGCTGATCATATAACGATGATAATTATTCACCGCAATGTGATCCTTCTATTTGGTACAATTTATTTGCCAATAAGCTTGCTCTTCCTTGGGTTCCCTCCTTTGAGGAATTATGTTATTGTGAACTATTGATAACCCGACCTGGAGAAAATATTAATAATTCACGTTTTAATGAACTTTTCTCCAATGAAGAATCTGAATTGGTTGTTCAACACCTTAAAGATTCGTCACCAGGTATAGACGGAATTCCATACTCATTTATTTCAAACGCAGGATCAAAATCTAAGCAAATTTTTCTAGACTTAATTAATGACATATTTATTACGGGAATAGTCCCTAATGATTGGAAAATGCAAATTATTATCCCCATTTTAAAACCAGACAAAAATCCTAGTGATGGTAATAGTTACCGCCCTATAACACTATCATCAACTCTGTGCAAAATAATGGAGCATTTAATTAAAATCGTCTAGAATGGTTTGTTGAAAATAAAGGTCTCTTGGCCAAAACACAGTTTGGATTTCGAAAGGGGCTGAGCACGCTAGATAGCTTGTCTGTTTTTACCTCTGATATACGCTCGGCTTTTTCCAGAGAAGAATCGGTTGGTACTGTTTTTCTTGATGTATCATCAGCCTATGATAACGTTGTCTTCCCTTTACTCAAAGTAAAGATGCTTCTTTTGGATATTCCCCATAGAATTACTCGTATTATTTTTAATTTACTTTCAGTAAGGTCAATATGTATAAGAGTTCAAGGAAAACTACTCCCTCCTAGACAGATCTGGCGAGGCTTCCCACAAGGTTCTGTTTTAAGTCCTATTTTATTAAACATATACACCCATAATCTCGAACATTCTGTTAACTCCTTTTGTAAAGTCTTACAATATGCGGACGATCTAACACTTTATTACTCTTCTAAGAACTTTACAGACTTGAGTTATCGTCTTAACTCTGCATTGTTCTACTTAAATAATTGGCTTACTGATAACGGTCTATCCTTATTACCTACAAAGAGTAGAGTAGTAATATTCTCTAGAAAAAGATTTTGTCCCAATATTTCAATCTCAGTACAAAATGAAATAATTCCGACAAGTGACAATGTTAAATTCCTAGATGTTTTTCTGGATTCTAAGATGACAGGTATTCATCATTTAACGTTCATTGCCCAAAAATGCGAAAAGAATGTAAAAATCCTTCGTTCACTGACAGGTGGTGGGGATCTCATCCATATTGTTTAAAACTTTTATATAACGCTCTAATCCGTAGTCATTTTGACTACGGTACATTTCTCTTGGAACCTTGTAATAAACAAGCTCTTAAGCTTTTAGATAAAATCCAACTCAAGTGCTTACGAATTATTTTGGGGGTCATGAAATCATCTCCGTCAAATGCTCTACAAGTTGAATGTAGCGAACCTTCTCGTTACCTACGTAGACAGTATCTTGCCTATCGCTTTAAATATAGAATATTTCAGCTATCTTCACACCCACTGCTTTCTAAACTGCATTCTTTAAACTCTGGTTTGAAGAATAACAACTACTGGACTCATAAAGACGTTCCCTGTATCCTTAAAAGCTACCAATAGATACTTACTTTTAAATTTCCCATATTTCAAAGTATGATTAATCCTCTATTCGTACATCCATTTGAAGCTCTATGTTATCATCCTCCTGTTATTTTAGATTTTGGTGTGACTAAAAATTCCCCTGTAGCCCAACAAACATTTCTAAGTATATTACGCGAAAAATGGGAAGGGTGGTTGACCCTTTTTACCTCCAAACTCTCCGATAATAGTTTTGTATGTTCAGCTGTCTGGATACCGAAATATAAAATTATTTTAAATTTTAAAAATTCAAATGCTACTTCAATTTTCACTGGTGAAGCGGTTGCTATTTTAGAAGCAATTTTATTTATAGAAGCGCATAAAATTAACAAATGTATTGTTTTTACTGACTCATATAGTTCCTTGCAAAGCATTTCATCTAACCCGTTTCGAAGTAAATCGAAATTCCCAATTATTTTTGAAATAAAAGATGCACTGTATAGGTGTTTTTATCAAGGTCTTCACCTGAAACTTGCTTGGCTGCCAAGTCATAGTGGCATACGTGACAACGAAATTGTCGATTCCTTAGCAAAGCAAGCATCTACAATACGGCCGACGTATCTTGGCGAGTCCGACCTTCGCGCAGAAGGTTGCGCAATAGCTTTTTTAAGGAACAAAATGGTGGCATGAGGCGACGTACGGGGGGCGGTGGTCTAGGCTAGAGATTGACCATAAGTAAACACAATCGACCCTTTAGTCATAAAATATCGCAATCGATTAGTTTTATTTAGAAGTTATTGATTTTTGTTTATATAAGATATTAAACGAAATAGATTTACAAATATAGTGAATTTTGTTGATAATAAACAAGATTTCGACTTAAATAAAAAAAAAACTAAAAACATATTATTTTCTCAGCTGAAAGACATAATGTACTTAAATATCAATTATCTATTAACGTCTTCTTGAGTAACGACTATTTGAGAAAATTTAGAACCTCCTTATAAATTGCAAATAAATATATTTTTATGTCTTAATTTTAATCGATTTGAATAAAAATCGATTAAACAACACCCTCAGGCACGCGTGTTGGACATCCCTTTCTGGTTACTTCGTAAAGCTTCGTGCTTATTCGGCAATGCTCGGTACACGGTAATATTTCTCAGTCACACGTTAGCATTGGTGTCGTGTTCGTGTCGCTATCTCTGTCTTGAGCACAGTCGGTTACAAAAGTTTTCGTTGTTATTGTTGTTTGTTTTTATTAATAGTGTTAAGTTTGTTTTGTTTGTTTTATTTGTTTTATTTGTTTTATTTGTTTTATTTGCAAGTGTCAGTTAGCACTTATATTATTCGCCAAACATGCCACCAAAACATAACAGTGTGTTAAATCGCCAGGCGAGAAAAATTATTTACGATTTAACGCAATATATGAAAAAAGAAAAAGAAGAAGGCGTAAAAGATGTCGATAAAGTTTATTTAAGAGTTGCTAACGCAACTGGTGTGTCCCAACGCACAGTACAGCGGATCGCAACTGAAGGCAATATTTCGGGCTTACTTTCAGTATTCCGCACGCCTGGTAAAAAAAGGTCTAGATCAAAACCTATTACTGATATGGATAATTTTGACCAGGGAGTAGTAAAAAGATGCATACACAACTTCCACAAAACTGAAAAAGAAATGCCGACGATAAACAAATTACTAGCGAAACTCAAACGGGATATAAATTTTCAAGGTGGTAAAACGAGCTTAAAGACAATTATCAAAAACTTGGGTTTCAAGTGGCGAAAGACCGAAACCAATAGAATGGTTCTTATAGAGAAGACCGACATTCGCCTGAAAAGGATCTTGTACTTGAAGGCAATGAAAAAATACAGGGACGAAGGGCGACCAATTGTATTCACTGACGAGTCGTATGCCGTATGTCGTATTGACGAAATGACGGATCAATTATTCATCATTAATACAGCTTCAGATTCAGAAAGTGAGTCTGAAAGTGAGAGCGACGATTACGAAGATGAACCTATGCCAAGTACCTCACATGGTACACAAGGGGCCGACGACTTTATGTTAGGAATTTCCCCCCTCAGCGACAGTGATTAAATAATAATAAGTGTAAATAAATAAAAAGTATTAAATGTAAATAATATTGTATGTGTTTGTGATAAAATCTGCCCCTATCGAAAGGTGAGGTATCAAAATTGAATCTTTAATTTATAATGTCTCCAAAGTGTTTTGATATTTTTGGTCACTGTATTAGGGAAATTTTATTTGTACATTGGTATATATAAAAAAATGACAATAACAGTTTTCTTCACGAGTGTTCATGCGCTAAACTTCGCAGAGCCTATATTCAGACTCGCCAAGATACGTCGGCCGTATTGTACTTCTGGTACCCTCATACATCATATAACATATACTCATGACCTTATTTCTCTTGCGAAAATCCATCAGATGTCAGATTGGAACTCTCTTTGGAAAAAAAACTCAGAAATCTATCGGTAAATATTATGCAGAACTCCAACCTGACATCCCCTCCAAACCATGGTTTTTTAAATTTAGAAATGGCTTCAAACATAGCACATCTGTCATATGTAGAATTAGATTGAAACACACTTGTTCACCTGTATTTTTGGCAAAACTTAAGATTATAAAGATAGCTCAATTTGTGTGTGGCTTAGACGAAGTTACGATCGATCATAAATTTTGTAACTGCCCTAACCTCTCCGTTTCATTATACGATTTTCTTCCTAATAACATAACATCCCTCGTCCTGTAAATAATAATTTTTATATATACCCATTAGCTCCATCTATAGTCAGCCTACCTGCAATTTTTTTCGTGTAGCGAGAAAATTTGAACGTTGATCTTTTTTTAGAGGGTTTTTATTTGAGGTATTTTTTGGGTTGCTTATCCCAGCGCTGAATAAAAGAACATAATAAATTATAATTTTCTATTTATTTATTTAAAATACAAATTAATATTAAAACACATACATAACTTAAAAAAAAGTACTTTACAAAACTGGTGTTTTAGGTATAAATTATAGAAGTGACAAGAAAGTTCTATTCCACAACATGTTCTACTCACTAATTACATATATGAGAAAAAAAATGTGAAAGCATGTACCACCTTTTCTCATAATTTTTCATTTTATAAGTCCGGACCCAAAGGGTGTTATCAGGACCCTAATAATAAGCCTACAATGTCTGCCTTGTAGACTTAGTAGTCACATTCCATCAGGACTATTACAGTCCTGTGATGTGACCACCATACATGCGGCATCAGACTCAAGACCCTAAATCTTTGGAGTAAGAATAGTGTCCCTCATACAGTAGCGACGACTACCACCAAAATGAAAGGATTGTATTTCTTCGTGAAATTTCAGAGAGTAATTTTCGCTGAAATCTACGTGCACTACAGCTACATTGTTCTCCAAGTCATTTTTTAACTGCTTCAGCTCTTTATATTGTACTAATATATTGCCACAATGTGGCATGAATTTTTGCACCAATTCATCCAGTTTCTCAATCAAAGCTGAAGGAGTCTCTAACTTCTCTAGTTTGGTCCATATTTGTTTTTGCTTGATTTGATTGCTTTTATGATCAATATCAGTAATCTTCATCCATTCACTAAACAATATTTTAATATCGTCGTTGAATTGATTGTAACTTAATTTATTATTTTTGCAATTGACGCATTGTCTGTCAAGACATTTTACATTATATTTGTCGCAACATAAACTTTGCAGTAACTCGTTATTATTACGAACTTCTAATATTTTTGCTCTGTTAAAAGCTTTAATTAACAATTCATTATTCTCATGTAAAATACACTAACAAGTATTTTTATTATTTTTAGGAAAAACTACCCAAAAGGGTCGGCATATACAAAAAAAGGAATAAGATATTTTTATATCACTATTTTCCATCTGAAACAATTTATATCAATTTCTTAGGGTGTCAGTTATGGTCAGTTAGGTATCTCTTTTGTTTTTTTATTTTATTTTTGTTATATATTCTTTAATGCCAGCTGCTAATTTACTATTTCTGTCTTCACTGTAAAAATTACGGACAACTAATATTATTTTCTTTTCAACTTTCACTTTAAACTTTCTTTTTTGTATGTTAACAAATTTTTGGTTAGTTTTTATTTTCTTTAACAATTCTTCCTCATTACCATATTTAATATTGCGCCGAATTAACTGTCTTAGTCTTTTATTTTCTTGGTTCATTTTATCATATTTTACTTTAGTTTCTGTTGTTTTATACGGGCGTATTGCAACTGCCTGATTTTTAATTTTAATTTACATATCGTTACATCATTCTGTGTACTTTCCTCTGATACCATTTGACTTTTACTTACATCTTCAATTAAATCTGAATTTAGGGCAATAGGGTCAGCTGAAGCAGTAGCTTCTTCTTTTCCACTAGCTTTTTCTTTACTATCAATACTATTGTTACGGCCGGCAGCTGCCTATCCCAGGAGTAGAATCCTTCGCGGCCCATAGACGGAGAAGCTACAGGCAGATGCTGGTCGGGCGTCCTCACGCCACGGTTTAAAGTTTAATTACACTAAACAATCCGGGGGGAGCGTTACAAATATGGAACAGAGCTTACTTACCTCTATTCAAGGCGACTGGTCCCTCAGGATTCGGTCAGGTCTCGTGTGGATGTATTGTGCTAGAAAGTAAAGGTCAGTGATGTGTATTTGGGTGTGGCTGGTAGTGTTATTGACCTTATTTGACCGTTCCCCCTGCAGCAGTTCGGCCCTCAGCTCCTCTCCAAGCTAAGGTCGCCTTCCGCAGTCACTTTCTTCCTTAGTTACGATTGACTCGCGAAAATGAACACAGAACGTACGGGTCAAAGGTCACCGTTATTTCTAGAATATTAACTACCGCACTAGTAACTAATACAGTCGAATCCACTTATACAGATTCTGCGTTAAACCTAAAGTCCCGGGTAAACTCTCAACACGCGCCACCATTCCCAGTGGTATATTCACTATACGCGCCTAACATAAAATCAGATCTAAGAGCTCCCAAACAAAATGGACTGCCTTCTCTTTCGACGCGAAGAAGACTTCTAATCTTTCGCTCTCGACTCCCACCGTTCAGTAAGCTCGGACGTTCAACACACACGAACGTCATCCCGTATCAGCCGAGCCGAGAGCCATCTAACGTCGATGCCTGACACCAACGCTTTTGCGTAAACAAACCCCCGTCCCGGACATAAGGATTTAGGTCCGCGAGCAAACCGGTCAGCGGGACAGGGTCGCGACGGCAAGTTGCAAGATCGAATCTACAACCAAACTAGGCCGCCCTACGCACCCAATCAGATCTTGCAACCCTGACCAACGCCTCAAAATTACAGCCCCAACGTGGGCTAGCCGGAGAGTTGAACTGGATGCCCTTCCTGGTCATCGCAGCACATAAATAAGTCCTATTTCTAGACAGAAGTCAGACGACCTCCTTCAAACACCTATCTGCGCTCCTATGATTAGTTCCGCAACTCGACCGGATCAGGTCTGCAAACAGCGACGCGACACGAAGCGGCCCAGAGGGACCTTCAAGCTTCAGTGCAGAGAGCACCCCCAAATTCCCCATGAACGTCGTCTGTGGAGAGCTGAACGAAACGCACAGATGGTCCCTAGCAGGTGATCCTATGCTCATATTTCAACTAATTTTTCAAAAGCATCAATGTTCAATTACAGAATTAATTAAAACAAGTAACCACCGATGCACATAGGTCAACTTGGCAAAGTAAATAAAACAATAAACGTAAGGGACAGCCCTATTTCTTATTTCAAATAAATATCTTAGACAGTGCCAACAAAATCTAAACCAAAAGAGAATTGACTCCTATTTCCTTCGGCAACCACAGGGTTATCTAATTTCAACATTCCTTATCACAAAGCAAAATGATTAAACACTATCACAAGCATTAAAAAAGGGCACACAATTTAATCTCAATTTTCCGTGCAACAATAAACGCAGTGATCAAATGTATTTACAAAACATATGCAGCAGCATTCAAAGGAGTATTTTAAATTCAATTCTTTTAATCACAACCGCTACAATATGAATTTCGCGGAAAACTCAAAAGCATTTCAAT
Organism: Parnassius glacialis; assembly: GCA_033319125.1. NCBI lineage: Eukaryota > Metazoa > Arthropoda > Insecta > Lepidoptera > Papilionidae > Parnassius > Parnassius glacialis. The sequence continues at coordinate 10,299,681 of JAVANC010000012.1, forward strand.
TTAAATTTAAAGAATTTTTAGCTAAGTGCTCGACCAAACCAAATCCAATACCCCTTGAGAGCGTGATTCAACGCTCCAGGGGGCCCTAATCTTCCCACCACCAAGTGGAGGCCACACCGCGTGAACCTGAGACTAACAGAGCGCAACCGCTAACAGTCGCCACTCGGGTTGTACGCCCTCACTGAGGCCGTCGGCAACAGAACAGCTTGACAAGTGGACTGTTGACGGCTTAAGGCTCAGTAGAGGCAGCCATGGTGGGAGCTAAGGCAGCAGCTAGCTAGGGCCGCCTCCATCAAATGGGGTACAGTGGTACACCAGTCGCGGCCACTCAGCTAACGGGAGTGAGAAGGGTCCAGCGGACTGATGAGTGGCCGTGAAGTTCCTCTCCGCACGCTGAGGGGGTGTGATGACACCCCCGCCCCTGGGGGAATTACCCCCCGACTGGTCGGGGGAGGGACCCCTTTCAAACCTAGGGGCCTGGTGGCTAGCTGGCGGGCGCCGAGCGTCGCCCGTCAAAGGGCATGGCGGAGCGCCCCCGCCCGTGGGGGTCGAGGGCCTGGCAGCGCCCCGAGAGGAGACGCCGTTCGCACCCAGGCACAGTACGGCATGGTGATTGCCCTGGCAATGCAGACAGGGCCGCCGGTGCGGACAGTCTCGCTGGAGGTGCCCTTCCAAACAGGAGTAGCACCAGCGGCGCTCCTTGGCGATAGTTCGCCTCGCCGGACTCGGCTTACCTAATAATTTTGGGCAAGACGTTACCCGGTGATCAGATGCTCGACAATAGGAGCAGGGGGGGGGTTGACGACGACTTGCCCGGCGGATTTCGCCTCTCTCTGGGCACGGCTCGTAAGTCGTCGACGGTGCCCGCCGCGTGCTCGATCTGTCGGCACTGCTCCTCCAAAAACCGCAACAGGTCATAGAAGGGCGGAATATAGGAGGCCTCGTCCCCGCCGTACCTCTCCTCAAAATGCATTCGAAGGTCGAGAGGTAGACGGGACAGCACGATGCGGAGCAACAAGAAGGCCCATTCGCCCACTAGTACATCCAGCCGCCTCAACATATTACAGGCCACCAAGACTGGATCCAACAGGTCCGGACGTAGTCTGGCCCGGTCACTAAGCAGCGGGAGGCTCAGAAGCTGCTTAACATGTTCGTCCGCAATTCGCCGGACGTTGGCGTATCTTCTGACTAGGAGGTCCCGAGCAGTCTGGTAGGCGTCGTCCGACAAGCTCAAATGGCTGACAACGTCCAGGGCCTCCCCCTCCAGTGAGGCCAGGAGGTACGCCATCTTCTGGCTCGGGGTCAAGTCACTCCGGGCGTCCACTAGGCCGTCGAAAAGACCAACGAAGGTCAGCCACTCGGAAAGGACCCCGGAGAACTTTGGCAAGTCCAGAGTTGGGAGTCGTCCCAACAGCTCCGGCTGAGGCTGCTTCCGAAAGGACTCGGGCAGGCCACTCGTCCGAGCTTCACGCGCCTCCTCGGCATACCTGCCTTCAGCCTCGATCAACTCGTCCGTGAGCCACAAGAACTGCTCGTAGTCTGCGAAGCAGGAGTCCAGGACTCCCTTTGCCACATCCGAATCCTCAAGCTCAGCGTAAGCCTCCTCCACTGCAGCCCTTCGAGCATCGACCTGCTCGAACCGCTTCATCAAATTATGGACCCTATCCGGTCGACCTATCAAAGCATGGGCGCTGGTGGCCCAGCGTAACTCAGTCCGCAGGCAATGGATTAGCATTTTGGGCGAGGACATCACTACTAAATACAAATTACGACGCCGCTCGAGCACAATTACAAAAATAACAAATAAAAAATACAAAAATTAACAGCTAACTAATGCAGTTCCTATCAAATCGAGTTGAATAGAATGTACACAAATAAGAACCGCTATTTATCAAATCAAACACAAGTTAGTACAAAAGAAAAGGTAAATCAAATTAACAATAACAAATACTAGTGCGATCAAATCAAGTTAAATTCAAATTACGTAAATACAAATTACCACTCTTTAGTTCAAATACAAATTACAATACGAAAGATACATAACGCAGATACACATCAACAAAAAATACCTTGCTCGGAAATCGACCCTTCGATAAGTAATACACTACAACCATCCGACAACGATAATTAACCGATTACGTAAAAATAACCATCTACCTACATGACGCAATCTCCCGCTTGCGCGCGAACCGGGCGTGGTTTTTCAAATTTACCCGCAAACAACAAAGCAAGCTAACAAAGAAAGGAATTTTATTATTACGTATATAATAAAAAAAAATATTTTTACGTATTACGGACGGGCGTGATTGTAGACACAAAATTAAACCAATCAACCCAACGCTCCCTGCCACCAAAATTATTTAATTTTTATCAAATACTATGGTCGGTGGATCGACCGGGAATCGATCCCAGAACCACGCTCTGCTACCAAATGTTACGGCCGGCAGCTGCCTATCCCAGGAGTAGAATCCTTCGCGGCCCATAGACGAAGAAGCTACAGGCAGATGCTGGTCGGGCGTCCTCACGCCACGGTTTAAAGTTTAATTACACTAAACAATCCGGGGGGAGCGTTACAAATATGGAACAGAGCTTACTTACCTCTATTCAAGGCGACTGGTCCCTCAGGATTCGGTCAGGTCTCGTGTGGATGTATTGTGCTAGAAAGTAAAGGTCAGTGATGTGTATTTGGGTGTGGCTGGTAGTGTTATTGACCTTATTTGACCGTTCCCCCTGCAGCAGTTCGGCCCTCAGCTCCTCTCCAAGCTAAGGTCGCCTTCCGCAGTCACTTTCTTCCTTAGTTACGATTGACTCGCGAAAATGAACACAGAACGTACGGGTCAAAGGTCACCGTTATTTCTAGAATATTAACTACCGCACTAGTAACTAATACAGTCGAATCCACTTATACAGATTCTGCGTTAAACCTAAAGTCCCGGGTAAACTCTCAACACGCGCCACCATTCCCAGTGGTATATTCACTATACGCGCCTAACATAAAATCAGATCTAAGAGCTCCCAAACAAAATGGACTGCCTTCTCTTTCGACGCGAAGAAGACTTCTAATCTTTCGCTCTCGACTCCCACCGTTCAGTAAGCTCGGACGTTCAACACACACGAACGTCATCCCGTATCAGCCGAGCCGAGAGCCATCTAACGTCGATGCCTGACACCAACGCTTTTGCGTAAACAACTATTTTGTAAGATAACTTCTTGAATTTGTTTTTCTTCTTGTTTTCCGTTCAAATGCTTGCGTTTATTTTCTCGCCATTTCTTTCGCTGTTCTCGTGGAGCACGGGGACTCATCTCTTTTATGCTTACAATTTTTTTAGCTTCTTTCCTTTGTAAATATCTCAACCTTTCTTTTTCTTTTTCTATTGCATATAGTTCTTCATTCTCTTTTAAGGCTGCGTATCTCTTTCGTTTTGCTAATCGTCGCTTAGCTAGTTGTTCCTTTTTATTAATTTTTTTATTTGCCATGGTATTATTTTGAGTATTGACTAAAACAAGCATTTAATTTTAAAACATTGAACATTTTTTTTTGAGTTTTCGCTATAATATTGTAAAGCCCCTTTTCAAATCTATGTAAACTTATCCATTATTTCGTTGATATTTCAAATTTAACCTGCTAATATTTATAAAAAAATAAAACTTCATTACCGGCTAAAATCGTTCATTACCGGAACCATGAAAATTTGCAGTTATCTACGGTAGTGAAAGTTTCGGTAGTGAAATTCGCTAAGATTTTTTTAAATTTATATTACAAAAAACAAACAATTTGATTTACGAATACAAATACTATTCATAAAATCACATATATCATGACACTGTATTATAATGTAAGATGAAACATTGTACTTACTTGAATAATTAGCGGATCGTTGTGGAACTGTATTTCGGAAAAATACCAAAATTCAATACTGTTTGCTATTTCTTAATAAAGATACAACAGCACGTGCATCGGAATCGGCAGTTTCAGATCAAATAAACATGTCACCCATTTCTCAATAGTGAATTGACATTATAAAACGATGTTGACCGGGTAAAAAAATAAAATATAGTTTCTGTCACGGTAATTACTTTTTTACTGATACAAAGTTTTAGAATGTTTTTTCGACAATAAATATAATGTTTAGATAATAACGAGTATTGAAATATTATCAAACGGTTTACTGACTATTAAGGACTAACATAAAATCAGTGTTCTCTAGACAAGTTTTTTGTTATGAAATATTTTTCTAAAACATTACTGTTGAAACTCAACACCGGTAGGGAAAATATTGGACATATTTTTAAATTTTTATAGCAATATAACATGTGTTTCTTCCTATTTTTTTTAATGCGCCATGTAGTTTGATGTATGTAGTAATTAACAAAATTAATTTGGACATACATGGGCAAATAATTCTATATGTTAAAGTTCGGCACAATATTTTTGGAAGTTTTGAAGAACTACCCTTTAGTGGTTGGTAACTTTGGCTGTCGGTACGGTGCAAGGCCAAACTAAAAAAGGGAAGGAAAGGAAAATGTGGATGAAAAAATATTTGCTCCTAAGATTTATAAATTTGTAGAAGTAGTTTAAAGCCTTCGCTATTTATTCGTTTATTGGAATAGTCCTTCTGCTCTTTCCTCCAAAGATAAGACATATCTCTGTAGATGTCGATGACATTGAGAAAGTTACGAGTTAGTTAAAGTTACGAGCAATGATTTACGGGAGTAGATCGACGCTCCAGAACTTTAAATAATAAACAGACGTGTAGACTCTGCGCTTGCGGCCACTCAAGTGAGTATGCAACTGAGCTCCCTGCCTGTCTCTTATGCCCGGGTTACACTAACGAGAAATGCTGTTAATTATCGCGTTGATGGGTGTTGAATGTAGGTGTGGCAACCACTTAACGCAATATTTCTACAATGGCATGAACAATGCCGTTGGGCGATAACTCGAGTGGCGATACATCAAAGAGATTAACACACGAATTAACGCCTTGAAGCGGCTACACTACGTTTGTCTTATTGTGCACGGTAAGCGCAACGGGGTCGCACGTATGGCTACGATAGAGTGGAATAATGAAAAAGTTATTACGTTTCTTGAGATTCTAGCAAACAGAGCGATGCTTAGGCAATGATAAAATATATTCATATAATAAAAATTGACATTCATCAAATATAGAGTAGCAGCTTCAACGTTCATCTTGCTTGAAATTCAAGGAATATTAATGTAAAGTAATATAAGTAATTTGGTTTGTCATTTTTGGTTTTGAGAAATAAAAATGTATGTTTAGATAAGGAAGAGCGGGGTTTCCAAACACAAGCATTACTTGCTTAAATGGAGACCCCAATCAACTATCTAATTAATTTAATTTTTGTGAAGAAAAATAAATTATTTTATTTATTTTTATTATTTATAAAGTGACCATACGTCCCGTTTTGAACAGGACTGTCCCTTTTCTCGGTCACCTGTCCCGTTGTCCCCAAACAAAGCTCCGGGACGCAAAATAGTCCCGCTGTCCTAAGCCGCGAGAGAATTTAAAACTATGAAGTTCGTCAGACACGAACGGTGCGAGAGCGGGACCGACCAAAAAATAACCGAATGGGATAACTTCAAAGTTTTCGCAGAAATTCGTTGGGTGGAAGTATTCAAACATTTCTCACCAACAATCTTCAACCTAAATTCTTTTGCATTTTAATCGAATATATTTTATGTCTACCTGGTACAAATACTCCAGTAGAAAAAGTATTTTTATAATTGTGGACGTCTGAAAAAAATCACTTACAGGTTCCAGTTCTAAAGGCGTTGTTGATAACAAAAATCAATGTAAAAAAACTTGCCTAGAATTTTATTCTTATTTAAAATCATCACCAACTTTATTGAAGCAAATTTGTTCCACTGACAAATATAAATATAATTACAAAATATGTTGCATTTAATAATTACTGTCTGAGGAACTTTGCTTTAATGAAGCTGGTGAACTGGTGATTAATTTTATTTTTCACAATTTGTTAAAATAAAAATAATTATAATCAATGTCATTATAATAATTGTGAACACTAATTGTATAAAGTTACAGTTTTTAAATAAATAACATAATATTTTTTTTATTTTTAAACTGCTAACTGGGGAGTATAAATAGACCCATGTCCCGTTTTGAGTTAAAAAATAAATGGTCAATTTACTTTAACGCCGTTCATCTGCATTTAAATTTAAATGACGATGACCGTTCCAAGTCTAGCCACTCAGTTTATCGCGTTAAAATTAAGGCAATAATTGTTGCGTTTATGGGCATTGACGTTTCTCGTTACTGTGGCCCTAGCACCATTACACTACACGATTCACAGCGCGGCAGGGAAGCAGGGTGGTCAGAACCACTCGGTCGCCCTGTTTAGGGACCCTGACTTCCTGTTTTTATTACACTGTAGAGTCCCTGCGGGCAGGGCCCGAGAAATCGTGTAATGTAATAAACTTTTGAATGCTTATTTGTTTTTGTTGTTCATGTGACGAGTAGGTTAGGTATTTTAGTGCTACTAGAAACGAATATAATTTTATACTCATTAAAAATCAAAACAAAAAAAGAACATTTTTTTTTCTTTTTCTATCAATGATATATTGATATAATAACGCAAAACATGTGGCAGAGATAGTAATCTTCTTATAAAATATTCAAAATTTGAGAGTGTCTAATTCATCTTTAGCAAAATTTTACTAATTGTTACACAGGACATTTATCTGACAAATGGCAATAATGAAATTCAGCCCCCGTAGCGTAGAGAGCGTAGATAGAGGATTGACTAGATAAAGCATTCGCGTAAACTTTTGAGATAGAAATAGGCGGGAGGTACTTTCACTGGGTTACCAGATATTGTTCCATTTCCCCCGTTATGGGTTTATTTATATTCACGGCACTTACATTCATACAAAAAACTTAATTGTTACCATAAAAAAAATGTTCTTTTATAATTCAGATAATTAATTCATTTCTCTTGAAAATACATTCTGTGACTGAAAACTACGGGCGGAAACGGCGTAAAAACAGAATCATCATTCTATATTCAACGGCGCATCGACGATTTTACTGGACATTCAATAAACTCTGGATTTCGACGGCACTATGTTACGAAATCTGTTATAGAGTGTTACTCTGGATGTCGAAGACGCTACTAGCTCAAAGTGTGATATTGCTAATAAATAACAATATGTTATGTATGTAATTAAATATTAATTAAGAATAAAAATATTAAATAATAAACAAAAATTTCCTTGTGTCGTTTTGTTTTTACAAAAAAAAATCTATAATGTTTTAACATACCATTCCATCACAAGTTCAGTGCTGAACACAGACCTCCGAAAGGAAAGGCTTTCCAAATAGGTATTGTAGTACAAAACACGGTTATGAGGCTACTCCCGCGATTTTCTGCATGTTTTTCTAAGTTAGTGTCTTGTGTGCGGCAAGTTGTGGCGTACACGAGAATTTGTCTGTACACGGAATGATACTACCCCGCGTCGTAAGCAATAATACAAGATGGGGATGGGGCAGTAGCACTTTCCCGACGAAACTTAAAATAATAACTGCGGTGGCCAACCAGCATAACGCATATTTTCACGCAGGCGTGGCAACTATGGTGAAAGTCATCCTATGAGGATATCTAGGGAAGGCCTTTTTTAGGTGACTTACTTATGGTTAGGCGGCTTAATCATGTTACCTAATGGTTAAGGTGGTAAAATGTTTTAGTTAATATACGTTCTAAAGCACCAACAAAGGGTTTTTTTTGTAATACGTTGGTATATAAAATAAAATAAAATATTTTATAATATTCTAATTTTAATTTACCATGCAGTGCAAGATTATCTGCTACCTCATATCATTCCATGGGTGGTGTATGAGGCGACATAGGGAAACATTAAAGAAGATAAACAGCAGCATTTTCCTGATAACAGCTAAATAAAAAAAAAACAGTGGTTGACAATCCACTTTCCGAGGGTTGAAACTATGTCAAATAACTATAATCATGTTTATGTTCAACAGCGGACTTTTGATAGACTGTAAAGATATATATTCTATTCAAATGAAAATATATAGAAATATAAAAAGCAAAAAGAACTAAATTTATAAACATTTATAAATATTAACAATGTTACATTAAGTAAAACAAATGAAAACACAATTATATATCAAATATAATTCAATAAAATTAAAATAAATAAACGATTATTTATTAATTTTTTATCACATTAATAAACAACAAAATTAACAAATATTTTGTCTTCATTCTAGAGCATTCGTTGTTATTCTTGGTTTGAGCAGCTTTAGAATTTCTCAAAAATAAGCATTTATAAACTTGATTTATACTTTGCATGGCAGCAATTCTTGGGGGCTGGTTGTTAGAATCGGATTAGAAAGGAGTATATATATTATATGCCTTGTATAAAATATATTTTAGTGGTATAAATAATAAGGTACAACTCCTAAACTATACTTAGATAGGTAATACCTATCTCTTGTCAAAACATCTTTATTGCATGATCTATGTCAATTCAATGAAAATTATCATAATTACATACATATTACATTAATTTCTTAATTTATTTACACATTATTGTTTATAACACACAAATGAAAATATATTGAAATTTAAAAAGGAAAAAGAACTAAATTTTGTGTACTTACTCAATATTTAGAAATATTAACAATGTTACGTTAAGTAAAACAAATGAAAACACAATTATATATTAAATATAATTCAATAATATTAGAATAAACATACGATTATTTATTAATTTTTCATCACATTAATAAACAAATTTAACAAAATGTTGTCTTCTTTCTAGAGCATTCGTTGTAATTCTTGGTTTGAGTAGCTTTAGAATTTCTCAAAAATATGCACTTGTAAACTTGATTTATACTTTTGCATGGCAGAAATTCTTGGGTGCTGGTTGTTACACATAATTGTTTATAAATCCTGTATAAAAGGGTTTAAGGGTGGACTAAATGTCCCATTGGTAGGCATTTCCAGTCAGTTTTACAATTATTATTGCATAATAAATTATTCATTTGTATATTTAGGTCAGGGCTTTAAATTATTTATTTATTTCTTTTATTTAAATCTTTATTTGCATAAAACATGGTAGTACAGATAAAGTTCCAACATTTGTAAAAGAGGATTCCTGTTTAATCAATCCATCTATAAGTAAATATTTTGTCATTGTCATGCAACCAAATTATTACAACTCATAATAATACAGACTGTCAGCATTTGAAAATAAAATAAGCAATGCTAGTCAGTTTTTAATACATACAGAACAATGTCAAAAATCATAACTACTAACAAGGTCAAAGTTATATCACTTATGGAATAACAACAAGATACAACAAGAAATTATAACATTTAAAAAAATATCTTAATTATATCATAAATTACATAAGTTAAGTATATTTAGTCCACCTAAAACAATGAGGCTCATAATGTTTTGAGCATATACTGCTAAGTTTTGTTCTTTACCTATAATTACTACCAACAGTTACGGATAGCTGATTTCTTAGAAAAGCTGTGAAATAATATATTTAAAAGAAATAAATTTTATATCAAGGCATTTAACAAACAAAAAACCAAGTATGGGTATCTGTGCATAAATACAATACCTATAACAATTAATACAATATCAATTGATTTATTTAAATAGCAAGTATATGTAAATGTAATGATAATATTACTCAAACCAAACATTTAAAAAAATTATGTACATATTAAGCTTTAGATATTGTTAATTAATACATTTACAGCCTAACATAGTTATGTCCTCCACAGCTGAACAGACTTCCCACACAGTTTGTCTCCAAATAACTGCAGTTGCCAATTCTCCTGCCAAGCTAGGCAACTATCACAAAACCTATAACTTTTGATACTGACTAATGATAACGAAAAATGTGATGATAATATACTTACATATTATCATCACATTTTTCTACATCATTAATTGAGAATATTATCTTATGTTGTTGAGTTATTGTGTACCTTAAGATTAAGACTTATTTATTTATTTATTATTTTATCTATGTTTATATTAGTATGACATATTTATTTATTTTTTTAATAAATATTGTAATGTAATTGTTGCTAATGTATAATAGAATTAATGGAATGCAATAAGTTTTGTGAATCCAAACATGTTTTCAGGTTGATACTTACATATTATTTGTGACGTCTATGTAATATGGAAAATGATTGAAAAGTTGTAGGGCAATAAGGAGTTTCCTTTAAAGCTGAACATAAAAGTGTATGTAAATGTATAAATTTATGTGATTCATATTTATGGACATAACTACTAATCACAATAACAAGTATTATTGAACAATGCGAAAACATTATTGTACTCGCTGATATCCCTAAAGTTTCTATAATCCTACCAAATCAAAAAGTACACGTTTGTTATGACTTTAAGCTGTCGAATGACCGTTCAAATTAAGGAGCATTATCATGAAGAATTTACAATTTGGGAGTCCAAATATTTGACAAAATACATCACAAAGTTCATTAAACACATGAAATGTTACACTTTATATTCAAAACAATACATATTAATCAGTACAAGTAGCAAATGTAAGCACAAAACAAACTTACCGATGAAAGGTAATATTATCAATTTTTCGTTGACTGATGCGGTTGCATCCTAAAATGCTACAACTTACCATCTTTTTAACCTTACTTAATAACTAAAACCCACAAAAACACTAAATTCAATTACCTGTTTTCGTATAATATCAATGTTATTCACAAGAGCTTGACATCGTTAATGTCAAATAAAGGAGGGAAAACAATCAAAAACGCATACCTAGAAAAAGACAAGAAATATAGATTTGCTTCTCCCTTATTCTTATGTCTAACTATATACGTGCATGCCTTTCACACGCTGATGACGTCACGGAATGTTTAGTCTATAAGATACAAAGTCTATGGTAGAGAGCATACTCCCTCTCTCTATTTGTATCTTATCTATCTACGCTCCCTCTACGCCCCGTAGGCATTTTATTCCACCCACCCTACCCCAGCCTACAAAAATGGGGTAAATAAAATAAAAAAAATACCAACAGACGTATTTTATATAGCACTTTCCAAAATTGTTTATTATTGTAATAGCACCCCCGTAGATTGTGAATAAAAAATAGGTAAATATCGCGCATCTTATAACGTCGATACCACTTGAAATAATTAAAATTTTGTAGGTTTTGCAACTTAAAAAAACTTCACCCTTCGTGAATTAAACTTCACCATTGAAAATCCATAAAATGCAATATTAAGTGCAATTATTTAATAAAACCTATTTTGTCAATTGCCGAATGCACATGGAGTGTTGGCGCATGCGCGGCACATATAGTCTAGGGTTTTTCTTCGGAGGATCTTTCGCGGCAAGTTCACGCCTATCTCTATTTTCTCTATTTGAATAGTAAATTGCGTGTAAGAGGTTAACTCATACGTTTCTATCTTAATCTTAATTAATAAATTAAGCTGAAGAAGAAAATTACAAATCCATTCAAGAAAAATAAATCATATCTGTGGGCAAATTTTGAATGACAGTAATAAACCATCTCTCTTCGAGAGATACCTAGCAATGTTCTCATTGAGAAATTTGAGAACAGAGGAAAGTATTCTTTACCTTTTTGCAAAAGGTTATTATAAATGACAACATGGATGATACCATTCATTTTTTTTAAGTTTCAATTCATAAGAATCAATGAATTTTAATTTTTAGGTTTGAAGGCAGGCAGTGCACTGTTCCGGCATGAGGTTGCATTTGTACTTGGTCAGTTTCAAGAAGAAGTAAGTATCCCTTACTTGAAAGAGTCTCTCGAAGATGCAAATGAAAATGAAATGGTTAGACATGAATGTGCCGAAGCCCTTGGTGCAATCGCTACTCCTTACTGCTTAGACATTCTAAAGAAGTATTTGGACGACGAAAAACGTGTGGTCCGTGAGAGCTGTGTGATTGCATTGGATATGTGTGATTATGAAAAAAAAAAGAAAAGAGCCCAGGTGATTGGCAAAGTTAAAAGACATTTTAAAGTTCCATGGCATATATTGGCCTGCATTTTTAATAGCAGCTGGGTTAGAACCTCCAAAAACTTTGTTTTGTCATTCGCATTCGACCATTGATGGTGAGAAAATGTCTAAATCGAAGGGTAATGTTGTATCGCCCTTCGATGCGGCCTAACAATTTACGACGGAAGGCCTGCGGTACTTTCTTCTCAGAGATTCGGCAACTAATAACGATGTGAATAAGAATAATTTGTTACAACATTTAAAGATTTAACTAATATAAATATCATTTGAATAACTGTTTTCAATCAATTTTTTTTTATAGATTATAGTACGGAGAGGGTTTTGAATATATCGAATAACGAGCTAGCAGATACCTTAGGAAACTTAGTCAGCAGATGTACAAGCAAAGTTGTCAATCCCAAAGGTGAAATACCAAGTGCAGCGATCTATGCTAAAGCGCTAAAATCTGAGCAAGCCGAAATACCGCGAAAGAATATAGAATCTTTCGGAGAAACTACTAAACAACACTACGAATCCTTCTACATCCATCACGCAATAGACGCGGTTATGGCCACTCTGAGAATCGCTAATATTGTGGTGGAACATCATAACGCTTGGGCTCTTAAAAAAGAACCCGACAATGACATTGCCTTGACAATGGTAGCTGCAAGAATTAGTGCCATAGCTCTGTACCCAATAGTTCCGAAGTTGAGTCACAATTGACTTTTTAAACGTACCGATTAATGCGAGGCTCTGGAAAGTCACAAAACCAAAGTATTTGGAATCTTCAACGCCGGTGGAATTTGAACCATTTGAACTTAATAATAAAATAGTGTTTCCTAAAATTAAATTGAAGGCGTAAGGTGTAAATTAACCATGTGTATAATTTCAAACGTATACTTCTGCAACTTTGTTTTAAAAATTGTTATTATATATTGTTTAACTTTTTGTATTTTTATTAAACAAAAATTAACAAATAATTATAAATGAAAAAATGTATAGCATTCGAATGTATTTGAAGTTTTAGTATAAGGGAAGTTATAATATAGATTATATATAAGTTACTATAGATATTGCTAATTAAACAATTCTTAATATTACACAATAAAAGAGCTGACGTAAGGCATTCCAATCAAGTCACGTAAATAACTTTTGTAAAGCTATTTTCATATTTTCACATATCTAATGCAATCACACAGCTCTCACGGACCACACGTTTTCGTCGTCCAAATACTTCTTTAGAATGTCTAAGCAGTAAGGAGTAGCGATTGCACTAAGGGCTTCGGCACATTCATGTCTAACCATTTCATTTTCATTTGCATCTTCGAGAGACTCTTTCAAGTGAGGGATACTTACTTCTTCTTGCAACTGACCAAGTACAAATGCAACCTCATGCCGGAACAGTGCACTGCCTGCCTTCAAACCTAAAAATTAAAATTCATTAATTCTTATGAATTGAAACTTAAAAAAAAAATAATGGTATCATCCATGTTGTCATTTATAATAACCTTTTGCAAAAAGGTAAAGAACACTTTCCTCTGTTCTCAAATTTCTCAATGAGAACATTGCTAGGTATCTCTCGAAGAGAGATGGTTTATTACTATCAATCAAAATTTGCAAACAGATATGATTTCTTTTTCTTGAATGGATAACATTTTGATTTTTTACTTGAGTGAACTGTGCGAAATTAAAAGTAAAAATGTTCTATTAAGCAAAAATTATGTAAATTCTAGTTGATGGTTAATAATGTTTTTCATATAATTAACATTGATTGTCATGAAAAATAATGGGATGATAATGAACTTTTGAAATTAAATTAAGAAAACCTGATGTTGATTCATAAATATACATGACAAGTGCATAAAACACCATGGGTTTACAGCTGCTTTTAAAAAAGTGCACATAACGCGTGCTTATTTCATACGCCTTAATAAAGAAAAACATACTTGTGCTGTACGTTGGTGGCCAAAACTCTGTGAATTTCTCATCGGAATAGCCTAAGACTATTAAATAATTTACTAAAGCATCAAGCCATACATATATCGTTTGATTTGGATCACATGGTGTAAGTATACCCTAAGGAGATCTATTTGCTGGTCTGGAAATACTTAAATCTGCCATCCATGATCCTTCTTCGACCCAATGTGATAAAATTTTATGAAAAGTCGAAGGTTGAACTACTTTTTCTGTATGGATACAAAACAAAAATAAAGTCATCTTTTCTAAAACGCTCTTAACATTATAAATAAGTGTAGTAAATGAAATACCATCTTTAAGCTAGTGTTTTAAGTCATCTTGAAATGCGCTCAATCTAAATTTGTAATTTTCTTCTTCGGCTTAATTTATTAATTAAGATTAAGATAGAAACGTATGAGTTAACCTCTTACACGCAATTTACTATTCAAATAGAGAAAATAGAGATAGGCGTGAACTTGCCGCGAAAGATCCTCCGAAGAAAAACCCTAGATTATATGTGCCGCGCATGCGCCAACACTCCATGTGCATTCGGCAATTGACAAAATAGGTTTTATTAAATAATTGCACTTAATATTGCATTTTATGAATTTTCGATGGTGGTGAAGTTTATTTCACGAAGGGTGAAGTTTTTTTAAGTTGCAAAACCTACAAAATTTTAATTATTTCAAGTGGTATCGACGTTATAAGATGCGCGATATTTACCTATTTTTTATTCACAATCTACGGGGGTGCTATTACAATAATAAACAATTTTGGAAAGTGCTATTTAAAATACGTCTGTTGGTATTTTTTTATTTTATTTACCCCATTTTTGTAGGCTGGGGTAGGGTGGGTTTTTATTCCGCCCATACAAAGTTGACCGGGCCTTGACGTCATCGGTAGTGAGCACCCGCCCGCGTTTTTAAAAATCTTCGTTCGAAAACACGCACTTTGATCGTTAATATCTCAGCCAATGTTTAAGATATAAAAAAAGTAAAAACACAGTTCTTCTCATATTAGTTTGTAGATTTATTTGGCGTGTAAAGTAAAAAACGTTTTTCAGACCCATTATTACTCGTAAACAGTTCTCTGTCCACGATTACAAGCGAAGGCAGGGTGCAAAAGTACAAAAAGTATCGATATAGATCGTATCGATATTTAAAAAAATATTAATATCTATTTCAATATATCGAGAGAAAAAAAGTATCGGTGAAATTTTATAAAAAAAATTGTATTATGTCACAAATGAACTGCTAATGCGTTTATTTTACTAGTCTAGTTCAACAAATTTGACAGTATTACTATTCATATAAATAGCAAACTAGAAACATCGTTTGTGTTTGTGATAATCAAGCAACTGTAATGTCAAATCATAAATCAATAAAACGTTGATAAAAATATATTCCCTATTAATCTAACGAAACAGAATATCATTTACATACATTATACGGACAAGTGTTGGTTAATACTTACCCGAAAGATCAAAAGAAAAACTCTAAATTTGATATGCTCTGCGAAAGTCAACTTATGCTATTGGGTAGATTACGATTTACAACTACTACAACTCTCGGATGAAACTGAGAAGAGAATGCTGCTGAAAATGCGGCTGTCAGTCTAAAGTTTTAATGGATTATCTGAATTACAGCGGTTTTAGTCAGTGGCGACAAAGGTGTTGCTATTGGAAATATGTATATTGTTTTTAATACATTTTCGATACTGGATATTGGATAATTGATATAGATGTATCGAAATAAAAGATATAGCCCAAAAATATCGATATTTTTCGTACAAGCCAAGCTTGTACGAAGAATCCGCTTGGAAGTCGATTCGATTGCCGAATGCCGAATTCGACTTGAAATCTTAAACAGCTGTTTTTGATATCGCCTAAATATTTTGGTTTTGAAAGGAAATTATTCTAATTTTTAATAAACATGAATACAATAGTAAGTGAACTTAGTATGAATGACTTAAACAATAAATTTTTTGAGATAATGCAAAATGAGAGTAATGCGGAGGATGCGGCAAATTTTATTTACGAAAGTATTTATGAGGATGTTACTTTAGGCTTTATTTTCGAGTTCCACCATGGTCTTAAAACCGGTCTAACAGATTTAATTGAAGGAGAAAAAGAGGACGATGAAAATTTTAAAATAGTAAATTCCCCAGAATGTGACGTTTTCGGTCTTTCTGTTCTGAAGAAGACGCAAGATTGCAATTGTGCTTGCCCAAACTGTGAGAGACCTGTTTCGGCCACAAGATTTGCTCCGCATCTCGAAAAATGCATGGGTAAGTTGTTACAAGTATATTGTATATTTCCATATAAATATGCTTTGACAAATCTCATTGCCGCAAGTGGACATATTGTTGTACAGTATTCATTGTAATAATAAATTAAAGAATTAAACCTTTATGTAATATCTTGAACTAGAAATGTAAATATTAAAGAAATGTATATTACATTAATTACTGATAATTATTACATAATGTTCCAAATATTATTTTTCTTTGTGAAGCATTTATGTCATTGTCATTACAGCCTACCAAAAGTCCACTGTTGAGTTCTGCTGCTCATATTGGCATTATTGCCATAATTGCCACACTTTGCTTTAGCAAGAACAAATTTTATATTACTATAAGATGTAATCAGGAAAATGCTGCTACCCATATCTATTATTTCTTTCTGTGGCCTCTTATACTCATGAAATGATTCTCTTAAGCTGCCTCATGGCTCATTAAATCTGTGTTGTGTATTTTTGTGCTAAACATGTTTTATCACACACTGCCTTGCACACATTTGAAATTATAACTTATTGCCCCCATTAATTGTCACAAAGCATAGTCCTGAGACAGCTCGATCCATGAATTTTCAGCATACTTCGTCATGCTTACTGGTTAGTAATAGAATTGCAACTTATTTTAAATTTGGTTTATTACCTATAAAAATATTTTCTATTACTGGTATATTCTTCCCCATGTATTGCTATATTAGATAATGTTTAATTTCCAATTAACAAACAAATATTATATAACATAATGAAACTAATCACAGGGTCATAAAGAAATTCACTTCTATTTTTATTGTATTTTTTTTATATTATGGCTTAACATATGGTTTGCTTGGCTTAGCCACATTGAATCAGCATTTAAGGTGTGTACTTACAACTGAGCAAATATAAAGAGGAGATGGCCTAAGCAAGAGCACTGTGATTCTAACTAGGTCCTGATGTCATCACAGTGGGCATGGCTTTAGTTTAGTATACTGACAGCATTCATCCTGTGCGCTTATGTGTCGAAAATCGCAAATCTGTGTATTTTTGTAGTATTATAATTTAAAATTAAAAATTTTGTACAGCCGACTTCAATATAAGTGACTTCAATATAGGTTATTTAAGAATAACTCAATAACCATTGGTCTGACCTTGATCAAATTCATATGGGACCACACGAGAACTATCAGCTTTCATATAAAAAAAGAATCATCGAAATCGGTTCGCCCAGTACAAAGTTATGAGGTAACACACATAAAAAAAAAAAAAACATACACCCGAATTGAGTACCGTCTCCTTTTTGGAAGTCGGCAGAAAATAAGAAGAAGTATTGTGTTTTATCATGTAAAAACTACTCAGATAGACGATCTGATGCTATGGATTAGAGATGTTACGGAAGTTCTATTTCGATTCCGAAAGTTCGGAACTTCCGATTGATTTTGCTCCTTCGATTCTGATTTCGGTTCCGTTAAATTTTAATATTAAAGTTATATATCAGAGGTCGATACACAGTGGCGGCGGCGGTCGCGGCCGCGATTAGCGTGTTATTTATTTAGGATAAGGGTGACAAACGAGCACACAGTTCACCTGATGGTAAGTGGTTGCTGTAGAACAAAAACATCTATCTCGATTACGAATCAAAATGCAGATGCGTTGTCACCCGTGAGGACTAAGATGGAATGACTCTTTTCCAGTAAAAAGGGTCTCCGGTTCTCTACACTTAACAGACGAAACACTGTAGCATTAAGCTGCTATTTTACGCTGGTATAACACACTAGATGGCATGATAGAAACAGAATATATTAGAATAAGGAGAGGCATATTTCAAGGAGACGCACTTAGTCCTCTCTGGTTCTGCCTTGCCATAAACTCCTTATCAAAAATGGTAAACTCAAAAAATATAGGTTACCTGTTACAATACCATACAACACAAGATCATCTACATACAAATAAACAAGAAAAAAAATTTAGTCATCTTCTGTATATGGACGATCTTAAGCTATATGCTACTAATCAAGATGAATTAGACCAGTTAGTTAAATTAACGGAAACATTCCCACGGGATATTGGAATGGAATTTGGTATTGATAAGTGCAACATCAATTCGGTTAGAACTGGACAGCATTATGAACACAATCACCAATTGCAAACAGGACAGCAAATCAAATCTTTAGAAGAGAACGGAGTGTATAAGTATTTAGGATATAATCAGTTGAAACAAATTCACCACAAAGAAATTAAAAATACATTAACAGATCAGTTCCGATATAGACTTCGCTTAGTATTAACATCTCAATTAAATTCTATAAATATATTTAAAGCTATTAACACATTTGCAATTCCTATACTAACTTATTTTTTTGGCATAATACACTGGTCCAAAACTGAACTGAATCAACTACAACGCACAATTAATACATCTCTTACGAAGCACCGTAAACACTCAAAAGTCTCTACATGGAACACATCGCCAAGAGTTGAACCAACCTACCGTAGACAAATTAGCGTCGAACGCATGGCTTCAACGTGGTGAGCTTTTCCCTGAGACTGAGGGTTTTATGTGCGCAATTCAGGACCAAGTCATAGAAACACGTAATTATCAAAAGCACATCATTAAAATAAAAAATCTACCTGCCGACACATGTAGACGTCGTTTTAATGCTTCTGAAACAATCAACACATCACTGGTGCTTGTAAAACGATTGTTCAGACAGATTATAAGTATCGACATGATCAAGTAGCCAATATCATTCACCAGAAACTTGCCCTTAAGTGGAAAATAACTGACCAGCCTACTCAAGTATACTATAAATATAAACCTGAAATAGTCCTTGAAAATACCACTCACAAAATGTATTTTGACAGAGCTATACTTACCGACAAAACAATACACTATAATAGACTGGATATAACATTAGTAGACAAAGTGAATAAATCTGCTTTTATTATTGACATTGCTATACCTAATTCACATAACTTACAGACTACAATTAATGAAAAATTTTCCAAATACATTGATTTAAAACATGAAATTATTAGAATGTGGAACTTACATAATGCCATTATAGTACCTATAGTCCTCTCTACAACTGGTGTAATACCAAAAGCGCTTCATCAATCATTAAAAATTCTTGATCTACCAAAACTTTCATATATTCAATTGCAAAAAGCAGTTTTACTTAATACTTGTAGAATAGTTAGAAAATTTATCTCAACAGAAAACTACCCATAACCAAACACGTTCATGGTGCCCACTTGGCTTAGCCCCGTGGTAGTAACCATTAATCCAGTTTTGTTAAAAACAAACTGAGAAAACGTAAACACTTTAAATAAATAATTTGCATGTTGTGCGTTCTCGCTCGCGAGTTTTTGATTAGTTTTAATAGTGTTTTATTTGACACGTAATAAATTTATTTGAATTGGACAATGAAGCCAAAATCAAGTGCCATTTGGAATTATTTCAATGAAGTTTCTGGCAATACAGTAAAGTGTATACTATGTGAGAAGTTATATTCACAAAAGGGAGGTACGACTACTACGTTAAAAAGTCGTTTAAAGTCTATGTATACCACTGAATTCGAAGAATTCGAAAAATTTGACACTGAAAAGAAAAATACAGTGCAATATACCTGCCCTTAACACATCTCTTCTGCCTCCACTTCCGATTCCGGTTCCGATTTCGGTTCCGCTTCCGACAAACAAAATTTAAAAACTCCGCTTCCAAATTCGGTTCCGATATAACCACTTCCGTAACATCCCTACTATGGATGGCATCACATTTCTTTTGTAAGTAATTTTATACATTTGAGTACCTAATTTTATATATATAATTTACCTAATTTATTAAAATAGTTCTAGAAATATCTCTGCGTCAGGTTTCAAATATAATTAAATATATTAAACACTAGATGGTACGTAGAGCTCAGTATTAGTAAAATAATCATACAAAAGTGCTGAAATTTGTTTTGGATTCAGTCTTAAAGAATTTTTAATCGCCATAATAGTATTTTTATAGTTTTCATAATCATTTTGTAAACAGGCCGCCATCTATCGTCAAGGTATCTAAACTACATTGCTACATCAATATAGAATGATGCAAGTAGTTTTACTATTTATCGGTAGATGGAAAATAGTAAAGTGGGCAGGGCTTAACACCCCCTCAACCTGCAAATTGTCATGCGTATTTACATAGTGAAATCTAATTACAACACCTCTATGTATTTGCTCCGTGGTACTTACCCATAGGAGTATTTGTACCACTTTCGTTATCAATGGAACTGTATTTTTGGAGAAAATGCAATCAAAGGTGGCCGTGCCAGCCAAATGTGTTCACCATGGCTCTCATGTAATTATAAATATGTAGAAAGGGTAATTGAGTATAGTACAGAGACTAATTTTGTAGTTAGGAATAATAATTAATTCGTTTACACGAATTAATTATTCAACGAGTCGAGGATAAACTATTAACGGAATACGAGAAGCGCACCGTTCCACGTCAGAGCCAAGACTGTCTTAACGGCGGCTGCACCGTCCGTTTTATACAAGCAAAACGGGCGCCACCGCAGGTGCAATGGTGCAGGTGTGCGGAACACGTGATATTTACAAGAATTCTGTCTAACTGCACCGACGGCTACCGCGCCGCACGTGCAATGGTGCTGGTCCCGTCACGGCCATACTGACATGCGTGCGTCCTCGCACGCGCTCCATCACAATTTTAGTTATCTGTAGACAAAAAAACATCGTTCGACTATCCTGACATAACAGCGTCTGGTCCGGTCTATATTGACCCTTCAGACTTGAGTGACAATCAGTTTTGATCCGGCAGTAAGCCCTACAAAACTTTAATCAACTTTATGCGAGATCGGAATGATTAGTCTGTAGCTTTTTCTGTTTCCTCTTTTTTTTTCAAGTACTTACTCTCTTTTTTTTCAATTCAGTATAGAAAAGTTACAGACCAACCACACCTCAAACATGTCCCTGTCACAATCACACAAAAGTGTATCGTGAGGGACGTAGTGACATGATAACACCTAAGTATGTAAACCAACAGCAACACGACATCCCAGTAGCAGCACAGACCAGCCTCCCTGCAACTTCATCTTCCTTTCCTGCACTTGAATAATTACTTCGGAGTATTGCAACGTCTAGTATTTTCTAGATGCACGGACACGGCTACTTCTGTCTGTCGCACGTCCTCGTGCGGTTGACAGTGAACAGCATACAGTCTATCAGTTATCACCACCTGCTAACAGATATTAACTCTTGTTAAATATTACAACGGTCGACCATCCCAGACTGCATTTAAGTCATGAATGCGCCGATATGGCTACCTCCAGGCAAACGCACTCCAGCTTTCAGTTCTGCTGCGTTCGTGCCACATTCGAGCCAGCGAGCCGTCGCGGCATACTAGCGCTAGCGAATTGTAGCACTGCTTTGCAAAATTATAAATTAAAAGAAAAGGAGACAAATGTATTGCGAATCATGGAACTCCGAGCTTCCAAAGTTCATCACATATTCTCTTAAGAAACTGTAACTGTATGACATTTTAAAACATTGCAAAAAACGGAAACTATGTGTAGAGACAGATACCACAACATATTTCGAAGGGAAGGAGGCAACTGCGCAAAATCTACGGAAACCGACCAAGCCTCAGACGTCCATTTACAGCGCCAAAGCACCATTTGTTCGGCGACCGCTTGAATTGCATTGTCGTAAGATCAGCCGATAAATTACCGACTGTAGCGGTGTAGGCTCAATCTTACCAGCGCTCGGCCGTACCTGACCATGTTCGATTAACCGTCACAGCATCTTCCTCATTGATCATTGTTGTAGAGACTTCTACGAATCCCTCGACATCGTACCCCAATCTTGTCGACGACATAATATTCGGAGCAAACTGCAACACTGATCAACACATTAGAACACAAAAATGTCACTTATTTTCAATTCATAGCGTGTTAAAGTTAATCCTTTATTTTGGTACATCCCTTAAACGTTTTGAACTTCAAAATATAGCAAATGATAATCATGTTTCGCGTGAACTATCAAATTACAACATAACTTGAAGAAGTTAATTAGAAAGCCTCCAACTTCTTTCGACATTTGTTAACATATTTAGGTACATCAAGAAATAATGAAAATATTTGCGGGGTACTTTTAATACAAATCGAACAAATTAAAAAAAATGGCATAAATAATTTCACTTTATCTTTTCTCTACACTTTAATGATACGAAAATATCGTAAGTAGCATAGCAAATTTCATTACGGTATTTAACTTAAAAACAGATTAATCAATGCGGAATGCATTACAGTCTTCAACAAATGTAATAATTCTCATACTATTCGAAGATTATATGTGGGCAAAAATGGGGACTTTAACCCACTTCTGATGTAGAAAGGGTAATTGAGTATAGTACAGAGACTAATTTTGTAGTTAGGAATAATAATTAATTCGTTTACACGAATTAATTATCCAACGAGTCGAGGATAAACTATTAACGAAATACGAGAAGCGCACCGTTCCACGTCAGAGCCAAGACTGTCTTAACGGTGGCCGCGCCGTCCGTTTTATACAAGCAAAACGGGCGCCACCGCAGGTGCAATGGTGCAGGTGTGCGGAACACGTGTTATTTACAAGAATTCTGTCTAACTGCACCGACGGCTACCGCGCCGCACGTGCAATGGTGCTGGTCCCGTCAAATACATTATGTACGTGTATGTGTTTAGGGTGAGAGGTTGTTTGTTTGTTTTTTGTATGTGTGTGCAAACAAATGTTCCCATTTGTCTCAAAAATAGTTTGACTGATTTATATACGGTTTTCAATAGAGGGTTTATAATTTATTGACGATGGTTCTTCGGTAGGTTGTATGATCTTACCTCGCAGGGGATGCTGCATAAACATATTTGTGCAAACGAATGTACCCATTTATCTCCAAGACAGTTTGACCGATTTAAATTCGATTTCTGTAAAGGGTTTGGGATTGTTCTTAGGTAGGTTGGTATGATGTTATCTCGCCAGGGGGCGCTGCATAAACATATTTGTGCAAACGAATGTACCCATTTATCTCCAAAATCATTTGACTGTATACAGTTTTCTAAAAAAGGTTCGTGATTTATCGGCGACTGTTCTTAGGTAGGTGTTTTAGTGTACATTCGCTAGGGGGCGCTGGAATTAACATATTTGTTCAAACGATTGGTCCTGTTTATCTCCAAAACAGTTTGGCTGATTTAAATTCAGGGATTTGTGATTCATTGGTAATAGTCTTTAGGTAGGTGTTATGATATTACCTTGCTAGGAGCCGCTGCAATAAACATTTGTGCAAACGAATGATCCCATTTATCTCCAAAACGGTTAAATCGATTTAGATACGGTTTTTAGTAAAACTATTTTTGAGACTTCGGGAACGGGTTTAAAACAGGTGTTATAGTGTTATGTTTCTAAGTGGAATGTTCATGGTGTTAACTTGCTAGGAGTACTGCAATAAACATTTTGTGTGTAAACTTATGTTCCCATTTATTTAGATAGTTGTTATGTAATTATTTGATTAATTTGGGATATATCCGAACAGCTTTCCCATCGGCAAAGTTTCTCTCTGCAGTGGAGAAACTCGAGTCCATGCCAGAAGTAGCTGATACTGTTCTATGTTCAATTCTCCCACTTGTAAATATTGAGTAATTAGAGAGACAAACAGATATTTAAACAGTAATGTAAGAATGCTCTAAAAAGTCTAAAATAAAAAGCAAAATTCACAATTTCGAGAAAAACTTACGACATTCTGTTCTGTTGTGTTCCGACGAATATAAAAGTTGTAATCGAAAAAGGATAAAATAAATTATCTGAATTAAATAAATTTTTTATTAAATTATATAAATTTTTTGAAAAACCCTCGACCAAAAGAAAGTAAGTCACGAAAGATAAAAATAAAAAGGGTTTTAAAAAGGGTTGATTTGTAGTGAGATCTGTCATAATAAACAACTAATTATGACTTTCCTTAGTCATTCCTACCTTTGAGTACCTATTTGTTTGTCGTAGCGATAGATACAGCAATAATATCAAATATAGGTATTACACATATTTACATACCTATTAGGTAATATAATCACTCAAGAAAATCCGTCCGGCTGTCATTGCCATCTTTGTTTACATTTTCAATTAGTCACAATTTTGGAATTAAAGGGTAGAATGTATATTGGGCGAAAATGATTGGGAAGAATGGGAGTGGGAACTTTTGAGAGAGGCTTTATAAAAGCCCTCTTCCAAAGATTAGGGTCCTGACTTGAATCAAGGGAAAATGTATAATATGGGAAATGCCAGAAGAAGGTACTCTAGTATAAAACTACCATATGTCTACTAATCTAAACTTGTGTCTGAAGTCGAGACTTTGTTGAACAAAGTCTCAGACTGGGGGCGACTAAATCTAGTCCAGTTCAATCCCCAGAAGACACAAGTTTGCGCGTTTACCGCTAAAAAGATTCCCTTTGTCGTATCTCCTCAGTTTCAAGGCACTCCCCTTGTTGCCTCAGTCAGTATCGGAATCCTCGGTGTCGACATATCGAGTGACGTGCAGTTTCGTGGTCACTTGGAAGAGAAGGCCAAATTGGCCTCTAAAAAGCTTGGCGTGCTCAGCAGAGCGGGACAGTATTTCATGCGGGCACACCGCTTGCAACTTTACAAGGCGCAGGTTCGGCCTCACATGGAATACTGTTCCCATCTCTGGGCAGGGGCCCCCCAGTGCCAGCTCCTTCCACTTGACCGCATCCAGCGCAGAGCGGTTCGAATCGTCGACGACCGAGTTCTTTCCGATCGGCTTGACTCACTGGCACTGCGTAGAGAGGTTGCATCTCTTTGCGTATTTTATCGCATCTACCACGGGGAGTGCTCTGAAGAATTGTTCGGACTAATTCCAGCCGCTCAATTTCACCATCGCACATCGCGACAGAACTTGCGATACCATCCATATCATCTAGATGATTGGCGGTCCACCACTGTGCGATTCAGAAGAAGTTTTCTCCCTCGCACAACTTCCTTGTGGAATCGATTACCACCAGCGATTTTTCCGGACCGATACGACTTAGGGACCTTCAAGAAAAGAGCCTACTCCTTTTTAAAAGGCCGGCAACGCATCTGCGATTCCCCTGGTGTTGCAGTTGTTCATGGGCGGCGGTAGTCACTTACCATCAGGTGAGCCGCATGCTCGTTTGCCCCCTCTCTTATAAAAAAAAATCTCATCATAAGCCACCGCCTTGAACTGAATTGCCAAAATAGACTTTTTGACGCCATCCTGAGAAATGGGTGAAAAATTAAAGGTAGGAGGAGTATTAGGAGTTTGCATAGAAGCAATGGAAGCCATAGTTTGGAAGCGAATTGTAGGGTCCAATGCTTTTACAGAAGCGAAACGTTGATTTCATCAAGTGATGGAGAAGGATCACAATCCATTGTAGCTGGCCTGCAAATACTAAAAGATATTAGAAATTTCCACACTACGGCGGGAAATGAATTGTTAATGTAAATATAGAAATATCGGGGTTTAGCTGCACGTACCATCCGAGTGCACCCATTCCTGGCTGCTTTAAAGGATAATCATCCACTCGAAACGAAAAAAAGCACGATTACGTCTCGACATTGTCGACCTTACGCCCTCTGTCATCCATGGGGCAGGGGGAATTGAACTGGAGCACGAGCATCATAAAGGCTGAGAAAATTATGGTTAAGAATAGAGATTTCATCGTCAACAATCGTCATTCTTTAGCTTGTCAAAGTCTATTTTGGAAAAATTCTAAAAAGGGTATATTTTAGAGGTTTAAGCTTAATACGAAGCATAAATAGAGTCATGGCGTAAGATACCCAAAGCAGGTAACTGTCCCTGCATCACACGGTCAGGAGAAGCAGCAAAGATAAGATCAATCAGTGAGTCATAGGTTCCGATATTGAGATGAATAGCATTTGAAGGGAGAATAGAAATATTAAGCGAGTTAATAATTGAACGAAGCTTTTTGGAACGAGGAGAGTTTTCAACAGATCTGTATTAAAGTTGCTCATGATTATACAGATTATACATGAAATTGTGAGTTCGTAATATAAAATGATAAATTGAGGTAGATAGGAGGCCATGCTGGAAAATTTCCCATGACACATTATCGTAAAAAGGCAAAAGATACACATCCAAAACCTAACCTAAAATATTCCTTGGCAAATAATATACGTAACACTTTGATTTGTCATAAAATTCGCAAAAAATTTAACAATCAGACCACATTTAAGTAGTAGCACAGAATAAATAATAGTTAAAAGAACAGAAGGATCAATCTCTGATAGCAAACTTGCGAGTTTAAACTTAGTTACAATGTCGCTAATATTCATAATACTTTGTACGCCTCGAAAGTGACCTTCGTGAAATTAGCCTACAATTTATTTCGTCGCAAAAAAAGTTATGTGGCGCGCGTATTGCACCTTAAGTCAAAATGCACCTTACGTCCGCTTGCGAGTGTCTGTATCATTTAGCCCGTTACGCGCCTTTGTTAAGACCGCTTCTACTGTAGGGTTAGATTTTGTGAGAAAACAAATTTAATCCTTTGATATTAGGTTGGTATATAGTAGAATACACCAAGATGTTATGCAATGTATTAGTATTTCTTAACAAAATGTTTAATTTCATTAGTTGTCTTTCTTCCTCTCTTTTTAAAAAACGTTACCTTCACACTAGGATTTTCTCCTGTATCGCAGGGATAGTTTACATACATAGAACAAACTCAGAACAATTTTGAAGCGCCAGTAGCCTAATGGCAGGGCGCGGACCGCGAACTCGAAAGGTCGAGGGTTCGAATCCGCCATTCGACTACTGTCGTGAACCACTTCTATCACAAGCATTTTAAGCTTACCAGAAGTGGTTAAAGGGAATGTTAGTAATGTTTAATAGAATTACGAGTATAATTTTTTATAAAAAAAAATATTTGTACGCCATACAAATACTTGTTCCGTCCGGGATTCGTTCGAATTGCAACTCATTACTAAGCCAGAGCCGTCACTTGTCTGTTTCCTTGAACACCTTGACTCCTTCTTTCCGAAATGTATCACTGGAATATACCTATTTAGTTGAAGTAGTTAGAATATAAACATTTTGTAGTTGGGGATTGAGATATCCTTAAATCTGAACTTCGGGTGGTTCATTGAGTCCAAGGCCAAAGCAGATGCAAGGAAGCTGGGAGTCCTTGCAAAGGTGCGGTGATAATTCACGCCGGGACAGCTGCTTACTTTATATAAAGCGCAAGTCCGATCGTGCATGGAGTATTGCTGTCATATATGGGCTGGTGCTGCAAAATGCCACATAGCAGCTTTGGACTCAATGTAAAGTCGTGCTAAGAGGCTTATTGGAGACCCGAATTTGGTTAAAACCAATCTTACCAGCCTCAAACACAGACGCAAAGTAACCAGCCTTTCGGTTTTCTACAGGATGCATTTTGGAGAGTGTACGCAGGAATTGCATAATTTAATTCCTCCCTCTCCCTTGCACCATCGGACAACCAGACATTCGGCCAATCTCCACCCTTTCGTTGTTGACTTACCACGCATTCGAACCAAACGGTTCGCTACGTCATTCATCATGCGTACAGCAAAGGAGTGAAATAAGTTGCCAGCATCTGTCTTTCCATCCGATTACAGTGTGGGTGTCTTCAAGGCAAGAGTGAATAGGCTTTTGTTAAGTCAGTGCGCTTCACCATCTTAGGCTACATCACCACTTACCATCAGGTAAGATCGTAGTTAAGCGCTGGCTTAGTAGAATACAAAAAAGGTGTATGTTCGTTTGTCAATTCAGTTTTATTAACAAAAATGTAGAACCAGCTATGGCATTGTGTAACTGGTAGGTATCATGGTTGGGTTCGTTTCGACGATTTTGGTTTCCTAATATTGTATATTTATTAATAAACAGTATTAAATAAAAGCCGATGACTTTGTTTATAGGGAATAAACTTTTTCACCAGAGTTACACAATTCCACTGCTGATTTGAGGTTGAATGTAATTGATTATAAGCAACCTTATGCATAGGACTGAAAACCTAATATGAGTCTCCTTGAGTGATAAACGCTTCTTACAACGGGAAAGAAAGGAGGCCCATATCCAATAGATTGTTATGGGGAAGAAGGTAGAACCAAATTTAAGTGATATTTTGTAGGTTTTACGTTATTTTGCAGGTATGGGCCGTAACAGTTCGCGTATAGCGTCGCGTCGTATTGCGTCCAACAGTCGCGAGCCAACATCGTACGCGGGACTACTCAGTGATGATGAGGACGACGCCGACTGGGCTGGCGGCTCCCTGCATAACGAGCGCCGCAAACGAAGAATCAAGAATAACAATAACAGGAAAACCAAGTTACATAAGTTAGTTGCTGATAATTTTCTTTTATATATTTAAGCATGTTTTTATGCAAATCTAGAATACTGATAGAGCCCCTAGATTTTACACGTGGTAGAGCCATGCTGCAGTTATTTAGTAGTATAGTTGTAGCACGAATAAGTTGGCTCGAGCGGGGAAGGACCACACTCGCACAGAGAACACCAGCATAAAATAGCAGCTTAATGCCGCTGTTTCGTATGATGAGTATAGAAAAACCAGATACCCTTTTTCTTGGTAATGAGGCATTCTGTCTTAGTACCACGTGGTGACAAAGTATCTGCATTCTGATTCTTAATCGGGGATAGATGTAGATATCTACCTACATAAGGCCAAAGCATCCACTTACCATCAGGTGGAATGTGTGCTGGTTTGTTACTCTTATTATATAAAAAAATTCGATTTTATCTATCCACTGTATCCATATCCTTTCACTATTTCATATTTCTTTCCTGGTAATGGGCAATAGCATAACCTGATTAAAAACGAGTATTGAAATCACCAACCTGTTTTTTAAAGTACGAGGGGTTGATCCAAAAGTAATGATAATGAAAATAAAACACGGTAATTAAAGTTAAAATAATAATTTATTTTTCTACATAGTCTCCTAACAAATCAATACATTTAGTCCATCTTTTTTCTAAACCCAGGATTCCCTTTGAAAAAAATTCTTTGTCTTGACCCTCCCAAAACGCTTCAACAGCGGCCATTACTTCGCTATCTTCTTCGAATTTCTTGCCTCGGAGGCGTTCCTTGAGCCGAGGAAAGAGGTAGAAATCACTAGGAGCTAGATCTGGCGAATAGGGAGGGTGTTCGAGCAGTTCGAATCCCGTTTCTTGAATGGCAGCCATCGCAACTGCGGCTTTGTGAGCCGGTGCGTTGTCTTGGTGAAACAGCACGATTGTTGTTGATTTCGATTGTTGTTTCGTTTCAGGATCAAAATGGTGGATCCAGGTCTCGTCCATAGTCACAAAACGGAACAAAAAATTTTCTTGATCTGCTTGGAACTTTTCGAGATTGATTCTCGAAATGTCAACTCGATTTTTCTTTTGCTCGTCGGTTAACATTCTGGGTACCCAACGCGCAGAGACCTTTTTCATATGCAACTCGTTCGCAAGGATTCTTTGAACGCTACCATATGAGATCCCTGTGACCTCAGCTACATGCCTGATGGTCACTCTTCGATCTGCCAACACAACATCTTCGACTTTTTTCACGTTGTCTTCAGTGAGGGACGTGAATGGGCGTCTTTCGCGATGTTCATCTTCAGTGGACGTTCTGCACAGTTTAAACTCCTTGGCCCAGCGTGCAACTGTAGAATATGGAGGAGCAGAGTCCCCCAATGTTTCCACTAAGTCACTGTGTATGTCTTTTGAAGACATTTTTTTCAAACAGAGGTACTTGATGACAGCTCTAATTTCGTTTTTCTCCATGTTGATGTTATCTCTTTGACAGTTCGTATTCAAATGAATGTATCTCCCGGAAATCGTGATTTATTTATATGATTTTTTTAGGCTGACGTAGTGAGTATATAAGCAAGCAAAAAAATTTTTTTTTGGATTTTTATGCGGACCTGAAGTAACCGATTATCATTACTTTTGGATCACCCCTCGTAAGTTATTAATATTTAAGCGCCTTTCAAAACATTGTCAAGCCTGGACTTAAAGGACATCACTTTAGTAATGTATTATTTCATTTAAATTGAAGTGGCAACAGTAGGAATAACAATGGAAATCACAACTCTGACTCCAACGACGGTGGTGCTACCTACGAGACGATGACGGCCAATGAGAAGAAGAACCTATTGCTGCAGATATGCGGCGTGGTCTCCGAGCATACCAAGAAGTTGTGCACAAGGTAGGTTGTGTATTTTCTTAATAAAAACCACACACGTGGTAAAATTAAAAAATAATTTTGTACAACCGACTTCAATATAGATTATTAAGGATAACACTATCTATCGCGATCAGTCCTTGATCACATTTATTTTATTTTTTTATTTATTTAACAAGTACACTTACAATATACATATATGACATTGTCACAAAAACATACACACTTTTATATTTTCTGATATGCATATCAATTACAAGTGTACATAGCATTTACAGATTGAGTCGTGCAACTAAACTTAGGATTAATTTGGAGTAGGAAAAACATACAACAAATAACAAACAAACATACAATAATGTAATAAAATGAGAAACGATTTAAGTAAATTATGTGATAGGTAAAAAAAATAATTGAGAAAAAAAATATCAGGTTCAATTATTGGGAAAGAAAATGGTAGATATTGTACTCTCTTTAGAAGTATGTACATTTTTAATTTAAGTACAAAATAGATTCTATTAAAAATATAATTACAATTTTTAACAGGAACTGCGCGATAAATGCCTAGTAAGTTTAATTTTAAAGGTCTTAAAAGAGTCGTGAAATATATCGATGCTAGGTATGGTTTTAGTTATTTCGTTATATTTGCCACATATACGAACAATAGGAGCATGATTCCCGAGATGAGTTTTCGCGAAAGGAATGTAAAATGTTTTTAAAATGCGACAACGGGGATATTTACGCGGGTATTTATATGGGACCATATGAGAAGCCACCAGCTTTCGAATAAAAAATAATCATTAAAATCGATTCACCTAGAAAAAAATTATGAGGTATCACACACATTAAAAAATCGAATTGAGTACCTCCTCCTTTTGTCTGTCTCAAGTCTGTTAAAAACTGTAAACAGTTTATTCATACATTGTAGTATCTGTGGGAAAATATTTTATTTTTAATAAAGAGAATATTACTTGTACACCGGGAATTTTATTTTTATTAAATAAAATTTATTTCAACATGTTAATATGTGTAATAGTGCATGAGGTCGCTCCTCGAGATTTATGGCGACATCGGAAAATTGTTAGGATTCTTCCAGGAGCTCCTATTGCTTTAGGAGCTCAAAGGCAGGAGCAGAGTGGCTCAAATTGCATTAATTTCTGCTCACACGTAAAATACGCGCTTAGTTATTAAGTTTAGGAAACCAGCCCGGTGGACATGAGAGTACCTCTCTTACTTGAGTGGATAGATATGTAAGTACAAATAGTTTCACTTGATAGGTAAAGATTGGTTTCTCTCTATTGTCAAAAGTATTAGAACTGGCAGTTGTCAAATAGTGAAATCTATTATATATAATGTACTCCAGACCGAATTTCGGTCACGGTGGCCAGTCTCAACGGTGACTAGCCATCGGCGCAGAATAGGATTATAGACCACAAGTGTATGCGTAAGCACAGATGCACTCTCTATTCCCTCACTCTCATAATCCGATGGGACGGTAAACTGTCACGACCGGAGAGAGATCAGGCGCAGAACCAACGGCTTTACGTACTTTCCGAGGCGCGGCGCGGGGGTGAGACATCGCCAACTTCCTCACTCCGAGCTGCTACTGAGGATTTCTTGACGGAAAACTCAATAACTGATTTTTTTGCCGACCCGGCATTCAAACCCGGGACCCTCATGGTCAGCAGCCACTAAACCATCTAGGCAGGCTATTAGATATATTCATTATAGAACGTGCATGCATGCACGCACAAACTTACTACTAATAACTAACTATTAACTTCTTGTAGCTTCCGATCTCGTATTTATACCAGATGTACAAAAAACCTTCGTGTTTGTTTTCTAAGCGTTTCGATGAACTAACTATTCTAACTATTGCCTGTTTACGAGCTGTTGGATAGAAGTACGTTGCCGTATAGTAGCGGCGTGAAAGAATGTCATTCCCCTATAAGTCCCGCGGGGTAGAAAATCTTATATATTCCGATAGATGGCGGTACAACTATCACAGACTAAAAATACCTAGCAGGCCTATTTGATAACTTTGTTGACAACAAAAAGATAGTTACTTTGTAGTTCATTGTATAAGAGCTACCAAGGTTATAAAACATACGACGTAATGTACTATAAATTGACTATAATTTTGATGCTTTACACATCGGCAACGGGTGGCAGCGTCTGGCACTACGATCGTCGATCCGCCTGCCAAGCATGACGGTTAAGTACATCCAGCAGTGAACTTTCACGTGCTGATGACTAAGATGAAAGATAACGTTCATCTAACGTAATTAATTGGTGGTGTAATATACATCTTCAATTGTCACTAAGCGAAACTTAAATATCCTCACTTTGTCTCAGGTCCACACGGTGCCCACAACACACTGAAGAGCAGCGTCGCGCTCTACGTAACAGCGTTCTGGAACCATCCACCCCAGAATCTCAGACCATGGGACTGGCAGCAGACGAGGCGGGCTCTCCTCCAGACTCCAGCCCTTCATCGTCTTGCTCCTCGTCGAGTCGCAAACGTGACCGTCACCGCGCACCACCCAAGATGAAGAACAAGCGGGATCGGAATATGTCTCCTAATGGAAGGGATTAAGGTTGAGTTTACTAGTAACCCGAGTTTGGATTTGTTTCAGGTTACAATTACATTGACTGTTATCTGATAATATAAGGTATTTTAAAGGGAAGGGAACTTTTAATATCCCATTACTTATATACTATATAATTTTCTGTTCTTTGACAGAACAGTAGTGTAAATTGATTATTAAGGTGATAAACCTTAACTATTATATTTAAGATCTGTTCGCCGCGAGTTGATAAAAACGCAGTGTTCCTGGACTCTCTATAAATTACGGACCGCTAATTATTTTTGCTGATAGAAGAACGCCACGTCGGGTCGCCCAATTAGCTTCTTGACAACTTCTGCGGGCCTTGTCCCACTAGACCATAGTATAAAGAGATGGGAAGTACGTTATCTTCATACAAACGCACTGCGCGCGGCTTGTATGTGAGCGCCATAGTATCTATGAGGCGCCGCACGCACACTTAAACACAATCTCGAAGTATTTCTCAATGCGCCAGTCGAGGCTAACACCGCACGAGGTTCGCGCGTCACGTAAGCCTACCTACCTACTTACTTATTTTTGTTGTATTAGTTGTCTATCAGACAGAGGAAGAATAGTAACTAAGTACCTACTTACGGTTATAAAATCGTAATTAGAAATAAGTAATTGACTAATTGTGAATCAGATAAATAGAGCAAAGTTAGAATAATAACAACAGAACAAAAAATTGATTACAGTCTAAGAGGCAGGCGTTAGTAATTTTATGTTATTGTACGATGTTTTGTTTTTACAATATTTTAGTCGCTTTATTCCATTTTTTTATTATTATATATATTTATTATACTGCTCTGAATCTTAATACATTTCTGTATTTGTTAGGAAAACCATTGTTGAACTTTATCGACTAATGATCACTGAATTAGTTATACAGAGATGTATTATCTTTGGCAAGGGCCGGGTTTTAAACTAATGATTTGGTGACAGTAACAACCCTGAGACAGTAGGCAATTATATCGCGGATTAGGCCGGAGATAACCTACTTGGCCTCTCTTTATACTATGACTAGACTCTGTCATTGAAACGATAAACGACATCCGTCATACAATTTGCGATACTTATGCGACAGTCGCTATGTGAGACGTTTTCATAATATTTATCAGTTTTAACGGGAACGGTCAACGTTGGCGAATAGCTTCTCCTCTATTATTGTTTAAATAATGGTTTTAAGTTGATTTTGATATGTAAAAGTGGTGCGATTTTGTGTATTGCGCTAAAAAACTATTCGAGGAAACGGTGAAACAACTGCTCCGATGGCGATGTAAACCTCAAGATAATGTCTGCTTAGACGCCTTGAGATACTATCGCCATAAATTGTCTGCTGGCTCAAGTTGCCATCAATATCTCCCAAAAACTTCGCAATGTGACGCATCAGCATGTTGTAAATAAATGTACTAAAGGACAATGCATTATTACTTGATACTGGTAGAACAACACATACGAGTCCATTATCAAAGAAAGAAAGAATATTTATCAACTTTCGACGAACAGACGTTAGGTACATACATTTGTGTACTGTTGGGAGATAATCAAGTATTTAAATGTTCTATGCCATATTAAAGTATAATTACTCATGAGACTTGAATTTAAAGGAGTTTTGATTTGTTTGCAGTTATTTTCCGCGACTTCACGTTCATGACTTTGATATAAATTTTCATAGTGTTTGATATGGATGACAAAAATAATGATGTCACACTCATATTGAGTTCTTTGATTTTGTGTTAAAATAAATAATTTATAGAAATTGTAATTAAGAATAATGACTTTGATGTTTTACAACCTACTGACTGAGGATCGAGATTTTAAGTTATAAAATTTGTTGGCTGACCTGGTTCAATTTTAAGATGTGCTTTTGTGACACCATTTTCGTTAACAAGTGACAGCATTTTCGTCTTATTATCTTATTTGACTGCCATTGTAGCAGATAGTCCTTGATTAACTTAAATATGTAACTTGTAATCACAGACATGTTTTGTGTACACCCGATTGACTTGGACATTTAGTATAGTCACTCATTTCGCAATGTAGACGCTCACTAAGAACGGATTTTCCCATAGTCCCATCCAAAAAAGTTAATAGGTTCCGCAATAAAATATTATCGTTCGCCCAGCGACCAGCGAAGCGAACGAGTATTGGCTAGTAATACTTTATAATTGAACGATTTTAAGGAGAATGTGTAAAGACTATGAGTTTTAACAGTGGTAGAGCCAGCTTTTGCTGTCACACGGATGGGCCGGCTCGAACCGGGGTGGTACCACGACCTCACAGAATACCAGCGTGAAGTAGAGGTTCACCTCTGCGTTTCGCTTGGTGAGTGCAGGTGGCCGGAGGCCCTTTTTACTGAAAATGAGGCATTCCATCTTAGTTCTCACACGGTGGCAACGCATCTGCATTTTGATTCGCAAACGAGGATAGATGTAGATGTCTATGGGCCGCAGCAACCACTTCCCATCAGATGGACTGTGTGCTCGTTTGTCACCCTTATCCTATAAAAAAAAATGTAACTATGTATTATCTTTCATACTTTTGTGTACGGATTTTGCTTTGATAACTTTGGTCATATTATAGTAGGGAGATGTAAATGTTGATTTAAAAACATGTAATACTGAATATTTAATGGTAAATAGCTAAAAATGTTTATTGATGTGTAAATATACCTTGTAAATAAACTGATAATAAAATTAAAACATTTGGTATATTTTTGTATGAAAGATATAGTTCCACGAATGTTGCCAATCTATTCACGTAGAGAGATGTAAGTATTACCACTTTTACAATCGATATAATTATATTTTAAAAATGTTATTAATTTTTAACTTGGATATCGCCAACAACGAGATGCGTGTAGAGCTATGTTCCAAATATATTACGGCTTAACAAGTATGGGTCAGCAAATCACTGTCACTAACAAGTACTCCGGTGAACAAGTGGTAAAATTAAAAAAATTATACAACCGACTTGAATATATGTATAAATAAAATGAAAACATTATTAATTTAGTCGAAGTCAGTTAAATAGCCATTATTAAAGATAACTCAAAAACTACTGATGAGATCTTTGATCAAATGTATATGGGACCATATAAGAAGCACCAGCTTTCAAATAAAAAAAAGAATCATGAAAATCGGTTCACCTAGAAAAAAAGTACTGAGGTAACACCACACATACAAAAAATACAGTTGAATTGAGTACCTCCTCCTTTGGAGTTGGTTAAAAATAACAACATAATATTGTTTCGTGTGATGTAAGTAGAGAACAAGAGAAGTTTTTAACTGATAAACAGACTTTCCACATTAGTCCTCGGAGATTCCTAAGATAGAATTCCCGGTGTACCCCACCCTACTATCAAATGGACTGTGTGCTTGTTTTTCAAACTTCTGTTAGAAAACCTTGGTAAACTTCATTTCATACCCTTTGTATACCTACCTCTGAATCTGTCTTTAGAATGTTCACCAATTAAAATCTAGTGCACTGGCAAGTCAATTTCGGAAAAAAGCTGATGAAAATTCTAAGGGATTGATAAATCATTGTTGTTTTTTCTTGCTGGATTTGTTCTCAATATTCTTGTTAATGTCCTGAAGACAAGACATTTTGTTTAATAAATAAATAATGAATAAATATTCCTTTTCTTGAAAAGAAATATACACTGAAAGTCGGTAATATTCTTCAACAGACTGAGTCTGAATGTTCGATCTAATTGTTTGACGGCCGGTTATTCTACGTACCATGATTTCGGTTCAAAAATGATCGCCAACGCGAAGGAAGTTTGAACCGCATTGTTACCTGCCACGAAAAATGGATTCTGTTCGACAATTGCAAGCGCTTAGCAAGTTAGTTGGATCCTGGTTCAGCACTTAACAACGCCCTAAACGAAAACTTACCACTAGAAAAGTGATGGTCACATTTTGGTGGTGTAGCGCCGCTGCCGGTGTGATTCATCACAGCTTCTTACCAAACAGGATGAGTATTGCTGCAGATGTATACTGTGAAGAACTAAACACAATGACGCAGAAGCTCGCACGTCTCCAACTCGCTCCAACTCGCTCGTCGCCGCTGCTCCTGAACAACAACGCGCGACCTAATACTGCACAACAGACGGTCTCCAATTTACAAGACTGAGACAAGACAAGTTGGGGTTGGAAGATCACCGTCATTCGCCGTACTCACCAGACCTTGCGCCTGCAGACTTCTACTTTTTCTAGAATTTGAATAATAACTGGGGAGAAAAAAATTCAATACCCGAGAGGCGGTACAAAACACCTTTAAAGAATTTGTTACCTCCCGTCCAGCTAGGGTTGCCAGATGGTCGGGATTCATCTGGAAAATTCAAAATCTCCAGACAAACAACTTATCGGAAAATTGGCCTTTGATTTAATAAAAGCTGAGTTAGTAATTAGACTGAACTTTGGAGTAAATTGTCTGAATCTTAAATATTTTCTGAATACTACAAAAGGATCCAAATTAGTGTACTCTAGTAAAATCCAATGTAAAATACATGTCGCAAAAGTGTCCTTTAATTAGGTATGTGTTTCAAAAATATTGTCTTTTTGTAGCCTCTTAATTTAAAAAATAAACTTTTTATTGAAAAAAGAACTGCTGTCAGACTGATTGGTGGTGGTTACA
The DNA here is from genome assembly GCA_033319125.1 of Parnassius glacialis. Classification (NCBI taxonomy): domain Eukaryota; kingdom Metazoa; phylum Arthropoda; class Insecta; order Lepidoptera; family Papilionidae; genus Parnassius; species Parnassius glacialis. The sequence continues at coordinate 10,337,397 of JAVANC010000012.1, forward strand.
CGTGATTTTGTATTGAAATAAGTTTTTAATTCTTTTCCGATTCAAATTTGTGTAAACCTTCTCAATTTTCTTTGTGTTGTCTGTGTGTCCTGTTTGTTTGTTGGTGAGTGGTATTATTTGTTTACATAGTCAATGTAGATCTTTGAGACGACGATGGATGTTGACGGGGAGACGCTGAACCACCGGATTTAAGTGGTTACCCAGCTTCCCAAAGAAAAAAATAGGCCACGAAGATCACCCTTCGGCCTCCTACCAAAATACGTTTTACAATAGTGTAAGATTTTTTATGTCACAAGAGCGCGTCGAGACAGTCTGAGAACAAAGCCAGGACTGATATTTTTTTGCATTTTTTTATAGAATGAAGGTGACAAGCAAGCACACAGTCCACCTGATGATAAGTGGTTGCTGTGGCCCATAGACATCTACATTATCCTCGATTACGAATTAAAATGCAGATGCGTTGTCACCCGTGATAAATCTAAGATGGAATGCCTCATTTCCAGTAAAAAGGGTCTCCGGTTCTCTACACTCACCATACGAAACACAGCAGCATTAAGCTGCTATTTTACGCTGGTATTCTGTGAGAGCGTGGTCCTTCCCCGGTCGAGCCGACCCATTCGTGCTACAACTATACTACGAATATAGTTGCAGCATGGCTCTACCACGTATAAAAATATAAGACGGCATGCAGTATGGGCCGTGTGCGACTACAGACAACAATAGTTTAAGAGTGAGGACGCATGATCGTCGTCGCCATTTATGATTCGTTTTTTTATTGGCGGAGTTATACATACCTATATTTGTCGTTTGTAATTAAAATATTTTAAGTGATATTAACACAAAATATTGAAATTAAATCTTTACTAACAGGAGTTTTAACTGAGTAGGATACGATCACATGTCTGTTAGGAATAGTATTTCGGATTTATTTGTTTTTCAACCTACCTATTTCTCCAGAGCCTTGAACGACTTGCAAGTTGCATGCGTTAGGCGTCACAGACAGAACTTCCATAGTAGCGAAAATACGGGCAGTCGATTTTAGTAGAAATAGGTACCTTACACAAGTAACTTACCATTTCGCAATGTATTTTTATCCTCTTTATTGACAGGCCTAAGTGACCACGGAAAGTTTTCCGTGACGTAGGAAGGGAAAAGGATGCAAAGTAATACGGATACTCGCGCGCAGCGATAGTTTTATTTAGCTTGCGTGCGCGATTTATCCAATTAATTATGTATGCTATTAAAACGTCGGCAAACAGACAAGATCAAAGAAGTGAAATTTCTATACGTAGTACTATTATTTTTTCTGTGATATTACTTATTAGGAACCTTCTCTGCAAATTTGGCCGGTTATTGCAAAATGACGCTGTATGTATTTCGCAACCTAGCAACACTGCATGGTAAACATTTTTTACTCATTGGTTTTCGTTCTGATATGTTTTGAATAATTAGAAAAGCAATGAAAATTAAGGGCTGATGTTTTACTACTTATTTCTACCTATATATCTATGTTATGTGCATATTATTTCTTATTTAATTCGGCTTATACCTACCTATATCTATCAACAGTGTGGTTTAAACACTTGTAGTGGACACTTGACAATTTTATATAAAGAAAAAAATAACATCTACCTACCTATTCCTAGCATGAAATAGCAATGCTTGTACTTGCTGTATTCCGCTCTGAAGTGTATATAGTCAGTATAATTACAGGAATTCTATCTAAGCCCTCAGAGGTGACAACGCACTTGCTGCCATCTATGTTTGAAGTTGGCTGCAAATGTTCATGGCCACTTACCATCGGGTGGACTTTAAGTTTGTTTACTTGTTTTATAAATAAAAAACCAGACATATTAATATAATATTTCTTTTTAAGAGGCGTATTACAAAAAAACGCGAAATTACAAGGTTTCCTCGTTGAAATTTTATGTTTATCGTTCATTTCTTGAAATAACAATTACCTGGTAAAAATAGTTCGTTTTCTCTCCTCAAATAAGCTCGGAATGGATTTTAGATAACTTATTTATTTAATCAGTAATAATCATTCTCCCGATGCATGTTTAGGCAAAAACTCTCGAAGACATGATTTGGGAGCTCTAATTTGTAGATTCTATTGAATATCGACCATCAAAAAAAAATATTTTTATCTCCCAAATATCCTTCACTTGAATAATAATGGAATACATTTTCGTTATATGCTTTTCACAATAGGAAAAAAAAATCGACATAATTCAAGAAACGACCAAAAAAGCTTCGATGCAAGCCTCTATATTTCCGAAGTTCTACATCACTTAGACGTAAAATTTATACCAAAATAATCATCAACATTTGCTTAAACTATGCTATTATTTTTACTTTTAAAATCGTTACTATTATATTATAATTAATTAAATAAAAGTACTATATATTTAACTGCGTCGGCCATCTGAGATCATTAACGCGCGAGCGCTTGCCGAGGGTGGACCTGCGTCATTTATTTCGGGCGCTGCATGGTTTCGATACTACCGTAGTGTGCGTCGATTACTATCGTAGTGTGCGTCGATTGCCTGCATACTAGAACATTGTCAACTACGACCGCAATTTTTGATCGATCGGTTTAAAACTATTTTATATAGTTATAATTTAGATCACGTCTCTTCCATTAAACATGGTAGGGACAACGAGTCTGCAGCATGTCCACAATTGAGCAAACAAAAAAATATTATTATAGAAAAATGTGGTCTATTCATTGACTTAGATCATTGTTATTTGAGGGCTTCACCTAATGGTTTATACAGCAACGGTCTTATTGAAGTTAAATATCTTATTTCAGCTTTCGGAATAGATTTTGATACGGCCTTTCGACAAAAAAGAAGTTAAAAGTTATAAATTCAGTGATTCAAGTGTAACATTAAATCAAAATAATGACTGGTTTTACCAAATCCAAGGCCAGCTTTGTTTAGCAAATAAAAATGTCTGAATACTTGCCATAATATGTATTGGCCCAGATTAATGCAGTAAAAGTACTAAAAATTTACAAATACGACCAATTTTAGATTTTCAATATGTTACCCAAGTTACAAGCTTTTTATGAAAAGTGTGTACTGCCTGAAATTATCGAATCGAGAAAAGTTCGGTCAATGCCGTCGCAGCAAATATTTTTCTTATAGGCGGCCCATAGACATCTACATCTATCCTCTATTACAATTCAAAATGCAGATGCGTTGTCACCCGTGAGGACTAAGATGGAATGCATCATTTGGCCTTTGCCTCACATGGAAGTAAAAAGGGCCTCCGGCCACCTGCACTCACCAAGCGAAACGCAGAGGTGAACCTCTACTTCACGCTGGTTTTCTGTGAGGTCGTGGTACCACCCTGGTTCGAGCCGGCCCATCCGTGCGACAGCAAAAGCTGCCGCGTGGCTCTACCACTGTTTATAGTAATTGACTGTAAGTACCGATTAAAAAAATATTAGTTACATTTGGTTGTTATATTTATTAAAACAGGTTGCAACCGTTTATTTATTTATACCACTATTCTACCGGTAGTAGACATAATCGATTATTAACATTCGATTACAGCGTAACAATTAAAATATTTATGTGTACTTATTTTGACACTAAATTTCATAAATAATGAATAATATATCAAAATGGTATATAAATAATAAATTATATAATAATAAATTAATAAGATAAAATTAAAATGACACACCAAAAAATATTCCATCCACTGAAGTCCATCCTAAGAAAACTTTGTATTATGGAAGATCAAGATCGTTTAATCGCCATACTCACAGTATTATAGTGCGAGCGAGTGTATAGATATGAAAGAAAGTATCGGTCGCGTAGTTCACCGCCCGCTTGGTGCGTAAAATACCTAAATTTGCGAAACGCCGAAATGTAAGAGGGCTCTTAACAAGTGCAATAATTACCTGAATTGAAGCTTTCATATTTTAATAAATAAAACACAGTCATAAAAGAATAAACCATTATTTTATTGGCATAATAGTAACTGTAATGAAAATATTTACATTAAAATAGTATAGTATAGATATCACATAAAACACCATCAAAATATTTGTAAAAAGCGAAATAATTATCTTGTTAAACTATGTAAGTACATATAAAATGTTTCAAAATATTTATTGGAATGAGACGTCTGGTTAAAAATGGTGAAAGTATTCCAATTTTAACTGTGTATAAAATTTAATGCCATAATGCGATTTTTTCAAATTGGAACATGTTCCTATTGTGCTAGAAATTATTTGACAAATAAGACCTAGATAATATTTTACCAATAATATAAAGACTTGTTACATTTCTTGATTTTCAAAACAACATCAACAATAAAAACACTTCAATCCATCCAATGTTAATCAGTGCTGAATTTACATAATAGAATATTTCTTTCATATTCACATTGCTGTCTTTTGTGCATTCTTTGCAAGGTAGTTCCATATTAATTTTTCCAATTAAGTTCCATATTAATACTTACATTCTCTCTATGTATAAATGGAGCACATGGAAACTCTTTCCATGTGATGGCAAAATACCCTCCATAGTTATTTAGGAACATTAATTTGTTTTTTTTTCCTAACAAAGACATAGTCTCTAAATTCTAATGAGGTTTTAATTATTGCTTTATTAGCATTATTATTGCTGCAGTGAGTTGTAGACTTCACGTCTCATTCATAAGCACCAAAAAAGGTAAAATTTGAATCTGGAAAAAATATTGTTTCAGATACCAAAAATGTAATTCTTTGTTATTTTTTATTAAGTTAAAAACAAATATCTGCAAAAATAGATTTCACATAATGGACTAAAAAACGACTAAATTGAAATAAAGACCTAAAAAGACATACCTTCTTTCAGTATCATCAAAACCAATTTGTACCTATATCAACTCATAATAAAATAAAAAATGGTTGGATGTGATTTTTTTTAACTTCGTTGTGTTCTTTTTAATACTATATATTAGAAAGAATACTGGCAACAGAAAAGGTTTAAAAGTCAGTGCTATATTTTAAAACAGACTTAAGGGCAGTGGCCCATTAAAGTAAATTAGGGTCTATACAAACTAGGCATTTTAAAAATTGAACATGTATGACGACCAAATTTGTGACTATTTAGTTTTTAAACATTTACTTTTACTTCCTTATTTGTCATTTACGCTCAGTTTTTTTAAAGATTTGAAACAACAATGTATCAGACAGGCATAATTAATTATCCTTTAATAAAATTCATTATTACACATTTCACTCTAAAGAATTTTAGTAACACCAAAATATGGTAAATAACTTGTATGCAAGACGCCTCGTTCAGAAATATTTAAATACACTATCCTGAGACAACTGCAATTAAATTATTGACAATGTTCGCATTTTTAAAACACGGAAATATAATTAAAATTATATATTGAAAGTCAATTTTGCTACCGAAGAACTTAAGTGGAATTAAATGTACCGGTTTAGTCCATCTTGGAGACTATTTAAAATTGTTTTATTCACACGTTTTTTTTGGAATCAAGCAATTTTTATTATTATTTATTTACGTTACAAAATATAAAATGATGTATTCGCAATACACGAAATATCAATTCAGCCAAGAATATTCTAAATAAAGCCTCGGTTAATTTTACTAGTAGAACTAAATTTATACACGTCGACGATCGCCGCACTAGTGTGTCGCCACGTTTATATTGATCAGTAGATTTAATTCCAACAACGCTAACATTACGTGAAAGATACAATTTGCTAACAACGCACGAAGCGACTGTGCTTTAATTAAGTAACTTTAAGTGACACTAAGCTTAAGTGTTGCCTGTTGTTAATCGGCACTGATGATAGACTCCCTGCCTTGGCCCACTCCAATGAATTTCACTGAAAAAAAAAAACATTTGATCAGCCTGAAAACAATTCAAAGCAAAGGTTTAAAGACAAATGAATTTACAGTACACCTGATAGTGGTTACTGTAATCAAAGGATACTGCAGCCGATTATATTATTCTTTAATAAGGGTGACAAACGAGTACACAGTACACCTAAATGGTAAGTGAATGTTATGGCCTATCATCATCATCATCACAGCCCTTCACAAGTCCATTGCTGAACATAGGCCTCCCCCAAGGAAGCCACAAAGCACAGTCCTAAGTGACCAGCATCCATCGACCTCCTCGGTCGTCATTCCATCTAGTGGGGAGTCGGCCTACACTTCGTCTACCGGTACGAGGCCGCCACTCTAGAACCCTTTTCACCCATCGGTTGTTCGTCTTCCAGCTATATGGCCGGCCCATTGCCACTTTAGCTTACTAATCCGTTGGGCTATGTTGGTCACTCTGGTTCTACTGCGGATATCCTCATTTATAAGTTTATCACGCAGAGAAACTCCGAGCATAGCCCATCATAGCTCGCTGAGCGACCTTGAGCTTCCTTATATGGCCAGCAGTGAAGGACTACGTCTCAGTTCCATAGGTCATCACTTGCAACATGCACTGGTTGTAAAGTCTCGTTTTCAAGTTTTGGGGTATACCTGACGAGAAGATGTGCCGTAATTTCCCGATCGCTGCCCAGCCTATGGCCTATAGACATCTACTTTTATTCTTGATTAAGAATCAAAATGCAGCCTTGTTGTCACCCCTGTGGACTAAGATTGAATGCCTTGTTTCAAGTAAAAACGGTCTCCAGTTCTCTACACTCACCACACGAAACAGCGGCTTTAATTAAGCTGCTATTTTACGCTTATGCAAAAAAGACCCACAGATGCAATGTCATCCTTGAGGTCTAAAATTTTTCACAGTGTTTAATTATACTGGCTCTCTACAACCTTCCTGCAGATCGAAACTCAGTAATGCAAGCACTGCTATTTGGCGGTAGAAATAGATAAGTTAGTGATAGCTACCCAGACAGACTTCTAAGGAGAAAAGGACTACTATCACCTAGAAATACCAACTACCTTTACTAGTCTTTTATCTTCTTACTGGGGGTAGCAGCATCAGCAGTGCATTTACTGTGTTGATAGCTATAGAGAACGACTATAATTAGACGCTGTGTAGCATTCTATTACATTATTCAGGCATGAAAATAGATTATGGTCGTTAATTTAGACGTGGTAAAGCCATGCTGCAGCTATATTAGTAGTATAGTTGTAGCACGAATGTGTCGGCTCGACCGGGGAAGGACCACGCTCTCACAAAATACCAGCGTAAAATAGCAGCTTAACTCCGCTGTGTCGTATGAGTGAGAGTAGAGAACCGGAGACCCTTTTTCCAAGAACAAGGCATTCCATCTTAGTCCTCACAGGTGACAATGCATCTGCATTTTGATTCGTAATCGAGGATAGATGTAGATGTCTATGGGCCACAGCAACCCCTTACCATCAGGTGGACTGTGTGCTGGTTTGTCACCCTAATCCTATATAAATAAAAAAGATGTTGTTGGCAGGTGTCCATGAGCTACAATGGTCCACTACCAGTAGAACCCATATTACCTTGTTTGTCACTAATGTTTAAAAAACATTAAAAATATTAATATTTTTGGCAAAAATCGTACTCTGAACATGAAACCAAAATATTTTCTTTATTTATTATTAGGCATTCAGGCTGACAAGTTTATACAGTGTATACTTGTTATTGATTCTATCACAGCTGATTTCTGCGATTGAGATTTTGGTGGTTAAAGTTTAACCTGGTTTGACAAAATAACCAATTTGCATTTGTCAGCAACTTCAATAACGCCTATCAAGAACCAGTTTAGTTGTGATAATATGTGCAAACCATAGTTAGTCGACCATAATATCTATCTGTGTCTTGTTGTCCTTATTGATCATAAACCTCATTAATACTCAACAATTACATTAGTATTTCTCATTGAGATCACTCAATTTGGGTTTAAATCAGAACGCATTGAGATCCTAATGTTTTCCAGCGATAGTCACATTATGACTTTATTATCGGCAAATTCATTCAATGTTATGAGTAATGTCTTACCAGGAATCTGTAGGAAGTCTTCAATCGCCTTGACATAGTTTCTCGCTTGCTCAGGTAGTTTGTCCATTTGCCGGACATCCTCTATACTGCACGCCCAGCCAGGAAGGGTCATATATTCCACCTGAAATAAATATTTCGTGTTTTTTTTAAGCATTATACTAGGAAGTTTTGATGATATTATTCGATACAACCTTTGGGTTTGTAAGGGATATTTAGATTTTTTCAAAGAGTAGTTAAGTATGGTTAATTTTATTTCCTGAAATGTGTGTTGTCGGCGCATTACCATCTATTCATATTGATATATCTATATATACTAGCTGGCCAGGCAGACGTTGTTCTACCCTTTCCAACAACCCTCCCTATAAAAATCCTTTAATTCGCAATTAAAAATTTTGAGGGTCACTTATCGGGATAAAAACTATCCTATCTCTCAAGTTGGACCAAAATGCACACAGTGAGCAAAATTTCATTGAAATCAGTTCAGTAGTTTAAGAGTCCATCGCGGACAAACAACCTGACACATACTTTTTATATATAACTCCCTATAAAAATCCTTTAATTCGCAATTAAAAATTTTGAGGGTCACTTATCGGGATAAAAACTATCCTATCTCTCAAGTTGGACCAAAATGCACACAGTGAGCAAAATTTCATTGAAATCAGTTCAGTAGTTTAAGAGTCCATCGCGGACAAACAATGTGACACGTACTTTTTATATATAAAGATATGTATAAACTATTATCTTTTCTCTCTATTTTTCTAGCTTAGTGGTCAGGGAATCTTAATATAGAGTTGGGCATGATTGTAAGCTTTATATTTTTTTAAAGGCCTGCTGGGTTTCTTGCTGGTTCTCCCCAGGACAGAGGTTTTTTTCCCGAACCAGTGGTAAAGTAAACAAAAGAGTAGCTTTTAATAAGTATTATTTATAATTAGAGACCGGATTATATGCATTTGCATATTTAGCCCCTTATCAGAGGTGGTTGCATATTGTAGCAAAATTTTCGAAATCAGGCATATTTCGCCTTGCAAATATTAAAACTTGAAACTCATGTATTGGCGTTGAATGCATCTATTAAGCTTATGAAGAAAATTCGTCTTATGAACTCCTCATTGCCAGAGCCATTCCCATGTAAACTAAAAGAAAAGGTTCAAAACATGCTGAGCAATATACCCAGTGTTTGATGCCTAATGCCAAATTGATAGCATCATCAACGGGGCAAAAAGTGCAAACATGGCACCCAAATTTAAATTCTGCCCAGTAATCTCAGTGGACGTACAATGGTCCTTTTCCAATTACAAAAATGTATTAAGCAATCGTAGACACAATTTGTCTACAGATCATTTTGAACACTACTTGTCGTATATATTTTTAAAGGTAAATTGTAAATTTCATTGTTAAATATACTACTATTTTTAACAGTGGTAGAGCCAGGCGGCAGCTTTTGCTGTCGCATGGATGGGCCGGCTCGAACCGGGGTGGTACCACGACCTCACAGAATACCAGCGTGAAGTAGAGGTTTACCTCTGCGTTTCGCTTGGTGAGTGCAGGTGGCCGGGGGCCCTTTTTACTGGAAATGAGGCATTCCATCTTAGTCCTCATGGGTGACAACGCATCTGCATTTTAATTCACAAACGAGGATAGATGTAGATGTCTATGGGCCGCAGCAACCACTTACCATCAGGTGGACTGTGTGCTCGTTTGTCACCCTTATCCTATAAAAAAAATATCGTTATCGTTGAGAAATAATATCTTTTAAAAATAAAAATATATCAAAATGACTACTTTTTTATTAGTTCATGTTGCATATTTTAGCCCTTTTCATGGATTTTCGTGCATATTTTAGCTATTTTTCTTGCATATTTGCATGCATATATGCAATATTGGATAAAAAAATTTTTGTTTCTCTTTGTTGATCTTGGTACACAGTAGGATATTAGCTCAAAAATAGAAATTGGCTGCATGGTGTATATCCTATGACTTATATAGAAGTAAGGGCGAGAAATGAGCTCAGTCCACCTGATGACAAGAGGATGTTTTGGCCCATGGGTATCTACCTACATTAATCATCGATTAAATGACAATGCAGACGCTTATCTCCTGAGGACTAAGATGGAATGCCTCTTGAAAGCCATATTATAAACAATCAAATAGTTGCTTACCTCAACATTGCTTAGCTCTGCCATAGAAGACGGGAAGTAGTCTATAACCTTGCCGTTAAGCTTGTATGCTACACCCACTTTGATCTCCTTTAAGGTGTCCAGAATGTCTAGTTTTGTTAAACACAATCTGAAAAAAATCAGTCGAATATTTTTATTCAAAATTGGCTTTTACAAAGCACCTTTTAACAGTCAACAAGACCTTATGAGAAGCAGTACGAAACTCACCAGTAGATTATTTTTCTCCTAACAGTTATAATTTAACCTTAATAATAATGTTCCTAGACCCAATTTTGGTTACACCGGCTCAACTCAAGGAGGACTAGCTATCTGCATAAGACAGGACCATATTGCCCAAGTTAACGGTGGTGGTCATGTGGCAGTTTTTGCTGCTGTACGTATGAGCCGGCTCAAGCCGGGTTGGTACCACGACCTCACAGAATACCGGCGTGAAGTAGAAGCTCTGCTTCTGTGTCTCGTCTGGTGACTGCAGGTGGCCGGAGGCCCAATTCCCCCCCCCCCCCCTCCCATCAACATGGTAGCGGAATTACACGAAAGACTACCTCAGGAGGGTACCAACTAGATATGAGCGCCGAAGGCCAATTCCAAGGCGGCGACGTGGCCTCAAAATTTCCTCGGCGGCGGCGGCGTCGCGGCGGCGCGGCGTGGTCCTTAGATATTTTTTTAAAAGGAAAAAAATTCTAAAAAAACTTAAAGGAAACCATTTTGTTGTTACCAAGCACAGCTTTATATTTTTTAATAAAGCCCAGCCCATAGATGGGAACAGTATAACCATGTAAGGCCGAATCTGCGCCTTGTATAGTAACAGGCGGAGTGCCGGCATGAAATACTGGTCCCGCTCTGCTGAACGCGCCAAGCTTTTTAGATTCCAATTTGGCCTTCTCTTCCAAGTAAACACGAAATTGCACATCACTGCACGATTCCGTTACTGGCTGAGGCAACAAGGGGAGTGCTTTGAAACTGAAGAATTGTTCCGATCTGCAAGAAAGCTGGTGATCCAATTGTACAATTTCTCGGGAAGCCCATAGAAAGGGAGCTTCGAATAAAGCGCTTTGTGCCAAACCCGATCGAAGGCCTTCGCAATATCCAAACTAACCGCTAATGCCTCTTCCTTGGACTCTCCTACCTCCGCCTATCTATAAGTCAAGTAAACCACAAGATCACCAGTTAATTGATCCCAACGAAAACCGTATGCGCGGTCACTAATCAGCTGGTGGTCCTCAAGGTACCGCATAAGCTGGCAGTTTATAATGGATTCCATAATTTTGGAGAACAAGGAGGCTTGTACTTAGACGGGTCTGAGCGGTCGCCTTTTTTAGGGATCGGGTGGACGAAAGCCATCTTCCGTGAATTCGAGACCTACGCCTAAGGAGTAGGAGTACCGGAAAGGATGCGTTAGAACCGGTGCCAACTATGGATCACACGTCATCAGCTCAATTGGACGGATTTTCTGGCCCACTCGACTTGTCAATGTCCAGAGAGAGGAGTGCTTTTCGAACCGAGGGCTGTGTGGACTGCACATCCGATATAGAGCACTCACATCACGGAATGGTCGGCGGTGCTCCCCCCGTCATCGTGAATCGAGTTGGACGCAAACAAAGAGCCTAGCAGATCGGCTTTCTCCTTTGCGGCATGGGCCAGTGAGTTGTCCTCACTGTGCAGAGACGGAAGAGATGGCTGACAGAAGTTTCCTTGGACAGTCTTGGCGAGAAACCAGAATGCACGGGTTCTCTAAAAAAGGCGACAATACTGTTGTGTGCTCTGACTTTGCCTTGGCAATGACTCTTTTGATGGACCTAGAGGCGGAATTGTAATTCTTTTTAAGGGCGCTAGTGGTTACATCCCGGGGCATTGAATCGTCAGCCCAGGCCCGGTAGCACTCCTTTTTATAGCGTGATCCTTTTTTTACAGCAGCGACCAAATCATGGCTGAGATCTGCCTCTGATGGGCACCACAGAGGAAGGAATAAAAAGTTCCATAGCCTGAAATACCACAGCGGCGACAGAATTAGCAACAACGTTGGGATCGTCCGGCAATAATAAAACCCGCCCACAAGGGTAAGATGCAATGAAGGATCGCATCCTATACCAATCGGCGACCTATAGTGCCAAACACGGCGACAGCCTGCAGAATGCAACCGCGATGCTAGTGTGAATGGCACCACAATCCAGACTAGACAATGGTCCAAGAAGCCAGGAGGGGCGTCGGCGGAGGCCTGATATCTATCCGGGTGAGAAGTCAGCAGAAGATCCAACAGGGAAGGCGCATGATCATCCACATCTGGAATTCGCGTAAGCGAAGTAAAAAGTTGTGTCAGACCATATGCCAAGGCAAAAACATGAACATATCTTTCCGCATGATCGGTTAAACGTTAACCATTTGGCGAGGTGGGCGTTACAATCACCGAGGATCACAATCTCTACGGATGGGATCTGCTGTAGCAAGGAATCTATAGCCATTTGGACGTGGTCGATGAGTCGGTCTGTTTCGGCATTACGGTTATGGGACTTATAGAGGCAACCGTAGACGCGTTATGGTCGTCGCTCTCTACGCGTAGCCAAAGGCTGGACAGGTCCGAACCTTCAAGACTGCCGAGGCGTCGAGAACAGATGTCCTCTCTGATGTATACGCAAACTCCAGCCCGAGGCACAAAGAGGTGGTCATATTTTTACTCCAGATAGGAGAGATATGAAGTATCAGCTGGAGAGGATGCCTCGGACGGATATCACGTTTCCGTCGATGCCCCTCTCGGTTCTTCGGACCATTGTCTGATCCGGAGTGTGGTGCCACTCACGCTCCCCTCGCGATTGCGTTCTGCAGGTTGCTGCCGTGTTTGGCATTACAGGTCGGCGGATTGGGACGGAATGCGGTCTTTCTTTGCATCCTACCCATGGGGGCGGGTTTGCTTCTCGCCGGATGATCCCAGCGCTGTTTCTGACTCTGTCACTGATGTGATGCTACAGGGAATGGAACTATTTATTCCATCATCTGTGGTACCCATCGGAGGCAGATCTCAGCCTTGGTTTGGTCGCTCCTGTAAGACTGCATTACGCAGTAAACAGGAGTGTTATCAAGCCTGGGCTGCGGCTTCGGCGACTCGGGATGTAAACACCAGCGCACTTAAAAAGAAGTATAACTTCGCCTCCAGGTCCTTCAAAAGAGTTATTGCCAAGGCAAAGTCAGAGCACATAGGCAGAATTGGCGAGAAACTAGTTCGCCTTCCTTCGGGAACCCGTGCATTCTGGTCTCTCGCCAAGGCTGTCCAAGGGAATTTCTGTAAGCCATCACTACCATCTCTCCACAGGGAGGACTACTCACCGGCCCAAGCCGAAAAAGACAAAGCCGCCCTTTTAGGCTTCCATTTTGCGTCCAACTCTACTCTTGATGACGGGGGGAAAACACCGCCGGATGTGCGGTTCTCACAGCGCTCGGTTCGCTAAGCACTTCTCTCCCTGGACATTCAGAAGTCGAGTGGGCCTGACGGAATCCCCCAATTTTGCTGAGGACGTGTGCTCCGGATTTGGCAACGGTCCTAACGCGTCTTTTCCGGTACTCCTACTCCCAAGGCGTAGTCCCGAATTCATGGAAGACAGCTTTTGTCCACCTGATCCTTAAAAAAAGGCGACCGCTCAGACCGGTCCAACTATAGGCCTATCGCCATCACCTCCTTGTTGTCCAAAATAATGGAATCCATTATTAACTGCCAGCTCATGCGGTACCTTGAGGATCACCAGCTGATTAGTGACCGCCAATACGGTTTTCGTCGAGGGCGATCAGCTGATCTTCTGGTCTACCTGACCCATAAATGGGCGGAGGCAGTAGAGTCCAAGGGGGAGGCGTTGGCTGTTAGTTTGGACATTGCGAGGGCCTTCGATCGGGTTTGGTACAAAGCGCTTCTTTCGAAGCTCCCTTCCTATGGGCTTCCCGAGAAATTGTGCAATTGGATCACCAACTTCCTTGCAAATCGGAGCATCAAGGTCGTTGTAGACGGTGCATGCTCCGACTAGCCTATTAACGCTGGTGTTCCACAAGGCTGTGTGCTATCACCAACGCTGTTTCTTCTGCATATAAAATGATATGTTGCTAACTGGTAACATTCATTGCTATGCGGATGACAGCACTGGTGATACTCTATACACCGGCCGTGCCAATATTTTTCGGGGAAACGTCGCCGAGTACCTGAACAAACTTGTGTCTGAAGTTGAGTCTTTGCTGAACAACGTCTCGGATTGGGGGCGACTAAATCTAATCCAGTTTAATCCTCAGAAGACACAAGTTTGCGCGTTTACCGCTAAAAAGAACCCCTTTGTCGTATCTTCTCAGTTTCAAGGCACTCCCCTTCTTGCCTCAGCCAGTATAGGAATCCTCGGAGTCAACATATCGAGTGACGTGCAGTTTCGTGGTCACTTGGAAGAGAAGGCCAAATTGGCCTCTAAAAAGCTTGGCGTGCTCAGTATTTCATGCCGGCACACCGCCTGCAACTTTACAAGGCGCAGGTTCGGCCTCACATGGAATACTGTTCTCCTCTCTGGGCCGGGGCACCCCAGTGCCAGCTCCTTCCACTTGACCGCATCCAGCGCAGAGCGGCTCGAATCGTCGTCGACCGAGTCCTTTCCGATCGGCTCGATTCATTGGCACTGCGAAGAGATGTTGCATCCCTTTGCATTTTCTTTCGCATCTACCACGAGGAGTGCTCTGAGGAATTGTTCGGATTAATCCCAGCCGCCAAATTTCACGAACGCACATCGCGGCAGAACTCCCGATACCATCCATCCACACCATCTGGATGATTGGCGGTCCACCACTGTGCGATTTAGAAATTGTTTTCTTCTTCGTTGTGGACTTCTTTGTGGAATCGATTACCATCAGCGATTTTTCCGGACCGATACGACTTAGGGACCTTCAAGAAAAGAGCCTACTCCTTTTTAAAAGGTCGGCAACGCATCTGCAATTCTCGCCCTGGTGTTGCGGTTGTTCATGGGCGGCGGTAGTCACTTACCATCAGGTGAGCCGCATGCTCGTTTGCCCCCTCTCCTATAAAAAAAAGTATATGCGCCAGCAGAGGTACACTCTCTACTCCCTCACTTTCATAGTCCTATGGGACGGTAATCCAACACGATCAGAGAGTGATCAAGTGCATTACTTACGCAGGCTTTACGTGCTTTCCGAGGCATGGGTGTGAAAACAAATCTAACTTCCTGACTCTGTGCTGCTACTGAGTTCATCTTCACAGAAAAACTTTTGGATTTAGACCCGAACCAACATTCGAACCCAGGACTTTATGAGCAGCAACTGCGTTTACAATCACTAGTCAATACAGAGGTGGTAGACCAAAAATACAAAACATCCATACCGGTAGTGGGAAGCGGCATCAAAGGTGCGGCTATTTGATGGAGTGATGACATTTGGTACTGAGATTATCAATCCACCTGTCATGCTTGGTGATTATGACAAATCTTTCATACATAAGCCCATGTCCAGAAGTGTTATAGGCTCATGATGAAAAAGAATACATGTAAATAGCATTGAGTGTTTCTTTTAAATAATGGAATATACTCACGAAGTGTATCCATTGACCATGGCGGTATACCGGACTACGACGAGGTCGAGCCAGCCACAACGACGCACTCGCTTGGTGGTGACGCCCACTTCGTGACCACGGTCCTGAAGCAATTGTCCAGTCTCCTGTAACATAAGGGAGATAACATGAATACGAATCTCGTAAAGCTTGTATTGGGATGATCAAGTGTCCATTTTCGCGATGAGAGTGTAGTAGATAATGGCAAAGAAATTAGGTACACATGGTGATCATATCCTAGACGGCCCCCGCCATTACATTAGATTTGATAAACCACAAATTCTTGCGAAAGAACATCGATTCCTGCCAAGGATGATACGTGAGGCTATTGAAATAAAAAAAAAAAACATCCTAATTTCAATAGAGAGGGAGATGGGGTACTACCACCTGCTTGGGATCCTGTAATTAATAAAATTAAAACTAAACCCAAGCATACCACTGCAGGACTTCAAGACACAGTAAGTTTATTCTGCGTAGATCGGACCAAAATTAAAAATTAAAAAAGCTGAAGGTACTCCGGGTTAACTCTGATATCGGGACGTCAATTACCTCAGTACCATGGGAGCTGTAAAGTACCCGAAAAGTCGGAAATCAATTAAAAACAAGTTAATTAAACGCGATAGAATTCGTAAAAATAGTTTTATTCAATGTGTAGTGTTCCCGTAAATATAAATCTTTATTTGACACAGTTATAATTCTAACGTTAACTTTTAAATTATTATTAAAGACTATATAAATAGAAATATCGTTTTAAATTTGGAAGTCAATATTGCTTAATTAGGAATGATATGACAGTCTTATTCAATTACTGTGTTTTATTTTCATTATCATTACTTTTGGATCACCCCTCGTATTGCATTACCTTCAGTACGAAACTAATATATTTATAACTAGGGACCCGCCCCGGTTTCGCCTAAGTAGGAGTATTAATGTGGCGTCATTTGGATTTTTTTAAATAATCCATCAATGACAGTTTATTTTATCAAGTTTTCCATTTCACAACAACTACAATAATCTTAGATCTATTTGTGTTCGTGCAGTTTTAACACAATAGGTCCAGCCATCCCGAAGATTAGCTCGGAAAGACATTCATGGTATAATGGCATGCAAATGAAAAAAACCTGAGGTCGATAAAAGACAGTTATTTTGATATTACAGACAAACACTTTAATTTTATTTATTCATATGTATAGATTATAAGCTGTGCGATACTTTATCTTAGATCATAATAGAAGTGACGACGCAACAGTAGCCCATATTGTTTGAAGTTGATTACATGTTTCCATAATAAAGTAACTGCTATTATGTAACTTGAAACGAGAAACTGAAGTTGATATTTTGTTTTCCAACAAATTAATATTACATTATTTTTTACTAACAACTAGAAGCGACTGTAACAAAACACAATTAAAGTTCCTTTTTTAACGAAGACTTCAAATACTAATGCCGTGGAACTCTTTGGAGAAAGCGACTAAAGAGGCTGAATCAATATTCCCAATATATTGGGCCCAAGGTTAATAAATCAATTTTGAAATACTAATACTGTTCCCTTATAGCTCCAGGAACCAATAATAGACAATGTAGACAGGTTTTCGAAAGTCAGCGCCATAATGCTAAACACCGTGAAAGGCCAGCCCTCATTTGATTGAGTGACAAGCTGGTAAAACATAAAGGAGTTGATGCATGCAAGTATCTTAGGATCATTGAGTAGCAATCCGAAGGAGAGGCCTACATTCAGCTGTGGACTTATGCTGTGCTGTAATAAATATGAAAATCAACTTTAATACAATACACTAAGGTCCATTTTTCAACAAAGAGGTCGCGAGTACTCACGTCGTGCAGTTCGGTGGGGAATGGTCCGTCGCCAACGCGCGTGGTGTACGCCTTCACGACGCCCAAGACTTCACCGATCACGTTCGGCGGGAGTCCCAGTCCCGTACACACGCCGCCTATACTGCAGTTGGATGACGTCACATACGGATATGTGCCTGCAATAAAGATATGATTATATTCTCCTGATCAACTTTTATCCACGACAACTTCCGAATAAACGAACGGAATTAATAAAAGTTTTTAAAAGAAGTAAGCGTGAATGAAAATGAAACCACAATCCAACTAATGGTAAGTGAATTCTGAGGCCCACATATACCTAAATCTGTCCTTGCTAAAATTAGAATTTTGTTGTAACCTTTGAGGATTAAAATGAAATGCCTTCTTGGCAATAAAAAAATGTCGTTGAAACAGAGACCCTTTTTTATTGGTAAGGAGGCAATATGTGGCATTCCTTGGGGGAGGCCTATGTTCAGCAGTGGACTTATGAAAGGCTGTAATGATGATGATGATGAAGGAGGCAATACAATTTAGTCCTTAAAGGTCACAACTTATTTGCATTTTTATTCTTAATCAAGAATAGATATAGATATTTTATGGTCCACAACATTCACTAACCATTAGGTAGACTTTTCTATAGAAAAGGGGGCAATCGAGCATGCGGCTCACCTGATGGTGAATGTCAACCACAGCCCATAATCAAATGCAACACAAGGGGGATAGCAGCTGCGTTTCCGGCCTTTTAAAAAAAGAGTAAGCTCGTTTCTTGATGGTCCCTAAGTCGTATCGGTCCGGAAAAATCGCCGATGGTAAAACAAAGACACGTGGTAGACCCATGCTGCAACTATATTAATAGTATAGTTGTAACACGAATGGGTCGGCTCGACCGGAGAAGGACCACGCTCTCACAAAATACCAGCGTAAAATAGCAGCTTAATGCTGCTGTGTTTCGTATGGTGAGTGTAGAGAACCGGAGACCCTTTTTACTGGAAACTAGGCATTCCATCTTAGTCCTCATGGGTGACAACGCAACTGCATTTTGATTCGCTAACGAAGATAGATGTAGATGTCTATGGGCCACAGCAACCACTTACCATCAGGTGGACTGCGTGCTCGTTTGTCACCCTTATTCTATAAAAAAAAGTCGTGTGAGGAAGAAAAGTCCTAGTAAATCGCACAATAGTGGACAGCCCAACATGACGACTGACTTAACTTTACGCAAGACTGTGTACATGTATTTTTATCTAATTTCTATAGTAATAATCCACATACCAAAATCGATATCCAACATCGCAGCATTAGCGCCCTCTACCAGCACTTTTCTGCCATTTTTGATCTCCTTGTGCAAGTAAGAGACCGTGTCGCGGACTAAGGGACGGATTTTGGTAGCGTACTCGCGGTACCGGGTCAGCTCGCTCTCTATGTCTACTTCTAATGCAGGGAACATCCGTTTGTAACCTGCTGCAAGGGTACGGAACCTGAGGGCAAAAATGTTATATATTTACTCGACTAACTTTTTGGTGTATGTAAGTATGCAAGTGTGCGTATATGCGTGTGTATATGTATATGTGCGTGCGTGAGTACATGTGTGTATAGATGATTTTTATAGATATCTTAGCTTAAATGATTTGACGGATTTAGAATTGCTAGGGGTCGTTAGATTCATCTTGGTCTCCAGTGTGGTAAGGGGCACCGTATTTTAGTTTTAAAACCAATACCATAGTCTCACAAAAACAATATGACGATTACTCGTAATCTGACGAACATAGCTAAAATTTTTTTTATAGAATAATTGCCGTGTGGGTGCGTTAAAAACCCACCATTACATCCCGTGAATATCGGAAGAGGTACCCATGGAAGATGTCAGTCACATCTTATGGCTTCTGATTCTTCTTCTTATTATTATAGGGCCATATTCCCACTTGTGCCTTTGTGGTGGTGGCGTATGAGCATCTCCCTCCGTCATCACATTTCCTACTGTAGGTATTGTAAAAGGAGACTAAGAAAATGTCAGAAATGCTTCCGATGGATTCCGAGAGATTTTGTTTACGCAGACGTAAAGTACCCAGCGCGTCAGAGTAACGGGTAGCAGCGTCCATGGTGAAACATCTAGAGATCGCCAATTAACAATGGGCGAGGTTGATGATGACGACGATTATATTCTTTTTTAAAGTAAAATAAAATTACAGCCTATATACATACCCACTGTTTGGGTCAGTTCTCCTCTAACTCCCAAAAGGTTTAAGAAACAATTATTGGGCCACACTACTCCGATGGTGTTCATGGACTTTACATGTCCTTGAAGTATATTTCTTAGACATTTAGGACAGGTCGGTAATAAAAATTTTAATTAAAAAAATGCGTGAGTGTCGCGGAACACTCGGTTGGAACGAAGTTCCTTGCGTAGTATATTATTATTGATAAACGTAGGTATTATATTATTGATTAAAAATACAAATAAATGAATTACTAGCGTTTATTAAAATGAAGCGTCATTTGAAATAAAGTGCGAGGGAGACGGATATTATTCTATCTGACTTCCTTATTTCGCCGCCAAGGCCGTCTACACTATGACACAAGGAGTAGTGACGAAAAAATCTTACACTTATTGTCGCCTAGCTCCCATCCACCAAACCCGTACCGTCCGATAAAGAACATCGTTCTAAAAACTTTCATGGTTATTTTGTGGTACTCGTATTTGCGGCGAGCCTTTTGCTTCCGCCACAGGCCACTTCATTACACACCTATCATATATCTATGTAAGGTTATTACAAAACTCACTTTTCCTCGAAAACGGCGATGTCACCGAGCAGATCCCCGATCCTGATGCCGTTTCGCGTTGCCTTTGACGAGTACGTTGGGCCAATGCCTTTCTTGGTGGTCCCTAGGGAGTTTTTGCCCTTCTCCGCCTCTTGCAGTCCATCCGCCTAGAATGCAATAAGAATGGGTTACTCGTATATAGCGCACGTATTGACTTCTACTTAGCGGGGCGGATAGAAACCCATACCGTTACCGGTACAATCTATTAAAGTCCACTGCTGGACATAGGCCTCTCCCATAGATTCCCTCATAGGGGGATATATGTCATAGTTGCCACGCTTGATAAGTGGGTTGGCGACCGCAGTGTTTTATTTTTAGTCGTTATTAGGAAGGCGCTGCCATCCACCTCCTGACTTGATTTCCTCTGTCGCCTCTTACGACACACACTGGTGATATAACAGCAGCCATAATATAGTATTTTTTTAAATTACTATTAAATTACATGTTATAGCGTCACGGTTGCACGCAAATTTACTTCTCTAATTTACTATTTTCGCCTTTTTTTATACATATTATACGCCAGTGTTTGACTAAAATCCCACCTGGTGGTATACGCCACTTAAATAACCTATACTTTCACTTTAAAAGTCCTTAAAAGATCACAGATAGAGACACGGGCCGTTCCATTATAGAAGCTAATTTATGCGATGGAGTTAAAATATTCTGCCCACTAGGGGTTGTAGTAAGTTGTCTTGAAATTTCGAAGAGACGGAAGTTCGAGAGAGTGAATTCCACCACCGCATATTGAACACCCCTATATCGTATGTTCAATCTATGTCGTTTTTTTTAATAAAGCTATTTAATTTATACATATCAAACGTTCCACAATATATAATATTCGGAGAATAACGGACGGCGATAATTAAATGAGACCATAGTCGGGAGAATAATGAAACTCAATAGCCAATTGTTGCCAGCGATAAGCAATGGAATTCCCTTAAATTCATACAATACAGAACAATGTACGTGGTAAATTGTACGATGGTTACGAGGTTGATTTGGACAATGAGCAGAGACACAATACGTACAAATATTTTTTTATTTACACATATTTTGTGCGGTTACAATATTGTTTATTTATTTTTTATTTAAAAACTTTATTGCGTCCCTTTAGAAAAAAGGGATACAAAGGGCGCACATAATGCCTAAGGGCGTTCTCTACCAGTCAACCCATGGAGTGGTGAGAGTTTGCCGTAGAAGTAGCAATTAAAAGAAAAGAAAAAAAAATAGAAACTAAAATTAATACACATTATATGTAACAAAACAGATTATGATATAATATTATAAGCAAATGCATATACAATTTCGCACATTTACATATATTAACACATATTCATAATATAAATATATTTATATGCTAATAAACAATAATGATATATAATATAATACATAAATACATATATATGGATATAAATATACATAAATAAAAGATAATACATACATATAAATACGATTAATTAACAATTTTGTAATTCTAATGAATATTCAGTAAATGCTCGTTTCTTTTTAAAGGAATATTTGTTAGGTGCTTTTCTGATATCGTCAGGTAAGGAAATCCAAAGACGTGCAGCCTGTACTGTTGTTTAGCTTAGGACTAGGTATTGCAGTTTCATAGCGTAGTGGTTACAGGACGACAGGTTCGAATCCCGCACGGAATAAGTGTTTAAATGACCTGTTAATAATTTTTCCAGAACTGGATATTTATGTAGGAACGCCTCGTGCGGTTTTTTTTAAGTCACGCAATAGTGAAAAGTATATTATACACAGTATAATTAGCACAGATAAATATCACATATAAGATAGTAAAAGACCTCGTTTCAATGAGACGGTTAGACGTTTAATTTACGATAGTTATTCGCATAGTAACAAACGTTGATTAGGCCACTGTAATTATTCCGAGACAGTGACATGACGCATTAAGCGATAAACTCCTTTTTCAAACGACTTCAAAAAAGGAAGAGGTTCTCAATTCGTCGGAATCTTTTATTTTAAGTAAAAAGGGCCTCCGGCCACCTGCACTCACCAAGCGAAACGCAGAGGTAAACCTCTACTTCACGCTGGTTTTCTGTGAGGTCGTGGTACCACCCCGGTTCGAGCCGGCCCATCCGTGTGACAGCAAAAGCTCCACTTATTACTATCATAATAATTAATTAAAAATTAAAACTAATTTATTTTCTTACACATAATATTACCCAAAGACGCCTGAAACGATTTGGAAAATTCTTTCTTTCTTTTTTTATTCAAATATACTTCTCAGGTGGTCTCATTTAAATTTTATCGAAATCGGTTGGGGGGATTTTAAAAAAATCAACAATAATAGTCCTTTGTACAAAGTTTTAAATGTACTTGTGAAACGTACCGCTTAAAAATAAAGCATTTAAGATAAAACAATTAAATCTTTTGACGCGAGTGAAGGAAGGCCGTCAAGAAGCAATGAACCCACGGGCTGTGTGACATAACTCTCTTGACTATCACGGTTTTCTTTCTAATTATTTTTGCTCACGTTCAAGAGCCAAGCAGGTGTCCACCCGAGAGTAAGTGTATGCTGTGACCCATAGACATCTACGTTTATCCTCAATTAAAAATCAAAATGCAGATGCATTATCACCCGTGAGGACTGAGATTGAATGCCTCTTTTCCAGTAAAAAGAGTCTTCGGTTCTCCACACTCACCATATGAAACATAGCAGCATCAATCTGCTATTTGACGCTGCTATTCTGTGAGAGCGTGGTCATACCCCGAACGAGCCGAACCATTCGTGCTACAACCACAATATAGGTGCTCTACCACTTTCTAACGTGGACGGTGTACGTAACGTGGGACGGTGTGCTTTTTTACCCTTGTGAGTATAAAATTGGGACATTCTAATAATCTATGCAAAAAATTCCCGACACTATCCACATAATCTGAATGCTTGGCGGTCAAACAGTGTACGATTTACCAAAAATATTCTTCCTCGCACGATTTTTCTGTCCCTCCAGAATCGGCTACCATTAACGATTTTTTGGACCGATACGACCGATACAACTTAGGGACCTTCAAGAAAAGAGCCTACTCCTTTATAAAACGGGCAATTTATAAAGCCGGCAACGCATCTGCAATTCTGGTGTTTGAGATGTTCGTCACACAAACACCTACACACGTGAGCCGCATGCCCGTTTGCTCCCTTTCTATAAAAATAATAATAGTATGATTATTTTAAGCCAAAAGTAGATTTCTTTTATTGAAACTTATGAACTTATGTTAGAGATTACACGTTTAGCCCGAGTCAGTCGTTAATGTAGATTGTAGAATCTATTGCGATAGAATATAACAAACAAGTGTGTGAGATTATCTCTAATTTGTGAACATTACATTACATCAAGGGCCGTGTTATTTTTAGGGGATAAGCACAAGCACCCGAAATCGCTCCGCCTGCAGAATTATTTATTAGTATAAAACGTTGATAGCAATTTTAAGTGCCGATTTATCAAGTGCTCGCGATGAAGGAAAATGTCGCGAGGAAGCTAGCCAACCAAGACAGCCAATCAGAAGTCCACTGGTGAACATTGGCCTCCTCAAAAGATTGTCTCATAGGGGGAAGATTTGCCATAGTTGCAACGTTTTGCAAGCGAGTTGGAAACGGTAGTTTTTTATTTTTATTCATATGTCAGCCGAAAACACTGCTGCCCATCTCCTACTTCAGCTTTCCCTCTGTCGCCTCTTACGACACCCACGGAATGAAATGATGTAGTGGATATCCTTACATCGCCACTACACTGTCAACAAAAAAACGGTGAAGTACAATGGAAGGAACTCCATCAGGCTTCTAGACTTGACGTGGAAGAGTAGTGCTATGCGCACCGAGCACTGTGTAAACCTTATTGTACCGACCTGAAGGCGAAATTATACTTAGTTTTAACAGCGCTGCTGAAGCACTTCTATTATAGCACGATGCAATTTTACAGGAGCGACCAAGCAGGCACCACAGATGACAGAATGAAGAGTTCCCTTCCCTAAAGTACCACATCAGCGACAACATCACGTTTGGATCATCCGACGAGAAGCATACCCTCCCTTGTCCTCAAGGGAAGGATGCAAAAAAAGACCGCATCCTGTCTCAATGGGCCGACCTATAGTGCCAGACACGGCGGTGATCTGCAGAACGTAACCCCGATGGAAGTGTGAGTGGTACCATAGTCCGGATCAGACAATGGTCCAATGAGCCAAGAGGGGCGTCGACGGAGACCTGATATCCATCCGGCTGAGAGGTCAGCAGAAGTTCCAACAGGAAAGGTGCAAGATTCTCCAATCTAGAATCCGCGCAGGCGAAGTAACCATTTGTGTCGGACCATATGCCAAGGCATTCCCGCATGATCTGTTAAACGAGAACCCAGCCATTCAGCGTGGTGGCCGTTAAAATCACCAAGGATTACGATCTCTGCAGATAGGATCTGTTGTAGCACGGAATCTGCAGCATTTTGGACGTGGTCGATGAGTTGGTCTGTGTCGGCATTACCTATAGAAAGAAGCACCCGTAGACGCGAGGATGGTCATCGCTGACCTTCAAAACTGCCGAGGCGTCGAGAACAGATTTCCTCTCTGACGTATACGCAAACTCCAGCCCGAGGCACAAGGTGTTCTAATTTGGACCCCGAATAGGAGAGAATTTTCGACCAGAGAGGACAGCTGCGTCTCGGTTAGAAAGAGCAAGGTCGGCTTCGCCGTCATCGAATGGTACCTAATGGACTTTGTTAACGTTCGAATGAAATCCCCTGATGTTGCAGAAATTCACGGATAGCGTGGCAGGGGTCACCTTTATCTTATTGCTCTAGTTGCCACGAGCAGTATTAATCTTGTGTGGAATTTCGCCCTCCCAACTAGGATACGTGTGGCAGGCAGAAGAGTAGGGTAGCTGGGCGTGGATGCTCAGCCAGGGATTCTCCAATACCAGGGGTGCTGGTGGGTACCAGGTTAAATAAGAAACCATCCCAGGAGGGTTCCTGGGATGGTTTCTTATTTAACTAGACTACCATGTTAAGGGGGAGAGGTGTTAGGTCTCCGACCACCTGCACTTACCAGGCGAAGTAAACTCCTACTTCACGCCGGTTGTCTGTAAGGTCGCGGTACCTCCTTGGTTCGAGCTGGTTCACCTATTCATTACAGCTCTACTTAGCAGTAAGTAGCTTTGCTTTATTATGGATTGCAGTGCGCGACAAGGAGCTGATGATGAAGTATTTTTGCACCTTTAAAGTATTTCGTTTAGTTTAAATAGGACTCCAATTTCATTTTTGGCCCGGGGCCCTTGGTTACATAGCTACGCCACTGCATATAATATCCTACATATTATTATATTATATCTATACTTGATATCAAAAAAACTTGGCAACATTGATTCCAATCCCAGTCGGAATTTAATTTTGTTATTTATGTAGTATTATTTTTTAGTCTATTTATGTTGTAACAATAATTATTACCAAGTATATGTCTTCAATACTGTATTTAAACTTATCTTCGATTTTATCGTATCGTATAACATGTCCTACGCAGTTAATAGCTATCGAAAATGTTCGTTAGTTGTACTCAAGGTCGAAATTGACCAGTAGATTATCATTTACATCTTTTGTTACGCAATAACCTTCGATCAACAATACCAACTAGATATCGGGTTGGCGCAAAAAACACGTCCAAGTAAATAACAGCGCACTGGAGACGTGAGCTCTTATTTCAGTTTAGTTGACTTGAAACACAGCCAATGTAAACACGTTTCACAATGCCGCAATGTATATTTAAAAGTTGCAAGAATAATGCCCGAAAAAGCAATTTAACAGCCGGAGTGTCTTACTTTCGGTAAGTACGTGTATAACGTCGGCTTATTGATTGATACATAGATTGACTTGGCAATCGCACTAAACAATCTAATTTAATATAATATGTATTACTTGTGTGATATATTATGTTTTCATGCGATTGCCAAGTCAATCTATGTATCAATCTATTGACTGAATAAATTAACCGACTTGGTATTACATGGATCTCACAACTTTTTACGGTAGAAGAACTGAGTTGCGAGACTTGGCTTTTTTTACAAGTTATGTTTTTGATGGCATTTATGTTTTCGTACGCGCACACACACGTATTACAAACTCGCGTCGAAACACGGCGCCGTTCAATGTAAGTGGTTTCGTTATGAATCACAATTATTTTATCATAATCAGAATGAAACATATAATTCGCATCTGTTTTGTTATTGCAGATCTTATTCAATGACACACGTAGACAATTTCTCCGGACCGCTTAATCACAACTATAGAACAATTTTTAACAACTCTTCAAGATCATAACTAACCCTTTTGTCTAGAAGATTATTTGTACAACATATCAGTAAGTTAAAAAGTTACAGCCTATATACGTCCCGCTGCTAGGTACAGGCCTCCCCTCATTTCTAAGAGGATTTTAGGCCAAGGAAATGGCTGCTGCCCCAATGCGTGTTAGCGAACTTCACGTCT
Source organism: Parnassius glacialis (assembly GCA_033319125.1). Lineage (NCBI taxonomy): Eukaryota > Metazoa > Arthropoda > Insecta > Lepidoptera > Papilionidae > Parnassius > Parnassius glacialis. The sequence continues at coordinate 10,364,255 of JAVANC010000012.1, forward strand.
TCGAATTTTTTTCTTATTTCTCAGGTTTCCTCCCGATGTTTTTTTTTCACCATCGAGCACATGGCATATCAGCATTTAAAATTGCAATTAACAATTTCGTTGGCACCGGCGGGGATCGAACCTGGGTTGCTCGCGTACTGTGAAATTTCACTAATTATCTGAGCTACCACGGCTCTATCGGTAATTACATTTGTGTAATTATAACAGTGGTAGAGCCAGGCGGCAGCTTTTGCTGTCGCATGGATGGGCCGGCTCGAATCGGGGTGGTACCACGACCTCACAGAATACCAGCGTGAAGTAGAGGTTTACCTCTGCGTTTCTCTTGGTGAGTGCAGGTGGCCGGAGGCCCTTTTTACTGGAAATGAGGCATTCCATCCTAGTCCTCACGGGTGAAAACGCATCTGCATTTTGATCTGTAACAGAGGATAGATGTAGATGTCTATGGGCCGCAGCAACCACTCACCATCAGGTGGACTGTGTGCTCGTTTTTCACCCTAATCCTATAAAAAAAAAACATTTGTGTCACAAATATAGCTGCGCCAAAGCACATGGCTCACCCGACCTTGCTGCATGGCAATTTAAGTATGAATAACACATTGAAATAACAAAGCCGAGAAAACCAAGGAGGTAGATAAAATTCGGGTTAACGAAGATGAAAAATCGATGTCTATTACGTTGGATTTAAAAAAGGTACTTCATATGCCATCTAGTAACGTGTCACTTCTGTACTATCTAAGGAAACTGAACGTATATAATGTTACCATTTACGAAGCACGTTCGTCAAATGATGGCCTTTGTTACTCGTGGTCTGAAGTTGATGGAAAGAAAAGAAGTGATGAGATGGGAGGGGCATTGTGTATCTTTGGATCAAACGTCTACCATCTTTAGTAAAAGAAATATCTATGTTTAGTCATACCTGCACAGGTCAAAAAAGGAATCAATTTCTTTTTTGTTTGCAGCTGTATTTGGTTCTGACAACACGCCTTGAGGTTATTGAAAACATATATCTCACACTCTCATAATCTGGACACACTCATATGGAGGAGGACAGTATGCATAGCGCAATTAAAAATCAAATGCGCTTTATGCCAGTTTTATCGATGATTGATCTGCAACATCGTTAGATTTGCCAGGCCTAATAGAAAATCAAAGAAAAGCACCATCATCAAAAAATCGTACTAACCTGTAGTAATGGATAACAGAGAGATTTTAGACTTAAAAGATTTACGAAATAGATTGATGTTAAATCGATTTCTCGAGCCTGATTGAGAGTAAGTGCGGTACATAAAAGTGAAATGTTTTAGGTTTGAAAAAAATACCCTAACATCGATTAGTAATATAGATATCAATATAGGTCACACTATAAAGAATTGGATGTGTCCAAAAGGGGGCAACTGAAACAGTCACTCAAATGATTAATCTGCGAAAACAAGAATCTAACGTAGAAATTTTCACTGACAAATTCGAATTACACTTACGTTCTAAAAAAAGCTAACAACAAACAGCTTCTAATCACTAAAGCAAAGAAAAATGATTTATTCAAAATCTGCACTAAAAAAATAATACTTCCTGAACTGCATCATTGGTACCAAAACCTACCAGGTGAAGAAGATCGAGATGTTTTGCCTGAAGAAAAATATGCGAACGTGGTAGATGAGTAGGTACAATAACTAGGCATGCTTACTACTAGTTCATTTATTCAGTTCCAAAGTTTACTTCTATGACTGATTTATGTGATAATGTGACTTTTTGCAAATAGAGATTTGTTTTTATAAGGATTATGTTTGATAGGTAAAGAATACTGTTTTATTTATACTTAAGACTGATTAATACAAGTTTGTTCCATTGAGAAACTAGTCTAGTGTTAGTACATAGGCTAATTTTAGAAATGTTTAATTCACCATTAGACTAAAACTTCAATGGCAATAAGTCATTAACTTTGTTTTTAAGCTTTAAAAAAATATCCGACATTATTTTTTACAACTTTAGGTTGATTTTATTAATAAATACATTAACATTTTTAATGTTGTGTTTTTATTTTTTTTTATTTATTATACTTATGATGATACAGGGCATTTAGTGGAAGAAAAACTAAATCAATGATTTCTCAAAGTTGTGTGAACGTCACTTAATGAGTTCTTGCAGTAAGCTGACGATAATAAGTTATATTTTAAGCTCTAAACTAACAACTATTATCATATTTGAAACAAAATTACCGATTTTAAAGCACCCCTACAAATGTTTTGCCAAGGTTGGCCAATACACGCGTAAACATTTGTGAAATAACACAGTAGAGTACATGGAGTAGATTTGTATTGTAATCATTTTTAGTAATTTGTTACCAGAACTTTAAATAATGGTAATTGCTACTTTTGTCTGTTTGTGTAATTTCATTAGATACTTTATTGTTTTTATTTTAGATTTCCTAGCAATCCGTTTATGTGTGCAGAATATATATATTATGGAATTTAGTGATATTTTTGTTTATGACATCTGGCTATCAAGACATTACATACATAATTTGAAAAACAAAAAGCGTACATACAGTTTATTACTTTTTTGTACGACACATAAAAACACTGATAAATTAAATAATGATATTATACACCAAACCTTCAATTAATAAGTATTTTATTTATTTATTTTTTATTTATTATTCTTTATTGCACACCAACACAAAGAAGTACGCAATGGGCGGTCTTATTGCTAACAGCAATTTCTTCCACCAATGAATGGACAGGATTACACGAAGATAACAGGGGTAGGGTAAATTAGTGATGAATTATCTAATAAAATGCAATCATTATACTACATACTATATTATATTTAATGGCTAGTGTGGAGAGTATGTGTCCTAACAAACATAAATGCCCAAAAATATAAATAATTTTAACTAAACTTAATATGATCATATTATAAATTATTTTAGTGTTCACCGCGACTCCATAACTTTTGTAGCTAAATTCGAAGAAGCAAACAGAAACGAAACAAAACGACAAGGCAATAACGGGGAAAAGTACTTTAATTTGTTTTTACTTAAGGTTGATTTCACACTAAATGTAATTTAACCTATGTCTTTTCATTTCCAAGTGACAGGAGTAATGCATTGAATTGTTCTTTTTTGTAACTAATGATTGTAAGATTTGTGACTTTATTACTAGATGCCATGGTTGTAATTGGGTTGAACATAAAACTGTATTAATTTTTTGTCTCACTTCTTTAGTAAACAAATGTAGCTGTATAAGTATATATCCACACGGACAGCACTTAGCTATGATTTTGTACGTGACCCCTTATCTATTTGGTATTGTTGATCGAAGGCAATAACATTACTGGAATAACACCGGGCATTGATTCGGGGGTTCCCCTTTTATTTCTAAAGACTGTTGCTTTGGTTAAACATCCGGTCGTTCCGGTCGCAAAACAGTTTAGGGTTTATATAGATTATAAGAACGAAAGTCACAAGAGAATCGCTGACCGCGACTCTATTTGAATTTGAATGTGTTTTACTTTGATTACATATACATGTCTAACCAAAGGTGTTTTGTTTTCATTATGTATGCAATATCCTCACTCAGTAATTACGTTGTCCACTGCAAAACTGATTGTTTGTTGTTTTCACTATTATGAGAAGAATTAAAAGTATGCATTATAAGCATATTATGCTACATAATATGTTATAGGATTTCCTAAAGAATAGTCTACTTGAGTGGCTATGTCAGGTGCCAGCAACCAATATTTTAAAAAGAAAGCCGCACCCGTTATTTCCCGAGGATTAAGGATTAAAAACCTAATCTTTAAACCGCAACACAGCGGTTGATAAACTGCTATTTGGTGAAAGAAAGAGGTACCAACTCAGACGAAATCGTAAGCAGTAAGTATATGGACCCTACCATTTAGTTAATTTAGGAAGTATTGGTAATCATGCAAGTAATACGTGTTTTGAATGGTAGTGATAGATAGTTAAGATGATCGTAATTTTTATTATACTGTCATTAAAATCATTTAAAATTAAACATTTTGTACAACCGATTTCAATATAAATTTAGAAGAATGACTCAAAAACTATTGGTCAGACATTGATCAAATTTAAATGGGACCACATATGTGTAGCGCCAGCTTTCAAATAAAAAAAGAATCATCGCAATCGGTTCACCAGTAAAAAGTTATGAGGTAACTAACACACATAAAAAAACATACGGTCGAATTGAGTACCGTGTCCTTTTTTTAAGTCGGTAGAAAAACGAATTTTAAAACTTTCACTGTCCGATTTTCAGACACTTTGAATTGTATGAAGTACACGGGAAAGCGAATGGATTAAATTTATCAGCACCGTATTTGCGTTGGTCCTTCGAGCAGGACATCTAAATAAAATTAATACAGTACCTGCTGATGTAGATCGAAAACAATGTGCGCCCTGTCGGAGATGATAAGTCGGTCCTGCCAGCCTTGCATACCCTTCAGCTCATTTTTCTTTAACTCTTCGAAGAGCCCAGGCAAATGGATGACCACACCATTACCTGTAAATGATCACCACTGAATTGCTGGTCGTAAAAAGTTTAAAGTAAACGAATACGTAGGTAATACATAAAATTGTTTTACTCGCATCGAAAAAACTAATCGAATCACAAAAAAGATTTTAGGAAACTTAATAATACATATATCTGAAACTGTAACTCCACAGTCGCAAAAAAATACGGGCGATGATATAGATTTGCTAAAGATGTGAAATGATTACCTAATTTGCGATTATGAAACTTGTGCTGATTGCATTACGTTAAATACTTTGGGAAGGTTCTTTTTAAGCACATGACGTTTTCTAATTATATTATAAACTAAATTCAAACTCTTAGGCCGGTATTCAGAGACAATGTCAAGTTTAAAGTAAAACTTCACAATGTCATTTGTGAAGTATAGTATGGACCAGGGTGAGGCAACTTTGTATGAAAGCTGAAAAATCTGCACACAATCCATTGAGATAATATGTTACTAACATATTATCTCAATGACACAATCATGATTTTGTCAATGTTCGTGTTGGGCTTGTTAAAATAAAGCGAGAAAAAATATCGCTGTTTCTTTCCTTCATGTTGTTTTAGATTGCCATTTTAAAAATTAGATACACAAATTCATATTATATCGAAAGAAACAAAATGTTAATTATGTGTTAAACTTTTTTTGGTTTGCTCTTTAAAGTATAATTGAAAACATAAACATACATATTACTGTGAGATTTGCACAATTTAATTCATTTAAATTAAATTATTTAATATTAGAATTCTATCAAAAGAAGCCATGAGAATTAAAAGAAGAAAAAAAAGACATTTATTTGTCAACGTCTTTCATATCGAAAATATTTTCTGAAATTGATTAAAATTTATTTAATAGGTTTAGATTTTAATATTTGTTATTGCTTTTTGATGCAATTCAGTTATTATCGGTTCAGAATACTTCATTTTCGTTTGTAGACGTTTCTTCGCGATTGTGTCTGTAAATATTTTTTGTGAGATGTTGACTCTAAGACATATTGACTATTTTATTATTAAAAATTTTTATTCACGATGTGTGATCAGAGTGCCTAGTGCGAGATGTTGATTTACGCGCTCGATAACGAGAAAGTTAACTATAGTATGTGCCAAATCGATTGAGAAAAACGGACAATGACCTTTCGGTCGTTTAACCAGGGGTTACAAACCTTCAATATATAGGCACATTTTATATGTAGTACTTTCTTTATTTATAATGATTTTTTTATAATGATTGATATAATATATATATTTATTAACTATTATTAAAAAGTTATGTGAAAGATCGCTGTAGAAGAAAAATCATCTATTGTTATAAAGTACTTTATTCATTTAACAACAAAAAACATTAATTTATAACACATATAAAGATTCGAGTGATAACGACACCGAATAAGTACGTACTTATGCAAAAGATAAAACTTTATTTTTAATATTATATAAGAACTTTATTTTTATTCGGTGCAATCATCACTCGTATCTTCACTTGATGAACTATCTGTAACATTAATTATAAAGCGATCTGCAGTTTGGTCAATTCTATCATCCATGCCACGCATTTTTTGTTCAACCTTAAGGACATGCTGAACACAGTTTTTCCATTTATCTGGCGTGATTTGAGTTAAACCATCTTTAAGTAAATTTTTAACATCTTTTAACTTGAAAGTTGTATTTTTTCGTGCAACGTACCCTTTCACATCTGCCCACACAAGTTCAATGGGGTTAAGCTCACAGTGATAAGGAGGTAACCTTACCACTGTGATGCTTTTTTCTTTTGCCATCTCGTCGGTGACGTAACTTCGATAGTTATCTTTAACTGCCTTTATTTTTTCCATTAAGTGGGTCTTTGTGTCCGAGGGCACGTATGCGATCTGTTTAGATTCTAGCCATTCCTGCATATTTTGTTTCCGCCAAGACATTGTTGGGGTTTTTTCTAAACGTCTGGAGTGGTAACTAGCGTTATCCATAACTATGACATCGCCGCTTTGCAGTTTTTCTATTACTTTTCTAAACCAGTCCTCGAAATGGAGAGCGTCCATACTCTCATGGTAGTCACCAGTAGATGATGATTCAAATACCCAATCACATCCCTCCAAAAAGCCATTTTCATTGCCAACGTGTACAACTATTAATCGCTTTCCTTTACCCGAAGGGGCTTTCGCGCCAGTAGAGTAGCCTTCTAACCGTGATTGACGAGAAGATTCAATTGTGGTGTCTTCCCATACCTTTCCCATAGTATGACCTGCGTTAATCCATGTTTCGTCAAGGTAAAAAATGTTACGTCCCTCGTTTCTTAATATTTGTATTTCTCTCAAATATCTGGTACGCCACAGAACTATCTCTGGGCGATCTATTAGACCACTTTTTCTGTTTCTCTTTATATATTTGAATTTTAAATGGCGCAACACACGTCGCAGGGAAGTTTTGCTCAAGTTTGGCAACTGGTCATCTTGATTTATACTGAGCAAAATTTTGTCTAAAGTCGGTAATTCTCCTGCAAGAAAGAACTGATGCACTTTCGCTCTTATAGCCGATTTATCAAAATCGTCCAACTTGTCAATTACAGACTTTTTTCTTTTATTAATTATTCCCTTTTCTGGTATTTTATGGGAATCTCTATACACGCTTAATACGCGATATATAGTGCTCTTGCTGACTCCTGAGATCTCCGAAACCTTTTCTACCATATTAACGTTTGAAGGATACACGTCTTCGGGCCAGGTGTTTTTGACATATTTGTATACATTAATGATAATCTCTTGTTCCCCGACCGACAAAGTGGTAGGTTTTCTCTTTTTTACTGGTGACGTTAAAGGTGCTCCAGAAGATGGGCCTGTAAATAAATGACAAAAATATACTACCATAGTACTACATCACATAAATACATATTGTTTTAGAAAATAAATACCACATGGTCACATAAAAAGAGCGCTTTAAGAAATAGAAAGGCTACGTCGTCGCATTTGTACCTATTTGTACGTACCTGCTACGTTTATTATGGGTCGGCGACGTCTCTTTCCACTTGATGTTGAAGGACCGGGTCCTTCACCAAATTCTCCTGAACTCATGTCGATTTAGTAACGACCGTCACAGTAAAACTAATATAACAGATTCAAAAAACAAAAACTTAACGATATAACAAATTTAACAGTAAAAACTCAACTAAAACAATGCAATGAATGCTATGAATTACCCGAGACGTACACACGCAAGCGCTATCCGAACACGAATGAAAACAAAATGGCGGACCGGCCCAAAAAAGGTGACGCATCTCTGGCTGCCATTGTCACGTTTCTTTTAGAACGAACTGACGTAACGCGCGTTTTGTTTATTTTAAAGGGATGAATTTGCAAAAGCTCAATATGGTGATTATATTGCTTCAAATATTTTTTTAATATGAAACTGTTATTAAATGAATTGCTGCGTTACTTACCATAAATTGAAATATAAAATATAACACATTTTTCGCGATGTACCGTAAGATTTTACTATGTTTATAGGAACCACAGACAATATTATTTAAGAAACAAAAAAACAAAACATATGTGCTGATCTAGAAGTGGGAATAATATCAATATTTAAATATTGTTATCACATCTAAATTGAGATTTTGTAAGTTACGCCTTTTGACACTCGGCTCATATCTGAGGTCATTGTCCGTTTTTCTCAATCGATATGGCACATACTATACAATTTGTATGGAATAAAATCAGCGCCAACTAGTGGCAATAATTGGAATCACCATCCAGCATTGACTCTCATTCGTCAGTGAGAACGTTAAACGCACGTGATTGGTTGGAGTGGCAATTTCGATCATTCGAGACGTAAAATTTTACGCGGTCGATATCGAACAAGTTTTCACCTAAATTTTTACAGTGAGATGGAAGAGTGAGAATAATTGTTGAAGAGTTAATTTTATTTCATTTTGTGAGAACGATATATAATTTAGGCAGGCCGTTTTTTTTTCGTTAGGAGGATGTTTGCAGCCACAAAGACATTAATAACTAATAATAATAGATGACTATTATTATAAAGCCAGTGCTGAAGCAAGAGCTTGTGCATATTTTAGTCCGTTGTTACACCCCAATGACAGGTAGGTAATTTAAGGATAGATATCGCCTTTTCCAAGAAAGTATTCAAGTGTTTGTGTAAATAGCGTTTGATAAATCCAAGTTCCTAACATCAATATTTAATAATTAAGTCAGTAGTAAGTATCATAAGTTCACTTAACACTAAGTAACTAAATTACATTTACTGCTCCATAAATGTCAACATAAAATCATATTAGAATGAAAACACCTTCATGTTTTTTGCTTTCAATTTAATACTTTCAATAATTAACATCAAAATAATATGGCTAATTCTGAATCTCATAATACTAACACAAACTGACGAAACCTTGATCAAATTACGAAACATAAACAAATAGCTAATAATGAATTGTGATTCCGATTATTGCCACTAGCTGGCGCTGATTTTATTCTATACAAATCGTAGTTAAGCCCGCTTTTCACTACGGGATATAATCTATACTAATATAATAAAACGGAACAGTTTTTTGTTTTTTTGTTTGTTTAAACGCGCTAATCTCTGGAACTACCAGTCCGATTTCAAAAATTCTTTATGTATATTATAGCCAGATTCATGTGGAATAGTATAGGCTATCTAGCATTAAGCTATATCACTCAGCTAGCCTTAAATATGGATATTTGTTAAGCCAGTCAGAAGAAAAAGCACTCCCAAAATGATTTATCCGCGTACGCTGGTGTTATCGTTAGGGATATGTAAATACAATGTTCTAGAAAAATATAGATCTTTACTCCGTCTAAAAAAAAGTCCGCGATACCATATGTCTATTTCTTACACATAAGCCATAATTAGGTATTTTGTGACAAAAATATATTGAAAATTTAAAAGTGATTTATGAGCGTTATTATTAGGCGCGGCCTATTTATCCTTACGAACGAAAGTTACTTCATGATGAAGACAATTTTATGTAGATAAACTTTGTTCTTTATACCATGTTATTTGGACGTATAGTTTAAGAGATAATGTAAAATTAAAATAATTCAATACTTGGCTGGGCGCGCGAACTACGCATAAACCCTAGCCGCCCGGTAAGAACTGCGAGAAGCCAGTATAGAAAGCTTCTAAGAGCGTGGTTAATTCAATCGTTATAGCTAAAATAAATTGAAAATTAATTGTGTACTTTTATGACAATGATTAGTTACATCTTTATTTCTGAACTCTTTCATTTCAAGTTGCTATCGTTTTTTGAAAATTTAATTGATTAATAAGTATAAGAGTTTGATAGCTCAAGAATCATTTCATGCCTACACACTTCTCATGTAATCGTGTACGGATTTCTTTAAAACTGGAAAAAACCGCGCTTCGTGACACTTTCTGTGTCGTCGTGGGGGGGGGGGGGGGGACGCTCAACCGGGAGGGGGAGGAAAAGTGGATAAAACTTAACTTCGCTCTACATCATACATAATATGCCGACAGATAAAAGTACTCCATTAATTATGCCAATTTTTCCATCCATTGCTATCAAATAAAATATTTAATTGCAATTATAAAATGCTTTAGGGTATGTCGCGCACCTCCGACACGTGATGACGCGGGTGAAACCGCGGGGCACAGCTAGTATAATATATATTACATCTCGAGATATAAATTAATATCGATCACCATACATTTTATATGGAACCGTTTACACTGTGCTAAAATATATATTACATCTCAAGCTATAAATATTTTTTCGATCGACCGAGCGATATTTTCATTTTATATTTCTCCCCCTGTAACCCGCACACCGTTCCGTGCCCCCGCAGACGGTGTACGGGGTAAAGGGGGGTAATCCAATGACCAATGACGAATGCACACTGGTTAAAAGATATATCTCACAGTGTGAAAGCCAATCACGGGATATAATATATATTATATCCCATAGTGAAAAGCCACCTTTAACGTTCTCGATATCGAACGCGTAAATAAACAAACTAGGCACACAGAATCGAAAGTAAATTAAGCGTTGTGCAAACAAAAAGCACAAAATCATCTAATTACTTTCTGCAGATTTCCTACAATAGTAGAAGAAAAACTTTTAACAATATTGTGGTAAGTCTTTAAGCATTTTAAATGTATTGATCGTTATTTGTAGGGATTATTACTATATTAACTCGAATTTTATCTGTTTCAGATCATGTATTTGGGCTGAGTTAAGTTTTCACCATGAGAATTTTGCTGATTTAAATTTACGTTAATGTTCTGTGAAGAATAACTCTCTGACAATAACGTGTTATACATCAGTAACCAGCGTGGAAATATTATGTACAAAAACAATAAAAACATCAATAATAATGTGTCGTTTATAAAACAATCGTCTTCTAGAATATAAAATTACATAACTATACTTATTTATAGTTTTATTTTATCCCACATACTAATCTAAAGTATATTCGGTTAATTTTTAGGTGCAACCTCTCAAAAATATGGGAATTTACCCCATAGGTTTATGAGGCTTGAGCCAAAATTACTCGAATAAGCCTTAAATAAAAAGTTTAAAGTTACAGAATACAAAGGTTTGAAATTCCCGGCTAAAAAGTTTTATATAGGCGTCCACCGTAGCGCTTTTCGTGTACACTCGTAAACACGTGTTTCCGTTTTTTAGTATGAAGTTGACGTTCTTCTCTTGGTAGAGAGTAATTGTGTTCTGTGGTATGGACTAAACCTAGACTCAATTTTTGTCATTGTAGAGTTAGAGCTATGAGTTACGAGTTCAAGCTTAAGATTGTCTCTGAATGTGGGCCTTAGAATAAAAATACTATAGCACAGATTAGATAATAGTTACTACGTATATACTACAGCGCCAAAATTATTATCGTAAACACTGGGCCCGTATACCTGTATTTGATGTAAACGTAATTTATGGAATCTTATTATTGTTTTTGTGTTTCATTTTATTTGAACGCCATAATTCACATTATTATAGTGGTTCTCGGGCCATTGTTTTTAGGTTTTCATTCCAGCCATGTCGGAAATTCTTCTGACTATTGTACGCATTGATTTATATAGTCTTATATAACTCAATGATTGTACGCATAAAAAATGTCTATGTATGTCCCGCATGACTTATATGACTAAGTGTTCAACATAATTTTTATTTTATTTATAGGATTAGGGTGATAAACGAGCACAGAGTCCACCTGATATTAAGTAATTGCTGACCCTGTAAAATATTCCTTTGTAAAAAGGCCTGCAGATTATTGCCGGTTCTAAAAAAACATAAATTACTTTCAATAAGTATTTATAACATAGGTATTCATTTATTCATTTACTACCTATCAAAAATCTACTGCTGAACACAGGCCTTCCCCATAAATTGCCTCATAGCGAGAATATCTGCCACGCACGCTGCCATATTTGCCACGCTTGGTGGGCGAATTGAAAATCGCGATTTTTTATTATTTTGAGGTGTTATCAGGAAGTTGCTTCTGTTTCATTACCATCTGTCGCCTCCTACGACACCCATGGGATTGTATTAGATAGAAGATACTCGCACACAGCCACTACACGGTGAGGTAATTTTTAATATGTCATTAATGGAATGCCTCGAATTTTCTTAAATTTTATACTGCATATTACTCGTAATCTTGTTATATATCGTATAATAAAATGGGTTTATTTTTAATAGTCCTACTCGTATCAGGTAATTTAAATGCCCGAAATGTTTTATTGTAGTGTAATAGTATTTATATATAAGTACTTATAAAGTGGTAGAGCCACGATACAGATACGAGCGAGCTACGACTACGAGTATATTATGGTTGTCACAAATGTTTCGGCTTGACCGCTCGCGCACCACGCTCTCACAGAATACCAACTAACGCAAAACAACAACTTAATGCAATAAGAATAATAACAGCAGGTTTCTTAGAGGGAGTGCAAAGAACCGGAGAAACGTGATCCTCGGGGTGACAAATGATTTTAAAGCGAGCATAGATAATTGGTGTCTATGGGTCACACAGTATCCCCTTGCTGTTAGCTTGTATGTCATTTTTATTCTAAAAAAAGTATACATATAATATGTATAATTATGCAACATTTTAGTAAAAAAAATGATGAATCCTTAAACGTGCCTAGAATAGATTTTTTTTTATTCAATATAGATGACATGTAATTCTTATTGAAAGTCATTTTTTACTTTTAGCTACCAGTTACTGGAAGAAACAATCAAACATTAATTAAGGTGCCGGCACAAACATCGAGTCATCGACATCGGATCGACAGAACATATGAATATTTTTATCAAGTAACAGATATAACGACAATGACTAACCAGTACGTTATCGCCCTGACATAGATTCACACATAATATTATAGTATATAAAATTGTTATTAAGATAGGTGAAACACAACAGGACACGCAACAACCAGTCGTATCATATTGCAACAGAGACCTTGCCGATTTCGAGTGTGTTCTGCTGATAATTCAGTTTTAAAGTCTAGAGTCGTAAGGCTTCACGATACTGACATCTTCCGCATTAAATTAAATTAAATGTAGCGTGTTAAATGGGTTCGATCCCCGCCGGCACCAATGAAATTGTTAATTGCAATTTTAAGTGCTGATTGACCATGTGCTCGGCGGTGAAGGAAAACATCGTGAGGAAACCGGCATGTCTGATAAATAAAAAAAAAATATTTTGAAAACATGTGAAGTTCGCCAACACGCATTGGGGCAGCGCGACGGACCTTTCCTTGCCCTAAAACCCTCTCAGAAATGAGAGGCGGCCTGTGCCCAGCAGTGGGAAGTGTATATAGGCTGTAACTTTAACTTTTAACTTTTAAATCTAGCGTGGTCCTACCATGTAACAACCACTGTTATTCTTACACCGCTCTACACGGTTAAAGAATATGGTGAAGGACACACAAACGTCGATCAACTAATTATTATTCAGCCTTTAAATTATTTACGACAAACAAGACATTAATAAGTAAAAGAAAACGATCCGACAATCGTTAATCCATGAAACCTTGATGAATTTCTAAACTGAAATTAGCCGTACCGTGGAGTGCCCAGGTACAACAAAACCTTGTCATTGCTTGTTAATCTTTTTTGTTTTAAAATTTCCATCGTTTCTACTGCAAGACATTAGTATCATATCAATAACAAGATTTATCGGTGTAATAATGTAATTTTAGGAGTTCGCGTTTGGAATTAAATATAAATAGAATTATTGGTTATTATACGGCTTATTGTTGCACGCAAAGAAATTTATGTCGGTAATTATTATATTATTACATATACAATAAACGTAATATATTCAAATTATACAATATAAAGTAATAGGATAGTACCAGTGTGATTCATATACGAAACAAGATGGGATACCTCACAGCTTGTAATTGCTGGCTCTCCATAGCCATTAGACCGGGGCCACCAGTATACGCACTGCTGTTTGGCGGCAGAAATAGCTAAGCAGTGGTTTTTTCTTAATTTAAGTAAAAAACGAAGTTGCAGCTTACTTTATACAACAAAGGATACACATGCGTTGTCACCCCTGATGACTAAGACGTAGGTTACAAGGTCAGAATGACGGGAGGCTGACTGTATACGAGTAGACTGATGGATTGATGGTTCAGAATGATGGTTATTTAAATATTTTAATAATTTTTGTCAATCTGGTCAGACTGATTCCAAACTGACCGTGTGTTTAATAGCTATCAGTCTGATGTCAATCACCGCTTAGACAGCGGTGGAGTCGCAGGCCGTGCCACCGTGTGCGCAGACTCCCCCGCCACCCCTGACGTCCCATTCTCAACTATTAACCCCGGAGAAAGTATTTATTCCAACTTCCACACTAGGATTTTCTCCTGTAGCGTGGAGGTAGTTTACAAATATAAATTGCACAAAGACAAACATCCTGGTCCGGAACAATTATTTGTAGGCCATACAAATACTTGTTCCGTGCGGGATTCGAAGCCGCGGCCCCCAACGTTGCAACTCATTGCTAAGCCACTTCTTCACCGAGCCGTCACTTTAGAAGTTTTACCTATTCTTTGGGATAAAACGAATAACCAACGTGTGAATAAATATAAGAGAAACGAGGCGCTGCAGAAACTTTTAGAAGTATTTTGAAATAATTAAACCTTAAGCTAATGTTGAAGATGTGAAAAAGAAAATTAATATCCTAAGATCCAACTATCGCTGTGAATTCTTTAATTTTTTCTTGTTAAAATCTATACCTAATGCGTATGTCTATTATCGCGTAGAAGTTTTCAGTTGGACTGATCGCCATTCTGACTTACCGTCCTAATCAGCGTTGCCAACACCTATTTCTCAAATTCCCCAAAAATCCATGTCACATTCCCCAATTAAGGGACAAAACTTCAACAGATTGCCCTCAATTCTATTTTACGAAATGAAACAATTTTCAACTAATTTTATAAGATTTTTTTTTCACACTCCATATTTTTTTTTACAAGAATTTTACTCCTTGGAGTATTTTTAATTCCTTCCCTTATTGCCATTAAAAAGTACCACAGTATCTGCATTCATATGCATGCGGTTCTCTGCTTTAAATCAATAAATAAAGTAATGAAAAGTATTAAATGATACACAAAAGTTGCCGAACTAAATCCGAAAATTAAATGTGGTGGTCTATAATTAAAAAAAGGGAATCATTCGATATTCATAAGTAACCTAAAAAAATGTTAAGATAAGTATTTAGATTTAATGAAAAAGTTCTGACTTGGCTCGGGCTATCGATTTTCAAAATCCCCGCCTTTTCCAGGCATAATACCAATATCCAAAAAATCCCCAATCAACTTTAAATTCCCCGCAATTTGGGGAAATCTCCACATGTTGGCAACGCTGCGTCTAATACTGCCCGTCAATCAATCATTCGGTCATATCAGTCTATACGTGATCAAGGTCACAGACTGAACTGACGCCAAACTTAACGTGTAACCTCCATATAACACGTATAGCCTCACAGCTTGTAATTATACTATCATCATCATCATCATCATTACAGCCTTTCACAAGTCCACTGCTGAACATAGGCCTCCCCCAAGGAATGCCACAAAGCACGGTCCTGAACCACCTGCATCCATCGACTTCCTGTATATCTTAACAGGTCGTCACTCCATCTAGTGGGGGGTCACCCTACACTTCGTCTACCGGTACGAGGCTGCCACTCGAGAACCTTTCTTCCTCTTCGGTTGTCGGTTCTTTGAGCTATATGGCCGGCCCACTGCCACTTAAGCTTACTAATCCGTCATTATACTAGCTCTCTTATAACCTTCAGAGAGGAACACAGCAGTGCAAGCACTGCTATTTGTCGGCAAAAATAGCTGGAAGTTATGGCCCAGATAGTGACTGTTGACTAAGCAAGCAAGAGTCGATGCAGTGGTAAAAAAGGCGTACCCTTCTAAAAATATAAAATTTCACAATCGGCTTGAAGGATCATGGCTACCATCTTTTGGTGTGCAGAAGCATTTAGCTATTGGCTATTGGACGATTATAAGGAACGTGGCGTTACCTTAAGGGAAGATTACTACGCTTCTTTATTAGAACAATTGAAGAAAGCTATCGAGACAAATAAGAGGAAAATTAACAAAGGTGTTCCTTTTGCACGACTACGTGTCAGTGCACACAAGATAATATGGTTGCGACTAGCGTCACCCACCCTACCCAGATTCCAGATCCAGAATCATGTTCAGATCTGACTCCCCAGTAAATATTATTTACTCATTTTCAAAGATGAAGAACCGAGCTGTGGAACGAAAATTTAACGACGATAATGAAGTCAAGTCTGCAATTTCTATTTTGACTGCAAAGGGTAAATCATTTTTTTCGAAGGTATTAATAATTATTCGAAATATTTGAAAACTGTGTTAGGGTTAAGGGAGAATGAAAAGGAAAAATAGCTTAGTGTTTTTTCAACCTCCTTAGGCCCTGTCCTTCCTTGAACTTTTTGACCTCCGCTCGTAAAATACCCAATTTCAATGTTAAAGCAATAATGTAGTAGGTATGCATTAGTACGAGTGCCTCAGAGTACGCCAATACGGTATAATATTCCATTGAAGTTGATTGATTTATTGCTTGCTACTTTCTGTTTGTCTTTATGTGAGTTCTTGTATCACGTGACTTTAGAATTGTATAAATAATTACTTATACAAAAGAATATAGAGTTACTTATGCTTTTACTTTCTGGTTCCGAAAAACCTCTGACCTGGGAAGATACCAGTCAGAAGCCCAGTACTTTTTGAAAAAAATGTTTGTGGTGCAACAACTCGTGGCCGGGTGACAAATTATATAATTGAAAACTAAAAATTTTGTACAGCCGACTTCAATATAAGTTATTAAGAAAAACTCAAAAACTATTGGTCTAACCTTAATCAAATTCATATGGGACCACAAAAGAAGTACCAGCTTTCAATTAAAAAAAGAATCATCGAAATCGATTCACCCAGTAAAAAGTTATGAGGTAACACATAAAAAAAACATACAGTCGAATTGAGTACCGTCTTCTTTTTGGAAGTCGGCAGAAAAATATCAATTATAAAGTTTGCTGTTTTTTTTTATGTATAATATATCGACTTTTTCTGTCACAAGGACGGCGCCACTTAAAAATGAGGTGTAATTTTGAAAGATTTCATAGCGGAGAAGTTAATTTGTTCGAAAAATATAAAGATTAATGTTTCTTTCTGTACTATTAGTTGTCTTATATTAATTCGATTAAAAATAAATAAACTAATCCACAAATATTCATAAAATTAGAAAAAATAAAAAAGAGTTAAAAATGATGTGCAATAATTTTAAGAGCAAACACAGGCATTATTTCGTATATTAATATAATACTTAAGAAACTGATAAACTTTTATTAAAAACAAACTTCTCAATTAAATGACATCGTGTAACAAAAACCTTCACCTCAGTATCAACTAGCGACATCTGGTGAGCGAAAGATTACTAGTCCTCATTGTTTTGTGCCAGTGATTCTATTCAGCTCAAACGTATATATTTTTTTAGAAATCAAATGTGATTTAAAAAATATGTCGAGATCAAAAATACTTTTTGGCACGGTTCACGATTTTTTTTTTTCAGCAAGTCGTCATGAGCAACACGCCCTCCACGTTCGGCGAGGTTCTGCTTATTTATAGCGTAAATGTTATTCGCTTCGGTTCGGTTGTAAACTTCATTGAAGATAGATACAATGTACGTTTTGCATATTTTACGTAACGGGTGATGTAAGCATTTGGCGTGAATTCAAGGGTATATAAAGCGTTATCGGTCACAAGTAAACACTAGCTATTTATTTCCTGACAGAAAATTATTCAATAGATAAACAAATAAATGTATACCTATTCGAGTCATAAGAGACAACTTCATTCATAATTTTCTTTTCCCGCGTCTTTTTCGGTCAAAAGGACATTATTTTTATCATCAATACTAAATTTCTTAGGCCATTAATATTTTAGTATTCTAAAGTTATTTTAACTCTTACATAAATAAATACAGTGGTATTTTTATCTATTATTGTTATTAGTAATGCATTACAGGTACATATAATCAATGTGTTTTCTCGAATAGACTTGGTAACTTTACGCTCTATGAGCGGAATTTCCCAGATTTAAACAGGCTTAATTAAAAATGTATTTTTGAAGGAGGATATTTTTACAAAAATATAATCGGCCTTATTAATAAACGTGGTTAGGCTGTCACATAAGAAGTCTTATGAACGTTGCGCCAGTCTTCGCGAAACTTAACATTTGCTGTTTTTTTTAATAATGTAACGGTGACAAATAAGCACATAGCCCAACAGATGGTTAGTGGATGCTGTGGGTTCATAGACATCTACATCGAACCTCGATTAAGTATTAAAATGCAGATGCGTTGCCACCACTGAGGACTAAAATAAAATGCCACGTATCCAGTAAAAAGGGTCTCCGGTTCTTTACACTCACCATACGAAACACAGCAGCATTAAGCTGCTATTTTATGCTGGTGGTGGTAATGTGGTCCATGCTGCGATTGATGATTGGCCACGTCGATTAAGGGCATGTATTCAAAATAGGGGAGGATATTTTAAATAATGTAAATAAAATTGTATTCTCTATTAAATTACTTTTCGTTTCATATATAATTTCTATATAATTATCAAAAAGTGTATCATTAATTTTATAAAAAGTTTTTGACGGAACTTATGACCAAGTATAATATAGCTGCAGCATGGCTCTACCACGTATAAAATGCTGTCAAATCTCACACATTACGTTTTAGTTCGTATATTTTCCGCGGGACATCTTTATTTAAACAGACTCTAGTTTAAACCTGATACTAATTTTAAACTAGAGCTAAACTAAATAATTAGACGTCATCCAAGTTGTTACATTGAGCTTGTGAATATCCTTAAGCGAATCAAGTGTCAAAATATTACACTTTTAATATACTTAAATAAAGTTAAAAATTAAGAGCCGACTATAATGAAATAATGTCCAAATACTCAAACACTACTCAATTTTAAGATGCTGTTAAGTCTCGTGTTGTTTCTAACACTTTAAGCATAGTATAAATAGAGGGGAAGTACGTTATCTTCATACAAACGGACTGCGCGCGGCTTGTATGTGTGCGCCATAGTATCTATGAGGCGCCGCACGCACACTTAAACACAATCTCGAAGTGTTTCTCAGCGCGCCACTCGAGGCTAACACCGCACGAGGTTCGCGCGTCACGGCTTTTCGGCCCCGCTAAATGAATGAAAAATGTGTGATAATCGCAGGAGAACGTATTGCTGTGTGTTTGGGTGTCTTAATAATTCATCGATTCCAGAATTGTCTCTGTTCAGATTACCTATTGAACAGGACAGGTAAGCGAGTCACTTATTATAGCATATAATTTTTACCTACTTACTTATTTTTGTTGTATTAGTTGTCTATCAGACAGAGGAAGAATAGTAACTAAGTACCTACTTACGGTTATAAAATCGTAATTAAAAATAAGTAATTGACTAATTGTGAATCAGATAAATAGAGCAAAGTTCGAATAATAACAACAGAACAAAAAAATTGATTACAGTCTAAGAGGCAGGCGTTAGTAATTTTATGTTATTGTACGATGTTTTTTTTTACAATATTTTAGTCGCTTTATTCAATTTTTTTATTATTATATGTATATATATATATATATATATATATATTATACTGCTCTGAATCTTAATACATTTCTGTATTTGTTAGGAAAACCATTGTTGAACTTTATCGACTAATGATCACTGAATTAGTTATACAGAGATTTATTATCTTTGGCAAGGGCCGGGTTTTAAAGTAATGATTTGGTGACAGTGACAACCCTGAGACAGTAGGCAATTATATCGCGGATTGGGCCGCAGATAACCTACTTGGCCTCTATTTATACTATGCTTTAAGTCAAAGTGACTGTGACACCACGAGTTTTAACGACATTTTAAAATTGAGTAGCGTTTGAGTAAGAAATCCCACAAAGCACGGTCCTGAGCCACCTGCATCCATTGACTGCCTGCATGTCTTACCAAGTCGTTACTCCATCTAGTAGGGGGTCGCCCTACACTTCGCCTGCCGGTACGAGGCTGCCACTTGATAACCTTTCTTCCCCATCGGTTGTTGGTTCTTCAAGCTATATGGCACGTATCGAGTCACACTTCATCATCATCATTGTCATTACAGCCCTTCACATGTCTACTGCTGAACATAGGCCTGTCCCAAGGAATACCACAAAGCACGGTCCTGAGCCACCTGCATCCATCGACTTCCTGCGTGTCTTAATGTTGTACTCTTCGGTCTTCTGTACAATTTGCCGAGGGGTATGTATGTGGTCTATGGTACTAAAGCCTTTTCGGAAATCGGCTTGTTCGGGAGGCTGGAAGTCGTCGAGTCTGCTTGCGAGACGATTCGTAATGACTCTCGAAAACTGCACGTAGACGCGGCTCAGAAGGGAAATCATTCTGTAGTTCTTCAAGAGAGCGTTGTCGCCTTTCATGAAGAACAAGTCCACCGCACATTTGCTCCACGCCTCCGGAGAAGTGCCACTCCAACTTCAGTTGTACTTCGGTTCCCTGTATGCTGTCAAATCTGTGGAAGACTGCAGCTTCATTTCCCGTCTAACAGCCATGAAATTAAGAATGTGATCGGAGTTTTTGTGTTCTTCTGGGGCGGGTCTTGCAGAACTTAGCTCCGACCGCATGTACAGTTTCCACGAGTTTGTTATTCATATCGTCTACTGCATTGCAATCTTCTGCAATTTCTGCAGGCACTGAAAATGTCTTTGTAACTCGAGCTGAAAGGTTTCGGGACTTCGGATTAGAGCACGAGGGGGACGGAGTGTTGACTTCATTAAACGAGACCTCTCCTTCATTAGACGAGACCTCTCCAACTTAACGTTTAGGTTCAGTGTGCCTCTAACCATTCGGTGATCGCTACCAGTTTTCACCCTCGCGATCACTGAACAGTTGTTGTCTGGTCGTCACAATGAAGTCAATCTCATTTTTTGTCGAACCGTCGGTGCTCGAACAGGTCCACTTCCTGTGGGACCGCTTCTGGAAAAAAGAGTTCCTCATTAAAAGTCCCTCTTTCTCCATGAAGTCTGAAAGCTATTGGCCCCTTGGGTTCCATTGCCCTATTCAAAAGTTTGCTACCTTCAGCTTACCGTTCTCTTGGGACAGATGGTCGCCCTCCCGGTGCTAGAACAAGTTGCCGGATTCGAGTATTACCGCGTCCTCCCCCTCTCTTCGGCCGTCGTATAATCTTATAATATACCAGGGTAACTTGTCTATCTCTTCTTCCAGCTCCAGGATCTTCTCGAAGTCCTCAGGGTGCGTGCGTTGTATGTTGCCAGGTCAGGTCGTCTTAGGTGGCAACCGAACCCTTTACGTCTGTGTTTAGCTTGGTGAGTGCAGGTGGCCGGAGGCCCTTTTTACTGGAAATGAGGCATTCCATCTTAGTCCTCACGGGTGACAACGCATCTACATTTTGATTTGTAATAGAGGATAGATGTAGATGTCTATGGGCCGCAGGAACCACTTACCATCAGGTGGACTGTGTGCTCGTTTGTCACCCTTATCCTATAAAAAAAAACTTCCACCGAAGATTGTTATCACCCTTGCCCGCCGGGGACTGGGGGCCGTCTCTTCGTAACTTTCAATTCCTAGGGGGATATTTGCTATTGTTGCCACGCTTAGCGAGCGGGTTGGCAACCGTTTTATTGTAATATTGCTGTTATCAGTCGCCTCTTACGACATCCACGGGTGGTGTTCTGCTCGTTTGTCACCTTTAATTCTATAATTCATATATTCATACATAACATAACGCTTGTAATCCCCGAGATGGTAGGCAGAGTCCAAAGAGCATCGGAGCTACTTGAACCACGTTCAGCTTATTGAGTTGCGAGCGACATAAATTTTTAAAAAGTTATAGATGGCTAGTCCATCTTACACTATCACAAACCTCTAAATATCTCATTAGTAGTTTTGTGCGACATGCTAGGCAAGTAACACAGTTTACACTTTTTTTTTTATAAGTCACAGATGGAACTTTCTTCTTTTATTGCAGTCAAAAATTAAAATGTTAATTTATTCGCGTAAATATAAAGGTGGCAGTACATGTTGGCCGAACGCGCTCGCTGAGTGCGTTCGGCGAGCGCGTTCGGCCAACGTGTACTGGGCCGTTTTGTGTGGTTTTGTGTGTATTTGGCGTTTGCGGCCAACACTCGCCGACAAGCCGTAAGTGTCGGTTTTCCGTGCACAAATCAAAGAAATTTGGCGCAAGCCACAAATAGCGATCACACGTTGTCCGAGTGTTCAGTTCATAGTTACGCTTTACGGCTTAATAAAATTATTTCACGAACATGGCGACATGGCCTAATGAGGAAATATTTAGGTTCATTGATTCTTATCACAATGAATCAGTTATATGGAACCCCAAACATGACCAACATAAAAATAAGGCCGCGATCACTAACGTCCATCATCATCTAGCTACCAACACAGAATGAAGCATGCCAACGTGTGAACAGCACCACGAATATTTGCCGAGCGGGCTCGTCAAGCGCGCTCGACCAACGTGTACTGGAGACTTAACAAATCATAAGCGTTCTTTGTTTGGCATTGGTGGCACGTGACTACACAATCTACAGACAGTGGCCACTTCCTACCATTAGAACTATAAGCTTGACTCTCAATAAAAGACAATTATTGTGGGACACAAAGAAAGATACGTGTAAACGTGTAATATCAACTTTGAAAAAAAAATACAAATATTCTATAAATAAAGTTGCATAATATTATTTTCATACGGTTTAAAAAAAGATTATGTTGGCTCGCCAGTGATGAAAGGGCGTCCCAACAAGCTCTCATCACTCAAAAGCCATTTCACGCCCATTGCCTTCGTTAAAACATGTGTCAGCACGGCCACGTCATGCTTACTGGTGTATGCTGGCACTAACCTCAACAAACCTAGTAAACCTACTATATAGTATATACATACATCCTACATAAATACGTGGTTGTATGTCAGCTCGACAGATCTTTATACTAATATCGTATCTCTACAAAGTATAAAACAAAGTCGCTTCCCGCCGTCTGTACGCTTAGATATATTAAACTATGCAACTGCTTTTGATGAAATTTAGTGTGTGTGTTTGAATGGGTCCCTAGATGGTTTAGATTCACATTTGGACCTGTTAGGTGGCGCTGTTGTCGAGGTCCCAAAATCGCACGTGCGAAGTCGGGGCGGATCGCTGGTTAAATCATAATATGCTACGATACCTTTTAACAAACATGCTTACATAATACTACAGTATAAATTACTAATAGTAAAGATGGTTACAATTTAACTAGTAATACTACACTAGATTTTTAGTGTTAGTCATGATTGTTTGTTGATTATTAAAGTTTAAACTAGAAATAAAAAAAATTTATACCTAAATATTGTATTCTGAAAGAATTTTTGTTGATATCTTTCAGAATAAAAAGGCAAAATTTGTTTGATGTAACTGATGGCAATGTCGGATCTACAGGAATCCGGCCAGATTCGATGAGAGCGCCTCGCACCTTTAAGGGGACTACAGGTTTAGCAAGTTTTATAATGCCTTAAGTATATTCCAATGCAGTAAACAAAATCAGTAAAATATATGATATTTTTTAGGATATATGCTAGTTGGATAGTGTGTTGAAAACATGATAAATAGGTACTTATAATTTGATACGATAGACAAAAAATCACAAAGATACCTCTAAAAATGTCTTTTAACGATTAAAACTCATACTAATATTCATGCAATAATTTTATTTTTTGTCAGATTATTCTACAAGTGGGATGCGGGAAGCAAAGACTGTGTAAGAACCTCCGAAGGAGGTGGAATTATAGCCGAAATAAGAATTTAATTTTTTTTGGATTTTGCCCCCCTGGTCAAAATGGCCAAAATCTCTACTTCTAAGGAGGAGTGTAATGAGCATTTTTTGCCCCTATTCAACCATGACCCCCATGACATCCTCGACATAATAGACTATTCAAACTGACTAGACCTAAAGTTTGAGTCACCCCGCAACTCATATCTAGTCTTTTCCAACAAGCAATATATTAACGTAATAGTGTTATAATTTCAGTTCAATCAACAGATATTCTTATTTCTGAACATAATACGTACGCATGTGTACCGAAGGTGTCGGCCATGAAGCAAATCATGGTGGCGGCCGAGGCACTATGCTATGCAGAAATTGTATACTGTGTGCGTGCGTCATTCGAGGTCACTTAGCTCTTGTAGGCCTCTTAATGGTGCTACCCTTCGCTGGTTGAAGTATTTTGAATGTAGCATTTACAAAACAGTCAATCGTGCAGGGGCGGTGTATAAATACCACTACCTCATATCGTCCCGTGGGTGTAGTAAGAGGCGACAGAGGGAAACTGAACCAAGAGACGGGCAGCAGCATCTTTTTCAACAACCCAAAAAAAATGCTGCAGTTGCCAAACAACTATAGCACAATACCCTCTATAGAGGCCTATAGGGTAGGCCTATGTTCAGCATTGGAATTTTATAGGCTGTAATGGAATGGAATCGATCTAATGCAGCACTCACTTCAAAAAAGTAGATTCTGATTTCAGATTTTTACATTAATGATTTTTTTTAATTAAATAGGTTATAATTTAGAGGTGGTCTTATATAAATTTGGATGGAAAATTCCGCTCCTAAGTGCGGCAAAATAGGGAATAAAGTTTTGATGTAACTATTTAGACAATATTTCAGTTATTATCTTGAGATTGTGATATTCTTTCGTCCACACAGAATGGTAAAAAAATTTAACTTTTAACAAAAAGCCAAAGTATATTTCAAAGAACTTTAAATAATGAAATTATTTCTTAATGATACCTAACTTCTCATGCCGGTGGAGACACATGTATAGCAAAATTGAAGCAACGTCTTGAGAGATTACGTGGATATTGTTATTATTTTTATTTTTAGATTAATACCTTTAGATACCTAATTTATGAAATATAAGCTAGTACCCCGCACGGTGCCGTCGCAGAAAAAAATATTGTGGAAATATCGTTTCAAATTTGTAAGACTTATTTCTTTAATTAGGACTGTTAATACATTAATTGTATTTGAGTAATATATTACTTTAAAATTTGTCCACTTTTACGCCCACCTACTGTAAGTTAATTGTACTATACCTATAACCTTCACGGAAATGCAAGCAATAAGTTGACTAAGTATTACCCCAATCTGATGAAAGGTATGGCAGCGTATAAAATACGAATAAACAAAAATTAATTTTTATATATTAGAAGATAGACAAGTAGGAAGGAAAAACAAAATACATAGTAAAATCAATAACAGACATAAGGGTCAAGGTAAAAGAAATAAATAATACACTTACCGATAACTGAAATACATTTCTGATTGATAATGCCGCTTGGAAGTAGGTGGAAATCGAACTCCTTTCCGTCCACCACGACAGTATGACCGGCGTTGTTGCCGCCCTGTGAGAAAAATATTATAAAGTCATGTGTATTGCTAACAACGGTCCATAACACAATAAAACAACTAGATATTTGAAAATATACGACAGTAAATTCTTCTTTTCTTTTCTTCTTTATTGAGGCTAGATGTAGATGTCTATGGGCCACAGGCTCACAGCATCCACTTACCATCAGGTGGACTGTGTGCTCGTTTGTCACCCTAATTCTATAAAAAAAAATATACCAAAAAATAATTAAGGGACAGTACCCATTATCTATCTAGTCGTCATAACGTGAAATCATGTTATATTTTATTCTATTTGACGAAGTTATTAGCTTTTGTCATATTTAAAACGACTAAAGGCCCTGGCCCTAATCGATGGACGAACTATATACCCCGGTCTTTATTGGCTCAGCGGTAAAGCTCGTCGGTGACTCGTCGCAAAAACGTGAATCTGTGGGCCGACAATCCAGGCTTGCGGGTCGCCAGAGCTGTTAAGATCCTCTTGACGTGCGAGCCGTAAACTTGTAAATATTACCACGTTGTATTTCTTCATAAAACTCTGGCGAGGCTACCAATGAGCTTTATCAGTAAGCCACCAATGAGCTTACCAGCAAGCCACCAACACCGCGGTGAAACTCGCTCGTCAATCAGTGCCTTTAAGAATAACTGCTTAACTTGCTTGCTAGTGTATTAGAAACGACTAGCCGCGGGTAATACCACCGTAATCTTTACCGCAAGTTGTGACTTGTCAGTCGAGCAGGACCTTAAGGGTGTTAATACACCAATCGATCGACTGTCGATCGATGCCATTGATCGATGTCGATCGATTGGTGTGGTATCTTTAGCTGATCGGCGGATACTGGTCGATAAAACGTTGTTCAACTATCGATTGACGATTAATCAATGTGGTTGTGGGCGCATCAATCAGTATCTTCCAAAATGTATTCAGAAAAGGACGCGTTATTGTTATGAAGACTCTCTCAGAAGACTCTGGATACGACCGTTGTTTAATGTCTAGCTGAATTAAAGCTGTCTCTGGACAGCTTTAATACATCTAGTCTAGACGATATTTTAAATAACGGGCGATGGAGCGGAGCGGGTTATCGAATAATCAAGCAGATCGATCGACGGCGACTAATTTATTCTACCATCGATCGATGATCGATCGACTAGTGTGGTTACACCCTAAAAAAGCACAGTACCAAAGAACTGTATTATTTTTTACGAAATTTTCTTTTCACTACTGGACCACTGTAACTATTCCACGTAGTGTACACAATTTAGAATATCTTGATACCTACTAAAAATTTGGATCTTTTTCTAAATCTAAATTTTTATTTCTAAATCTCGACAGCAGCGCCACCTACCAGGTCTAATTGTGAATCTAAAAAATCCAGAGACCCTCTCAAATGCACATCGAAAATCGTTCGAGCCGTTTTCAAGTATTAGCGAGACTAATCATACTAGCAAGGACGACTATAAAGGTCAGCAATTGTTTTTTATATATAGGTAGGTATGTATATTTTATATCAGTTACTGAATATGTTTTTAAAATCATCATAAAGTGTAGTAGTGTATAAACCGACTTCAATTATTAATGCATCTGGTTGGATCTGGAAGCATTTCGATCCGCACTAGTACCAATGAGATTGTTAATTGTAAAGTGCTGATTTATGACGTATACGGCGGTATAGGAAAACATTGTGATGAAATGAATGTCTTCGATATAAAATACTTCAAAAACATGTGAAGCGGCGCGACGAACCAATCCCTTCATAGTCCCCTCAGAAATGAGAGGACATAGGCCCAGTAGTGGGATGCTTGATATTCAAATGGGGTCTTTGTGAAAGTAGTTTCTTTGAATAAGGGTGACAAAGAGCAGCCTGTCCACCTGATGGTAAATGGATGCTTTGGCCCAGACATCTACATCTACCCTCGATTAACAATCATAATGCATTTTGCGTGCGTTGTCAGTTGTCACCAATTAACCTGCTATGCCTTCCCAGCTCGAGCCGACCCATTCGTGTTACAATCATAATATAGCTAAAAGGCAACGCATCTGCAATTCCCCTGGTGTTGCGGTTGTTCATGGGCGGCGGTAGTCACTTACCATCAGGTGAGCCGCATGCTCTTTTGCCCCCTATTCCATAAAAAAAAAATTATCTGTAACTAAAAATCAGCTAATCAGTTTGCAAATATTTACAGCCTTTGTATTACATACCATACCTACATTAAAAACAGTGTAGTAAATACTACTTTTTGCAGTCCGTTAAAGAAACTAAGACATTGTTAAGTACTGGCCTTTAAAACTGGCTTGTTTAGTATTACAACATAAAAACAGCAGGCTCATAGAAAACTATATAAATAAATGGGAATGACAATTTATATTAGCATTAATGTATTTGATAATATTTTTTTTATTGACTTCAATGATTGCGAAAGTAAACTTGGCTAAGTCTGCAGGTTTTTCTTGTCTTAAAGTTACAGCCTATATACGTCCCACCTCTGGGCACAGGCCCCCTCTCAATTCTGAGAGGGTTTTAGGGCAAGGAAGTGTCCGCCGCGCTGCCCCAATGCGTGTTGGCGAACTTCACATGTCTTCGAAATTATTTTTTTT
This sequence comes from Parnassius glacialis, assembly GCA_033319125.1. Classification (NCBI taxonomy): domain Eukaryota; kingdom Metazoa; phylum Arthropoda; class Insecta; order Lepidoptera; family Papilionidae; genus Parnassius; species Parnassius glacialis. The sequence continues at coordinate 10,392,402 of JAVANC010000012.1, forward strand.
CTTATTTCTCAGACATGCAGGTTTATTTATTTATTTAGAAAACCAACAGCGTATATAGAAAATATTAAATATACTAAATAAACTAAAAGTATGGCCAATAACAGGTTTCCCTTATATTGCTTGATGGTAGGTGTATTGTTGTTAGAAGAAAAGGAAAGAAGAACAATTTAATAGATAAATTATAAGCAAAATTATAAGCAATTCAATATAATGAAGGTGGTCATAAGTTTACAGATCAGGAGAGATAGTCAGGTAGAATGATATATTACATTACCTTTATATATATATATATATATATATATATATATATATATATATATATATTTACTTATGTTTATATACATATTAAATGCTTAAATATATAAACATAATACAAATAATTAATTATAATATATATTAAATAAAATAACTTAAGTACTTATATTTATATTAGTAGCCTCAAAAATACATATAGAAAAAATAGATGAGAGAATATATGATTGTATGTGATTTTAACTTCAACTGCTCTATTTCTTAAAAGTTTTCTTGATGTAATATTTAAACGTAAGTTTAGATTTCGCAAAGAGGTCAATGTGTCCAAATTGTTCATTATATGTACGAGCAAGCCGCGAAAGAACATTGTTTCGACAGTAGTTTGAATGATGCCAGGGAGTCTGTAACAATGTAGTATTGCGGGTGCGGAATTTTGGAGTACGAAAGGTGATTCTTGAGACAAGATATGGACAGTCAATATTACTGTTTATTATATCATATAACAAAGCCATGTCACCTGTCGCCTGTGTTCCAAAGATAAGAGACCGTGCTCAGTGCAACTGTCTGTGTAAGTATCGATTTTATTCCGACAGCGAAAGTTAAGGTGATTAACAAATATTTTTTGAATACGCTCAAGGCGGCTTTTGTAGACATTGTACTGTGGAGACCATATCGAACTAGCATATTCCAAAACACTTCTGACATACGCAAAATAAACCATTTTAATTGTATTAATATTCGAGAATGGTTTACAGGTGCGAAGAACAAAACCAAGATTTTTATAGGCTTTACTGATAACGTAATCAATGTGTTCGGATAGTATCATTTTATGATCAAAATTTACGCCTAAATCCCTAACACTTACTTTTCGGCTGATTTCTAATCCGTCAAAGTGATATTTATTTAGAATTGGCTTAGATTTCCGTGTAAAACTAATACATTCGCACTTGCTTGCATTAACAGTTATATTATTTATTTTGTAATATTCAAATAAACGGTCCAGGTCCTTTTGTATCAATAGGCAGTCATGTATGGTGTTAATTTTACAAAAAATCTTCTTATCATCTGCATACATGAGGTAATTTGTGTGTACAATGCACGAACCAATGTCATATAGGTAGGCATTGTAAAAAAGTGGACCTAAGTGAGAGCCCTGAGGAACACCTGTAGGTATGTTTATGTAGCTCGAACGGAAACCACCTATCACGACTGCTTGTGAGCGGTTTGTGAGATATGATTCAGTCCACCGGAGCAAGTCACCGTGAATCCCTAATATTTGTAATTTGTTGAGCAGGATCATGTGATCCACACGATCGAAAGCTTTTTCAAAATCAGTGTAGATCACATCAACCTGCCCACCTTGATCCATATTTTCAAGGACAAAAGAAGAAAAACTTGCCAGGTTCGTAGTGGTGGATCGCCTTTGTAAAAAACCATGTTGCTGCTCAGGGAAGGCACGTGAAAGCGTGGAGTAAATTACGTTATATACTACTCGTTCAAGGATTTTAGCCGCGGTGTTCAAAATAGAAATGCCTCTATAATTATTTATTTCTGTACGTGATCCCTTCTTGTGTACAGGGACTATGTGTGCACACTTCCATTGATGCGGAAATATCCCTTCACGCAGAGAGCGATTAAATATAATAGTCAAGGGGAGAGCAAGTGATTTAGCGCATCGTGACCAAAAAAAAGAAGGTAACCCATCACTACCGGCACCTTTGTTCGTGTCCAATGTTTTCAACATTTTTTCAATTATTGCAGCGTTTGTCTGTACATTAGAAACGGTGTCAGTACACAACGATTCCGTATGTGGATATATGTAGTTATTACTAGGAACACCAAATACACTCTTGAAGAATGAGTTGAAAGCATTGCATATGTCTATACCATCGGTGTACTCTGTATCTTTCAAAGACATTTTCTTAGGGTATCCTGACCCACCCCGAATGGCCTCCTCACGATGTTTTCCTTCACCGTTGAGTACGTGGTAAATCAGCACTTAAAATTGCAATTAACAATTTCATTGGTGCCATTTTCATTGGCGGGGTTCGAACCCGGGATGCTCGCGTACTGTGAAATTTACAGCGAGCGCTAACCATCTGAGCTACGAGTACTACGGCTCAGTATTCTTGTCTTGGTCTGTGTAAATTGTACACGTCATCATTATTATGACCGCCATTTTGTCGCGCATAAGCCGTCATTAGCAAGACCTTGGTTTAATTTTCAGCAGGCTTTTCAGTGTCATTGTGAGCATAGAGCAAAAGAATTCAAATATTTCTATAGCGCGTAGTTTACGTAAAAAGATATGCAAATTATCGACAATTCACGACCGATGTCCAGGTGACTTTACGTCAGTGCTTGACTATACAGCCGCGAGTCTTGTGTTAGATTTTGTATAAGTACTTCTTCTAAAATAAAAGTAGGCTAAGTTACTCTTTATAACATCAGCTATCTGCCAGTGAATGTCCCGTCAAAATCGGTCCAACCATTTCGGAGATTAGCCGGAACAAACAGACACACAGACATACAAAATTTTTAAAAACTGTTTCCTTTTTATAAATTACTAGCTGTGCCCCGCGGTTTCACGCGCGTATATCACGCGTCTGCGCCTTGCGATATGCGAACTTCGAGAAACATCACGACGGACGGTTGCTGAATTAACAAAGATTTAAAAATTGAAATATGTTACTAAAATAACGTAAACGTAATTGGTGGTTGTGCATGATACAGGCACTGCTACGAATAATGTGGCCTAGTTTGTACCGGCGTTACTATTTCACATTTTAACATGAAAAAGTAGTTATTGTGACGTAACTGTAATAGTTAAACATATGGTATCGCAGACTTTTTTGTAGATATTGATACCCTTTATAAAACTGAAGTACATTACTTTGCTCTATTTATCAATAGTTTCCGCAGCGAACGCGATATGAGGATTCTTTTTGGTATTTTTTTCACACCTTGGGTGACATTAACGAAGTTTTTATACGGATCCCTAACTTTTTGAAAATATTATATAGCCTATGTCCATCAGGGATAATGTAGGATTCTAATGGTAAAAGAATTTTTCAAATCGGTCCAGTAGTTTCGGAGCCTATTCAATTCAAACAAATCTTTCCTCTTTATAATAGTAGTGTAGACACCGTACTTGCATATCTATTTAGTAAAACAACTATTATTTTGAAATTACAGACACTTCAATTTTATTTATTTGTATAGATTGTGGCAAACGAAGTAAACAGTCCAGCTGATGGTAGCTGGATACTGTGAGCCATAGACACCTACATCCTCAATTTAAAAAAAATGCAGATGCATGATCACCCCTGCGAAATAAGATAGTAGGCCTCGTTACGTATAAGAAACACAGCAGCAATATGCTATTTCGCGTTAATATTCTGTGCGAACGTGGAACCTTCTCACTTGAAATTGTTGATTATTCACTGTGCTAGCAGTGAAATATAACACGAGCATTTATCTCCTCATCTATCACACCACAGTTGGTAAATAATTCTCACGAAGCACCAACACAAAGTAGTGTTCATTTATCTTGTTTATCGGGTAAACATTAGTCAAAGTTTTGCAAGCATCATGTTTAATCAAAACAAGATGTGTAGTTACGGTTGATATTATGACTTTGTGAACATTACTGTTTGTATTATAATTATATTATACTAAAAACTATGGACGTTACGGAAGTGGTTATATCGGAACCGAATTCGGAAGCGGAGTTTTTAAATTTTGTTTGTCGGAACCGGAACCGAAATCGGAACCGGAATCTGAGGTGCAAGCAGAAGAGATGTGTTAAGGGCAGGTCTATTTATTGAACTGTATTTTTCTTTTAAGTTTCAATATTTTTGAATTCTTCAAATTCAGTGGCATGCACACACTTTAAACGACTTTTTAACGAAGTAGTCGTACCTCCCTTTCGTGAATATATTTTCGAACATAGTTTACATTTTGCCGTATTCTCAGGAACTTTATTGAAATAATTCCAAATAGCACCTGATTTTGGCTTCATTTTCTAATTAAAATAAATTTGTTACACGTCAAATAAAACTACTAAAGCTAATCAAAAACTCGGATAAGTGTAAATGAAGCGCGTACGCACAACATGTCAATTGGCAAATACGAAACAAAACATCAAGTTAAAGAGTAATCGACAGAAGGCACGGGGGAAAGGAAGTTCCCGGGGCGACAAGTATAAAATTGTTTGTTTGTTTGATCGCGGCCGCCGCCACCACTGTGCAGCTACATCCGATATATAACTTTCGATTAAAATTTAACGGAACCGAAATCGGAATCGAAAGTGCGAAATCAATCGGAAGTTCCGAACTTTCGAAATCGGAATCGAATCTCCGTAACATCTCTACTAAAAACCACTAATTTGGCTTCAGTACCATTTATTTATTATCCTGAACATGTTTTTTTTTTTTCAAAAATATAATATTAGAATTACAGACAGGACTTTTTTACAGATTAATTAAATATATATTAGACTTACAACAAATAGTATTTGTTTTATAGGATAGGGTGACAAACGAGCACACAGTCCACCTGATGGTAAGTGGTTGCTGTGGCCCATTGACATCTACATCTATCCTCGTTTGCGAATCAAAATGCAGATGCGTTGTCACCCGTGAGGACTAATATGGAATGCCTCTTTTCCAGTACAAAGGGTCTCCGGTTCTCTACACTCACCATACGAAACACAGCAGTGTTAAGCTGCTATTTTACACTGGTATTCTGTGAGAGCGTGGTCCTTCCCCGGTCGAGCCGACCCATTCGTGCTAGAACTATACTACTAATATAGCTGCTGCATGGCTCTACCACGTGTAATATAGCTGCAGCATGGCTCTACCACGTATGATATAGCTACAGCATGGCTCTACCACGTGTAATATAGCTGCAGCATGGCTTTATCACGTGTAATATATCTGCAGCATGGCGCTACCACGTGTATATTAGGCCTCACGCCGAATACCGAATATTCTGGACTTCCTAACCCTATATTAGGCAAAAGTATTCGGCCGGGAAGAAGGTAGTGTTTATTGTTCAGAGCGTCCATTCTCTGAAGTTGGGATTGTCTACGAGAAGAAAAGGAGTAAACTACTGCCTGAAAATGAATAAAAATTGTCTTTCTGCACCATTATCTTCCACTTTACGATAATTCGAGTGCATAGACATTTATCTGATAGTTTTTATTTTATTTTTATAATACGGAAGTTGATTATGTACTACTATAATGATTACAAGAAAAAAATGTAATTATAAAATAAATAATTATTTTTATTTTACCAATTATCTGACTACCATAAAACCTCGCCTATTTACGTCCCACTGCTGGGCACAGGCTTCCTCTCATTTCTGAGAGGGTTTTAGGGCAAGGATATGTCCGCCGCGCTGCCCCAATGCGTGTTGGCGAACTTCATGTCTTCGAAAATATTTTTTTTCTTATTTCTCAGACATGCAGGTTTCCTCACGATGTTTTCCCTCACCGCCGAGCCCGTGGTAAATCAGCACTTAAAATTGCAATTAATAATTTCATTGGTGCCGGCGGGGATCGAATCCGGGTTGCTCGAGTACTGTGAAGCTTACAGCGAGCGCTAACCATCTGAGCTACCACGGCTCTTAAGTATTAAGTATAATTATAATAAACTTTTAGATTATAATATTATTTATAGTGCACCCTACCCTTTAAATAACATTAACTTCTCTTTATTTTCTTTTTAGGTTGTCTGGAAGAAATTGTTGTATATTATAGCAATAAAACCGCCTTTTGTTTTTCGTTAAGTTTTGTTTTTTTATGTTATTTGTTTTTTTTTAAAGTGTATAATAAAGGGTATTGTATTGTTTGTGTATTCGGCCGAATAGTACCTAGATATTCGGTATTCGACCGAATATGATAAAAGTGGCCAAATACCGAATAATAGCCGAATATTCGTGTTGCAAGTCTTATACATATGTGTATAGATAGATAATAAGCCATTGTAGAGCTGTAGCGACAGAAATCACGTGCGAGTGTGACCTATTCGACCCGTTTTATTTGTAATGACTGTAAATAAATACTGGCCAATAGGTACACTTGTTTTTAATGTTTCGAAGACCGCGTAACCTAGTGATAATTCCCTACTATTACGACACGGATCTAACCCCTGAGCCAAAATTTATAAAAGAAAATCTGACCGGTGGGCGGATTATGTTTGAGCGAAACTTCGCGGCATAATACACAACAACGTCTGATTTTTAAATAACACTAGCTACCCGCCCCGGCATCGCCTGGGTGGGATCTATGAATGTAGTACTCATTTAGATTTTTTTTTAAATAATCACCATTTATTTTATAAATTTTTCATTTCACAAAAAAAATCTTTAAATATTTCGGATAAAATATATAGCTAAGATCACCTGGCATTGCTTTCTATCTATTTCTAAACACAATCAGTTCAGCCATTCCGAAAATTAACCCGGACGGACAGAAAGACAGACAACATTTTTACAAATAGTTATCAATGCCTTAAAACAACTAGTTGCATGTTAATAACCCCCCGATCTCTATAAAAAGCAGTTATTTCGATATAACAGACAGACACTTCGATTTTATTTGTATGTATAGTATATATATACATGATAGTCATATTTTTAAAACCTGACATATTATCACCATGATCACAGTCCAAAGATTAGTGCTAATTGTCATGTCTTAGTAATTTCCCTATATTACACCATATTATTTTTTTTATAGGATAAGGGTGACAAACGAGCACACAGTCCACCTGATGGTAAGTGGTTGCTGCGGCCCATAGACATCTACATCTATCCTCTATTACAAATCAAAATGTAGATGCGTTGTCACCCGTGAGGACTAAGATGGAATGCCTCATTTCCAGTAAAAAGGGCCTCCGGCCACCTGCACTCACCAAGCGAAACGCACTGAGGTAAACCTCTACTTCACGCTGGTTTTCTGTGAGGTCGTGGTACCACCCCGGTTCGAGCCGGCCCATCCGTGCGACGGCAAAAGCTGCCGCGTGGCTCTACCACTGTTTAAAATATATAGTATATCTATGTATATCGAACTAGCTGATACACGCAACTTCATCCGCGTTGCTTGATATATTAACAAAGAAAACACATCACTGAACACGTAATGCTTATAAAAATTGTTGTTTCTTAAAACTGTAGTAACTTTGTATTAAATGAATATATCGCAATATTTTTTCTTTAGATAATGGCCAAGTGTCTGAGAAATAAAACTTAGAAACCTAATTGAAATCCATACAGTAGTTTTTCCGTGATGCGCGCACAACTGCAAGCCTATATCATTTTATTTATAATAGAAGATAGAAGAAGTAGATTAGTGAGTGCAAAGTGAAACTCTCGGCCTGACAAATGGCGCTTTCTATAATCAGTATTAGTGAGAATTTCAGTTTGCAATAATTTGATGATACAAGCAGTGACGGTAACCGTGTCGTGACGGTGTAAGATTGTCCACTACCACGTAACGTCTCTTGAATTTCGTAAGAGGCGACAGGCGGAAATTAATACATGTATCTAAGTATAGAGATGGGCAGTAGCGTCTTCCTGATAACAATTCAATATGATAGAAATCTTTTGATAGGATCCATTCATTACAGCCTATAAAAGTTTTAGTCTCTAACTCTCTAACTGTTTAGTTCCCAATAGATTGTCCTATTGACCACTGCAGTTATTTATTATTTTAAGTTATTATTTGATGCCGGTTTCTGACCCCTGTCCTCTTTCATTACCCCCTTTTGCCTCTTAGGACACCCACGGGACGACATGGGGTAGTGGATTCTCTTACACCGACACTACACGACGTATTTTTTTTAATTTACTTGGATTGCCAACAAGAAACAGCAATAAATGTTTGGTTACATAACAGTAATATAAATTTTACACGATCAACTGCTCTCATAATTATAGGCAATCACAGCATGCGTTGTGTTACAAAAAGTTAAACAAATTTAATAAAATTATTAGTGTCCGACCGAAACAGAATTTTCAGCCGAAACCGAAAACGAACCTTCGGTCTGGGTGTCAGTTTCGGCCGAAACCGAAAATTATTTAGACATGTTAATTTTTTGTTGTATACTGAAATCTGGTATATTTTCTATACATATACAGACAGGTTGCATGTTAATGAAAAATAGTAATTGTAATAGTCATGTAGCAATATATTTATTTATTTTAAAATAAAAATCAACAATTTAACGTTAAGAAATACTTTTTTAAGCCAATTTTGTAAAAAAATCAACACTTCACCCATAAAAAATTACTACAATTGAGAACATATTTTATTGTGTTCACAATATTGTTAATATTATTCAATGAGAGCATTTACTTAATAAGTATATCACACGCACACACTTACACACAATATACATACAAACAAAATCCCGGAAAATATACAAAACCTGCTCAAAGTTCAAAATATTAATAAAGTAAGTTTGTATAGAAAGGGTTATTATAATATTAAGGAATTTATGGATGATAATAACCCCCTTTTTTTTTTGCGGATTGAAAATCATCAAATGACGCCTTTCGCTCTGGGTGGAGCGGAAGGGAGTGTCAGACTTTTACTGACTAAAAACCATCCGTGTTCCTTCAGTGCCCTTACGTTCCGGAGCCGCGGTATCTCTTTCGAACAGCCCGCAGTCCCGGCAGGCGTCGGCCCTTGCGGGCCCGTTCACGATGCTGACAGCTCTTTGAGGCGCGCGTGGAACAAAACGCGCCGTCGACACGGCCTGTCGTCGTTAGACGGACGGACGGCGAGCTACCCATTGCTCGCCATCCACAGGCCCGCGCCTACGGTGGCCGGGGGCCACAACGTAGCCCCCGACGACCGGGGCGTCTCCCGCTATTTTTAATTTAATTTGTTTTGTGTTGTTAATTGTGTTACATACATTATTGTAAGCGTGGCGTAGCTAGGCGTGGGCGAAGTGGGCCCTCGCCCACGGCCTCGCACTTAAAGGGGCCTCGGGAGGCTCCTTCAAATACGGTGCCCCCAGACTTTACCACAGATGACTAATTAATTTGATCACTTTTACGCGAACGAAAGAAAAGGGAATTTCGTCCACGTTTATATTATATTAGTCCACGCTACGTCTCTGATTGTAAGCTGTTATTTAAAAAAAAAAGTCCCGCTGGGTTTCTTGCTGGTCCTTCCAAGGACTGAGGCTTTTTTCGAACCAGTGGTAATTAAACAAAAAGGTGACTTTCAATAAGTATTATTTATAATCTATATTGAATAAAAAAGTTTCTGTTTATGTATAATAATGAATAATACACGAGTTCCGAACTCATCCGAACGACGCACGATAATATCACGAACACTGAGTTTCGGCGGCGCCGAAGGTTCGGCAGATTTTTTGCCGAAACCGAAAGTAGATTTTATTGCCGAAACCGAAACCGAATCTTCGGTCGGTCACCAAAAATTATGTTAACTAAAAAAATAAAAAGAAAATAAATAAAAACTGATTTGTACAAGCGCAGTTTAACGTACGTCAACATGCTTAAGTTTGGTCATAAATTGAGTGAGGGTATCATAGTAAATGTCAAGGTCGGATATACGGATCACTGGGGAGTCACGACCCAAGTTTGTCCTAGAAAATTTGTTCTTCAAAAGACTGCACGGATATCTTGGTATTCTAGATGGTACGTTAAATTGGAATTTGGACAATAAAGGGACAAAGTATTTCTTACATAGCCCCCTTAAAAACGAATGGAGGTGTGTGCAGACACTGTTACTTTAGATGCATAATAATCCGGTAAAAATCCTTCATTAGAGCCCCGCCCGTCAAGGAGGACTGATAGGAACAATCGTGTTTTCATCAATTCGTGCAACCAGCTATGTGTATTCTATTATTACGAATAAACTACGATCTTTTTCTTTAAAATGGTTAACTTTATTTAACTAAATCTAAATTTATTTTAGTCATTGTTAAGTCAAAATAAATAAATAAAAATACCGTATATTTATATATTTCATATGCATTTAGTAAATTTATGTTATTTTGACATTACAAACAAACACTTCAATTTTATTTATTTGTATAGATTATACTAATTATTATTTATTACCAGGGTTGGCTGATTTAAATCATGATTTAAATCACGATTTAAATCATGATTTAAATCGCTTGATTTTGATTTAAAAAATCATTGATTTAAATCAACACGTATAAATTAATGTAATAGGCACAAATTGAAATAATACTCGCTTAAAATAAGGTAAAATCTTTTATTGTTTTATTTTATTCTTATTGTTCTACTACAATAGTCTCATAAACTTTGGAAAATCCACAAAGAAGTAGAGATGCGGTCTGTCAGTCTCATAAACTTAGTAAAATTAACCAAAAATTTTATTTAGAAATTCACCCTTAAGATAATAACTGTAATTAATAGAGTATTCATTATTTTACTCATACATATGTATTCATAAACTTTTAATTCTACTATGTAAAAAAGTATTACCAACTTGTGAATTTCAAAATATACAAAAAAATTGAAAAAATCATGATTTTTCCATCCCTATTTATTACGATTCAATATAGATATAAACGTATAGAGGTCATTGTGTAAGTTGACTGTTAGTAAGGCTGGGAATACACGTCAGATTTTGTTTCTGATTGTCTAATCAGACTATGTGATCGTATTAACTCAATCGTGCTTGCTTGCTTGAGCAGAAAGAAAAGACGGACGACGAATTACTCTTACATATTGCATAATTGCTCGTGTTAATTATCTTAATCTTTAGAAATTAAACAAATATAAACTGTATGAAAATTATTATAGAAAAAAAAACCAGAAAATAATATGTAATAAGTTAAATACTGGACGCACACATACTAACACACTGCAAATGATTTAAGATGCATAAAATGTGTACATGAGCTCGTGTTCTTACAATAAGTTTGGCGTGGTTTTGGATTGGTTTTCGCGTCATTATGAGCAATAAAATTACTCACATATTTTCTTTCTCTTTTCAACGTCCACTGAAACCCATGCTTCTTTCAATATTTAGTTACACACGTCTTCCCATAAGTAAGTACGTTTTTCTACGGCCATACTAAGCCGTTTGATATCGTAACGTCACGCTAGTCATCTGGCATGTCGGAAGGAGGAATCGGACGTCTATTTGGTCTTTGTACAAAAGTATACAGACTGCACCTTCAGACAATCGAACCGGCAATAAAATCGTAAACGCCTTGGCGCTATTTCCGACTCGGACGTCCGATCCGGCTATCGGATCGAATGTGTTTTTTTTTATAGGATAAGGGTGACAAACGAGCACACAGTCCACCTGATCGTAAGTGGTTGCTGCGGCCCATAGACATCTACATCTATCCTCTATTACAATTCAAAATGTAGATGCGTTGTTACCCGTGAGGACTAAGATGGAATGCCTCATTTCCAGTAAAAAGGGCCTCCGGCCACCTGCACTCACCAAGCGAAACGCAGAGGTAAACCTCTACTTCACGCTGGTTTTCTGTGAGGTCGTGGTACCACCCCGGTTCGAGCCGGCCCATCCATGCGACAGCAAAAGCTGCCGCGTGGCTCTACCACTGCTAAACTGTTAAATGTGTATCATATGAATTAAAAAAAAAAATCCAGATTGACATTTGCGAAAAAAATTGCATAGTCTACAACTATATATTCTTTGCTACAACCAAGTTTTAAAAATCTTGGAACCTTTAGGTAGGTAGGTACTTTTTATAAACAGTTAGTTATCTAAAATGTATAAAAACAAGGTTGCATTGTTCTGAATTTTGCAATATTAAATTAAACTTGTCCTCAAACAATAATGTTAGAAATGTTTTTAATACAGAATTGCAAAATGGTTGCGACACGCTCCGACCAGCACTTGGCATGAAAACATAACAAGCCTTGTAACGAATAAGTGGTCATAGCTCTTTTCATAGGTTTCAATTTCAGCATAGATAGTATTTGTTTGTCGTAAAAATTATTGCGTATCAGCAAAGCGGGGTTTTTACGTGTACGTACGTATGCTCATGATGAACTTAAATATTGTTTGTCAAACGGAAACATAATATCATGATCGTGAACTCGATGGAATGAGATCCTTTAGAAAATCATCATCGCTATAATTATACACTATTATGTCTACATAATGAGCCCCTTACCCGCAGACTATGGATGCTGCAAACCACTGTCTATGGAGGAAATCCAGATAAAATGTGTTACTCTACCGTATCTACAAAAGCCTTAAATCTTAGTATTATTCGTCGTAACCAACATTATTTTTAAACGACTTCAAAAAAAGGAGGAGTATCGGGGGTAATCTGTGATTTTTTTATGTGTCTTACCTCAGAACTTTTTGCTAGGTGAACCGATTTTGATGAGTCTTTTTTTTTTCATGTGTGCTTTTCATGTCGTCCCATATAAAATTGATCAAGATCTGACGAGTAGTTTTTGAGTTATCCTTAATAATGCGTATTTATTTGACTTCGACTACATTGATGACGTTGCCATTTTATTTATATTGCAGTCGGTTGTACAAAATGTTTAATTATACCACTTGTTTTGATTTAGTTCCTGATGCAAATACAGAAGACGATTTTAAGCGAATTTCTCATTCTTTTTATAGAATATGGGTGACAAACGAGCACAAAGTCCACCTGATGGTAAGTGGTTGCTGTGGCCCATATACATCTACATCTAGCTTCGTTTGTGAATTAAAATGCAGATGTGTTGTCAGCCATGAGGAATAAGATAGAATGCCACTTTTCTAGTAAAAAGGGTCTCCGGTTCTCTACACTCACCAAACGAAACACAGCAGCATTAAGCTGCTATTTTACGCTTGTATTCTGTTTAGTTTTTGGTATTCGCTTAGTTTCTCCAGCTTACGCACCTCTTTGTGTATTTATATGTACATCTTCTCCGTCAGCCAGGAAAGGCCCACTGGGCATTGGTCTCTGCCGTTGCAGGGAGAACTTGCCTTAATAATCATGCTTGGCGGATTGACGACCGACGAGTCTCCCACCTTTGACGCTGCTGCCTGACACCTGTTTGGGTGTTTAACGTTTTATGTACATGGATATGGTATGAAAATGGGCCAAATTTTGAGCAGCTTAATGCTGTTGTATTTAGTATGGTGAATGTAGAGAACCGGAGATCCTTTTTACTGGAAAATAGACATTCCATCATAGTACTCACAGCTGTCAACGCATCTGCATTTTGATGAGGATAGATGTAGATGTCTATGGGCCACAGGAACCACTTACTATCAGGTGGACTGTGTGCTCGCTTGTCACCCTTATCCTACAAAAAAAACCTTTCCTTGAGATGGACAGCAACTCCTTCCTAATAACAACTTGACCAAAAAAACTTCAGTTGGAACCGTGGCAACTATGGCAAATTTTCCCCTTATGAGGCAATCCATGGGGAGACCTATGTTCAGTAGTGAACTGGGTACGACTTTCCATTGACTCCCGTCGAGTAGAATCGAGTAAAATGGAATTATATTTACATTATACATAAATGCAAACATAAAAAATATAGATATTATAGAAATCGATTTTTTGGGAATCGATACATCAGCTTACAATTCGAATATATTAAAAAAAACGATCTTTTTCGGAAAGAATCGACATCACTACTGACAATAACAATAAAAATGGCGTCAGTTTTATGGTTTAGGTTTAGGTTAAGGATTAGACATAAACAATGCAAGAATAATTGATTTTCAATTACTTTTTTCTCAAAAATTACGCACTTCCGCAAGTTGTAACTTTGTGTGTGTGCTTATAATAGTGTAACTTTTCTGTAAAAATACGTATCAACTACCAACTCGACGGGAGTCAATGGAAAGCTAAGCCAAAAGGAGAACACTTAATATTATTTGACGCAATAGCCTATATAACAAATTACGCCTCAATTTGCGCGATTATTCAAACCATTATTACACCTCCATATATCGATGTTTTCTTATAAAAATATCGATATATATCGTAGATACTTTTAATCGCGATATATTGATATATATCGATATTTATTTTAGAACGTAAGAAAAATTTATTGTCTCGAGGTGCCACGTAAAATAAACAGACAAAAAAGATAGTAGTCGAATAGAGGATTCAAACCCACAACCATTTCAGTTTGCAGTCTACACTATAATCCATCTCATTCTCTCGCAGGATAAATCTATTCTATCATTGGATATATATATATATATATATATATCCAATGTATGTTTATAGCTTTTTCCTTTCATCAAGTTTTAAATCAGGATTCTAAAGAAATTTCACTTCAAAAACTTCCACAGACGAAGAAGCAGAAGCAGATAAGGATGTTACATCACTTATACCATAGAAGCTGCTCATCTCAGAGACTCACAACTCCCTAAAATACTAGTACCAACATACTCTTCTTGGGCATTAACAAAATTTTAAAGAATTACATTCCATATTATACATAAAACAAACAGCAAGAACTGGTTATATCCAGTATAGACACAATTTCAAGTGATCATTTATTATCATGTTGTGGTATAATGCAGTTCAATCTAGATATTAATCATGACATATTTTCAATAAACACAATAGCATAAAATTTCTAAACTTTAGAAATTTAATGCTATTGTGTTTTTATTTTTAACCAGGTGGTAAAATAAAAAATTTTGTACAACCAACTTCAATATAAATAAAATGAGAACATCATCAATATAGTTGAAGTCAATTAAATGCACATTATTAAGGATAACTCAAAAACTACTGGTCAGATCTTGATCAAATTTATATGGGACTATGTGCGAAGCACCAGCTTTCAAATAAAAGAATCATTAAAATTGGATCACCTATAAAAAAGTTCTGATGTACACACATAAATAAAACATACAGTTGAATTTAGTACCTACTCCTTTTTTTGAAGTCCTTTTAAAATTTTTATTATGTAAGTGTAATAGTTATTTTTTTAACAGTGGTAGAGCCACGCGGCAGCTTTTGCTGTCGCACGGATGGGCCGGCTCGAACCGGGGTGATACCACGACCTCACAGAAAACCAGCGTGAAGTAGAGGTTTACCTCTGCGTTTCGCTTGGTGAGTGCAGGTGGCCGGAGGCCCTTTTTACTGGAAATGAGGCATTCCATCTTAGACCTCACGGGTGACAACGCATCTGCATTTTGATTTGCAAACGAGGATAGATGTAGATGTCTATGGGCCGCAGCAACCACTTACCATCAGGTGGACTGTGTGCTCGTTTGTCACCCTTATCCTATAAAAAAAAATTACATTACAAGAGCAGATGGTCTAACTCACTTTCTGCCTCAAGTACACTTAAAAGGTACTCTCTCCTGTGTGAGTACTCTCTTAGCTGTTTCTACTGCTTAGAAACTGGGCTTCAAAGTAAGTGTAATAACAAAGTATATGGCATCTCATTTTAGTCACCATGGGTGACAATTGTAGCCTTTTTATTTATTTATGTACACACAAAAATACAAGGAAATAATTATAATGTTAGTTTCTACAAAGGTATTACTTATTCCATACAGGAAAATATATTAAAAAGACAAACTTGGTGTGCACATTTCTAATATAGAAATAATACTCTATGCTATACCAAATTTCTTTGTTTAAATTTGTTTGAAGGTTCTTAAACAGAATCGGCCTTATTAAAAAAGTATTTTATAATTTGTCTCAGGTTTTAAATACAATGATTCAATAAAGAAGTTGAGTGGAAATATGGAAACTAAAATATAAGGTGTGTAAATTGAAAGTTGAGTTTGAATTTGACAATTTCTGCAAAGTGACGTTGTAGCTAATATACATCTATAGTTGGAAGACTTCTTAAACCATAGGTTAAGCTTTAGATTACCAATAAACTACTTTTTGTAATAAAATGCATGGGTAAAATTTTTATACAATCTTTATATATAAAAATTACATATCACATTATTTGTCTGCGATGAACTCTTAAACTACTGAATTGATTTCAATTAAATTTTGCACACTCTGTGCAGATTGGTCCAACTTGAAAGATAGAATAGTTTTTATCCTGATATGTTACCTGAATATTTTTTATTACGAATTTAAGGATTTTTTAAATGGAGGGTTGTCGAAAAGGGCAGAACGTGTGCCTGACCAGCTAGTAATGTTATAAAATTTTATTTGCATGATATATGTACACCTACAATGTAAATATATATTGTACTGTATTTATATACAACAAAATTTAAAGTAACAATTTACTATGTGTACATACTAACCAAAATATAAATGTTTGTGCTTGTTTTGAACTTTTCATTTAATCATTTATGGCTGTATTGATAACCATACATAATAGCTTGCTTAAGTATAAATTATCGCTATATCTGTCTTTTTCTATTTTTATTAAGTGAAAAGAGACAAAGAATTTTAAGCATTACTTAAATTGATGTTAATTTTATATTTATATATCTAAAATTGATGTCCAGTAAGGATGCCTTTTAACCATCACATCTAAGGTTATAAGTTCATTTGCTTACACATTCCATCGGGTCGCTGCATAGAGGGCTAAACATTTAGGCATGCCGGGATCACTCCCCGAAGTTGCTTGCAACATGCAAGGACTGTTGAACTTGTTTGGGGAGATCTGATGGCTCGAATAATTAAATTATTTCAGCCCACACTCAAAATACGCACTTAGACGTGCAGTTGCAGAGAACAGCAAGTTGTTAACTAACTACACATTCCATCCACCCATTCATTACAGCCTATAAAAGTCTACTGCTGAGCATATTATTATTACTTAAACTTTAATGAACATCACATCAGTTCAGGATCAAAAGGCAGAATTTATGATAAAAGCATTCTCAGCCAGTCAACTTTGGGGCAGACATACTACTCATTGTATGTATTTAAACAGATTAATAAAGACACCTTTATCAAAATAAGAGCTAAGCAATGCATTATCTAGTGAATGCCAAGAATTTGAAGCCATTTGTTTAGTATAAGATTTTATAATTAGGTACAGTTCCAGAGGCCAACAAAAAAGTATTCAGAATACTCGACGCCACTAGCGTAACTATGGCAATAAATGCCCCAAACCTTGGCAGTAATCCACAATTACAGGATTGTATCATGAGATTTATGAGCGACGTACGATCGGTGTTGATCACATGACTGAAAAATAAACCTACCGCAGCATGTGCATGATTATTGTTACGTAAGGGATCTACCATGTACCATACTAACGCAAATTCCCGCTAGAAATCTTGGCAATTAAAATGAATTCATACAAAAACAATGTTCGCATGTTTTCAAACAAACTGGCGAAGTGCCAATTGTTTGTTTAACTAGAACAATAGTTTTGTAACGAATTTATTGAGT
The DNA here is from genome assembly GCA_033319125.1 of Parnassius glacialis. NCBI lineage: Eukaryota > Metazoa > Arthropoda > Insecta > Lepidoptera > Papilionidae > Parnassius > Parnassius glacialis. The sequence continues at coordinate 10,409,996 of JAVANC010000012.1, forward strand.
TTTAATTTTAAGTAACTGATAAATAAATCATAACAATAAAATACTTGTAAATATTCCTATAACCTCAACCTCTTATTAGATTATAAGTAAATAAAATTTAGAAACAAATTCATAAATATCACTGCAAAAATATTATCTTTTTTACATATTTTATATTTATTTAAACTTATTAAAAGAAAAATTATAACCTGGCAGCGGCACACGATGTCGGCGTTAACAGCTAATAAATCCACCACTTTTCCCTTTCCTTCATCACCCCACTGAGCACCCAAAACAACAGTCACTTTATTATGATTGTCCATTTTATACTTTTTAAACGAATTAGATGTTACTTCCCCGTTAAGTTGCGGGTGCTTTGAATTTGTAGCCGAAGCCATTATTCTGCGAAGTGTAAAATTCGAAAATTTATACGATCAAGCGTGACATGCGCGCGCAGAAACCACAGACTAACTAGTACACTAGTAGACATAGACTGTAGACTAATATATAATCTAGTAGACCACAGATTACTGTAAATATACTAGTAGTAGATTCTAAGCAGAAACTATAATGGCGGCTGTACACGCTCGTCGAGACACCACGAGACAGGCCGAGTACGAGTGTGTACATGATGCTCTCGTCGCAACGCTTCGCGTCTCGCGGCTCTCGTTCGCTCTCGGCAGCGTGTCGGTTTTTTGCGCTCGAGTCAAAAGGTCTCGTGAGTCTTGTGAAGAAAACGAGAGCGCGACTGTACACATGTAGGGTTCAATATTGTTAAATAAATAAAAATATAGGTAGTTATATCCACCATCCACTATCTTTTTCTTCGTCATGGCTTAGTAATTTTCTTTTAATGATAAATGTGTAAAAAAAGTATAATAACTAATAGAACAAAGGCAAAACGCAGCAACAATTTCGTCAGGTTGCAGGTCTATCACAGCGGGCATCCGGAGTTCAAGTGATACAACGAGTGTGTACATGGTGTGTTCTCGTGTCGAGCCTCTATGCGACGACGACAAGAGCCACGCGAGGCGACGAGACGAGTGTGTACAGCTGCCATAAAATAAAAACGAAAAAAAAACCAGCAACCCAGCAACTGACACCACAGACTAAATATGGAGCAAGAGCAAGCTCTCGACAAACAGAGTATAATCAGATAATCAGTAGTTAATCGATAAAGAGTATACAATCACTAGTAAAAGTAAATGTATGAAAGGGCGCCAAGCTACTCTACCAACATCAAGACTTGACTAAACGTAACCACAGAATATATATAATATTTATATGTGGTAGAGCCATGCTGCAGCTATATTAATAGTATAGTTGTAGCACGAATGGGTCGGCTCGACCGGGGAAGGACCACGCTCTCACAGAATACCAGCCTAAAATAGCAGCTTAATGCTGCTGTGTTTCGTATGGTGAGTGTAGAGAACCGGAGACCCATTTTACTGGAAGAGGCATTCCATCTTAGTCCTCACGGCTGACAACGCATCTGCATTTTAATTCGCAAACGAAGCTAAATGTAGATGTATATGGGCCACAGATACCACTTACCATTAGGTGAACTGTGTGCTCGTTTGTCAGTTTTTATTACGGCCGGCAGCTGCCTATCCCAGGAGTAGAATCCTTCGCGGCCCATAGACGAAGAAGCTACAGGCAGATGCTGGTCGGGCGTCCTCACGCCACGGGTTAAAAGTCTAATTACACTAAATAATCCGGGGGGAGCGTTACAATTATTGAACAGAGCTTACTTACCTCTATTCAAGGCGACTGGTCCCTCAGGATTCGGTCAGGTCTCGTGTGGGTGTATTGTGCTAGGAAGTAAAGGTCAGTGATGTGTATTTGGGTGTGGCTGGTAGTGTTATTGACCTTATTTGACCGTTCCCCCTGCAGCAGTTCGGCCCTCAGCTCCTCTCCAAGCTAAGGTCGCCTTCCGCAGTCACTTTCTTCCTTTGTTACGATTGACTCGCGAAAATGAACACAGAACGTACGGGTCAAAGGTCACCGTTATTTCTAGAATATTAACTACCGCACTAGTAACTAATACAGTCGAATCCACTTATACAGATTCTGCGTTAAACCTAAAGTCCCGGGTAAACTCTCAACACGCGCTATCATTCCCAGTGGTATATTTAATATACGCGCCTAACATAAATTAGATCTAAGAGCTCCCAAACAAAAAACGGACTGCCTTCTCCTTCGACGCGAAGAAGACTTCTAATCTTTCGCTCTCGACTCCCACCGTTCAGTAAGCTCGGACGTTCAACACGCGCGAACGTCATCCCGTATCAGCCGAGCCGAGAGCCATCTAACGTCGATGCCTGACACCAACGCTTTTGCGTAAACAAACCCCCGTCCCGGACATAAGGATTTAGGTCCGCGAGCAAACCGGTCAGCGGGACAGGGTCGCGACGGCAAGTTGCAAGATCGAATCTACAACCAAACTAGGCCACCCTACGCACCCAATCAGATCTTGCAACCCTGACCAACGCCTCAAAATTACAGCCCCAACGTGGGCTAGCCGGAAAGTTGAACTGGATGCCCTTCCTGGTCATCGCAGCACATAAATAAGTCCTATTTCTAGACAGAAGTCAGACGACCTCCTTCAAACACCTATCTGCGCTCCTATGATTAGTTCCGCAACTCGACCGGATCAGGTCTGCAAACAGCGACGCGACACGAAGCGGCCCAGAGGGACCTTCAAGCTTCAGTGCAGAGAGCACCCCCAAATTCCCCATGAATGTCGTCTGTGGAGAGCTGAACGAAACGCACAGATGGTCCCTAGCAGGTGATCCTATGCTCATATTTCAACTAATTTTTCAAAAGCATCAATGTTCAATTACAGAATTAATTAAAACAAGTAATCACCGATGCACATAGGTCAACTTGGCAAAGTAAACAAAACAATAAACGTAAGGGACAGCCCTATTTCTTATTTCAAATAAATATCTTAGACAGTGCCAACAAAATCTAAACCAAAAGAGAATTGACTCCTATTTCCTTCGGCAACCACAGGGTTATCTAATTTCAACCTTCCTTATCACAAAGCAAACTGATTAAACACTATCACAAACATATACATAATTTTCAAAATAGAGCGCCATTCAAATTTCAAATGAATTCAAACTTCCCTTCAGCACAGGCGCGACAATCAAATACAATTACAAGCATACGCCCAAGCATTCAAAAAGGGCACACAATTTAATCTCCATTTTCCGTGCAACAACAAACGCAGTGATCAAATGTATTTACAAAACATATGCAGCAGCATTTAAAGGAGTATTTTAAATTCAATTCTTTTAATCATAACCGCTACAATATGAATTTCGCGGAAAACCCAAAAGCATTTTAATTTAAATTTAAAGAATTCTTAACTAAGTGCTCGACCTAACCAAATCCTATACCCCTTGAGAGCGTGATTCAACGCTCCAGGGGGCCCTAATCTTCCCACCACCAAGTGGAGGCCACACCGCGTGAACCCGATACTAACAGAGCGCAACCGCTAACGGTCGCCACTCGGGTTGTACGCCCTCACTGAGGCCGTCGGCAACAGAACAGCTTGACAAGTGGACTGTTGACGGCTTAAGGCTCAGTAGAGGCAGCCATGGTGGGAGCTAAGGCGGCAGCTAGCTAGGGCCGCCTCCATCAAATGGGGTACAGTGGTACACCAGTCGCGGCCACTCAGCTAACGGGAGCGATAAGGGTCCAGCGGACTGATGAGTGGCCGTGAAGTTCCTCTCCGCACGCTGAGGGGGTGTGATGACACCCCCGCCCCTGGGGGAATTACCCCCCGACTGGTCGGGGGAGGGACCCCTTTCAAACCTAGGGGCCTGGTGGCTAGCCGGCGGGAGCCGAGCGTCGCCCGTCAACGGGCATGGCGGAGCGCCCCCGCCCGTGGGGGTCGAGGGCCTGGCAGCGCCCCGAGAGGAGACGCCGTTCGCACCCAGGCACAGTACGACATGGTGATTGCCCTGGCAATGCAGACAGGGCCGCTGGTGCGGACAGTCTCGCTGGAGGTGCCCTTCCAAACAGGAGTAACACCAGCGGCGCTCCTTGGCGATAGTTCGCCTCGCCGGAACTGGCTTACTTAATAATTTTGGGCAAGACGTTACCCGGTGATCAGATGCACGACAATAGGAGCAGGGGGGGGGTTGACGACGACTTGCCCGGCGGAATTCGCCTCTCACTGGGCACGGCTCGTAAGTCGTCGACGGTGCCCGCCGCGTGCTCGATCTGTCGGCACTGCTCCTCCAAAAACCGCAGCAGGTCATAGAAGGGCGGAATATAGGAGGCCTCGTCCCCGCCGTACCTCTCCTCAAAATGCATTTGAAGGTCAAGAGGACAGCACGATGCGGAGCAACAAGAAGGCCCATTCGCCCACTGGTAAATCCAGCCGCCTCAACATATTACAGGCCACCAAGACTGGATCCAACAGGTCCGGACGTAGTCTGGCCCGGTCACTCAGCAGCGGGAGGCTCAGAAGCTGCTTAACATGTTCGTCCGCAATTCGCCGGACGTTGGCGTATCTTCTGGCTAGGAGGTCCCGAGCAGTCTGGTAGGCGTCGTCCGACAAGCTCAAATGGCTGACAACGCCCAGGGCCTCCCCCTCCAGTGAGGCCAAGAGGTACGCCATCTTCTGGCTCGGAGTCAAGTCACTCCGGGCGTCCACTAGGCCGTCGAAAAGACCAACGAAGGTCAGCCACTCGGAAAGGACCCCGGAGAACTTTGGCAAGTCCAGAGTTGGGAGTCGTCCCAACAGCTCCGGCTGAGGCTGCTTCCGAACGGACTCGGGCAGGCCACTCGTCCGAGCTTCACGCGCCTCTTCGGCATACCTGCCTTCAGCCTCGATCAACTCGTCCGTGAGCCACAAGAACTGCTCGTAGTCTGCGAAGCAGGAGTCCAGGACTCCCTTTTCCACATCCGAATCCTCGAGCTCAGCGTAAGCCTCCTCCACTGCAGCCCTTCGAGCATCGACCTGCTCGAACCGCTTCATCAAATTATGGACCCTATCCGGTCGACCTATCAAAGCATGGGCGCTGGTGGCCCAGCGTAACTCAGTCCGCAGGCAACGGATTAGCATCTTGGGCGAGGACATCACTACTAAAAACAAATTACGACGCCGCTCGAGCACAATTACAAAAATAACAAATAAAAAATACAAAAAAATTAACAGCTAACCAATGCAGTTCCTATCAAATCGAGTTGAATAGAAATTACACAAATAAGAACCGCTATTTATTAAATCAAACACAAGTTAGTACAAAAGAAAAGGCAAATCAAATTAACAATAACAAATACTAGTGCGATCAAATCAAGTTAAATTCAAATTACGTAAATACAAATTACCACTCTTTAGTTCAAATACAAATTACAATACGAAAGATACATAACGAAGATACACATCAACAAAAAATGCCTTGCTCGGAAATCGACCCTTCGATAAGTAACACACTACAACCATCCGACAACGATAATTAACCGATTACGTAAAAATAACCATCTACCTACATCTCCCGCTTGCGCGCTAAACCGGGCGTGGCTTTTCAAATTTACCCGCAAACAACAAAGCAAGCTAACAAAGAAAGGAATTTTATTATTACGTATATAATAAAAAAAAATATTTTTACGTATTACGGACGGGCGTGATTGTAGACACAAAATTAAACCAATCAACCCAACGCTCCCTGCCACCAAAATTATTTAATTTTTATCAAATACTATGGTCGGTGGATCGACCGGGAATCGATCCCAGCACCGCGTTCTGCTACCAAATATTACGGCCGGCAGCTGCCTATCCCAGGAGTAGAATCCTTCGCGGCCCATAGACGAAGAAGCTACAGGCAGATGCTGGTCGGGCGTCCTCACGCCACGGGTTAAAAGTCTAATTACACTAAATAATCCGGGGGGAGCGTTACAATTATTGAACAGAGCTTACTTACCTCTATTCAAGGCGACTGGTCCCTCAGGATTCGGTCAGGTCTCGTGTGGGTGTATTGTGCTAGGAAGTAAAGGTCAGTGATGTGTATTTGGGTGTGGCTGGTAGTGTTATTGACCTTATTTGACCGTTCCCCCTGCAGCAGTTCGGCCCTCAGCTCCTCTCCAAGCTAAGGTCGCCTTCCGCAGTCACTTTCTTCCTTTGTTACGATTGACTCGCGAAAATGAACACAGAACGTACGGGTCAAAGGTCACCGTTATTTCTAGAATATTAACTACCGCACTAGTAACTAATACAGTCGAATCCACTTATACAGATTCTGCGTTAAACCTAAAGTCCCGGGTAAACTCTCAACACGCGCTATCATTCCCAGTGGTATATTTAATATACGCGCCTAACATAAATTAGATCTAAGAGCTCCCAAACAAAAAACGGACTGCCTTCTCCTTCGACGCGAAGAAGACTTCTAATCTTTCGCTCTCGACTCCCACCGTTCAGTAAGCTCGGACGTTCAACACGCGCGAACGTCATCCCGTATCAGCCGAGCCGAGAGCCATCTAACGTCGATGCCTGACACCAACGCTTTTGCGTAAACAGTTTTATATAATTTTTTATAAAAAAAAGGAATAAATAATAGTACCAACGTAACGTAGTGATTATAGCGTAGACAGAATTTCTCTGTCTACGGCAAGGAGGTTATAATATAATATAGGGAGTGAGCGCTTGGAAAATTGTAATCGTTCCTCGTTTTTCTTAGAAAGAGAGGCACCGAGTTTAGTATTTTATCTTCTTCTAGCATTGATAAATGTTTACACAAAATAAAAATATTACCAACGTTTAGACAGTTATTGACTTAAAGTAATATTTTAGACGTATGCTAGAACGATAATCTTACATTTTTATCGCTAATCATAGTTGGTATATTCCATATTGTATTTTAATTAAGCTTATAATTAAGTTACACGAAAAAAAAACCATTAAAATACTTTAATGTATGAAATTTATGACTCCAAATATCAAAAAATTAAATTTTAATGTAATTTTAAATGAAGAGAAACTGAGTCTTGTAGATACCACCATTTTTCTTGGAATCACATTAGATGCCAAGCTTCAATGGAGCCCTCATATATCAAAATTAGCAAGTAGACTTAGTTCTGCAGCATATGCTGTAAAAAAGTTTAGAAGTCTTATCAGTGTGAAACAGCTAGACTAGTTTACTTTAACTATTTCAATAGCAGAATATCGTATGGTATTTTGCTATGGGGACACGCAGGTAACACTGAAATTATATTTGTTTTACAGAAGAGAGCCATTAGAGCAATTTATGATTTAAAGCCTAGAGAATCGCTACGACAAAAATTTAAGGAAATTATTATATTAACTTTGGCCCCTCAATACATTTATGAAAATGTAATGTACGTACACAAAAATAAAAGTAGTTTTACAAAAATAAGTGATATTCATTCTGTAAATACTAGGAACAGACACGAGCTAGTAGTACCAGTTACTCGACTCCATCGAGTCAGTAATTCATTCTTGGGGCGATGTATACGCTTTTACAACAAAATTCCAGAAAATATACAAAATTTGACCTGCCCAAAGTTCAAAAACTTTACTAAAGTAAGTTTGTATAAGAAGGGTTATTATAATATTAAAGAATTTATAGATGATTATAACCCCTGGAAATGAGATGATAGCTACCAAGCTATTTCTAATTTGTTGTGTTGTTAATTTGTGTAACATACATGATTGTAAGCTGTTATTTAAAAAAAATTCCGCTGGGTTTCTTGCTGGTTCTTCCTAGGACAGAGATTTTTTTCGAACCAGTGGAAATTAAACAAAAGAGTGACTTTCAATAGGTATTATTTATAATCCATATTGAATAAAAAAGTTTCTGTTTCTGTCACACGAATGTTCTTTCCCTAAAAACTAGGAAGTGCATTTTACGCTATAGATGACAACACTATTTTAAAATTTGACGTTGTCAAATGAATGAATATATTGTTTTTTTTTATAGAATAGGGTGACAAACGAGCACACAGTCCACCTGATGGTAAGTGGTTGCTGTGACCCATAGACATCCAGATCTATCCTCAATAAAGAATCAAAATTCAGATGCGTTGTTACCCGTGAGGACTAAGATGGAATGCCTATTTTCCAGTAAAAAGGGTCTCCGGTTCTCTACACTCACCATACAAAATACATCAGTGTTGAGCTACTATTTTACGCTGGTATTCTGTGAGTGCGTGGTTCTCCCCCGGTCGAGCCGACCCATTTGTGCTACAACTATACTACTTATATAGCTGCAGCATGGCTCTACCACGTAGAAAACGCCTTGTGCTAATCATTCGCTAAATCTATGTGGAGTGCACTCACTTAGGGAGTGTAAATTCAAGTTTAACTTTTTTTCGGAACAGTAGAAAGAGTTTACAGGTTTTTTCATCATCCACACGTAGATGGAAATCTTTAATAAAAAGTGTGGGCGTATCCTTCAAAAGACTCTCAGTGACAAAATGAATTGCTCATCATGACGTTGTTAATTCACTGCAGAATAATTAAAAAAAACTGGTATAAACACTCGAAAATATATATGATCCCAGCACCAACAGAGAAAAAGTCGATACAAAAGAAGCAGATCTACACTCTTACCAGCTTTGTGTGACTTCAGTTTTCTATGCTATCTTTCCTTTTGGTGTAAAATCCTAATAAAAGTTACTCAGATACAAAAGCAAATACTAAATAATATAATAATAATCTAGATTATCACTTGAAAAGTACGAGATAAAAATCAAAGCCCAAAAACTTTTCTTCAAAGCCAACGCATTTAACTAGTGGAAAAAGCTATTTCCTACGTAACAAAAAATGTGAGAATGTGGACATTTCGATTGAAGGAAGAAGAGAAATGAGGAGATATCGAAAACTATTATCAAGAGAAATGACCCGATATGCTGAAATAACGTTGCCAGAGGAACTGCAGAGAGCTATGTTAGAATGTCTTGATATATTTTACGAGGAACTAGACCATCGCTACAGAGCAATGGATGATATTCTCGTAACATTTATTATTGTTCAGCATCACACTCTGCTAACGTCACCAGATGAAGATCTTAGTGTAATAGTTCAAAATTTAACAAAAATCTACGATGAATTTTCTGCTTTTTTTGTTTTACGTTTTGAAAGTTGCCAGCATTTCTTCCCAAGAAGCAGTTCAATATAATTCGTTGGAACTTTTCTCATAAAATTGGACTATTCTAAATCTGTTCCGAAGCGAAGAAGTTCCGAGCGCTGTGCCTAAGATATTTTTACTATTAAGTTTCATATGAAGGAAGTTTTCCAAAACTCAAGTTAATAAAATCTTACTTAAGGTCCACAATGAGCAAAGCGCGACTAACCAATCTTTCCATTTTATCTATTGAAAATGAAAAGAACTTTGATAATATATTAGAATATTTTAGCAAAATAAAGTCCCGTTAGCATGTATAGCATTTTTTGTTTTTATTTGGGGGGTGCTTGATAGAAAACCGCCCTGGGTGTCCCCAAGCTACGCCGCCACTAGTTACCGTAAGGTTTGATACTGTAGCGAAGCAATAAGGTAATTAAAATATTAAACGGAGTTTAATTATAACACTATTCAGCACTTTCCATGTTGAAAAAATACGCATTTAGTTTTCCGTGATGCTGTATATTCTAATAATATTTTCAAAATATTGTATCATGGACACTCTGTTAGAAAGAAATGCAACGCCTAACTCGGTGCCTTTCATTCATTTCAAGGTCACTGATTTAGGAACGTTTTTTGTTTTACGTCTTGAAAGCTGCCTGCATTTCTTCCCAAGAAGCAGTTCAATGTAACTCATTGGAGCTTTTCTCATAAAATTAGGCTATTCTGAATCTGTTCTGAATCTAGCGTTTTGTCTAAGATATTTTTACTATTAAGTTTCATGTGAAGGAAGCTTTCCAAAACTCAAGTTAATAAAATCTTACTTAAGGTCCACAATGAGCCAAGCGCGACTAACCAATCTTTCCATTTATCTATTTGCTGTATATTGCTGTATATTCTAATAATATTCTCAAAATATTGTATCATGGATGGACACTCTGTTAGAAAGAAATGCAACGCGTAACTCGGTGCCTTTCATTCATTTCAAGATCACTGATTTAGGAACGTTTCTCTAGTATGAATTGCGCACTCCCTATATTTTACAACCTCCTTGGTCTACGGATTATAGTCTCTTTGTACTTGACATTTAATTTTTGACAAACAATCAGAAGTACATATATTTCCATGCAAACAATGCTGGCAATATAGGTAAGTTATAATAGTGCTGTAAATGCCTATCTTCGAATATTTTTATGAACATAATGTTTATCGATATTTTTATAAAAGTTAGGTCTATACCATGGACGTACTATAGAAACAGGACTGAGTACTCTGCCACAAAAACAAGCCGACAGGGATGTGTACTACCGAGGTCGTTTATATCTTTCTAGCGAGGTGACCAAACTTTTTATTACACATAGGAAAGGTCGCTTTGAAAGATTAATTATTTGTGTTCAGTTAAAACAAAGTCAAATATTAAATATATCTTAATTTAACATTAGACTATATAGTGTTCAATAATTTTTATTTGACAGTGTTCTGTTCTAAATCGATGTAAGATCATGTAATCTGTAATTTCAAGAAAAAATTAAAGTGAAGGCAGGAATACACGTACCTGTACCATGCACATGTTAGCTACTATTATGTGTAAATGTTAAGACGTGACTGTAGTTGGATGCAAGCAGATTGCAACATAATTGATTTTTGGCTACAAATAGAATACATATACCAAAGGCATATGCGAACGCACGCGTGAGCTACGGGCGAGCCTGATTACAGTAGCTAGTATGCTGCTACCACGTGTTTTTATTCAATTAAATTAGCTACGCATTCCGTTGGAAGTACCAATACAATACTATTAAATTCACTTCGAAAGCTTTCCATGACTCACCCGTTGTGAATTTTTTTTTAAATTGTGCTGTAGGTGCAATCGATAGCGTACAAGTATCGTGATAAACTGGCTCATTTATGCCTTGGGCCAGCTACATGCATGAATTTTTTTTACATGCCAATGTAACCAGTGTGCCGTTTTAAAGTATTGAAGTTTTTTAAAAGCTTTAGTATTGAAGTTACTTTTCTAATTTGAAGACATGTGTATTTCTGCTTTTATGTTAGCTAACTAGCGTGTGCGCAACTTTTAAAAGCAGGCTTACTCCTTTTTAAAAGGCCGGCAATGCACCTGCAATTTCCCTGGTGTTGCAGTTTTTCATAGGAGGCGGTAGTCACTTATCATCAGGTGAGCCGTATGCCCGCTTGCCCCTTCACCTATTAGAAAAAAGGCAAGGGCGCACGCAGGATTTCGCTCAGGGAGCATAGGACCTTCCTTGTTGATATTTGAGTATTCAAATGAATGCAAATTGAAATAAAACTAAGTAATGAGAAAGATTTAATAAAATCAAACATGGCTAAACAAAATCATTTTGTGGAGTTTCAGCCGTATGCTAATCTTACTACCTAAGTTCTTCATTTTGTATGACGAAACATTCTTCAATTTAAATAAGAATTAGCCAATGCTTTAATTAATTGTAATTTGATTGGAATGAACTCTACATTTTTTTAATTTAGATTCACGTCTATTTAACCTAAGTGACAAAACTTTTACTTCACGATTTAAATCATCCTCTGCAGGGTTGCTATGTCTGTACATTTTTATCTGAAATTTGATTTAAAACTCGAACAAAATTATTTTGCTGGAGATTGATCCGATGAGCTTGTAGAAGGGCGCGGTGAAGATAATTCCATAGGTTTCAAAGATACACCTTGAGAAGTAGATGAGGTGGCATTAACAATGAATCAAGACGGAAGTTGGATATCACTCAGTACAACAACTATTTTATTCTTGATCTAAAAACAAAACAAATTAAGAGTAACATATAAAAAAATACTCAGATGTATTTTCTGTTAATTTTGATCAATACCTATCTATTTTGTATACTATTAATTTATCTACTACAGAGAAAACCATTACAAAAAATAACAAGGAAAAGTCTAGTGTCTCACGTTTGATTGACGGATAAGTGTCGCAGGAACAACTAATGCCTTTTCCCTGAGTTGGAGGAAAAATCTAACCCAATTCCACACACACACATAGCTTAGGACTATAGATATCAGAATAAATAAGTGATAAATCCTTTAACATTCTTTGACACCTTTAACATTCGTCTTGAGTTTACATTCTAAAAGTCAGCAGGCTTAGAATAAAGCCTGCACACAACCGAATTTTTTTGGTTTTCTTCTGAGATACGGAAATTATGTCCAACCATTTTTGTTTAATCTCTTCTTTCAACGAAAAACTGTAGCAAAAAAAATATTGTTCTTTTAATTATAGTATACATATGTAAAACAAAAATTATTAGAAGCATACTGTTATTAATTTTTATCACAAGTAACATAATAACTATTTTTGTATGTAAAAATTATAACTTGAGAGTTTGTCTAATATTTGACTAATTTACTTATGGTTTGTGAAATATTTTCTACCATCGTTAATAATTTTATCCCATGGCAAATGAGAAAATAGCCGGCCAGTGGTGGCGTAGTGTGGGTTGGCACCCAGAGTGGTTTTCTATCAAGCACCCCTCAAATAAAACAAAAAATGCTATATATGCTTTCCGGACTTTATTAAAAATATTTCCCTAAATTATTTTATTCACCACCATTATCATCAAAGCTCTTCACAAGTCAACTGCTGAACAACGGCCTCCCCCCAAAGAATGCCACAAAGCATGGTCATGAGCCACCCGCATCCATCGACTTCTGTATTACTACGCCGTCACTCTATCTTGAGGGGAGCCGCCCCATTCTTCGCCTAACGGTACGAGGATACCACTCGAGAACCTTGCTTTCAAATTGATTATCAGTTCTTCGAGCTATATGGCCAGCCCATTGCGACTTCAGCTTACTAATCCGTTGGAGTAACCGTCATATGGTTACTCTAGTTCTACTACGGATACTCTCATTCCTAAATTAATGTCGCAGAGAAACTACAAGCATAGCCTTTTCTATAGCTTACTGAGCGACCTTGTACTTTCGCTTACGGCCAGCAGTGAAAGACCACGGCAGATAGATTTCTGGCAAAGACATTGGAGCCTTGGTTCCGTCCATTCGCTTCTTCAATACGAGTTGTATTGAAGTTGCGTAAGCCTCGCCGCATGCATTTGGAAATCTATCTGTTCAGTTACCTGTATGCTGACAAATCTGCTGAAGAAAGACTACAGCTTCATTTCCCATTTAACAGCCATGAGGTTAAGAGTGTGATCGGTGAGTTTTTGTGTTCTTCTGCGAAGGGTCTTCCAAAACTTAACTCGGACCGCATGGACAGTTCCCACTAGCAGTCTTCTAGACACTGAAAACCATTATGTAACTTGAGCTGAAAGTTTTCGGGGATTTGGATTAGAAAAAGAGACGACGGAGCGTTGGCTTCATTAGACGTGACCTCTTCAGCTTACTGTTCAGGCTCAGTGTGCCTCTCACCATTTGGTAATCGCTGCAATTTTTCACCCTCGCAATCACTGAGTCATAACTGAACAGTTGGCGTCTCGTCGTTGCAATGAAGTCAATCTCGTTTTTGTCAAACCGTCGGAGTTCAAACAGGTCCACTTTCTGTTATGCCGCTTCTGAGAGAAAAATTTAATCATAAGATTCTTATTTCTTCATGAATTCGGCCAGCTGCTGGCCACTTGGATTTCCTTGCTCTATCTCGAATTTACCTACCTTTAGCTCTTCGTTCTCTCTTGGGCTTAGTTTTGTGCTGAAGTCTCCCATTAATACCATATAGTAGGTTTTGGAGAAATGCATAGCTCTCACCTCATACATTTCCTCTACCTCCTCATCGGGATTTGTCGAGGTTGGTGCATAAACCTGTATAACTTTCAGCGAATACCGTTTGGTGATTCTGAGTACAAAGTACGCAACCCTCGTCGACACACTCCCAATCCTTGTTAAAGAGAGACTTGTGGACGATAAATCCGACACCACCTTGAGACAGGTGGCCTTCCCAGTGATAGAACAAATTGCTGGATTCGAGGCTTACCATGTCCTCCTTTTTTCTTCGGACCTCAGATACACCTATAATATTCCAACGCAACTTGTCTATCTCTTCTCCCAGCTCCAGGATCTTCTCGTCAGTAATAAGGGTTAGTGCGTTATATGTTGCTAGGTCGAGTGGTCTTAGGTGGCAACCGAATCTCCACCGGAGATTTCTAGCACCCCCTGCCCCGCTGTAACCGTGGTCGTCACCTTAGCCAGGAATAGGGGGGCCGATGGGGACTGGGGCCGTCTATTTGTATTTCTCGCCATGGACGTGTCATAGTTACCACGCTTGGCAAGCGGGTTGTTGTTATTTACTTGTTATCAGAAAGATGCTGATGTCCATGTTCTGCCTCATTTACCATTTAAGTGGGTTAGTGAATATTATTACTTGCCACTACACAGGGGTAAAATTTAAGATAAAATATTCTATTACATTATCAAAATTTACTTTCTTGACCTTTTCAATAGATAAAATGGAAAGATTGGTTCGACGTCCTTGGCTCATTATGGACCTTAAGAAAGATTTTGTTAAATTAAGTATTGAAAAGCTTTTTTCACGTAAAGAACCGGATTCGGAACAAACTCAGAATAGCCACATTTTACGATGAGTCTGATAAGCTCCAATGAAGTCCAACGGTACTAAAGAACATGTTATAAAAACTAATTGATTGTGTTTGTTAATATGTGCTATACATTCTGCGATCGCTTTACTCACTCGAAACGCTATATTAGATACTATATTATATTAGATACTCGATACTATATTAGATAGCGATTTATTTATTGGTATGCCTTTGCATAGTAATTCTTCTATAAGTTATATCTGGTTGTGCGAGTCAGTTGTCGTTGTCACCTCCTGGTGCTTGGCACCCGGGGCGGACCGCTTCCCCCCACCCCTTTACGCCGCCACTGTATCCGGCCAAGTACGAGTCGGACTCGCGCATGAAGGGTTCTGTACCATGGTAAAACACGTTTCTTAGTAGGGGAGCTCCCTTTAATTTTTGATTTATTTTAATTTTTATTTGTTGTTATAGCGGCAACAGAAATACACATTCTGTGGAAATTTCAACTGTCTAGCTATTACGGATCATGAAATGCAGCGCACTGACAGACAGACGGACAGACAGCGGATGCTTAGAATATATTATAAGTCTTTGTCATATAAAAATGTTCCTTATCAATTTTAATTTTCAATTATTATTATAAGTCGATAATAATCATGAATTGCATTAGATAATTACTGAATAACAATCATTGATTTTCGTGCATTTTGTGAAATGATACACATACGTCATTGTGTCAATATCGTAAGTACGTATGTCAAATTAATGTCGAATATTTCCACACATTGACTAATTTGTGCTTGTGAAATATATTGATTATGATTATATCACATTTTTGCTTGTACTGATTCCCACTTTCTTTACCGTTGCACTTTTTCCTGCTTTTGCTGACGACTTGTGCTTTTATTAATATACGGACTCGATCACGCCTCCTTCTGATAATTGCATCCACGATGTCGAGGTGCACTAATTGACACCTTTGCGTCGATAGGATGCAGTTGCATCTTGTGTCCACATTTCGATTTCCAATCTTAACCCTTCTTTCAACATGGAGATCTTTGCGAAAGATATATTTAGTTTTATAGCTTTTTTATATGGTTGATAATTTATGGGCCTGCCGGTGTCGTAAAATTTGTTACAAATCTGTAAATATTTTTTATTTATTTATTGATCCACCAACATTTGTATCATTCCTTACATGCTATTTAAATACAATGAACCAATAAGAACTAAAATGTACAAATAATTACAGGCGGATACCACATGCTAATAACTATCTCAGCACTGTAACTTTATTTCTAGGGTAAAAAAAATATTAATAATGATATACAGTAATAAAAATACATAGAGCGAAAAGAAAAGAGAATGTTTTATAGAATATTACAAGAAATGGTCTCTTAATGTGCGACGGAGCTTGTTAGAAGGGTCGAAAAATATATCGATTGTTTCGCTAAATTTGTTAACAATTTTACTCATTCTAGCAATTGGAGAATTGGAGCCAAACACTGTTCTACGATGAGGTCTAGTCAACGGTGTAATCTTACGAGCACAACGCGGATAGCGATAGGGAACGCACAAATTAAATTTACTTAAAATTTCGGGACAGTCGATAACACCACTAATAATTTTCGAAGCAAAAATTTAATCAATAATATCCCTGCGGTCTTCTAGAGAAATCATTTTGAAATAGACCAAGTTATTTTCATATGATTCACGCTTCTTATAACTTCTAAACCCACGCGCGTAAGACAAATGTCTTATGAATCTTTTTTGGATCCGCTCGATTCTCAGTGAATGTCTCATAATGAGGTCTCCAGACTACAGCACAGTATTCTAATATCAAAAAAAAAAAATCAAAAATGTTTATTTCATTAACTTAAGTCTAAATATACAAGTTTTCTATGTTTGGAGATTCCTTTTAAGCTAAATAAATTGCTTGTTCTAGGAAACTCCGCTCTTCCAAAAACACTTTTACAACATATATTTAGACTACTATTTTTAATGAACTGAGAGACTACATACTAATTATTTAAATAAGGCATGCATACAATTTTTACTCTTGTGTGATTGAATAGGATGTGTGTGTGTGTGTGTGTGCGTGCGTGTGTGTGTGTGTGTGTGTTTCTATACTATGTGCGGATGTAATTCTATGTTTAAAACCTAATCATGCTCTCTACTTCCTCATAAGTTAGTGGCTTAAGCCAATTTAGGACTAGATCCTTGCATTCAAAAGTTGTTTTGGTATAGATGTTAAGTGCTTTGTTGGCCTTATTATATAGTTGACATGACAGGTTTGCGTGTTGTTGTCTAGCAAAAAATGTTTTACATGTTTGCATTTTAGCTACTGAGTCAATCCTTCTTCTGGTGAATATAGAAGTGTCAAGTGGGAGAGATTTGTGTTTTTTAACAACAGTATGCAGGATATATAATTTACGTAATGACAACAAATCTGCTACGGCATAGAGTGCTTGGGTGTAATATACTTCTTACCAAACTGTTAAACAATAGAATTTTAATTTTAGAGCTTCGAAAGACTTTGATATTTCTTATTACAAAACCCATCATCCTAGATGCACGTTTAGTAATGTTTTCAATGTGAGGCACAAAAGTTATTTTTTTATCGAAAACAACCCCTAGGTCCTTAATTTGGTCTAACTGCTGTATATTATTATCTCCAATGTGATAGCTATAATCGATAGTATTACTTTTTCTCGCATATTGCACATAAAAACATTTACTAATGTTTAAGTCCATACGATTTACTTTGCACCATTCCACCAACTGATCCAAATCATTTTGTAGCTTCACTGAATCATTCTCTTCCGTTATCATCTTGCAAATTTTTAAGTCATCCGCATACAAGTACGCACAAGAACTTTTCATCAATTCTGAAATTTCATTAACGAACACTCCAAACAGAATCGGTCCGAGATGTGACCCTTGGGGCATACCAGAATGAATGTTTTTCAAGCCTGACTGATATCCATTCACTACTACAAAAAACGCTCGGTCATTTAAATATGATTTTAGCCAATTCAACAAACTACCAGTAATACCATAGGCAGCTAACTTTCGAATCAATATATCATGTGGGACCCGATCAAACGCTTTGCTAAAATCGGTATATATTACGTCGACTTGTTTTCCCGCATCAAGCGCTTCAATTAGTGTTTCCGTAATATGTACCAAGTTAGTACTCGTGGACCTAGATTTAACGAAACCATGTTGGCTAGTGGTTAAGTAAAGATTGATATGTCTCTGAATAAAAGGACAAATTATTGACTCAAATAATTTAGCGAAGACTGATAGTATAGAGATTGGTCTGTAATTTTTTACATAATCCGCACTACCCGCTTTATGAACCGGAACGATTTTAGCTATTTTACATTCTGTAGGAAACTGCCCAGTACAAAGAGAAAGATTGAGAATAATTAAAAGTGGGTTAGAAAGAAAGAAAGAAAGAAAGAAAGAAAATAAGTTTATTTAGTAACACATTTTAGAAGTTTGCTGACCATAATAACATATTAAGATAAACGGTTACTAAAAAGGTACCCAACTCAGCATAGTCTTGGTACTAACAAAGTACTTCGACACTGATCTTCCGTGGGTGCCAATAAGATTTAACAACAACAAAACTTAACAATATTCATTATTATACGATGTTAATTCAATATGCACATACAGTATATTCAAACCATATAGGTACACGATTACACTATAATATAAGTAATAAAACATACATAAGTACTTATAATAAATTAATATAATAAAAATAGCAATTACTTAAATAAGATTAAAAAGAAACGAATAAACGGAATAGAAAAGTATGTAAGACACAGTAGATAATTTTCAATAAATTGACTTTTGAATACTAAGTAAGTATTTTTTGTAGTTATATTTAAACAAACCGATTGAATCTAGATTTCTAATTGGGTGGTGGAATGTTGTTCCAGCATTTCGTGGCAGAATAACGAAAGCTACCTCGAAATGCCGATGTACTGTGTCTTGGACATACTAAACGAGTTGCTATTCTAACTTGTCGCCGTGAAAAGTGTAATTTATTATAAACCGTGGTGTGTGTGTCATTATGATACCAAACAATAAACTGGCAAAATGAAGAGAACGTCGAGACTGCATATTCATTAAATTACTGTTGTTGAGATAAGGTGTTACATGGGTCCGCTTCGGTATGTTAAAACAAAAACGTGAACAAGCGTTTTGCACCCTTTGTATAACTTTCTTTGTATGAGAGAGGAGACACTCGCCTATAACCGCATCAGAGTAATTAAGCTTAGAAAGGGGTTAGCAAGATGTTCAGCACATCTGTCTACGAACACTGGAGGTATTCCGTCAGGACCTGCCCCTTTATTACAATTGATGGCTTTTAGTTTATTTAATAGGGTATCATGATTAATTGTCAGCTTTGCTAAGTGAAGGCTATTAATTTCTATTAATTTCAAAGACTCTGAATGGTCATAAACATAATCCTGCTCAGTACATTCAGTATTCTCAGAGTACACGGATGAAAAGTATGAAGAGAAAAGTTCGCAAGTTTCCACTCCATCAGAAGTTACTGTCATTCCGTCAGTCATTGATAGGGGATATGCGCTTGTACCACCACGTTTAGCCTTAACAAAGGACCAAAATAGTTTTGGGTTTTTTGCTATGTCACTCTCTATTAGCTTTATATACCTATTGTAACAATTTGTGGCCATATGTGTACATCTTTTACTCAGCAATTGCAGTTCAAGCTCATCTCTGGAATTTTTATATTTTTTGTGACGGCACCTAATTTTATACTTATCTTTTAGCGTTCTAATTAAATTCCGATCAAACCAAGGTGGGTAGTTGTTATTTTTTGACGATTTATTGGGAACAAATTTAATAATAACATCTCGAATTTTCTGGTAGAAAATTTGTAGCATATCATTTACATCAGTCTGTCAACCCGTCAAGCAGTTTTACCCAATCACAACTCGCTAATTCTTTACAAATACTATCATAGTCAGCCCTGTAGAAGTTTAATTGTACGTTTTCAATATTGTAAGGTAATCTAATGTCATTCAATAGCTTAACATTTATGTCAAGGGGAGGATGGTGCCTATCAACTTTACTGAGGGGACAAAGTGCCTGTTCCACTGTACAGTTAGGTAAATTTGAAATAACCAAATCAAGTGTTCTATTTAAACTCTTATTTTTTATACGATTGTACTGTTTCAAATTATTAACATTTAAAAAATCAATAAACGACTGACTAACAGTGGAAAGCTCACCTTTTGCAGTATCCTCATCTAACAAGCTCCAATTTATGGAGAATAGATTAAAATCCCCTACTATACAATGCAGACACTGTTCTTCCAGGACGCTAGTACAAGTGTCATAAAATTTATCATAAGTTACACTTTTTACAGGAGATGGTAAATAAATGGCACAGAAGGCAATTTGATCAATAGTAAAATATATATATTTACACTTTCTATTATATATACAATTATAAATATAAATTTACACATTCTTCAGACAAATGTCATAATATTATGTATCTTTAAAAATAATTTTGTAAATAATATAACTCGTTTACGTGACTAGGATTTTATGAAAAACAGGTGATGCTAGTCTTATACTCTGTAAGGACCTTTTAGAGCCTAGAACAAGAGAACCCTTTTTCCAATGTTACTGATCATTATATTATTATGCTCCTTAAATTCTTATTTATATATAACATTAGCGTCTGACAATTTATATTCTGAAATTACAATAAACTGCAACGAATGCTGTTCTAAAAAATAAGGTAAATGTAATTATTAAAGTCCAGTTTTAAAAAAATCGTAATCGTTCTAGAGACTTCAAGTTATATTTTTTTTATAGGGTAGGGTGACAAACGAGCACACAGTCCACCTGATAGTAAGTGTTTGCTGTGGCCCATAGACATCTACATCTATCCTCGTTTGCGAATCAAAATGCAAATGCGTTGTCACCCGTGAGGACTAAGATGGAATGCCTCTTTTCCAGTAAAAAGGGTCTCCGGTTCTCTACACTCACCATACAAAATACATCAGTGTTGAGCTACTATTTTACGCTGGTATTCTGTGAGTGCGTGGTTCTTCCCCGGTCGAGCCGACCCATTTGTGCTACAACTATACTACTAATATAGCTGCAGCATGGATCTACCACGTAACAAATATATAATTAACAAATATAATTTAGATGAAGTAATAAAGTAGAAAAAAAATGTTGCATACGGCATTCGTATACACCACAATTTTGGGTGGGGCAAAGTTCTATAGAGGATCTGGCTACCTAAATCTAAACACCTAAAGGAGAATTCCTTTAGGTATTTTACGCACAGAGCGGGCGGCGAGCTACGCGAGCGATACTTTCATTCATTCATTCACTCGCTCGCACTATGATACTGTGAGTATGGCGACTAAACGATCTTGATCTTCCATAAATCAAATTTTTCTTAGGATGGAGTTCAGTGGATGGATAATTTCTTGGTGTCTCATTTTAATGTTTTCTAACTAAATTATTTTGATATATTTTTCATTATTTATGAACATCAGTGTTGAAATAAGTATACATAAATATTTTAATTGTTACGCAGTAATCAATTAATAACCAAAATTGGTTAATAATCGATTATATCTACTACCGGTAGCATAGTGGTATAAATAAATAAATAGTACGGTTGCAATTTGTTTAATAAATAAAACAACCAAATGTAAGTAATATTTTTCTAATCGGTACTTAAAGTCAATTATCATATTTTTTTATTAGAAAAATATTTGCCGCTATCGATGCACACTACGATAGTATCAAAACAAGGCAGTGTGCAAAATCAACTGACGTAGGTCCAACCTCGACAAGCGCTCGCGCGATTCTGATCCCAGATGGTCAGCACAGTGAAATATATGGTACATTTATTTAGTTAATTAAAAAATAATAGTAACGATTTCAAAATTATAAATAATAGTATAGTTTAAGCAAATGTTGATGATTATTTTGGTATCAATTTTACGTCAAAATTATTTAGAACTTCGGAGATATTGGTGCTCGTATCGAAGCTTTTTCGGTCGTTAATTGAATTATGTCGATTTTTTTTCCTAACGTGAAAGGCATATAACGAAAATGTATTCTATAATTATTAAATTGTAGGATATTTGGGAGATAAAAATATTTTTGATGGTGAATATTCAATTGAATATACAAATTAGAGCTCCCAAATCATGTCTCCGGGCGTTTTTGCCTAAACATGCATCGGGAGAATGATTATTACTAAATAGATAAATAAGTTATATAAAATTCACTTTTATTGTAGCAAAGAAAACAGACTATTTTTACCAAATAATTTTTATTTCAAGCAAACTAACGAAAAACATACAATTTTAACGAGGAAGCCTTGTAATTTTGCGTTTTTTTGTAATACTCCTCTTAACAGAGATGTTGTCAACTCGCCGGTTATAATTCACCTGCCCGATGTTCTTTTTTTTTGTAAATTTGCAGGCACCGGCATGAAATACTGTCCCGCTCTACTGAGCACGCCGAGCTTTTTAGAGGCCAATTTGGCCTTCCAATACTGGCTGAGGCAACAAGAGGAGTGCCTTGAAACCGAGGAGATACGACAATTAAAGAAAACCCAATAATAAATGTCGTAAATATTTGTCTATTGCACATTTGTATACATCAACCGCAGTCGACTACACCTTGTATTAGCCGGACTACACCTAGGTGTATCCGCACTTCGGCTATTAGCCGTAACATATACATACATATATATATATATATATATATATATATATATATATATAACCCTCTAAATTGTGCGTGTCGGGCCACGCACTATTTAGAGGTAGGATTCCGTAGTTGCCCGTCACAATACGTGGGCTTCCTTGATAATGAGCATAATAAGTGAGTCCGAGGTTTGACCGCTATAACGACTAAAATGAGCCCAAATAGGAAGATCGTAACTGAAGGATTTATTTTCAAATCAATCTTATAAGGCAGTGGTTTTCAAAAGAGATTAAAAACTTTTCGATTTTAATAATAATACCTATCTATCACGCAAATAAAAAAGCTAATAGTAGTAATGAATATAAGTCGTTTTCTTCATAAAATGTTTATTTTTAACTGTTTACAATAACAATACAAATTTATTAAAGCAGCTAGTTTTAGGTAATTTTCTATGGAGTTGTAATGAAATTTTTACTAATTCAAGTGCATTTTATAAGTTGGTCGACATTACTCGTTAACTTCTTAATGGGTCACACCAATATGTGGTAATTTGATAATAAAACCTATAAAGCGTTAAAGCTATGTTTATGAAAATAACAATAGTTTTTTTTTCATCCAAATTGCTGCAGAAATACGAAAGTTATAACGTTTTGAAGTTTCGCAATGTTTTTAAATTTTTACTCGCTGATTCTCTGTGCCGTGACGTCACAATTCGACAGAGCGAACACGCAATAGTTACTTGCTATGTTCAGTACTAACTAACCGCACACTCGGAAGTATACGGTCGTTTACCTACATATTATATTGAATGTCAGAGTTAATGTCCGGTTGACTGTATTACATGATACATGACATAATACATACTTATAACAAACCCAACGACTATTATATTGAACTAATAATTTGTGAATAATCTAATCTAATATGAATAATCTAATCCAATGTAATCAATATTATTTAATTATTTAAGAATTATTAATCTAATAATCTATTCTATTATTATGAATAATGTAATCAATGTAGTGAATTTAGATTATAAATCGCCCGTACGGCTCTCTTTTGCAAAACAAATATAGCTTCAATATCAGTCGCATTACCCCATAGCAAAATTCCATAAGACATTACGCTATGAAAGTAACTAAAATACACTAACCTAGCTGTCGCAACATCTGTGAGACTTCTAATCATTCTTACAGCATATGCTGCAGAACTAAGTCTGCTTGCTAATTTAGATAAATGGGGGCCCCATTGAAGTTTCGCGTTTGAATAAACTGATGGCGGTATTACGTTGGTAGTTGGTACCTATTCTGTTTTGAAAATGCAATGGTCGCAAACATTCAATGCGTTTAATACTAAACGGATTTTGATGAAATTTTGCATAAAGTTATAACATGATCTACAGGATTTTATCTTCTCATATCGGACTTTTATTCCCAAGGAGCGTGATATAACAGAAATAAAAAAATAAAACAGAAAATAAAGGTTACTGATAAATAAATAATATGACAAGAAAAATATTGCAAGTGGGACTCGAATCGACGATCTCGACGATTTTTATGGCTGTTCAACACGAAAACCCGTTTGAGTTTATAGTGTGTCGTCCGGCAAGTTAATACATATTATTGCTACTTAACTTTAACGAATTGCTATTGTATGTAGGTTAACAAAGAGCCAAAGGTTCGCTATCCCTCACTTCACTGTCGATTTTATTCTTGGATTTATTTTAACACATACTCGTCGTAACACACTCGTCTTATCAACGCACGTACCACACGCACACAGGCGCACTACGCTGTGTTGTGCATTGCATATCGATCTTGACCTTGCAAATAGCGATACGAAAGTATTATGCTTTAAGTTTACACGGCACTCGCATCTATTAGCATACCTTTACGTACCTTTACATACCTTTACGTACCTTTACATACCTTTACGTACCTTTACATACCTTTACGTGCGCATCTATTAGCAATGCTAAAGGTATATTACGATACTTTAAACACACATATAAAGATAAGTAGGTAAAGTTGTCGGTATAGGTTGCGCTACGAGACTTATGTATAAGTTATGAGCGCTGACCTAGACTTGAATATACAGAGTAACAATCAGACACCTTGACCACTTAGCCGAATGCTCCTATTTCATGAACAGGTAAGTAGGTATGTAAAACCTAATTGGTTATTAACACTGGTGTGTTGTGTGGTGTGGCTGGTAAACATTTTGTAGGTAACATAGGTATATATGTAATCAAACATGAAACTTACATCGAAATGATCTTCACAACAATAAACACTACTGGTGACTTCGACCCGTCGAATTGTGACGTCACATCGCGATGCGGAGCAAAGCGGTCGCCCTTGCCGTAAAACACTACTTTATTCATCAATATTTCAGTCATTTTTAAAGGTAGCAAAAAATAAGAATACCGTTGAATTCGTAATTGTTTATACAATTTTTTGATACCCTTAAGAAAATTGGGTGGCCAGACCTATTCTACTTAGCTGTGATAGTTTTCCTATTAACATCATTATATATACCATTATTGTGTATTCATTTCACATTTCCAAAAGCAGCGGTTTAGTTGGTAGAGGGAAGGGGGGGGGGGGACATGAATCTAAAGAAAAATACCACTTTAAAGCTAAATATTTCGCAAACGAACCCCTGAATCTAAAATATGCTGTTGCACACTCCCAATGTTTTTGAAAGACCTTGTCGTGAAGCGACAATTAAAAGAGAAAAAACCTAACCTAAGAACAGCAAAACAACAAAAGTAGACCAAGAAAATAATATATTTAAAGTTTCAGAAAAGTATTTACAATTTTATAAAAAAATGAAATATGAAGATGATGGATGAAATGAGATTACAATTAGGTTTTAAAAAAAATAAAGATAGGAGAATAGGACAATATAGTTTTATAGGGGAGCCTGGAGCCTCGCTGCTTTTGTAGAAATGGGCACACGCAGAGCTTGAGGTTTCTCAGCGGCGACGGCACGCAGCGCCTGGACTGGGCACACGCAGCGTCCGGAGCCGGCGCACATAGCGCCTGGGGTAGGTGCGCTCAGTACTTGGAGAAGTAGTCGCCGCGCCCAGAGGTAGCGCGGGCAATAGGTGCACTCGGCGCCTGGAGCAAGCAGATGTAGCGCGCCCGAAGGTAGTATGGCCCCGCGCTTGAAGCAGACTGCCGACGACTTCACGTGTAGATGGAGGCTTGCAGGATCCCGGGGCAAAGCGGCCCCGGGATAAGGCCTTTAGTAGATGTTTCTCGTTGGAGAACTGAAGCGAGACTGTCCTGTATTCTCCAATTGTTCGGCTTTTATACCTTTTTAGAGAGAACGAGAAATTATTTAAATTAAAACGAAATTTATTGTAAATGACCTACAGCCAAAGAGTATTTATGTAGGAAGAACATCATACCAGAGACGAATTTGAATAAAAGTTACCATAACAACCACATAAACAATGGTTGTCAAATTGAGCAATTTTTAGTTTTAGGACTGTTATTAAGAAACTATTACATTTAAGTAAGAAATGAGATATTATTCATATAGGAAAAACTAATGCACGGCAGCGTGCGTGAAGCCTGAAATTGTAGAGTTACAGAGAATTCAATAAAAGACCGAAAAAGGTAAGACTTCATTGACAGCTATTTTAAAAGTGCTAAATAGTGTGAAAATACGAAGTAAAATTATATGTTATTGTGTAAAAACGTTACAGGATCCTATAGAAATAAAGGTGATGCAAAATATAAATGCAGAAAATCAAAATCAGAATGGAAAAATAGTATAAAGTGATGCAAAACATGAATGCAGAAAATCAAAAACAGAATGGAGAAATAGTGTACAAAGAAATGTAAGTAGCATAACACTACAACCTATTGATGGAATACACAAGTAAAAAAAATCATCCTCCATTTACTTGGTAGAGCCATGCTGCAGCTATATTAGTAGTATAGTTGTAGCACGAATGGTTTGGCTCGACCGGGGAAGGACCACGCTCTCACAGAATACCAGTGTAAAATGACAGCTTGACACTGCTGTCTTTCGAGTGGTAAGTGTAGAGAACCGGAGACCCATTTTGCTGGAAAAGAGGCATTCCATCTTAGTTCTCACGGGTGACGACACATCTGCATTTTTATTCTTTATTGAGGACTAGCTGTGCCCGGGGCGTAGCTCTCGTGTATAGGTTTTACATAAAGAATTTGTCTTTAGGTAAGAGAATATTAAACGATTTATATCATTACTGTATCAATAAGTGGTAACAAAATAAATCATTATCATCAAAGTTCTACGTCGTTTATGATAGAGCTTCTGTGTAAACGACGTTAGAAGTAGGCTTAGCCGGGGTGTACACAAAAAGGTTACGGGGGCTACTAACGCGGGAAAAAGCAACATAGAGTTGGCCATGTGCAAAACAGTCAGTACTGAGGTGCACTCCTATAACGCGTAAAGTTTGACCTTGCGCTTTATTTACGGTCATCGCATAACACACGCTGACCGTGACTGGGAACTGAACGCGCTTAAGACTGAAGGGAAAGTTATTGGTTAATAGAGGGATTTTGGGCAGTGCTCTGTTTTTATTATAATTTATAATTCAAGAAATTATAATCATAATAAAGAAAACAACATGAAGTTTTTTTCTGGCAATATTTTTTTGATGTATCAATACTTCGCAGGACATCGACTTATAATTATAGCAATTGCTGTCAACAGTAGTTAGTACTGTACGAACAATTAAAATGTCATTAATTGTTTTAAAGTGCGATGTATTTAGCAACTCAGTTTCACATGTCAGCATCTGATTGCGTTTGCTACACAGTTTCTTTGTGTTGTAACTTCTAAGTAACTTTTAACTTAGCTGTGCTCTAAACAACTGACTGAAACTGAATAAAGCAAAATAAATGCGTTGCCAAAACCATGAACGAAAACTTTAATAAAGGGAATTTCCCTGCTTATAGATGCCGGTAAAAAAAATCAAGTTGATCATCCTAAAGGGGGAGTCGGGAGATCCATAGCACAGGGTATCCTAGTTTGAACTCGTCTCCCATGCTCTTTATTTTGTGAAAAAATATGTTTGAAAAAGATAAACTGCAATGTACTATTTGTGGGAAAAAATAATAAAGGTAATTATTATTATTATCGGTAATGTGGACTAACAGTGCTGCTATAAGAGTTACATAACCCGCTAGACGCTACAATTGTGAAATGTGTGCTAAATACACCAAAAAGCGCTGCATTAAGCGCTAGGTGCCAAACATTTTGAAATGCGCGCTATACATTTTTGCTAGCGCTAGATATAGTTCCCAAAGCGCTAAAACCTAAAATGGCAGCACTGATTTTGGGAATTTGGTTTGGAAATATCGATATTTTATAATAAAAATATCCATATATATCGTCGATATTTGAAATCGCGATATATCGATATTTATTTTAGAGTATCAAACTCGTATCAATTTCGATATATTTTAAAATGTTGTATTATTGACAAAACATGTAACAACAAATTGAGGTATAAAAGTATTCATGTGGTTTTAAAGCTTAAGTTTAAAAATTAAAGAGAGATGGCGCTGCTAACATCATCAATTCTAAAAATAAAAGAGATTAATTGACGCGATTGATACATTATATAAAACGTAAAAGAACTTATAAATCAGTGCCTGCACATAAAGCAAAAAAGAAAGTTTGATCCGCGCCGAAACCAACGCAATTGTTAATAGCTATTTTAAAATTTGATTAACCACATAGAGTACTCGGCGGTAAAGAATAAATTGAGTATGTCAACATGCAGTAGGGCAGCGAGTAATATAAAGATTAGCATTAAATATGAAAACTCATCTACAGGAAAAAACCACAACCTGCCTTTTTGCATTACATTAGCACAACACCACCATCTATCGATGAAATTGGTTAACTATTGTACTTTAGATTTAGTTAATAAGGTTAATATATTTTTGTATAATATATAATATATTTAATACGTTCTTCAATACTTTTGTTTACTGCGTTTTAGATATACGTAATTATATCATTATAGAACATTATTTTACATCATTTAATTATGATTTATGATATGATATTAGTTTAAAATGCACTTGATGACTCAACCAAAGCCACCGTTGAGCAAATTTGTACTCTATACTTCCTACCCATACTTCAGAATATTTATCATAACTTTTGATGGAATGAACTGATTTTAATGAAATAAAGACTAAATGTAACCCGAAGATACACTTTATAATTTCCTTAACAATTCTTATGATATAAATTAGTACTTTGTACGTGATACGTTAACAAACAAACAGACAGACGGACAGAAAATTCTAAAAATGATAGAAATGTAAATAATTACTTATTTTTAGTACCCCTCAATCACTTTTATTACAAAAAGATAAAATGTACAGACGTCTGCTATTTACATTTTTATTATATGTATAGATAAATGTAGATATCTATGGGTTACAGCAACCACTTACCATCAGATGGACTGTGTGCTCGTTTGTCACTCCTATCCTATAAAAAAAAATTAAAAAAGTACCTAAAATAAAAATGTAGTACTATTATTTATTCTGTGGTAAAGAGTTCAACTACAATAATTTTGTTGGCGCTAGAACTTCTTATTAGTTGTGCACTAGTACCACAAAGTAATAAGAACTACCTACGTTAGGCTCACTGAACCTAGACCCACTTGGATTTTTTGGGGTTCCGTAGTTACACAACAAGGTACCCTTATAGTTTCGCCATGTCCGTCCATCCGTCTGTCCACGGGTTTGCTCAGAGACCCTAGGTACTACAAATCTATAATTTGACATAGTAGAGTCGCTCGCGTCCGTAGGCTTCGACCACCTAACCCTAGGCCCACCCTACACGTGTCCCCCGGGTGGTGCTAAACGAGCGACAAAGCCGAAACGACAGACTCGGCTCCTCGCCGTGTGGTAGCGGCGTAAAATATACCACCCCTTAGGTCGCACCATGAGCCAAAAAATTAAAGAAATGGCCCCGAGTTCCCGGCGCCCCTTTAATGGGGCAGGGGTGCGAAGAATCTCCGGGAGGAAAACCGGCGACGAGGTTCGCCACCCGTCACGTCCTGTCTCCTGGAGGGGCGAAAAGTGGATGCGGAGGCCCCTCTGGCTACGCTGAATGTATGTGGAGCAATGAATGATAAGATTGATGAAATATGCGAAATGATGAATGATAGAAGAATAGATGTGTTATGTGTGAATGAGACGAAACGAAAGGGAAGAGATGTCACTGCACATGGCATGTATACCGCTTACTGGTCTGGTGTAGACGAGACCGAGCGGGCATGTCAGGGAGTCGGTGTCATCCTTTCAGAAAGAATGGGTCAATGTGTGAAAGAGTATGAATGTGTAAGCCCAAGGCTGCTGTGGATACGAATGAAAGTGGGCTTAAAGAAGTTGTTTGTGCTTGGGGTGTACGCCCCAGATATGTCTAAGCCCACTTATATCCGAGAGCAGTTTTGGGACATGGTAAGGCTGGTGTTGACGAAATGCAAGGAAAATGAAAGTATTATTATGTTAGGAGATTTTAATGGAAGGGTTGGAGTGAAGAGGTCTGGTTATGAAAGGATATTAGGAGCGTTTGGCGATGAAAGAATAAATGAGAATGGTGAAGACCTCCTCACCATATGTGTGGAAAAGAATCTTTTTGTGGCGAACACTTTCTTTCGCCATAAGAGGATCCACATGTATACATGGGAAAGAGGGGATGATAGAAGCATGATAGATTTCATAATTGTGGATGGAAGAATGAGGAGCGCAGTGGTAGATACAAGGGTTTACCGGGGGTCCAACGTAGGGACGGATCATTACTTGGTCTTATGCCAAATTAATGGTCTATTCAAGCGTTGGCGGCATCGGACATCTGTGTCTACCACTGCGTTACAACGTATAAGAATAGAGAGGCTACAAGATGAAGGTGTGAAAGAGAAGTATAAATGCAGACTGAGGGAAAATATAACTATGTTGAATGAATTTAGTATGAATGATTTAGACTTGAAGAATGTATGGAATAATGTTAAAAAAGTTTTGGTGGATACAGCCACCGAAGTATGTGGTGTAAGTAAGAGAACGAATGAAAGGAAAAGTAATACGTTGTGGTGGGATGATGAGGTACGGATGGAAGTTGAAGCAAAGAAGAAAGCATGGCTAGATTTACTAGCAACCAAAGCTGGTAATTCTGGCGGTATGAATGATGAGATTGAAAGAAAAAAGGCAGACTTTAGACGTATAAATAAGAGAGTAAAAGAAGTTGTTGAAAGGAAAAAGCAAGAAAGGACAGATAAGAATGATAGAAGAATATCTGATAACTTCCAGGCAAATATTAAAATGTTCTGGAAGCTCGTAAGAACTGCCAGGGGCAATTCAAAACAGCCTAGAATGAATGCTATACGAGACGAGAATGGCTGCATGCTGAATGATGAAGTTTCGAATTTAAAGAGATGGAAGGAATACTTTGAAAGCGTTTTTAAGAGTGAAGAGTCGTCCGAAGTAAGTGAAATAGAAATTCCGGAAGAAGTGGAGAGAGGTAGAGAAATAAGTGTAGATGAAATAGTGAAAGCAATGAAAAGCATGAAAGCAGGTAAGGCAGCCGGATATGATAGAGTATCACTCGAAATGCTAAGGGCTGGAGAGGGGGTAGTTGCAGGCCTGCTGTACACCTTGTTTAATTTATGTTGGGAACTGAAGCGGGTACCGGAAGACTGGTGCAAAGCCGTTATAGTCCCAATATATAAGGGAAAGGGGTCGCAGCAGGACTGTAAAAACTACCGTGGTATCAGCTTGCTTAGCATTGTGGGTAAACTGTATGCTAAGGTGTTAATTGAAAGAGTTATGGAAGAAACTAATGGAAAAATTTGGGATGTGCAAGCTGGATTTAGAAAGGGGATGGGGTGTACGGATCAAGTCTTTTCCATGCGCATGATTGCGGAGAAATTTTTGGCCAAAAACCAGAAAGTTTTTTGTGCGTTCATGGACTTGGAAAAGGCTTATGACAGAGTGGACAGGAACGTGTTATGGCAAACACTGACCTCATTTGGGTTGAGCGCTGGTCTGATACAGGCATTGAAGTCTCTATATAGGGACTCTAGTGCCTGTGTCAGGATCAACGGGGCTTACTCGGACTGGTTTGGCATCCATAAAGGTGTCAGACAGGGCTGTGTGGCTTCCCCGTGGCTGTTCAACCTATTTATGGACAGTTGTTTGGAAAATTTGAAAGTAGAAGAATGCGGGTTAAGAATGGGTGAGTTAACCGTCAAATGCCTTTTGTACGCCGATGATCAAGTCATACTTGCGTCTTCGGCGGCCGAGTTGCAAATGATGGTTACATTAATGAACAGGACATTAAAAGAAAAGGGAATGAAAGTGAACGCAAGTAAGACGAAAGTTATGGTTTTTGAAAGAGAAGAAAGTAAAACGATATGTGAAATAAGAATAGAAGGGGAGTTGGTAGAACAAGTAGATGAGTTTGTGTATTTGGGATGTGTGTTTAGCAAGGATGGTAGATATGATAAGGATATAGAACGACGAGTGAATGCAGGAAATAGAGTGAATGGGGCTCTACACTGTATTGTGAAAGGTCAGAATGTGTCCAAAAAGGCACGTATGGCAATTCACAATGCTGTGTTAGTGCCTACTTTAATGTATGGTAGTGAAAGTTGGGTGTGCCAGAAGAAGCACGAGAGTAGAATAAATGCTGTAAAAATGCGGTCATTAAGGAGTATGTTAGGAATGAATCTGAATGACAGAGTGAGAAATTGTTTAATAAGAGAAGAGTGTGGTTTGCAAGATGATGTTGTGACCAGGATTAAGAAAGGAATGCTTCGGTGGTTTGGTCATGTAGAAAGAATGAATGAAGAAAGAGTGACAAAGCAAATTTATGTTGCAGAGGTGAACGGCAGAGTCGGGAAGGGTCGCCCTAGGCGAAAGTTTATCGACCAAATTGGCGATATATTGAAAATGGGCCAAATCAAGAGTACCTTTAACCGACGAGCGTGTATGCGTAGGTATATGGATGTGGAGGAAGCGAGAGAGGTCTGTCAGGATCGTGCCAAATGGAAGTCCATAGTCTCTGCCTACCCCTCTGGGTGACAGGCGTGAGTGTTTATGTATGTATGTATGTTATAGATATTAATCACGCGTAGAAAACTGTGAAATAAAATCTTAAAATCACATTTTTATTTTAGGTACTTCCCATACAAGTAAATGGAGGATTTTTTTACCTGTGAATTCCAGAAATGAAATAGGTCTTTCAAACACATTGGGCGTGTACAACAGCATTTTTTCGATACAGGGGTCCGTTTGTTAAATATTTAGCTTTAAAATGGTATTTTTCCTTAGATTCATGTGCCCCCCCCCCCTCTAGCAACTAAACCGCTGTTTTTAGAAATGTGAAAGGAATACACAATAGCTCTTTGTATAATGAAGTTAATAGGAAAACTACCACAGCTAAGTAGAATTAAGAAGTTAACGAGTAATAGTCGATCAACTTATAAAATGCACTTGAATTAGTAAAAATTTCGTTACAACTCCAAAATTACCTAAAACTAGCTAATTTAATAACTTTGTAATGTTAATGTAAACTGTTAAATATAGTATAAATAGGGTATTATTATCAAAATCGAAAAGTTTTTTAATCTTTTTTGAAAACCACTGCCTTATAAGATTGATTTGAAAATAAATCCTTCAGTTACGATCTTCCTATTTGGGCTCATTTTAGTCGTTATAGCGGTCAAACCTCGAACTCACTTATTATGCTCATTATCAAGGAAGCCCACGTATTGTGACGGGCAACTACGGAATCCTATCTTTAAATTGTGCGTGGCCCGACACGCACTTGGCCATTTTTTTTAAAATCATACGGCTAATAGCCGAAGTGCGGATACACCTACATAGGTGTAGCCGGCTAATACAAGGTGTAGTCGATTGCGCTTGATGTATCGTACATAATTTATAAATTAGATTAAAAAATAATCGCTTATAACCTAACTTCTCCGAGTCAGGGTGACCCGAGTCCCGAGCTAGCTTTGCTCGGTTTTATGTTCAATTATTGACAATTAAGTTGTATTTATGATCTAACAGTTATCAGTAGCGGTCGAGCAAAAGATAAGTTAATTAATATAACTATTTTAAGGGATAAAATTTAAAGTTCACAGTAAGGGGGGCCAACCTTAAAGATCAAATATGTTTAATTAATTATAAATAATTAAAGGACGAACCGTGGTAGCTTAGATGGTTAGCACTCGTTGTAAGTTTCACAGTACGCGAGAAACCCGGGTTCGATTCCCGCCGGCACCAATGAAATTGTTAATTGCAATTTTAGGTGCTGATTTAACACGTGCTCGGCGGTGAAGGAAATCATCGTGAGGAAACCTGCATGTCTGACAAATAAAAAAAATATATATTTCGAAGACGTGAAGTTCGCCAACACGCATTGAGGCAGTGGGGCGGACCTTTCCTTGCCCTAAAACCCTCTCAGAAATGAGAGGAGGCCTGTGTCCAGCAGTGGGACGTGTATATAGGTGGTAACTTTAACTTTAAAGGATGAACAAATAATTTTTATGTTTGAACAATAACGAACAAACGAGGAACATTTACTTAAAAATAAAAAAAACTCAAAAACAAAAATAAAAAGTCCTAATGGGGCTAGATACCTATTTATTTAAGTATCTATGGGGAAATATCATTTTACTCCACAAACTAATAAAAAGTGGTCTATGATGTCAGCTCTTTCTTAAGAAGGGCTAGAACCCAGAGCTGTAAAGCCAGTTAAAAAATGTCAGCCCAGCTGTTAGTGTCAGGGAGTTTTGGCGGTAACTTGAACGGTGGAGGATTGCTGTTCTTGTATTATTGTTTAAATATTACTTTGAAGTGAATTTTGATATGTAAAAGTTGTGAGATTTTGTGTATTAAGTGTCTGCGCATGTGAATTATTTGTGGAAACGGTGAAACAAGTGCTCTAATGGTTGTGTGATTTTCAAGATAAGGTATCTGTCTGCTTAGATGCCCTGAGATACCATCGTCAACTATCAGCTGTCTGCTGACTCAAGTTGCCATCAAAGTCTCCCAAGGGCTGCACAATGTGACGAATCAATATATTGTGAAGCAGTGTACTATGAGTATAATAATTATACATTGTAACTTCAGTCTTAGAAAGGCTAGAATCCAGAGCCGTAAAGCCAGTTATAAAAAAAATAAGTGTCAGGCAGCGTTGCCAACATGTGGGGGAATTCCTCAAATTGCGGGGAATTTTAAGTTGATTGGGGATTTTTTGGGGATTGGTTTTATGCGGGGATAATGCGTGGATTTTGGAAATCTATAGCCGGGCTGAGTCTAAACCTTTTTATCAAGAAATCTAAATACTTAACTTAACATTTTTGTTAAGTTATTTATGAATATCGAATGACTCCCTTTTTTAGGGTTTCGTAGCCAAATGGCAAAAAACGGAACCCTTATGGATTCGTCATATCTGTCTGTCCGTCCGTATGTCACATCCACTTTTTTCCGAAACTATAAGAACTATGCAGTTGAAACTTGGTAAGTAGATATATTCTGTGAACCACATTAAGATTTTCACACAAAAATAAAAAAACCATAAATTTTGGGGGTTCTCCATACTTAGTACTGAAACTCAATAACTTTTTTCCATCAAACCCATACATGTGGGGTATCTATGGATAGGTCTTCAAAAATAATATTGAGGTTCCTTATATCATTTTCTTCTAAACTGAATATTTTGCGCGAGAGACACTACCAAAATGGTAAAATGTGTGTTCCCCCCCCCCCCGTAACCTCTAAAATAAAAGAATGATAAAACTAAAAAAAATATATGATGTACATTACCATGTAAACTTCCACCGAAATTTGGATTGAACGGGATCTAGTAAGTAGTTTTTTCTTAAACGTCATAAATCGTAAATTATGTTACTTGCTGCTACGGAACCCTTCATTGGCGAGTCCGACTCGCACTTGGCCGCTTATAATTATCTTCATTACACTATATTTAATTTTCGGATTTATTTCGGCAACTCGTGTATCATTTAGTTTGTTTTTTATAGGATAGTGTGACAAACGAGCTATTCGACGATCAGGTGAGTCCACCTGATGATAAGTGGTTGCTGTGGCCCATAGACATCTACATCTATCCTCGTTTGCGAATGAAAATGCAGATTCTGTGAGAGCGTGGTTCTTCCCCTGTCGAGCCGACCCATTGGTGTTACAGTTATACTACTAATATAGCTGCAGCACGGATCTATCACGTTGAAAAATTAATGCTTTTCATTCCTTAATTTTTTATTTTAAAGCAGAAAACCGCATGTATATAAATGCAAATACTGTGGTACT
The DNA here is from genome assembly GCA_033319125.1 of Parnassius glacialis. Lineage (NCBI taxonomy): Eukaryota > Metazoa > Arthropoda > Insecta > Lepidoptera > Papilionidae > Parnassius > Parnassius glacialis. The sequence goes on from JAVANC010000012.1 coordinate 10,445,690, forward strand.
TTTTAATGGCAACAAGGGAAGGAATTAAAAACACCCCATGGAGTAAAATGCTTGTTACAAAAATATGGAGTGTGAAACTAAAATTTCGGTAAAAAGGAAAAAAAATGTAAGTTTAAAAATTAATCTTACAAAATTAGTTGAAAATTATTTAATTTTTAAAAAAAATTGAGAGAAATTTGTGGGGAATCTGTTGAAGTTGTGTCCCTAAATTCGGGAATTTGACATGGATTTTCGAGGAATTTATCAAATTGGTGTTGGCAACACTGGAATCAGGTCAAGTCAGGTCAGAATTTTATTCTCACTTCTCAGGATGATAAGTGCCGTCCGTTAAATATTTATGTTGAAAATAAATAGAAAATTGTATGAACATTGTATAATCTTTTATTAATAGTTTAAACCAGTAAAGCTGTCACATAATCATTACAGAGTATATTTGTATATACTGAATAATTATATTTGAATCGTGCTAAATGATATTCATGGTTTACAGGTAGGAGAATTGTAAATAAAATGAAAGTTTATTATTTTTTGTTACTATGTGTGTGTTGTGTGACAAGTAATAGTGATAAAGAATCTGAAGATGATACTAAAAGAAAGAGGCTTATTGAACAGTTGACGAAAACACGGACGGTGATTCTCGATAACTACCATTTAGTAACAAGACAAATTGCTACAGATGTTTATATGTATAGAAGTTATCGTACTGTGTCTGTTATATTTTACCCTATCATGAGGGACGTTACCGATGCCCGTTTTACATTCCAGTCTGAAGAACTACATTTAAATAATATAGGTAGGTTATTACACTTATAAATATTTATTTATTTTATTTAAAATTCAACAATTTAATGTGCAACTGGAACAATTCTAAGTTACTTGATTATTAACTATATTTTTGTCTATAATTTATAATACACTTTCTTTGTGCAGCATTGGGATAATAATGTAATAATAATAATAATTTTATTTCAATGAACTGTTCAATTAATTCTAATATTGTCTTAATTTAAAATAGTCTACAATAACAGGCACCTGAACTACAATAAACTTGTATCTCAGGTGTATGTGCTATTAGATACATTTACAAATTTTTTCTGTTTCTTATATAAAATTAATAACATACCAATTAATTAGGGTTATTTCAGTAAATTATATTATCATTAATTTACTTATGATTTCAATTAACTTAAAACAATCAGTAACTTTTCCGTATCATCATATGATAAATTTTGTAACCATGTTTGAATTACATTTTAGCAATCTGCCATTTTTAATGGATACATGTACAAAATTGTATTGACTTGATTATACAGAAAAGGGCCAAGGAATGTAAAAAATCTATGCATGAATGATTGCCTTATTGTAATGTTAGTGTCAATGACTTTATCTTTATGTCTGTCCTTTATCAGTGACCTCTTTTCTGTAGGGCAATTTTAAGTGCTGTTTTAGTAATGTACTTATAGTAAATAACTGGCACACTGAGAGGACATTATAGGATATATATATAAGAGATGGGATGGGAATAGGATAGGGTGGAATGTTGTCTTTTAATACAGCTCTGAGTGTGTTCCAGTAGTGGCAGTGTAATTTCAGCTGTTCCTCCTCATGAGGTTTATATGTGGTAGAGCCATGCTGCAGCTATATTAGTAGTATAGTTGTAGCACAAATGGGTCGGCTCAACCGCTGAAGGACCACGCTCTCACAGAATACCTGTGTAAAATAGCAGCTTAATACTGCTGTGTTTCGTATGGTGAGTGTAGAGAACTGGAGACCCTTTTTACTGGATAAGAGGCATTCCATCTTAGTCCTCATGAGTGACAACGCACCTGCATTTTGATTCGCAAACGAGGATAGATGTAGATGTCTATGGGCCACAGCAACCACTTACCATCAGGTGGACTGTGTGCTCGTTTGTCACTCGATCTTATTAAAAAAAACTTCTTGATATTTTATTGCAGCTTGATATAGTGAATTACGTAAACTTCCCATAGAAAGGATAGCGCATTAGGGCACGTATGTAAACATTTTTGGTATTTATTGCGAACTAGCTGTTCCCCGCGACTTCGCCCGCGTGTAATTTAGGGTTTTAATTATGTTCCACGGAACCCTAATTCTTTTTCTAAAATGTAAGTAGCCTAAGTTACTCCTTATAACATTAGCTATGTACCAGTGAAAGTCCCGTCGAAATCGGTCCAACCGTTTCGGAGATTAGCCGGAACAAACAGACAGACAGACAAAAATTTAAAAAATTGTGTTTTTGTATATAAGTACCGTATATACTTTCATATGCATTTAGTACAAAGTTGTTATTTTGACATTACAAACAGGAAATGTCTACGCATACCCGCCTCGCGGGGGCAAAAACGGGCTATGTCGGACTCGCATCGACTAAAACCCCATGGTGTTCCACCTTCGCCGCATATTGGCAGGGCCACGGGAACGCTTTCGCACACATCCGCGGCCCCACCAGCGCCGCCCGCCTCATAGCAGCCCCTTCTCGGGGAGGGGAGCTCTCCTCCCCATTCTCCTTCTCAGGCAAGGCGCACCAGGAACCCAAGGCACGCCCCCGTCCACGGCCTCCTACTCCACCTGCGTATCCCCCCCCCGAGTCCGACACGCGGAGGCCATGGGGCCAGGAAAATCAAGCGCTTAGTAGCACCCGCTTTCCCGACCCCAGCGGCGGATCTGATCTTTGGCTCCGCCGCCAACCAAGTTTCGGCCGCGGAGGGTAGGGAGAGCGGTGCCTCGCAATACCCATACTCCTCTCCCCCCGCGGCCCCACCACCACCGCATCAACGGTGCGGCCCCATCTGAGTCGCGGAGTATAGGGCGAGTGCCGCATCGCCATACCAACACTCCTTTTCCTCCGCGACTCCACCTCGGCTGCAGCGGTAGGGGGAGTGGACACCCCTCTCACCGCAGCCCACCGACACACATCCGAAGTGGGCTCGCCAAGCCTACTCGGAGTGGCCACCTCGAGCCAGCCCTACACCACGGGCCAGCCAAGGGGTTCCTCTTTGTTTACCGCGGGTGACCAAGCCCCCCTAAGCCCCCCCACCACGACAAGGCGGGAACCCGTTCGTGGGGGACAGTCTATCGGATGCTGTGACCCACAGACATCTACATCTATCCTCGATTAAGAATCCAAATTCAGATGCGTTGTACCCCGGAGGGCTGAGATGGAATGCCTCATTTGGAGGGAAAAGGGTTTCTGGTTCTACTCACTCACAATACGAAGCACAGCAACATTAAGCTGCTAATTTACGCTGGTAATCCGTGAGAGCGTGGTCTTTCCCCGGTCGAGTCGACCCATTTTGTGCTACAACTATAGCTGTAACCTGGCTCTACAACGTATTACAGTCTACGTTCACATCACTCAATTTCCAGGTTCCTGCAGTCCGAAAGACGTGATAATCAATATCAAACACGGCTCGTATCCGGCGGTCAATCCAGATGGGTATGATTTCCCGAAGCACTTCGTGGATCCAGCGTCCAGAGAGCACATCCATACGATAGAACTGCTTTCTGACGGCAAGAACAGGACATACTCGATACAAAACCCCAAGCCGGGGAACTGGTACGCGTTGGTGTATATCAAGTGGGAGGATCCGAGGTCGCAGAAGGTCGAGCAACAAGGTAAATTTCAAACATTATTATATTACATATTAACTTCGTATTAAGGCCGGGACGGACAAGACCGTGTAGTGATTTATATTCTAAGGTGTAGTGGCGGTGTGAGAATATCCTTTGCCCCATATCATCCCGTGGGTGTCGTAAGAGGCGACAGAGGGAAACAAATCAGGAGATGGGCAGTACCGTCTTCCTAATAACGACTAAAAATAAACCGTTTTTGCCAATCCGCTTGCCTAGCGTGGCAATTATGACAAATTTCCCTACTATCAGGCAATCTGTGGGGAATGCTTTTTTTACATGGAGAAATGCCTACGCATACTGGCCTCGCGGGGGCAAGGACGGGTTATGTCGGACTCGCACCGACTAAAACCCCAAGGTGTTCCAGGGCCGGCAGGGCCAAGGGAACGTTTTTGCACACATCCGCGGCTTTATCAGCGCCGACCGCTCCGTGGACCTTCTCGAGGGAGGACCTCTCCTTCCCATTCTCCTTCGCAGGCAAGGCGCACCAGGAACACGAGGCCCTCCACGGCCTCCAACTCCACCTGCGTATTATTTATACACGAGCGCTTAGTAGCACCCGCTTTCCCGACCCCAGCGGTGGATCTGGTCTCTGGTTCCGTCGCCAACCAAGTTTTGGCCGCGGAGGGTAGGGAGAGCGGCGCCACGCAATACCGACACTCCTCTCCCCCCGCGGCCCCACCACCACCGTATCAACGGTGCGACCCCGTCAGAGTCGCGGAGGATAGGGCGAGTGGCGCATCGCCATATCAACACTCCTCTTCTTCCGCGACTCCACCTCGGCTGCAGCGGTAGGGGGAGAGGACACCCCTTTCACCGCAGCCCACCGACACATATCCGAAGTGGGGTTGCCAAGCCGACTTGGAGTGGCCACCTCGGGCCAGCCAAGAGGTTCCTCTTTGTTCACCGCGGGTGATCAAGCCACGGCTATTAAGCCCCCCGCCACGATAAGGCAGGAATCCGTTCGAGAGGGGGGAGGGGGAGGCTTATGTTCAACAGTGGACTTTAATAGGCTGTAGCCGTAACAGACAAAATATCGTATTTTAGATTCTACGAGTATCTTGTCGCGCGAGAATTGATACTTCTTGAAATAGTATAAACTCGGAAAATAAACATACATGAAATACTCAATTAAATTCTTAATCCAATAGATTTTTAAAATATTTCATTATTCGAGATAAAAAAGAAATATAATTTCATTGTCGGGGAAAAAACTTTGACGTTCTAATTCTCGTCTTTTTAAGCGATAAATATTATATGGATGGTTATATATATGTAATGTTTCGATAACTTGAAATTCATGTTATTTAATCAGATTGTTTATCGGCTTCATTTTTATTTAGATTATTACTTTCCTGATAATATGCAAAAACGTTTCAAATAAAGTAACTTTTTGTCCACCGAATGTCGCACACTTACTTCATGCTGGACAAATTTGCATGTAATTGAGAAGGAAGAAATAATCTTGAGGAATTTTTCTAAATTTAAGCTGTGAAAAATTTAGAAGTTAAAGTTAAAATGTAGTTTAACAACGATCGTGAGTGTGTCACGCCGTAAATCTCCGTCACGGTAAAATGTATCATCTCAGAGGGCCTCGGCTTTAGAATGGATAACAGTGTGATATTGGGTTGTGTCAAGTCCGTCTGACTTACATAGCTGACTTATGCCCAAATACTCAGGCTGCTCAATTTTAAGGTGCTGTTAAATCTCGTGCTGTCTCTATCACTTTAAGTGAAAGTGACTGTGACATCACGACACTTAACGACACCTTAAAATTGAGCAGCATTTAAATTTTAACACATTACCTACATCCAAAAGATTCACAATTCTGTTTTGGCACGCCCACATGGACACGGCTCAATGCTGAACACAGGCCTTGCCCATAGAATGCCTCATAGGAGGGATATCGCAGTTTGCGTTTTTTATTATTAAAATAATAATAAAAAAGTTGTTATGAAGACGGTGCCGCTGCCCGTCTTTCGTAGTTGACTAATGAAAAATTAATGAAAACAAAGTTTCTAATTACTGTTATTATCTTATAATGTGTTTTATAGTTTAATAAATGATTATTGATTACATAATCGTTCAAAATCTAATCACGCAACACGGTATCGGTAACGTAGACTATGTAAATATAAAATACATTTATATGAATCTCAGTGAGCGAGGTCGTGTCGGGATTGGCCTCGTTGCGCACATTGGCTTCATTGATGCCGCTTCCTGTGCCACTTTTGCTACAATTGTCGCATTATCTTAAGTACACCTGTCTTGATGATACGGTGGATTCTGGATACTAATTCACGTTTACCTAGTCATATATTTTAGTTAGATCATCTTACGTCTGTTTCCTTGTTTTCGTGGAATTTAGAGACAAAAAATATTAGATACTCTTTACACAATTCTTTGACACGGGCAAGTGATACATTATTATAAATGGAACACTCAATATTTAAAATATTTTTGAATAAAGCTATTCGTAAGTAATAGCATAGTCGATGTGGTTTTCACGCTATGATTTACTATCTTTTTTTTTAATCAGCTCGTAAAAATCACAACTGGACTTGGGTCTCGTGGGGATCTGAGCATTTAACGTTTTAACGTTACGTACGTAACGTAACGTATATGATAAGTGTGACAAACGAGCACACAGTTCACCTGATGGTAAGTGGTTGCTGCGGCCCATAGACATCTACATCTATCCTCTATTACAAATCAAAATGTAGATGCGTTGTCACCCGTGAGGACTAAGATGGATGAATGTCTGGCATAAAAGAGATATATCCATAGTTGCCTTTTATGTCTCCGACCGGGAGAAATTCTTTTATGCCGCCACCACATAGCAAGTCATGTTGTACATGTGCTGTTGATCATCATCATTACAGCCCTTCACAAGTCCACTGCTGAATATAGGCCAACCCCCAAAGAATGCCACAAAGCACGGTCTTGAGCCACCTGCATCCATCGACTGCCTGCATATCTTACCAAGTCGTCACTCCATCTAGTGGGGGGACGTCCTACACTTCGTCCGCCGGTACGAGGCCGCCACTCGAGAACCTTTTTTCCCCATCGGTTGTCGGTTCTTCGAACTATATGGCCGGCCCATTGCCACTTCAGCATACTAATCCGTTAGGCTATGTCGGTTACTCTTGTTCTACTGCGGATATCCTCATTTCTAAATTTATCACACAGAGAAACTCCGAGCATAGCCCTCTCCATAGCTCGCTGAGCGACCTTGAGCTTCCTTATCCGGCCAGCAGTGAAGGACCACGTCTCAGTACCATAGGTCATCACTGGCAACACGCACTGCTTGTACAGTCTTGTTTTCAAGTTTTGAGCTATACCTGACGAGAAGATTTGCCGTAATTTCCCGAACGCTGCCCAACCGAGTTGAATCCGTCGATTGACCTCTCGGTCGAAGTTGGACTTACCTAGTCGGACTATTTGTCCCAGGTAAATATACTCGTCAATAACTTCGAGCTTAATGTCCCCAACATCTACCGGCATAGGTGTGACATGGACATTAAACATGATCTTTGTTTTGTCCATGTTCATCTTAAGACCTATCCGTTGGGAAACACTATTGAGGTCATTGAGCATAGTGCTTAGGTCCTCAGCGATTCTGCCATAAGGATATCGTCGGCAAATCGAAGGTGAGTGATGTCGCCATTGATGTTAATACCGTATCCTTTCCAGTCCAGAAGCTTTAAAACGTCTTCCAATGCAGCGGTGAAGAGTTTCGGGGATATCACGTTACCCTGTCTTACACCTCTCTGCAATTGGATAGGTTTCGTACTCTGCTTCTGTACTCGGATAGCCATCGTAGCCCTACTGTACAAGCACTTCAGCACTTCGATATACCGACATTCAACTTGGCATCGCTGAAGGGACTGCAGCACCGCCCGAATTTCGACGGAATCAAAGGCTTTCTCATAGTCCACATACGCCAGACATAGTGGCAAATTGTACTCTTCGGACTTCTGTACAATTTGCCGAAGGTTATGTATGTGATCTATGGTGCTAAAGCCTTTTCGGAAACCGGCTTGTTCGGGAGGGTGGAAGTCGTCAAGTCTGCGCGCGAGACGATTCGTAATGACTCTCGAAAACAGCACGTAGACGCGGCTCAGAAGGGAAATCGGTCTGTAGTTCTTCAAGAGAGCGTTGTCACCTTTCTTGAAGAACAAGACCACCGCACTTCTGCTCCACGCCTCCGGTGTAATGCCACCATGGAGGACGGAATTAAAGAGCTTCTGAAGGACTTCAAGTACCGGTCTTCCAACCGCTTTCAGAAGCTCCGCTCTAATTCTATCCTTGCCTGGGGCCTTACCGTTTTTAAGGTGCTGGAGAGCCATTCTAATCTCGCTCAGACTGACGTCCGGGATATTTTCGGAATAGTGTCGGATGAGACTCGCTCTTGGATCGTTACTCACACTTGCGTGTGGCTCCAACGATGACGTGTACAGCTGCCCATAGAACCTCTCAATCTCACTCAAAATCTCAGGTGTCCCGGAAACGATGCTGCCACACTCTGTCTTCAGCTTTGACAGTTGACTCTTTCTGGCAGACAGATATCTGGCAAAGACTTTGGAGCCTTGGTTCCGCTCGATCGCTTCTTCAATACGAGCTGTATTGAAGTTGCGTAAGTCCCGCCGCATGCATTTGGAGATCTGTCTGTTCAGTTGCCTGTATGCTGTCAAATCTGTTGAAGAATGTAGCTTCATCTCCCGTCTAACAGCCATGAGATTAAGAGTGTGATCGGATAGTTTTTGTGTTCTTCTGCGGCGGGTCTTGCAGAACTTAGCTCCGGCCGCATGGACAGTTTCCACGAGCTTGTCATTCATATCGTCCACTTCATTGCAGTCTTCTAGGCACTGAAAACGGTTTTGTAACTCGAGCTGAAAGGTTTCGGGACTTTGGATTAGAGCACGAGGGGGACGGAGCGTTGACTTCATCAGACGAGACCTCTCCAACTTAACATTTAGGTTCAGTGTGCCTCTCACCATTCGGTGATCGCTGCCGGTTTTCACCCTGGCGATCACTGAGACATCACTGAAGAGTTGTCGTCTGGTCGTCATAATGAAGTCAATCTCATTTTTTGTGCTGTTGATAGTTTTTGCTAATTCACTATTATTCAATAACTATAACTTTTAACAAAAAGTGAAAACCTACTTCAAATTGCTAAAAAAGAAGTTATTTATTTGCTACCCTTAAGGGTGAAATTTTATATCGGACCATCCTTGAAGTAAGTTTTTTATTAAATAGGTTATATTTGATAAAAAAGAATCGTCAAAATTGGTTCACAATCTGCGAAGATATCGCCGTAAACAAACACTCGAATTGAGAATCCCCTCCGCTGTAAACAAACACTCGAATTGAGAACCTCCTCCTTTTTGAAGTCTGTTAAAAAGAGAGCGTTACAGGTGAAAGTTTTTTTTTGTTAGAGCGACTCGCTGCCCAAATGTGGACCTTAAATGTGAATGAAAAGAACGTTTAACGGTAAAATATCAAAAGTTATATACACAGAAAAAATAGCAGCATAATGTGAATGTTGAAAATCGGAGACCTTTTTTCTGGCATTTCCTCAGAGTGTGTCCTCAGAGTGTCATCTTTGACACATATTTTTTTTTCAATAAAATTATTACAATAATTTTTATTACTGCATAACAATGAATTTACATAAATTAGGTAGGTATATATTAACATACATGTCTAGGTATAACATCTAAAATAAATTAGAATTAGAACCTCTGACTTGTAAACTAGACAGGGCCTGTATCATAATTACTATATACCTGTACTACATTCCAATTCTTAATCGATGATAGCTGTTGGCGTCTATGGGTCACAGCATTCACCATCAGGTGGACTGTATGCTCGTTTGTCATCATTACTTCAAGAAACAAAAAAAAAAAGATCCATCTGCGTCTTTTTTTTTCGCCGATATTTATTTGCGAAATGGGATTTTAACCTGTGACCTCAGTTTTAAATGAGTTCGTTTATGTTTCGTTTTTAATGTTTATTAACCATTATGTACCTAGCTTAAATATTATTCTTAAATTATAACATAGATGTACAACGTTCAAGTTCACTTGGCCCGGCTCCATCTATTATGTGTCGTGTCCGATATCTCATTAAATATTTGCGTTACTAAATTCGTTTAAAGCTATGAACAACAATTTTCTACTTGCAAAGAGCTGGTCGTGGCTGTCTTTTCAAATCGGATTCCGGCCGTAAGTCCTTCCTTATTTGTTTTTACAGTGCTCCTTTAGGATAGTTACCCAAAGTTAGCTCAATTGGCTATATTATATATATTTCAAACAGAAAGATCTTTATTCATTTACACCTACAAAGTTTCGGCGCTCGGTAAGTCATAGTTTTCGAGAAGATTAAGAACAAAATGACTTTTTTTTTTAAATATTGCTCGTTTGACATAAACGTTTATGCAAGTTGTGTCTGTTGTTTTGTATTTTGCGATTAAAATTGAAAAGAATTAATATTGCATTATAGTTATAAAACATAATGTATTTGACCGAAAAACAGTCAAATGTATTTTGACTAAAGAAGTTTAGGCAAAAGGAGTTTTGACTGAAAAAATATTAGTAAAAAGACACTTTGACTAAAATAATATATTGCTTAAACGTATTTATTATTATTGAAATTTTCATATTATATAAATATCATATTATATTTATTGGAATTTTCAAAAATTTATAAAAAATAATAAATGTCCGAGGGAGGGGAGGTGGGGAGTGTCGCGAAATTGCTCTGAAATTTTGATTCTGCACATGATCTCTCTCCGGTCATGTCGGATTTTCGTCCAATAGGATTATGAGGATTATGAGAAATAGAGGGTGCACTTGTGCTTGCGCATACCCTCGTACACTATAATCCTGTGTTCGCGCCGCGTCATCCTCGCGTTCTAAGTATGTTATTTAAGAAGAAGCAATTTAAAATTGTGTGACAATCATTCTGTCTTACGCGTAGGTAGTTTGTTAAACTCAGTAACAGTATTTATTAAGTTTCACGATAATTGCTTACATTTAAGGTTCATATTAAAATCTTCTCGACTCTAAATTTGTTAGCACGTCCTATTAAATATTTAAGAAAGAATGTATATACGTTTTGAAAATATTTAACTACTTATAAATTTACTATAATTTACTAATTAAACTAGATTATTCACAATTCTTTGAATTTTAATATCTTTGTACCAAATTGTTCACTCTGTAGTTGTTATAACTGTTTTATTTTATTTTTTTATCGAAAGAGACAATTGCTCTATATAAATTTCAACCATAGTTGATATAACCGGTACATGTAGGTTTACTTTTTTTTTAAATACACCGTTACCGTTATGGCCTATTAAAATCCACTGCTGTACATAGGCCTCTCCCATACGTTGCCTCATAGGGGAGATATTTGCCATGGTTGCCACGGGATATGGGGTAGTAGATAAAAACATAAATAGCTTTAATAAGAATAAGGATGTGCATACTTTAAATACTAGGAACAAACATAAGCTTGTAATGCCAGTTACTAGACTCCACAGAATCAGTAATTCATTTATGGGGCAATGTATATACGCTTTTACAACAAAATCCTAGAACATATTCAAAGTTTGTCAATAAACAAGTTTAAAAAATTTATTAAAGAAAAACTGTACAAGAAGGGTTATTATAATATCAAGGAATACATGAATGAAAATAACCCTGGGAATAGGGTGATAGCCACCATGCTGGTTCTATGAAAATATCATTTAAAAATTGTATAAACAAAATTATTGTTAAGTGAAATTATGTTTAAAAAAAAGTCCCGCTGGGTTTCTTGCTGGTTCTTCCCAGGACTGAGGTATTTTCCGAACCAGTGGTAAATAAAAAATGACTTTCAATAAGTATTATGTAATAATCAAAATTGAATAAAAAATTATTCTATTCTATTCTATTCTATTCTAGATATTCTTACACCGCCACTACACGGTAAAATAATCCAATTATCGATAAATCTATTCTTAATATTATTTCCATGTCGTGGTCTCGTAATAAACTATTCTATTTGTATTTTTTTGGTAATGTACAGAAGGATGTGCTAGACTGTTTGATTCAAAAATTATTAATCATATCTTGAGAAATGGCATGTTGTTTTTTTACGTATACATATATTTTAAAGGTTGAATTGGAACTGTAGGGAAAAAATATATATTTGAGAGTTCCTTGTCGCTTTTTCTGGTAACAAGGTCAATGCGTTAGTCAAAAGGCAAGGCGTAGTGAAGACTGCACGCCTTGCAATACATAACGCAGTGTTGGTACCGACTTTGTTATATGGCAGCGAAACCTGGGTATGCCAGAAGAAGCATAAAAGCAAGTTGAATGCAGTGGAGATGCGATCTCTTCGCAAAATGTGCGGCGTCACCATGGCCGACCGAAAGCGAAACGAAGAGATTCGCAATATGGCAGGTTTGAAAGATGACCTTATCATAAAAATTGATAAGGGCGTGCTTCGATGGTTTGGGCACGTTGAGCGAATGAGTGAAGACCGAATGGTGAAGAAAATATATAGCGCGAAAGTTAATATTAAAAGGTGTCGAGGTAGACCGAGACTAACTTTCGAAGACCATGTGAGCAAATTGCTCGAAGAGGGGAGGGTCAAGAGTACTCGGATACCTAGACGTGCGTGTATGAAGAAGATAATGAATCTGAAAGAAGCGAAAGAGTGAGTGGAGTGACACTTGGCGATCTGTTCTCTCTGGCTACCCCGTCAGGGATTGTGCGTGAAGATAAGTAAGTAAGATCTGCCGCAGTAGGAGGGACTAGTTGAAGAAATGAGGCATCTTTCTTGACTTTCAAAAAGCGCTATGTAAATACCAATTTTGAATATAATATTTTTACTTTACTTTTTCTTTTAGGTCTTGTCGCGGACTGTCATACAATTCTGTACACAGACTTGCAAGTGAAAAGAGAGGAGAACATCGGACTCATTGATTGTTATACAGGAGTGACTGTAGATTACAACAGAATACCGGCCGCTTTCAAATGTATGTCTATTGATAGCACCGAGCCCATTGGTTTAAACCTAACAATTAAAAACACATCAAATAATAACACAGAAATCCTGTTCAGGGTACAGTCATTGTCTTTGCCTACAGAGGATAATTACATTATATCATGCTCATTTGATCCCAGGTTGACCAACACACAAACAATCATATTTAACCCGTATCCCAATGCCTGGCATTACGTGCAACTCGATTACATCGTGGGTAATGCAACCAGATATGCTGATTGCGAATCTTATTATCTCCGTTCAGACTTTGAAGAGGTCGACAACCAAACGACTTTAGACCTTATGCGCGACGACAAAGGCAGATTTTTCACGTTCGATTACGGACTGCCCACGACCGACCTGCAAGATGCCACAAGTTTAGTGAATTTGACATCAGGCGAAGTGAAAAGTTTGAGGTTCAAGGTCAATCAATTTCTTGATATAGGCGGCAATTTGGCGATAGAAGCGAGCCTGCTTATGAGTCTAAAATACTATATGGGGTACAGAAGGGAGTTCAAAAAAGGTGATCTACTCGCATTTACTGAAGATAACCAGTTTTTCAAAGTCGTTATTTGTTTGGACATCGGCCACGCAAGTGTGCCATTAGAAACCGGTCATTGTAAATTTAATGATCATGTGAAACCAGCTCTGTTCGTATTGAACAGTACAGATTCTGAATCGATTTACGATAAAGTAATTATACCGTACCCTGATAGTGGAACGTGGTATATAACTTTTCGGCTGTTTTGCGACGAAATAGTCTGTCCTTGTCGCACATCAGACAACGGGACTAAGTATTATGTGGATCCCAATGCGTTACACAGAGACGAAGAAGGCGATATAGTTTCTTCAAACAACACACGACAAGGGGAAAGTGTGTGTAATGCAACAGCTGTTTTGTCCCTATCGTCCACTTCATGTTTGAGCGGGAGGTGTAGCAATCATGGCAATTGCGGACTAAACACCTTTGGAGGTCTAGTGATGTCCTTCTGTTCCTGTTCTGCTGGTTACGGAAGTAAGTGCTTTTGAGAAATAGGTTATTTATTTTTTTATACATTTGACAATGAGGGCTAATAATTTTCTGCTCACCAGATTGCGCTAGTTGACACTGAGGTAAAGTTTTTTGTTACACAGTGGAATTTAATTGAGAAGTTGGTTTTTAATAAAAGTTTATCAGTTTCTAGAGTATTAAATTAATACACAAAGCAATGCCTCAGTGGTTTGCTTTTAAATTTTTTTGCACGTTTTTAACTTTTTTTTTTAATTTTTCTACTTTTATGAATATCTGTGGTTTGGTTTATTTATTTTTAATCTTATTAATATAAAATATAGCTATTAATGCAGAAAGAAACAATAACCTTTACATTTTCCGAACAAATTAACTTTCCCACTATGAAATCTGTCAAATATTATACCTCAGTTTTAGTGGCGCCGCCCTGGTGGCAGAAAAAGTCGTGGGTCATTATATTTGTGAATAAATTTTCATTAACTCATGAATTTATAACCTTAAATTCATACTTTTGAAGCCGCCATTTGAATATTGTCGTGAGTCACTAATTTTAAATTCGTTTAAGTTGGTCGTAGTTATCAGGAGAATTAATAATTTTAATATATAATTAATAGAATCGGGCGTTACGTTGTGGAAATCCATTATATTAATGATGTAAATATTAATTTCTCATATCTGCGTACTATCAACCAAAACAATTAGGCGCATGACAGCTAAGACATCATTTGAACCAGGGTTGAGAACACGAAATCACTAGAACACTGATTGATATATTAATGTAGTTCGTGCTTAGTATGTAACAGTGACTTCTATGTAATTATATTATTTTATTTTGTGTGGGAAAGATTAGGTTCCTACACGGAGAAATAAAATTCTTAATTGGTTATAAATTTTTATTTAAATATTAAAAATAGTTTTTATTTTATAGAAAAGAGATTGAGAGAGCGATTTTGATTGATATTTTATTTATAATCGTTAGACAAATCCAACTCCTCAAATTCCAACATTTCTTCGAAATTTGGCATCCGAAATCATTTATAAGAGTGAGTCCGAGTCATGACTGTCGTCGTGCACGTTAACGAAATCTTTTGTATCTTCCAAACCTTGCGTTTCCCAAAAACTCCGCTGTAATCTTTCAACCATGATTAATTTCTTTTTCCAATCATCTTGTGTGATAGACTGTTTGACCCATGTTAGTTCTCTTGATGTGCCTTTCCGACTGCAGAACATTTTTTATAATATGTATAACATTGATGACTAATAAAAAACTAGATACACAATCAGTGATAAAAATTGTCCCTACCCAATGAGCGCCCACTTAAGGGGCGTATTACAAAAAAACGCGAAATTACAAGGTTTCCTCGTTGAAATTTTATGTTTATCGTTCATTGCTTGAAATAACAATTACTTGGTAAAAATAGTTCGTTTTCTCTCCTCAAATAAGCTCGGAATGGATTTTAGATAACTTATTTATTTAATCAGTAATAATCATTCTCCCAAAGCATGTTTAGGCAAAAACTCTCGAAGACATGATTTGGGAGCTCTAATTTGTAGATTCTATTGAATATCGACCATCAAAAAAAATATTTTTATCTCCCAAATATCCTACACTTTAATAATAATGGAATACATTTTCGTTATATGCTTTTCACGCTAGGAAAAAAAAATCGACATAATTCAAAAAACGACCAAAAAAGCTTCGATACAAGCCCCTATATTCCCGAAGTTCTACATCATTTAGAAGTAAAATTTATACCAAAATAATCATCAACATTTGCTTACACTATGCTATTATTTTTACTTTTTAAATCGTTACTATTATATTTTAATTAATTAAATAAAAGTACTATATATTTCACTGTGCCGGCCATCTGCGATCATTAACGCGCGAGCGCTTGCCGAGGGTGGACCTGCGTCAGTTTATTTCGGGCGCTGCATCGTTTCGATACTACCGTAGTGTGCGTCGATTGCTATCGTAGTGTGCATCGATTATTGCATACTAGAAAATCGTCAACTACGACCGCAATTTTTGATCGATCGGTTTAAAACTATTTTATATAGTTATAATTTAGATTACGTCACTTCAAAAATGTGGTCTATTCATTGACTTAGATCATTGTTATTTGAGGGCTTCACCTAATGGTTTATACAGCAACGGTCTTATTGAAGTTAAATGTCCTATTTCAGCTTTCGGAATAGATTTTGATACGGCCTTTCGACAAAAAAAAGTTAAAGGTTATAAATTCAGTGATTCAAGTGTAACATTAAATCAAAATAATGACTGGTTTTACCAAATCGAAGTCCAGCTTCATTTAGCAAATAAAAATGTCTGAATACTTGCCATAATATGTATTGGCCCAGATTAATGCATTAAAAGTACTAAAAATTTACAAATACGACCAATTTTAGATTTTCAATATGTTACCCAAGTTACAAGCTTTTTATGAAAAGTGTGTACTGCCTGAAATTATCGAATCGAGAAAAGTTCGGTCAATGCCGTCGCAGCAAATACGAGTATTTTCTTATAAAAAATATAGTAATTGACTGTAAGTACCGATTAAAAAATATTAGTTACATTTGGTTGTTATATTTATTAAAACAGGTTGCAACCGTTTATTCATTTATACCACTATTCTACCGGTAGTAGACATAATCGATTATTAACATTCGATTACAGCGTAACAATTAAAATATTTATGTGTACTTATTTTGACACTAAATTTCATAAATTATGAATAATATATCAAAATGGTATATAATAATAAATTATATAATTATATAATAATAAATTAATAAGATAACATTAAAATGACACACCAAAAAATATTCCATCCACTGAAGTCCATCCTAAGAAAACTTTGTATTATGGAAGATCAAGATCGTTTAGTCGCCATACTCACAGTATTATAGTGCGAGCGAGTGAATAGATATGAAAGAAAGTATCGGTCGCGTAATTTGCCGCCCGCTCGGTGCGTAAAATACCTAAATTTGCGAAACGCCGAAATGTAAGAGGGCTCTTAAACATTTGGTTGCTCTTTTAATTTATACGTAGCTTTGTGAATACAACTTTAGGCAATGCATTTAAGGTTGAATTTACATTAATATGTATATTTATTTCAACTAGAATTACGTTAAAACAATTGGCGACAGTTTTTAGAGAACTTTTGCATGGGATTGTGTATCTAGTTTTTTATTAGTGATCTATGATGTATAACAATTAACTATGTAATACCTAAAATCTCAAGAAGCGTTAAAAATGATTATCACTGTCGAGAGCGGATTGTGAATAAGTCAATAGTTACGAGTGCACATCTCTAGGGTCTGAAACCGCATACCTGTCATGCTAATTCGTTTTGTTCATTCGTTTGCTCATGCAGTAACGACAAAATCGCTGACTTTTCCTTTTTGTTATTAAGTTGTACAAGATCGCTAGGGTATATACTACATACGTGTTCATTTCAAATTGTGTTAGTTGTTAAAATCCCCATTTTAAAATTGTACTACGGCAACTAAATTATATAAGGCAACTAAAGGACATATTATAATATTTTTTGGAATATACTGAGAAAGTATTATTTAGTAGAGTTGTTTGTATAAGTCTGAATTTGTCCATCAATAATTTTTATTTGTAAAACTACTAAAATACGGAAAAAATCCTTGTGTACATCTTGTTTTTTTAAGAAAACTATACAAGAAAAAATATTAGTATATAAAATATAGAAAAAAATCTTTCTGATTCGTGAGGGTGCTTTTAAGTATCGTGATAATATGGTTCAGTTCATGTTATTAAATCTTTTCAGAGAATAAATGAAAATAGACCGCAACAGTAAAATAAAATTTAATAAAACGGGGAAACTTACATGGAAATACCTGAGGCACGGGCGGCCGTTGGGTAACAATACACGCATAAGGCGATGTTGCCAAAGTTAAAAAAATTGCTGAATTTTAAGCAATTTGTAGCAAAAAACATTTTTAAGTATATTAATTAGTAATATGATGTTATATTTTTTTTGGTAATTCGATACCTATGCGCCCCTTTGTATATAGCGTGAGATGAAATGTCTGATCCCTGATACCCATACTGATAGCCTGTCATACGTGGCAATTATAGCAAGTAACTTGTGTAATGATTTCTTATATTTAGGCGAACACTACACATTTAAATAAAACTAGTTTTATTTAAAAGTAGCTTGTATCTTGCTAAGAACTGTTTATAGACTGTGAAAATATAACCCGGGTATTCCAAAAATTAAAAAGTAAAGTTACTGCCCATATATGTCCCACGGTTGTGCACAGGCTCATTTCTGAGAGAATATGGAGTAAATAGTCCGCCGCGCTGCACTCTCCGTGTTGGTATACTTCACATGTTGTCGAAATACATGGTTTTATTTCGCAGACATGCAGACCTCCAAACGATGTTTTCCTTCGCGGCCGAGTACGTCTTAAAATCAGCACTTAAAATTGTAATTAACAATTTTATTGACATCGGTGGGGATCGAACCCCGGGCTGCTCGTATACTTTACAGCGAGCGCTTAGCTCCTGAGTTATTACGGCAAGGGCATTCAAGAAACAAAAGATAAAGAGAGATGCACATACGTCTTTTTTTCTGGTAACTACAATTTTCTACTTGTAAAGAGTTTACAATAAGTTTCTCGGGGCTCGGTTTGAAAATAGTATTCCGCCCGTAAGTCTTTCTTATTTGTTTTTACGGCTCTCCTTTAGGTTAACTACCCAAAGTTAGCACTTTCAAATGACTATTGTTCGAAAGATTTACTTTATTAATTTACATATGGCATTCCAAATGCTGATAATATTGTAAAAACACCGATTCTTGCTTGAAATAATTCTTTTTAAACTTTCCAGGCTGGGACTGTTCAGACGAATCGAGAATGGACAGTCGGATCTACATGCTTGTCGCCGTCCTACTGCTGACGCTGAGTAATCTTCTTTTCTTATTCTCTATCTACGTGGCCGTCATCCGCCTCTACTACACAGAAGCAATGATGTATATTTTCACTATGGTCTTCTCTACTTTCTACCACGCGTGCGATGCTCCTGCACAAGTCGCTTACTGCATCACCCGAGGTAATATACTCCAATTTGGGGACTTCTATTGCGGCCTTATGTCCTTCTGGGTGACACTGTTAGCCATGGGTATAATGAGCGAGAAAGTCAGATCCTCCTTTCAGCTGATCGGTGCGATAGTTATAGCATTATTGACGACTTGGAATATGCACTCGTTTGTCGCTTTCTTGCTCCCGGTTGCGATTGGTGTCACCATACTTCTTATCTCCTGGTACATGGACTACAGGAAAAGGCGTTGTCTGAGATATCCTCGCTCGTATTACACAACGTTTTTACCGTTGGGCATAGCTCTAGTCTCCGTAGGCTTAATCTGTTACGCATTTTTACAGACCGAGCAAAATTATAAAATAGTTCACTCCTTTTGGCACATGATAATCGCGGTCAGCGTTGTGTTTTTACTGTCTGATGTGAAAAGGAACGACACTAATGCTTTTCTACCTAGTCCTGATTATTTCAAGTCGCCATTTTGTAGAATTTTTGATAGACCGCAGACTCCTATACCTACTGATTGATTTAACGAAAAAAAAAATTGACAAAAATGGCACCTTTCTTATTGCGTCGGATGATTATAGGATTATTAAGCGCCAAAGACATACGATTTGAGTAAAATATTACGTAATTTTAGCAATGAAAAGAAATTCGTAAATAGAATTCCTATAGTAGCATTTAAATTCATAAGACCAATATACTCTTAAATTTGAAATTTTATCCGCTATTTTGTTTTGTTCTTTTATGAAAATAGAAAGGACTAATTCAATTAATCGGGAAGTTATTATTATTACTTGAAAATGACATACCAAAGAATATAATATCTGTGATCCTTTAAGTTTAAAATAGATTAAATTTTATAAACTTCCTTAGTAGAGTGAATTTCATTATATTGTGAAACATGTCGCTTCATCAAGTCTGCCATGTTTGACTTCAAGCTACTCACTATATATACAACCTACTATGTAACGAAAAATAAAGATTAAGTCTGTCGCATATTTACCCTTTATAATCTGTGTAATTTTTTTTATTAATAGCTTTGTAGTTTTTATTTTATTTTTGGCCGGATAATTTGTGTAAAGACGAATGTAGATAAATGTTTGAAATAGCAAGTTCGTAAATCACATTATAATGATACATAATATTATTTATTCCTGATATAATATGATTTTAATCACATGTAGCCTTTTATCATTTCCCGCGTTAATTGGTGCAGTGGTAACCTGGTCTAGTTTATAAGTCATAACTTGAGGTATACAATGGAAGTGGTCCAAGTCAAAATGTGGGTTCTTGCGGGCTGCTGTTAAAATTGTAGCTGTAGTGCGCGCACGAAAAGTCTACACTAAAGCATGGCGCAAATTTAAACCCCATAAATGTTGCCAACTATTAAGAAAAAAACTCTCTAATCTTACAGGTATAACTGCTAAAGTAATATTAATATAGATATTTGTCATATTGTTGCGTTGTATGCGATTCCATCAACACATTACGTCCCATTATGGATGTCAGTAAGGTCTCATAGCTACTGATAGATAGTGGTTAAGTCATATAACTGTCACGTGACTTTATATTGAAATAATATGCCATTATTATTTATTTTATATTGTAGTTTTCAATTAGCGTTAACAATAGAAAGTTAACTTGGCTAACCCTGCTCTTAAAAATGCGAAACGAAGCCCGTAAACTATTAAAAGAGGTTATAGCGGTACTATGACTTACTTATCCTACCTTTTCCGTCATAATACCATGTTTAACTTTTAACACCATTCTCTACATGCTCATTTAAACATTTCGTACATTTAAATGTATTTATTTTAATTTACGCAACACAGCATATTTACTCCAAACCATACCCGATAAAAACAACATGGCTGCCACATTAGTTCCGATTTTATTACGCGCAGACTTATTGTGCACGCACTTTATAACTCTAGTCATTTGAACAAACAATACTATTTCAGATATTTTTGTCAATTAAATTTTAAATACTTAACTCAATTTTGTTACTCAATTATGAAGAATTAAAATAATTACGATAAAGTTGTTTGTTGAAATATTAAATAATTTAAGTACAATAATTTTTATCTATGATTGAACCCTGCTTTATATACTCAAGGCTTTACTTTTCGCTAAGTTGGCGGTATTTTCGAATTACTTGTATAAAAATAAAAGCGCACAAATCGTTTGTACGATTTTTGAAGATTAACAGAATTGTCATATAAGGGAAAGTTTGGAGCATTTTTAATGTAAATTCAATGTAAATCTACCACATCTTACAAACATTTATTGGACCAGTTTAAGATTTGTCTACTAAACTGAGTCTAAAGTAAAATTCAATAATTATAAGTGTTATATAAGAAAGCTTACTTGAGATTTCCTAGCTAGTGCAATATATTAAATAATAAATTTGGAAGAGTTATATTCTTTAACAAAGATGACGTGTAACGTCCATGTCACACCTATGCCGGTAGTTGTTGGGAGCAACTAACTCTAAGTTGTTGACGAGTATTTTGTTTACCTGTGGCAGATAGTCCGAATAGGTAAGTCCAACCTAGAGGTCAATCGACGGATTCAACGCGGCACACATCGGATTGTTTTTTTCCACTTTTTCCCACCAAATGTCCCACTGGTGATATAAATAATGTGATGTCAAAATCGTGACAATATTTATAGGGCAACTAACTAGATTTTGTTATACATGTGTAAATGTAAAATTATCTTATAATTACTACATTTAAAATGCAAACGGTCATTGTCGTTCATATTGCGTACTGCAAGGGAATGCAAGCAATAACTTACCAGCACCTGTCTTTTCATCCAATAACAATATATTTGAATAGACTTTTGTTTACCTAAATCAATGCGCTTTACCAACATTGGCTGCATCACCATTTACCATCTCTTTGGGTGTCAAGTTAGGCTTATAGTTAAAAAAATCATACAATTTCAGTGCTTTTAGAAGTACCTCAAAATTTTGTCCGTTTTCAGAGTTAACTCATTTTGTTGTATTTACAAATATGCAATTGAGATGTTTATATGACTACGAGCTGCTAGGAGCGATGTTATTTACTTTTTTTTTTATAGAATAAGGGTGACAAACGAACACACAGTCCACCTGATGGTAAGTGGTTGCTGTGGCTCATAGACATCTAAATTTATCCTCGATTACGAGTCAATATGCAGATGCGTTGTCACCCGTGAGGACTAAGATGGAATGCCTCGTTTCCAGTAAAAAGGGTCGCCGGTCCTTTACACTCACCATACGAAACACAGCAGTGTTAAGCTGCTATTTTACGCTGGTATTCTGTGAGAGCGTGGTTCTTCCCCGATCGAGCCGACCCATTCGTGCTACAACCATAATATAGCTGCAGCATGGCTCCACCACGTAATAATTTACTGCCGTTCCTATACAATTTCAACAGATTTTTTTTTATTTTGACACCTCGTAAAAAGTAACTTGATTAGTGATTTAATAGGAATTTCACAGTGAGTGTCAATTATGCGATAAAACGTAGAAGTTTTGAAATAGACTTTTCGTAATTACGTTTTTTAATTATAACAATATAATTGAATTTAATATTGTATATTATGTAGGCCGCTGTAATGAGGCTTTATGACTAGACGACACCGAATTTTTCAAAATTAATTTGCGGGAACTTGTTATACTAATGATGAAAAACTTAATTTGCTTTTCATAATGTCTTTAGTGTAATTATTAAATGACAGAGCAAATTGAACCCGTTAGGATATTTTACAAATATAATATTTTTTTAGAATATAGTTATTATTAGTTTCGTAATTTTATACATTGAAAAGGTCGTACCATTAATTGAGAATTACTAAAAAAGACAAATTTCTTCACAATAAAGCTTATATTAACATGTAATTCAAAAATAAAGTTTATATTTATGCAATAGTTTTTGAAAATGTTATTTAATACCTTAAAATATTCTTTTTGGAGTTTATGGCCTGGTATCTAGACCTTTAAGCCAAGTCTTGAGTATTTTTATTCGGTTTATTATAATTTCCCCAAGCCTTGTCTTTATGTATTATTATCCTTCATAGTTCACTGCTTCACAATATGTTGATGCATCACATTGTGCAGCCCTTGGGAGATTTTGAAGGCAACTTGAGCCAGCAGGCAGCTGACAGTTGGCGATGGTATCTAAAGGCGCCTATGTAAACAGCTTATCTTGAGAATCCATCACCATCAGAGCACTTGTTTCACCGTTTCCATTAATAGTTCACATGCGTAGACAGTTAATACATAAAATCGCACCACTTTTACATATCAAAGTTCACTTCAAACTATTATTTAAATTATAATACAGGAGCAGCGGACCGCCGCCGATCAAGTTCCCGCCAAAACTCCCTTACAAATATTTATATACCTACAGGTGTGTTTCTGAAAACAAATGTACCCACATGCAGAATATGGATGTATAAGTAGATTTAATTAATTTTTCATTACAACCTAACAAAGTCAACCTTTGAACATATATGTCTCCTTATATATTACCTCATAAGGGGGATATATTATGCCCTAGTTACCCCGCTTGGTGGACGAGTGGGCAACCGAAGGTTTTTTTAACTTTATAGTTGTTATAATAAAAATGCTCCTGCCCATCTCCTGGTTTGTTTCCCGACACACAGATCTTTTTGCGATAACCTCGGAACGATATGGGGTAGGATATTCTTACCCCACCCTTACACTGTCATACATCCTACATACATACATACATACGGTATAAATAGGTTTAGTCACTCCAATATTGCGTCGTAGTCTGTAATTGGATTTTAAACGTTAGGTATTTTATCATAACATTCCCGCGTTATTGATATATTTGTAAGTCTGCAATAGGAAATAAAGTAACAGATAAATTATGTACCAACTGAAACATTCTATTTTCACGAAACACTTTAATTATATTTAGGAACTGTTTCAAACGGTTTTAAATTATTTAATGATAAGTCTCAACGTCCATCACACATTATTGTAAATACTCTGTGCCTTATAAAACCTAATTTCAACCTAACGTAACAATACATTTGTGCCATTTGAACAATATTTTATAATAAATCATGACATTACTAGTATTTAGGTTAAGGCGACATTTTTTTCGCGTTTATTAAGTAGTTCCTTTTCAATCATAGTTTTCTTAATAGGTAACATGTATATCACATTTGTTATTGTTTCTTATAAAATATATATTTATGTTGTTTTATTTCTAATATGCTTAACTAGAAAAACATACTGCCCTACATAATATTGTCTATAGCAAAGATTCATAGAAAAATAGCAGTTATAAGTTAATTCAACATTTCGGTTCGATATTCTTATGCTGGCACTTCACAATCGTCCAACTTCCCCACTATAAACAACGTTCGTCTGAAGCTGACTGAACTGGTTCGCATCGTAATTTGTAATTCCATATAGACGACATAAAATTGATTAGAACACCTGAATGATGGTAAACACTAAACATCGAAATAAAACAGTCAGGTGTGTAGAGAGTTGTTACTTGCGAGATAACGAACTTGGTCACACCCTTCGACATATTGTTAATTTATCTGCCTTTTTAAGTGGTAGAGCTACGGTGCAGCTATATTACGAATGTGCATTATGAGTCGGCTCGACCGGGGTAGTACTACGCTCTCACAGAAAACCAGCGTAAAATAGCAGCATAATGCTGCTGTGTTTCGTTTGGTGAGTGTAGAGAACCGAAGACCCTTTATACTGGAAACGAGGCATTCCATCTTAGTCCTCAAGTGTGACAATGCATCTTCTGCATTTGGGTACTTAATCTATGATAAGTGTAGAAGACTTTGGGCCACAGCATGCAGTTACCATCGGGTGGACTGTGTGCTTATTTGTCGCCCTAATTCTATAAAAAAAATCTGCCACCGCCGACGCTGGGCGAACTTGACCGAACTGTCCAACCCACGCGAACACTCATTAAATCATAAATTGAATGTTGAAGCGCTCTTTAGGTAGTTGAACGATCCGTGTAGAGCCAGCATTAAATTTTGACATTCCTTCAGTTTTTTTTGCTCAAAATTATTTTTTCCCTACGCTTTCCAAAACCTTGATCTCTTTCAAAATCAAATTTTATCTTTTATTAATGTTCTTTATTTATTAATAAATTTTACAAGTTTAGTATCGCCATTAGTAATTAGGATTTATAATAAATTTGACATGTTCTTATTTGCCATTATTTTAATGTATGTGATGTACATTATTTTACTAATATAAAGTGTTTCAAAATAAATAATTGTATGCAAAAAATATCTTTTGGGACAAGAACTGCACTGACTTAGCGATAATTTATTTAAAGTACATTGTACAAGACCTGTTAATCAAAACAACAGTCCCGCTAAAAGCTTTGTTGCATTGATCTAATATTTAAACAATTTGTTACAATTAATTTAATGCATGTTTAGTTTGATTTTACGCGTAAGCGATTGGCACATTTTTTTTGTATAAAGCTTCCTTACATGATACGATCGAGTAACGTTATTAAAATAGTAAAATGTCGCTATTGTCCCTTTAACCAATTTTGATTTTCCCGTTAACCTGTTATTTTAAGTTTAAAGTATAAGGAACATTATAAGTACCTATTAAAAGTAAGCTACTTTTAATTTCACTAGGCTAATCGTCCCACGCGTTAAGTTGAACTTGTACTATTATCTATTCTGTAGTTGAACAGAGGTTTATGTACCTAAATGTGTACAGTTTTATATTGTTTATTAAATATTCTATCAGTTAATAAATAAAATGCTTAAACTAAGTTACACTATTATTGTAAAAGGTTAAATTTATAGTCTATTTATTGTAGGATACCTTGGGTGATATCTAATGAATCAAATTTGACACATATAGTACCAATATCATTAACGCGAGCTAACAGCATTCGAACTCCGCTGGTACTAATTAAATTGTTAAATCATCGTATGGAATATTGCAATTCTGGGAAATGTTTAAAAAGACATAAAATAGTTTAGTAAAGTACAATAAATAGCTCGACGGTCTCTTCCCTCCTAAACTCTCAGAAGTGAGACGAGGCCTGCCCTAACGCAGGCCTCGTCGGCATGGGCGAGGAAAAAAGGATATCGATATATATCGAGTCGATATTTTTAAACAGTATCGGTATATGTCGCGTGATAAATATCGATGTATCGATATATCGGCATCACTTGCATGATGTAAGGTTAAGGCCCAAAATTGAACATTACTGACGATTGGATGACGAAAAAAAACGACAACCACACATGAATGCTTTTGTGTCCATTTGTTGCCCCTTTTGTTGTTTCATGTTTTGCCCATTAATACGGCATTTTAAAATATATCGAAATTGATACGAATTCGATACTCTGAAATGAATATCGATATTCCAACGCATCTGCAATTCCCTTGGTGTTGCAGTTGTTCATGTGCGGCGGTAGTCACTTACCATCAGGTGGGCTGCATGCTCGTTTGCACCCTCTCCTATAAAAAAAAAATATAAGAAAATATCGATATTTCGATAGTTTTTACCCAAGCCAAGCCTGCCTCCGCGTGCGTAGGTCCAACTGTCAGATAATTAGTATCAACTAACTAACGCTATAATAAATAGATTATACTATGTAATAGTTTTATATACTGTATTTTAAAGTTGTTTCCGCAATTTCAAATGCATAATAATGTTTTATTATTTTTTGCGCATATTTTATGAAAAATTTATTGGCATTCGATTGTTTTTATTTTTATAAGAAATTTTAGCTTAACAGAATATACTTGCAACACTAAATAATGCTTTGTTTGAGTGAGTGATTGTATTTGAATTAATTGTCTAGCAACATTATCCGCAGATATCCGAAGATATTATGTTTTACTTTAGTTGGTGTTCGCTAGGCAGATACAAAGTATACAGGATTCCCTTCTGAGATTCATAGAATGAGATTTTTACTGTAGTTTGAGACGGTTTAAAACATTTTATTTGAAGTATATCGTAATAATGCAAGTTTGAAAACGCCTAACAAGGACCAAAACTAAATCTGAACGCCCGGCATTTTTATAGTTAAACAAGTCTCTAACGGTATAAAAATAAGCGTTAGATTAGAATTTAGACAATCATAAGTGATTTTACGTAATGGGCTGCCAGGATACAAACAACAAATTGTTTACCAACTTTTACTGCTTATAATCAAACAATCTCAATCAAGTGTCGCGTGTTAATGTATATTTATATCCATTACAGTTTTAAAAAAAAAAGAATTGTTAAATAGTCATAATTTTTTCTTACAACATCGGACAGTTGTAATGAGAGATGCAACGGATTGTGATTTTGCTAAATATCTAAAGTAGCAAAGCTTTAAGACTGGTGCTGAATATCTGGCTCAAGTTTTGACTGATGTAAAACATTAAAATGTTACCATGGACAGGTAAGCGAGAGACCAATACATCCGTTGCATATCTAGTCTTAACTGATTAATTAAATATGTCAGATTGAAACATAACCAGATCATATTTTATTACTTGCCGAATTAAATGTTTAAGTAATTTTCTTGCTACACGTGTGTTTTGTTCTGATTGTATCCAATATTTATACTTGTTGTTAATCTGTAAATGTGTTTATTAAAACTGGTTTTTACTGTCGTGAGCATGAAGTTTTAATTTATTATTGTGTTCCCATATCCCTTGCAGTGGTGATGTACAGCAAATTATTCTGGTGTAACCTAACAAATTATGAACGGAATATGAAGTAATAAACATGTAGATAAAAGCCTTTCCATTCCATAACAACGTGGATGCCTTCAAGTCAAGAGTGAATAGGATTTTGCTAATTAGGATTTTACCAGTGTACTTTACATATAAGGTCTAAATCATTCAAATTCAAAGATCAGGACGTAGCAATGGTTTTTGAGGAATATTTTACTTATATTTCGATATTGACCACTAAGTCACTGAATTCTTCTCCTGCTGTCGCTGAATCATTACTTAAACAAAATGTAAATGCGTGTACAAAGAATTTTACATTTCATAAAGTGTCATCAAAATATATTGTAAAATATTTTAAAACTATTGATTTTAAGAAAACTGCGGATCTGGGGGGTTTCAGTTAAAGTTATTGCGTCTATAATAGATACAATCGCGCCTCATTTAGCTATTATTTTTAATACTAGTATCGAATCTGATGTGTTTCCTGATTTAATGAAACATAATAAAGTAATACCTTTATTTAAATCTGGTAGTATATTAGACCCCGTCAATTTTAGACCTATTTCTGTACAGTAAGATTTTTGAAATAATTATTCTTGATCAAATGTTAAATTTCTTTAATATAAATAATTTACTTCATAAAAATCAATTTGATTTCACAAGGGGTCGCTCGACAACTGATGCCGGTGTTGAGCTGATTAAATATATCTTTAATGCATGGGAGAATTCACAGGATGCTTTGGGTATATTTTGTGACCTATCTGAGGCCTTCGATTGTGTTCACCATGAAACATTAATCAGGAAACTTCAACACTACGGTGTAAGAAGTGATGCTCTTAAATTATTTTTTTCATATTTAAGTAAGAGAACGCA
The DNA here is from genome assembly GCA_033319125.1 of Parnassius glacialis. Lineage (NCBI taxonomy): Eukaryota > Metazoa > Arthropoda > Insecta > Lepidoptera > Papilionidae > Parnassius > Parnassius glacialis. The sequence goes on from JAVANC010000012.1 coordinate 10,474,031, forward strand.
AAAAGTTGTCATTAACAATATGAGCTCTTCCGGGTCGATGGTACAAATGGGCGTGTCTCAAGGCTCAATTCTCGGCCCATTTCTGTTTCTTGTATACATTAATGACTTACCTTACATAGTAGGGGATAACCATGATATAGTATTATTTGCAGATGACACTTCTTTAATTTTCAAATTAAGTCGACAATTACTAAAATATGCATGACGAAGTAAATAATTCTATATCTAAATTAGTAAATTGGTTCAATGTTAATAATTTGCATTTAAATGGCACTAAAACGAAATGTATGAAATTCATGATTCCAAATGTCAAACAATTAAATACTAATGTAATTTTAAATGGGGAGAAACTGAGTCTTGTAGATACCACCATTTTTCTTGGAATCATACTAGACGCAAAGCTTCAATGGAGCCCCCATATATCAAAACTAGCAAGCAGACTTAGTTCTGCCGAATATGCTGTAAAAAAGATTAGAAGTCTAACCAGTGTTGAAACAGCTAGACTAGTTTACTTTAGCTATTTCTATAGCATAATGTCGTATGATATTTTGCTATGGGGACACGCAGTCTACACTGAAATTATATTTGTTTTACAGAAGAGGGCCATGAGAGCAATTTATGATTTAAAGCCTAAAGAGTCGCTGCGACAAAAAATTAAGGAAATGAATATATTAACTGGCCTCTCAATACATTTATGAAAATGTAATGTACGTACACAAAAATAAAAGTAGTTTTACAAAAATAAGTGATATTCATTCTGTAAATACTAGGAACAGACACGAGCTAGTAGTACCAGTTACTCGACTCCATCGAGTCAGTAATTCATTCTTGGGGCGATGTATACGCTTTTACAACAAAATTCCAGAAAATATACAAAATTTGACCTGCTCAAAGTTCAAAAACTTTATTAAACTAAGTTTGTACAAAAAGGGTTATTATACTATTAAGGAATTTATGGATGATAACCCCTAGAAATGTGGTGATCGCTACCAAGCTATTTCTAATTTGTTGTGTTGTTAATTTGTGTAATATTCATGATTGTAAGCTGTTATTTAAAAAAAAGTCCCGCTGGGTTTCTTGCTGGTTCTTCCCAGGACAGAGGTTTTTTTCGGAACCAGTGGTAATTAAACAAAAGAGTGACTTTCAATAAGTATTATTTATAATCTATATTGAATACAAAAGTTTCTGTTTCTGTTTCATTATGTAGTGTAGTGTAAGCCCTCACGACAATATATATCAGTGTTAAATTTAGAATAAGAGAATAGTCTTAAAGTCTATGGAGAGGACTCTGCTCGGGGTTTCTTTGTATGATAAACTTGAAATGAAGATATCCACAGTAGAACCAAAGTTACCGACATAACCTAAAGGATTAGTAAGCTGAAGTGGCAATGAGCCGGCCATATAGTTCGAAGAACCGATAACAGATGTGGAAAAAAGGTTCTCGAGTGGCAGCCTCGTACCGACGGACGAAGTGTAGGGCGTCCCCCCACTAGATGGAGTGTCGACCTGGTAAGACATGTAGGAAGTCTATAGATGCAGGTGGCTCTGGACCGTGCTTTGTGGCATTCCTTGGGGAGGCCCTTGTTCAGCAGTGGACCTGTAATGGGCTGTAATGATGATGATGGTAACAACATCCTTAAAATACCTACACTGGACGACGACGAGAAGGAGCGTCAAAGGTGTCGTCTGTAATTACGTTCATCTACCTGTCAAGCATCATTTATCTCGTTTATCGTCTTTTTATTATTATGGAGGTATAATATAAATACAATATAGATTTCGCATCTGGTTGGGCCGTATAAATATATAATTGTAAATGAAAGTGATAAACATACATAAATATCAATAAAGTAAAATAAATACATAAATAAATAAAAACTCAACCAGATGGAAACCCTCGGCAGGGGAGACCAAACGACCGAGGGTTAGGGGGAAAGGGAAATAAATCGGCGGATGATGCGGGCGGTATCGAGGAGCACCGCCTTCTGCATTTGAGCTTATAGCGGTCCGTCACGAAGTCCCAGTCGCCTCTGATGACCCGAGAGGCTGACTGAGATTAACCCGTTCGCAGAAACGACTACAGATATAATTTCGGTTATAATTTTTGTCTGCAGTCCACCCCACATGTCGGTCACCTCGTGAGCCAGGTCCAGATATTTTGTTTTCTTATCTGCTTCGGCTTTAACGAGGTTCTCGTCATACAGAATGGCAATGTCGACCAAAAATATCTTTGACTGTGCCCGGTCCATCAGCACAACATCGGGCTTATTCGCAAGAATAGTCCTGTCTGTGATGATGGCCCGGTCCCAGTACAGCCTGGCGCGGTCATTTTCGAGCACGGCTTCCGGCAAGTACTTGTAATACGGCAATTTACGGTCCACAAGACCGTATTTCAGAGCGAGCTCCTGGTGTAGAATTCTGGCTACTAAGTTGTGCCTGTGCAAGTACTCAGAGTTAGAAAGCGCCGAACTACCGGAGATGATATGCCTAAGTGACTCACCGGGATGGCGACAAGCTCGACAGATGTCGACGGTGCCATTCCTTAGGATGTATCTCCGGTAGTTGTTGGTCGTAATAATTTGATTCTGTATCGCACAGACAAAACCATCGGTTTCCCCAAAGAGGTCACCAAAACGTAGCCAGTGAAGGGAGGCAACTGTGTCTACGAAAAGCTCATGTAGAGCCTTGTAGAACCTCCCGTGCAGCTCCTTCTCCTTCCATACTGTCTCCCTATCGGAAATGCTCTGTACTGCCGGGTCCTGCCATTGCTCGTTGGCTAAGGATAGAGGGGTAAGTCCTTTATTTTTTTTTTATAGGATAAGGGTGACAAACGAGCACACAGTCCACCAGATGGTAAGTGGTTGCTGCGGCCCATAGACATCTACATCTATCCTCTATTACAAATCAAAATGTAGATGCGTTGTCACCCGTGAGGACTAAGATGGAATGCCTCATTTCCAGTAATAAAGGCCTCCGGCCACCTGCACTCACCAAGCGAAACGCAGAGGTAAACCTCTACTTCACGCTGGTTTTCTGTGAGGTCGTGGTACCACCCCGGTTCGAGCTGGCCCATCCATGTGACAGCAAAAGCTGCCGCGTGGCTCTACCACTGTTAAAAACATGAAATGTTATCACAAGAAATGACGTCCCTATAGAACGGATCATCCGCTCTCGTCAGAAAGTAATTACGGAGGCTACACACTTCGCGATTTTGCATGGTAAGCGCGCTTAAAAAGCCACGCCCACCATGTTTCCGCGGCAAGTACAGCCTCATAATCAACGATCTCGGGTGAAGTATCCTATGGGACGTCATAGTAGTGCGGACTTTTCTATCCAGGGCGTTGAGTTCAGTTTGAGTGCACCTAAGTATGCCACAGGTATATATGAGAACAGGCATGACCCAACCGTTATATGCGTGTGTCTTATTCACACCAGACAAAAGGCTGTTAGCACTTTGGTCAAGTGTGCATAAAAGATATCGCAAACTGACCGTTTCATACCCGCCTCATCTATTTCGATGTTCTGTGACATACCCAGGTATCGGTATGTTTCAGCCTCGGAAAGGGTCCTTATGTTGATGGGCATAGATAAGTCTATGCCCTCAGAGTTAGCAACTCTTCCCCTTTCAACATGGAGGACCGCACACTTATCCGTCCCCAGCTCCGTTCTAATAGAATTGCTAAAATCACAAGTGATGTTTAGCAATTCCATAACATGAGAGCGACTGGAGGCGAATAACTTGAGATCATCCATATAGAAAAGGTGGGTCACTTTTGTCCCTCCTTTCTTAAGCTGACCCCCCCCCCCCCGGAGTCCTCTAATAAGGTACTGAGAGGGTTCAGGGAGAGGAAAAACCAGATTAGAATCAAACAATCGCCCTGGAAGATACCCCTTCTTATCCTGCGCCTTTCCGCATCCGTCATCCGCTCGCCTAGATGATAAAGGATTGTACTCCACTGCTCCATACACTGTCCGAGGAAGTCTCTAACTGTACAGTCAACCTTGTACAGCTCGAGGACCCTCTTTAGCCATGTATGGGGCACCGAGTCGAATACCTTTCTATAGTCTATCCAGGCGGCGGAGAAGTTCCGACGGTTGCGTTTAACCATTTTGTCAATGACCACGTCAATGAGGAGTGATTACTTGGTTCCACGACCACCGTCCCGGCATCCATTATGAGCACGCGACATCACCTGATTTAAATCCATGTGACGAATGATTCGCGTACTCAAAATGGATGTCAGTGTTTTAAATATGGTGGGTAGACAGACACGTAATGGGGCGGTATTTGCTTGGGTCTGTGGAATCCCGGTCTTTAGGAACCAAATGAGTGATCCCAGTAGTGAAGAGGCTCGGAAGCGACTTTTGGTCGAGAGCCGCTTGAAACTGTTTGGCAAGTACAGCGTGACACACCACGAACACCCTTCAGCCAGTAGTGATGCAGTCCGTAGAGTTCCGGACTTTTCCAGTTCGGGGCCCTACGGACCGCCTCAGCTACGTCATCCGGTGTTATGATGACTGGGTCCATGGGCGTAACATTTGCACACTGACTCGTCACAACTTCCGTCCAAGGGCCCATGCTGTCGTTTACGGGCTCTGACCACAGGCCGCGTCAGAATGCGACAGTGTCGGCCTGATTCGGTGCTGGGCCCGTTCCACGTACCATTGGCCGCTCCAATGATTCATAGAGCCTCGTCTGATCACTGGAAGAGACGATTGTGGTTAAACCGTGTTGACCTCTCGGTATATCGCCGAATCCGCTTACCCCAAGCAGCGATTCTCTGCTTCAGGTCGCCTATGCGCTCCGTCAGTTTTTGCGTTATATCCGGCTGGGACAAACTGATATTTGTCCCAGCAAACGCCATCTTGACGGTGAGCACAATTCTCGGCCTATTATTGCCCGACCTGAAGCTTATCAGTCTGCTGATGAGGACTCTTGCCTTTGCGATGCGGTCCTCAATCCTTCTTCTCCAGGCTGGGATAGTGCTACTTTGCTTAGTAGCGCGTCCAGCCGTGGGAAGTTTGACACCAATAATACGGCAAACTGCCAGTGCGGCGTCAAAAAGAATTGAGTCCGTCTCGCAAAGGTCCCGGCTGGCTTCCAAATAGGTCACCAGCGTTGGGTTGAGAGCTCTCACGACAGCCCGATTCCGCTTGCTTACCGCGACGCGACTTCCCCGCATACCCTATGCGGGGAAGTCGCGGTCGATTTTCAAGAGGCGTACTGCGCGTTTCCAAAAGAGCCTCTTCCAATGTACTTCTCATTTGCTCTAGTTCTAGTTCCTGGGCGTCTGTTTCATCATCGTCTGAATCAACCATAACTGAAAGATTTACGGCGGCATCCACGTGTGCTGGTTGCTTTGCAACTTGTGGCGCCGCATCCTCAGCTGTAGCATTTTCATCCAATGAGGGAACAGCCTCACGTCGTAGCCGTTCGAGTTCGGTGTCATCAAATACGTTTGGGTGCAAGATATACCGAACTCGGTTTGCCAGGTTTTTCTCGATGACGGTTATAGATGGCTCCAGCTATACCAAATGTCGATGCATCCTAGCCCGATACGCAAAACCTCCAATTTCTCCCCCTTTCGCCCTAAAATACGCCCGCAATGCGTTGCTGTTCATCTGCATTGATCAACGCATGCGGCGTACTCCACCAGTGGCGGGTGCTGATTGCTGGACCCGCGAAGACCCTGCCAACACCAAGCCAGCTGGTGGGGATGATGGATGCGAGGGGCTGCTGGGTGGTCGTGCGTAAGCAGTATTTATTATGTTATTTTTTTTACATTATATAAAAATACTTATTAAAAGTCATTTATGCTTTTACCAAGGGTTCGGAAAAAACCTCTGTCCAGCAAGAAACTCAGCGGGACCATTTTTATACTTAAATTGACAATATAACATGTACAATTAAATATGAAAACATTTTGAAACAGCATTGTAGCGAACAGTATGTGGTAGCGATTACCTCATTTCCAGGGGTTATTATAAATCATGTGCACTAAGTATTAGTATCATTATCATCATCATAACAGCCTTTCACAAGTTCACTGCTGAACATAGTCCCCCCCCCCCCTCAAGGAATGCCAAAAAGCACGGTACTGAGCCACCTGCATCCATCGACTTTCTGCATGTCTTACCAGGTCGTCACTCCATCTAGTGGGGGAACCTACTTTCCCCATCGGTTCTCGGTTCTTTGAGCTATATTGCCGGCCCATTGCCACTCCAGCTTACTAATCCGTAGGACTATGTCGGTCACTCTGGTTTTAGTGCGGATATCCTCATTTCTAAGTTTATCATGCAGAGAAACTCCGAGTATAGCCGTATTTGTGTAATAAACCTTATTGAAAATTATTGCTTAATTTTCTTATATGAATGCATAATATGCACCCCTGCTAGCTGTAGAGATCAGTAGAGATCTGACCTTCTGACCTATCGTGAAGGCAAAACCCAGCTGAGTGAAAGTTGTTGCCTTTTAAACTGGAACAGAAAGTATGTGGGTATAACCAGGCCTGTCTCACTCCGCGCCTTAGGCATTAAATTATACCTACGCTCCGCGGCCCCATACTATACCCATACCCATACTAGGCCCCATACTAATATTAACTACTTCCGTGAGGTTGTCAGTCGCGCGCTCGGGCTGACGCGTAGTATTCATTAAACATCGATTGTTAAAGTATTCGATAGTTTCTTATAAGACCATCGATATATCGATAGACTATCGATTGGCTTTGAGCAAGTATCATAAATAAAATAACAATAATTGATGTAATTATTGTATTTTTTTTTGTTTGCTCGTCTTTGAGAAATACGCAATTTGTCACTGGTTTACCGGTTAGCCTTTGTCTTCAACAAATGATTTCTGTTAATAAAAATAATTCTTAAGAGAACTCCTAGATTTTTTTGGTTGCACTTCATCTTGAACTTGATATTCAGACGATGATCCCTCTTCCGATTCTATAACTACTTCCGTGAGGTTGTCAGTCGCGCGCTCGGGCTGACGCGTAGTATTCATTAAACATCGATTGTTAAAGTATTCGATAGTTTCTTATAAGACCATCGATATATCGATAGACTATCGATTGGCTTTGAGCAAGTATCATAAATAAAATAACAATAATTGATGTAATTATTGTATTTTTTTTTGTTTGCTCGTCTTTGAGAAATACGCAATTTGTCACTGGTTTACCGGTTAGTCTTTGTCTTCAACAAATTATTTCTATTAATAAAAATAATTCTTAAGAGAACTTCTAGATTTTTTTGGTTGCACTTCATCTTGAACTTGATATTCAGACGATGATCCCTCTTCCGATTCTAACCTATCTATTTTATTGGCATGCTTTCTTTACAAGTGATCTCTTAGATTAGTCGTATTTCCTAAATGCTTATATTCCTGATTACAAAAGTTACACTTTACAAATGGACTATTACTGTCCGCTACCTAGAAATAACTCCGCATTAACGATTGATTTTTAGAACAAATTTTCGATTCATTATGAAGTCAAATACAAAACAAATCAGTAAACTATAAAACGCAAGATCAACCGCCCGTTCTGGCACGCACACAAATAGCGACTTACGTCATACGTTACGTATATTAATTAGCTATTCACACACACAGCTTATTTACAGGGATTTCTCTGACCTTAGACTAAAAGGAGACATTTGCTATAGACAAAAATTACGATAAGGAAGACAATCGATAGTTTACCCAGACTATCGATAGAATCGATAGTACAAACACTATCGATTAATCGATAGTCTATCGATGTTTAAGGAACACTACTGACGCGCGACTTACGTTCTCTTGAAGTATTTAGGCACTTTTGATGTTTATTTTTGAGTTTTTATTCAAGAATGGCCTCTCAAAAAGCCAAAAGGTACTGCATAGCATACGGGTGCTTAAATAACAATAGGAATGTTAACTTTTCATTCTCTACTGTTCCTAAGGATACCGAATATACGATATTATTATTTATAGCTAGATTTAGTTAACCGATTCGTTGGGGCACCGATTTTCGACAACTTTTAGCTGTGGCGGCAAACAAATATTTCGTAGAAATTGATGACGTAAGAAGTTGATGACACGCCTCTTGTGCCATCAGCCATGTGTAAAAATAATTTTCTTTTTTATGCTTTTTTCACTTATTTAGACTTAAGTTTAGTTGACATGAAACATCAGTTACAAACGGAAGGATACTTGTTTTTATTGGGTAACTACGTGATGACACGCCTCTTGTGCCATCAGCCATGTGTAAAAATAATTTTCTTTTTTATGCTTTTTTCACTTATTTAGACTTAATTAAGTTTAGTTGACATGAAACATCAGTTACAAACGGAAGGATACTTGTTTTTATTGGATAACTACGTGTTTTTCTACGTGTTTTCTTTGAAGTTGAGAGTAAGTGACATTTTTATACAGAAATTACAAACCCTTTGTACTATTTTTTGTTTTATAAAAAAATCATTTATATAAGTAGGTACAGCTAAATCACCCTGGAAAACCTTGGTTTTTATTAAATGAAATTTTCACCTAATAATAACATTTGTAAATATCAAACAATCAAGAACCTTAATTGGGAAAAAATAGGGTTTATGATTCATTAATATTTACAAATGTTAAATATTATTTAATGTTATACAAATGTAAAAGTAAAGTCGATCTGAAAACGTCTAATTAGTAAGAATAGCGAAACAAGTGTTTTTTAAAGGAAAAAAACACCGGCGCTATATGGCGGCGGATTGACAAAAGACTATTTATTAGCGAACTTTTTTTTATGCATGAACGGTTCGCACTGTTTCAAGCAAAAATAAACCTTATACCATATCACAAGACCACATGGTACTTCGTAGGTCTATTTGGCCATATGATAGTAATAAGATGGCAGTTCAACCATTTAAGCAAAATTAAACAATAAGACAAACGCATTGTTCTTTTTAACAGGAGACTTGTTTTCCAGAAATTTATTTACAACTTGAGTTTGTCAGCGATCGCAATAAGTGCTATTATTTGTTACTTATTAGACTATTTTTCCACAACATGATTTAAAACCCACAAAGTAAAAAGAGTGCCATGTACATCTTAAAAAAGGTTGTCAACCCCTAAAAAATTCAAATTTTCAAAATATCCAGAAACGAAGCCGCATGCATGAACTACTTGCAAAATAAAAATATTTTGTTCTGGATAAATTTTCCAAAAACGCAATTTGAGCGAGTTATAACGATTTTTAAAAAGACACGACTCGCGTGTCATACGCCACACGCAAAAGTAATCAATGACACGCCTGGCGTGCCATTCGCACTGACCTGGTTAATTAGCGACCCGACCATAGCTTCGCAGTTTTCGTCTTTTTCGCGTATAATGCCAATGCCCTTAAATATCAGTCAGTGTAAGTAGACCTCCTAGTACCAGTGATTGCCTACTAATACAAGATCAGCATATATTACTTATTTCTTTAACACTTGGTCGATAAAAGAAAGATGCCGTCGTGTGTCACATGTTTTTAAATATCAAAAGTTATGAAACAGACAAGTGACGGCTCCGTGGCGCAGTGGCTTTGCAATGAGTTGCAGCGCTAAGGGCCGCGGGTTCGAATCCCGCACGGAACAAGTATTTGTATGGCCTACAAATAATTGTTCTGGGTCTGGATGTTTGTCCTTGTGAAATCTATGCATGTAAACTGTCCCCGCGATACAAGAGAAAATCCTAGTGTGGAGGTAACGTATTTTAAAAAGAGAGGAAGAGAGATAAGTAATGAAATTAAACATTTTGTACAACCGACTGCAATATTAATACGCATTATTAAGGATAACTTCAAAACTACTGGTCAGATTAAGTTATAAACTGTAACTTTGCTCTAAAACAGAATAACAATAATTAAGAATTAAAAGTTTTGTACAACAAACTTCAATATAAATTATTAAAAATAACTCAAAAGCTATTGGTCAGACCTTGATCAAATTTATATGGGACCACATGAGAAGCACCAGCTTTGAAATAAAAAAAATTATCAAAATCGGTTTACCTAGGAAAAAGTTCTGAGGTAACATAAAAAATACAGTTGAATTGAGACCTCCTTTTAAGGTGGTTAAAATGGTAAGTAGGTAAATTATCTGAGTTTAAAAGACGTTCACTTTGTTATAATCTTAATTTTGCTCGATGTTGCATCCTTCCTCACATTGAACAATAATGTTCCCTTGGTGACTCGGTGTATTTTACTACCAACTAATATCAAAGCATTCAATTTGTTTTCTCACATCTAACCCTGCAGCAGGTGCGGCCTTAACAAAGGCGCGTAACGGGCTAAGTGATATAGACTTTCTCAGGCGGACGTAAGGTGCATTTTGATTTAATACGGGGGTGGATTGAAAAGTACTCGGCCTAACCAAGAAAATAAACACATACTAAATCAGTTATATTTTTATTTTTCTACATAATCACCATCAAGTTCAATACACTTTTGCCACCTCCCCTTCCAAGCATTTAGACCGTTGAAAAAAAATGATTCTTCCTTAGAGTCAAAATATGCGTCTACAGCTGCTTTGACCTCGTCGTTTGTCGAAAATCTTTGACCTCCCAAGTGCTTTTTTAGGTTAGGGAACAGAAAGAAGTCTGATGGTGCCAGATCAGGTGAATACGGCGGATGCGGTAACAGTTCAAAGCCACAGTTGTGAATTTCAGCCATTGACTGTACTGACGTGTGAACACGGGCGTTATCTTGATGAAACAGGACTTTTCTTCTGAGCATTCCTCGACGTTTTTCTTTTATTTCCTCTCGTAAACGACGTAGTAAGGTGCAGTAGTAATCAGAGTTTATAGTCTGACCCCTTTCAAGATAATCAATCATAATCACACCTTTCGAGTCCCAGAATACTGAAGCCATCACCTTATTTGCCGACAAAATCGACTTAGCCTTTTTAGGGGGTGGTGAACCAGGTCTTCTCCACTGTTTTGATTGTTGTTTTGTTTCCGGTGTACAGTAATGAACCCATGTTTCGTCTATAGTAACAAAACGATTCAAAAAATCATCTGCATCGGCTTCAAATAACTCCAAACAGTCGCGTGAAATAGTCAATCGCGTCCTTTTTTGTTCAACTGAAAGCAGTCGCGGAACCCACCTCGCAGACACCTTGTGGAAACCCAACTCGTTGACAATGGTGTTTTGAGTTCGTTCATAAGAGATGCCTATAATCTCGGCTATCTCTCTAATTTTTAATCTGCGGTCTCCCATTATTAAATCAAGTACTTTTTTAATATTTTCGTCAGTAGTTGACGTCGAAGGCCTTCCAGAGCGGGGTTCATCTTTCACACTCTCTCTACCACGCTTAAATTCTGCTATCCATTTTTTGACGGATGAATATGACAGAGCACAATCGCCTAATGTACTGACCATGTCATCATGGATGGTTTTTGATGATAGCCCCTTCTTATGAGGTACTTAATGACGGTACGCTGCTCGATTTGCTCCATTCGCGGAAATTATGTCCGATTACTTTGTTAATAAATTTATAAAATCACAACTAATTATCGCACACGTTTCGAACTTCACACAATGAACTAGTCTGAACTGAACTAAATAATGTGGGTAGATTTGATTTTTAGAATTGAATGGATCTGTGTTAGGCCGAGTACTTTTCAATCCACCCTCGTACGCGCGCCGCAATAATTTTTTTCGACGATTTTATCTGTAGGCTAATTAAACGAAGGTCGTCTTTGGATTTTTTTTATAGGATTAGGGTGAAAAACGAGCACACAGTCCACCTGATGGTAAGTGGTTGCTGCGGCCCATAGACATCTACATCTATCCTCTGTTACAGATCAAAATGCAGATGCGTTTTCACCCGTGAGGACCAGGATGGAATGCCTCATTTCCAGTAAAAAGGGCCTCCGGCCACCTGCACTCACCAAGCGAAACGCAGAGGTAAACCTCTACTTCACGCTGGTATTCTGTGAGGTCGTGGTACCACCCCGGCTCGAGCCGGCCCATCCGTGCGACAGCAAAAGCTGCCGCCTGGCTCTACCACTGTTAAAAATACAAAGTATTATAAGGATACAAAGTATTATGAACATTAGCGACATTGTAACTAGGTTTAAACTCGCAAGTTTGCTATCAGAGAGTGATCCTTCTGTTCTTGTACTATTATTTATTCTGTGGTATAACTAAGGTTTAGAGTATACGGTTTCGCCTTTATCTAATCAAAACAGTAGCATTAATAATATTTTGCCCAAGTTGCAATCGCAATGAGTGCTATTATTTGTTACTTATTAGACTATTTTCCACAACATGATTTAAAACCCACAAAGTAAAAAGAGTACCATGTACAAGTTAAAAAAAGGTTGCCAACCCCTAAAAATTTCCATTTTTCAAAATATCCAGAAACGAAGCCGCGTGCATGAACTACTTGCAAAATAATGAATATTATGTTCTGAATAAATTTTCCAAAAACACAATTTGAGCGAGTTATAACGATTTTTAAAAAGACATGATTCGTGTGTCATATGCCACACTCAAAAGTAATCGATGGCACGCCTGACGTGCCATCCTCACTGAATCGGTTAAAATGACACAAAATAAAGTATAGCTTGTTCATCTACCCATAAAAATTCCTTGCTTGAGGTAGAATTTGCCATAATTGCCATGTTTGGCAGTGATTGGTGATTACAGAATCAAATGTCTTGCATATCTGATATTGCTCACTGTTTTATGAGTAGCACAATGAATAATTTTTTTATAAGTTAGGTGACAAACAAGTACACAGTCCACCTGATGGTAAGTGGATGCTGTTACCCATAGAACATCTATCCTCGATTATGAATCAAAATGCAGATGCATTGTCACGCACTAAAATAAGATGGACTGCCTTGTTTCAAGTAAAAAAGGTTTCCGGTTCTATACACTCACCATACAAAACACTGCAGCATTAAACTGCTATTTTATGCTGGTATTCTGTGAAAGTGTGGCCCTTCCCTAATCGGGCCAACCCTTTGTGCTACAACTATACTACTAATATAGCTGCAGCATGGCTCTACCAAGTAAAAAATAATACAAAAACAGTGTATGTAGATTAACAATTTATATTGTCACTAAGCACTTCAATTAATAATTATAAGTACATAAATATAAAAAACTAATTCATTATAATAAATATAGCCTAAATTGTCTAAATCTGCTAACAATGAGTAATTACAGGTATTTTAATATTTTTGTTTTTGTCATTATAAACTATATTTATATGTTACTATGTATATTTATATGTTTTTTTCTGTATTATCTTATACTGCCAGCACCATATAGAATCTCTCTTTCAAACTGTTCTGCTTTGAGAGTGCCGTCTATGCTGACACAGTTCTCATTAAACACACTATATGCAGAAACTTCCCCCTTCTTCTTAGGTCTTGTTCTTGTATTTAAATAAATACCAACTAACACTGATATTACAAAATATACAGCACCAAATTGTAGATTTAGAAACAATATGTATAAGGTAAGCCAGATAATAAAGTAAATTGTCCATTTTATAATGAAATATCTCCATGATTCTTGTGTTGCTTCTTCAAATGATTCCAATTCACTAGCTTCTGAAGTTACATCACCATTTTCTTCAGGTTGTATAAGTAGTCCGCTGGTGGTAGATACTTCTTCATTTTCAATCTGTAAGCAAAACAGAATACATCATTATAAACTATATTGATAAAGTTAAAAAGTTAATTACAATATAGGCAATAAATGTGTTAACGTTGAACATAAGCTTCCACCAAAGATTTTCACAGTATAGGGCTCTTGACAAACATTCAGTCATTTACTTCCAGTACTCTAAAGAAATGTGATAATATGCCTTATTAATGGGGTTATTATAAACTAATTTGCTTAATTCCATGTAAAGAAAGAAAATGATGTGTTCTGCCCAGTTTTAAGGGGAACTCCCACCTGATTCTATTAATTATATGCCTTATTTCTTTTTACATACACATATTTAGTATTTGCATAGCACAAGACATTTTGTTTATAGTGGCAGACTAAACAGACACTAATGTTTTATTTGGCTAACACCATACTTTTTAAAAAAATAGGCAAATTAGACTTATATAAATTTATAAACTGAAACATTGACATTTGTCACTGTGTCAGTTAGGTTTTTTTATATTATTACATTTTTGTGATTTTTTAAAGATTATATATCAATAACTATAGATTTCTCTACATTAATACTTTGGCATTTAATATGTCTTGTAAAGATATGAATCCAATATTTAAGGTTGCCATTTCTAAAGCTGAACCCCTTACTGCTCAGGTTCTTACACAAATACTTCAACTGGTAAGCAGTTTTTGGAAGATTTGCCTGTATTCACTATACTGGGCAGGCTGGTTGGTCAAAAAGCTCTCAACTGGTAATGCGGCTTCCATTACTACTCCTATATTAGTTTCACCAGAGTATAGAAAATATATTTAGTAGGGTGGGTAGTGTTCAGGTGTGGTTGGCTTTTGGGGTTTATTCTCCACTACACTCCTTAACTAATTCGATGTGATATAAATATGTCATTTCAAATACAAACATACCAAAACAAGTTCATCTTCTTGCTTGTCTTTGTTCATTTCAGTAAAAAAATTAGGAACAAAAAAGTTTACAATTTTCTTCTTAGATTTCTCGAATTTAGTCTTAGCATTCTCAATTAGTTCTTTACGTCGTCGAAGAGTGCGGTATTCTTTCAACTTCGCCTCCATTCGTATTGTATGATGCTATAAAATCAGCTTTAAAAATGTTTACATACCCTAATAAAACATCACTGGGAAATAATATAAATATATAGGTTTTTAATTATGTATTCGTCACTTAATTCAGTACGGGTATAAAATTATTAAATAATTTTACTTTAAAATGGGTAGAAATAGTATTAGGTGTACCATGTTGGCAAAAAAGTCTCAAAACAAAGTTTGCTACGCTGAAGCTGAAGCGGAGACCTGCTTGACCTATCACTGTCATCTGCACAGAACATATATACCCCTAAAGGGGGTCATCTGTCAACTTTGTAAACTTTCCATAGATAAATAAATATGTAGAAACTTTCATCTTCAGTCTTCACCCGTACAACTTTATAATTTGTGCTTTCCATATAATAAAGAAGAAGAAGAATTTGTTCTTTCATTTCACGGGCTTTTATCTTTCATCTGTCACGTCAAATCAAACATTTTTAATAATATTCATAAAAATCCATTTTAAGGGACCGTATACTGCAATATTTGTTCAGTTTCGTAACTTTTTAAATTGCCGTTTTAATAAAATAAAACTATTATTATTCATATAACTTTTATTGTTTGAATGAAATCAAAGAAACATCTTTTTAAAAACTAAGCTTATTACAAAATTCTTCGTAGAAATTTAGATAATCTACTGTGTAAAGCTCCATTACGTAACTTTTCAGATATATCGGGGAAAAAATATCATTTACTACAATATTTGAAACACGGTCAATATCAAACTCTGTTAACGAAATAAAAATAAATAAAAATAGACACTATTAAACTTTCAAAAGCACTTAAATCAACAATATTTATAAGATAAACGTAAAAATTAAAACTAATAACTGTGGGACAGTTACGTTAATGGAATTATGGAACAATGTGTTACGAAAAGTAACTGCTTAGGGTGTATATACACCATTTTTCCATAAGTACTAAATAATACTTAATTACTATAATTTTTAAAGTTTATGCCTACAATTCAGTCTTCATTAAATTACTTATGGTTACTTAAAAAAAACATTCTAAAGATTAGCGACTTATAAAATTAAAAAAAATATTCAATAGTCAGTCTGTAAAAATAATTCACACGCAGAAATATTTTGAGCTATTTGAGTCATCAAAACTAAAAATATTTCGGCGTATGAAATATCAAAAAAAAAAAACAACAAACAAACAACACTTAAAGTTCATTTAATATTAATAATATTTTTAAGGGTTACTTTTTGGCATAAAATTAAAAATTCAAAAGATCAATCTCTGCTTAGTGTAATACTTTTATAAAATATAGGAACTTAAAAAATCGAAATATAAACCTTTAAGGCTAAGAAAAGAATATGGTCATAGTAATTAATTGCTAATCAGATGTAAGACAAGCTGAACAAATATAATCAAATGCATCTGTTCCGCTACATTTTTGACAAATCCATAATTTGCACACCATACATTTGATCATGTCTTTTAGATTAAAAGAGCTGATTTTGCAAATGGGGCACTCGTAATAACAGAAGTTTCTAGCAGTTTTAGGCAACATAACTTTAGGTCGAGACCCATTAGAGCTTACTTTGTTATTCGATGTACTACGAAGGGAATCCAAGCCGTGCATAAGCTGTTTTTGTGTAAGCGGACAAGTAAGATCTATTACGGGTTTATTTTCTTTTGCATATATTTTGTCACCTGAATTGCAAAACCTTTTAGTTGGAGGGAATTCCCCAATGTGCGAACTCGTTTCTTATTATTAGAAGTACTAGGATAAGATTTTATATCATCTAAAAATTGGATTTTCTTTCTGGGGACAAGTAAGATCTATAGATGTAATTTCAATATTGGGTGTGTCTAAACTTTTAAGACAATCATTCAGTTCAACTTTAGAATTAGATTCATCATGCCAGATGAGGTCTTCATTGGTAAGAAAATCTAATTCCTTTAGTTCAATGTTTTCAAGCATTATGTCATCTACTATTGGCGAAGGTATGGAGCTTGTCACCGGAAAATCATTTAAAATATTATCATGTAATATTAGGGTCATTATTGCTCGAAAATCATCGTCACTTGTAGTATTGGTGTCTTCACCGGTAACTGATTTTAATACTTCTGATGTATTGGATAGTTTGGTAGGCTGAGCCATAGTTGTTGAAATTAAATTATCGTTTCTAGTCATTATACTTGGTACTAGAACATGTGTTTCAGTACGATAACATTTACATAAACCTGCTAGGCCGCCACAAAAACAACTAAGTACCCTGTAATTAATAGTATTTTTTTCCATTGGATATGATTTGATGCAAAATTATAGTACCAGGAACAGCTGCGATATTAGACGGAATTAATTTACGTATATTTTCGATATTATTGCAGTTAACGTAAAAACACTTTGTTGATTTCATAACACTATTAAGTGCATTCAAAGCATCTGTTGCATTTGTAATATCGTCACCGTAAGTTACTTGCCTATCAAGTTGTCTTTTGACTGAGCCCCAACACCATCTGCAACGCTTTTACCGTGACCACTCTCCGAAAAAGACCAAGTACAGTGCTTTACTTTTAATTTTTGCGTAAATAAATTTAGTAAAAAGAAATTTTTCTTTTGACGATATTGGCTCGTAGATCCGTCCGAAAAGAAGTGAATGATTTCTACTTTATATTCTTTTTTAATAAATTTTAAAATGGGAAGAAGATGTGCCCAGATGGCATGGGGCTCGTGGCAAGTGCTGTCCGATAATGTAGCGAATGTTTGACAACTATCTTTAAAGTAAATCGCTCCAGTATGTAAGGATATATTGTTTTTCGATGCACCGAAATGCAGAGATTGTATTTCGGCTGCATATTTAATTTCATAATTCTCTGAGAAATCACACACAACTACAATCTCTCCATCTTTCAAATTATTTATACAATTCCTATACTGCCGTTGTTGCTCCTTCCAGTTAAAATAGTGTATTTTGAATATTTATTATTGCTTTTTCAAATTCTGTGACAAGATCTTTCACCTTACCTTTTTGCTCTTGTTTAACAGTTTTTTTAGTTATGAATTCCTTATCACCTTTTTTATGTTTATGATTTATTCTTGCCCATTTTAACCAAGTTATTTCATTATTTTCTTTTTCTTTATCGTACTGAACTTGAATATTTTTACAAACCATACAATTCCCATACATGCAGTTATATGATGTAACATCACATGAAAATATTTTTAGAATATCATCAATACATTTATAAGATACAATTTTATTAACTTTCAAAGAATCAATAAAAAATTCTCAAAGAATTAATTTCTTAAACGTCCTATTAGTAAGTTAAATCTTTCTTCATTTTCTTTCGATTTAATTAATGCATTATTTAAAAAACGTATTTTTTTGTTCAAATGATTACTAATTTGAATGTGTCTTGGTTCGGAAGTCTTACTTTCTTGTTTTCTTTCTTCAGAAGATATTTTATTTTCTTTTCTACTGTTTTGATTTCTCCACTGTCTTCTTTTTTTCTGTTTTTCTTCTTCGCTGGGCTCATTTATTCTTTTTTGAATTTTTTTAACTCATTCTAATTCTTTTTTCTTGTAAATTTCATACTTATCTTTATCTTTTTTTAAATTTTCTCTGAATCGTTTTGCCCGTTCGGCCCCTGTGAGAGGTATTCTGTTTTGTATGTAGGTTTGAAAAGATAACTTTTAAAAGTATCTGAAAGATGAAAAAAAAACATATTTTGTAGTTGCAGATATATTCAGACAAACTACGTACTCTAATTCAAAGTTAGACATGCCCTTATAATTCTGTTACGTAACAAAATTCATTCCGCTAATACATAACGTTACGTAATTGATGTTACTAAAAATGGTCTCGAAATTGAAATCTATCATTTTTAAGTAAAAATTAATGCATATAAGGCTTTCATTTTACAAATTATCAACATGATACTGTTTTGAGAGAAAATTAAGGAAAAAACAAAACATAGCAACCTTCTTACCTGAGAAAACACGAATTTGTAATGGAACAAAATTTTATAACACACAATCACCACCACCTTTCGTAACTAACTACGTCAAATTGGCAGATGAGGCGTTGAAATTTGTTTGACGTTTACTTTTAAAATGTTACCAGAAGTGCGAAAAATCTACAAATTTAATATATATTTACCTGTTACATGCGTTACGTAAAAGAAATTTCCGCCTACCTTGTTTTTGAGGGCAACAATTAAAATGAATTATCTCTTTTATTTCTTTTACAAAACTCTAAAACATGCATTAATTTTGTGTTCTTGAATAAAGTTTTCAATATAATTGTCAAATACATGAACTGTTTTAACAAAAATGTGTCTAAATCAGATCTTTTTGTTGGCAAGGTATAGGGTGGACATATTAAAATTAATGGTTTCGTTCACATAAATGTGTACTTTATGGCAATAATTTGCAGGTTTATTTTTTTTAATTTCAATATAATCTTTACATGTTTTCTATCTATATTGTTACGGACAAAAACAAAAAACTTGATTACCTTATCAATAAACTATTGAAAAAGTTAGTGGACAGCGCAGTTTTCCTATGGTAATTTTTTTGAAATCCACTCAAATACGTTCCTCATCTGGTGCGTACCTAATCTATGACTGATACATTAGTACAAAATAATAAAATTTACAAGTTTAATATTAAGGTTTGAACTTTAATAATAACTATTAATAATAAAGGAATGTTTGGATTTAAGCAAGAAAGCATTTCTACTTATGGGATTCCGATCAGGATCATATAATTTTAAGCTTGTTTGATTATTTAATATTATCGATAGAAAATATTACAAGAATGATAAATGATAACTATTAAAGCAATAAATTATTAAGCATTGGAATAACAGTAGTTAATTTTGAATTAGTAAAACCAAAACAACACTAGGGACGAAGACGCATTTTTAACTATTGAAAGTTGAAAAAGTGTCCTACTATTTACTGAAAATAGAGGTTCCAAAACCTACCACAATAGCGCTGGCGTCTGAAAAACTACGATATGAAGATAGCGGTTGTGAACGAAATGAAGTCAGCTGAATTGAAATATTTAAAAAATTGCATGACTAGAGTAGTTAGTAAAATGCCAGTATACAAAATCTCAACTATTTACGTAGTACAAAATCAAGCGGATTGGTTGTTTATTTCAACATCTTATTCGAATTACTTTTGGCGCTTTTTTAAATTTATCCTATGCTACTGCAGCGCCGCCCTTATTGGACGCGTTTTAGGGACACTTTTCTGATATAGAGATGGTCCTCCTTGTACTCTACACTCCATATTTTTAACCTATGGAACCGAAATCGATCAATATTTCTATGTTGCGTTAGCATAAAAACAATGCTACGTGAGCAAGCTTAGAGCATGGTATGACTTAAAAGTTACTTTTTAAACATTAATGAACCATCAGATAGATATGGGAGCCTATGGAGAGAACTCCAGTGTGCAAAATAGTGGAAATTATATTACTATAATTCCCGTTGATTATTCACGTCGCGGTTATCCTTTACAAGCCGAATATCAATACAAGTGAGTTTAAAAAATATATATATATATATATATATATATATATTGTGTATTTTTAGCTAAAATATTATGTAGCAACCTTTAAATGCATTAGTGTAAAAACATATAGAATATTTAAATTATTTCAAAAGAAAACAAAATAACATATTGATATTATACATTGAGTTATATGTACTACATATAAATCAATGATATTATATTTTATTTTCAATTTATTAAATGTAAACAGATTAATTATAACAGATAAAAAATGTAAAGAATACATATTTAGGCGTAGATTATAGGCAGGAATGATAAAGGTAGATAGATATTAGTATATTTTTTCAAATAAGGCGGCTATGTACCAAATATTTTTTTTTCTTTTAATAAAGTATTTATACTAAAATGAAATATCTAGTTTGAATACTTCAAATTAAATATAAATTTTAGTAAACATACTTTTGTAAACATACTATTATACATTTGTTTTGTGGAAGATGATAATTCCATACATTTAAGAAATTTAATGCGTTAATTGCATTTTTTTAAGTACGTTGTGTATGCTGCCGTAAAAGTACCTATAGTAAAATTATTTTGTCCGTGCAGTTGGGGTCATAAATCGTAGCTCGGCCTCAGCCCGGCTAGCATGTTGCGTGGGCGCAACGCCATTATGGATAACAACAAATGAATAATTGAAGGCAAAGAAAAAAAAGGCCAAAGGCATAGGACTCATAACATTGTTATGTTATGAGTCATTTGTTTTCTATTATTACCACTGCCTAATACCCGCAAATTAGTGCAATGATTATTTAGTACATATATCGAAGAGAAATTTGTTTTTGCGCATTCGCTCTCTGAATTTCTTTAGTGACACAATGGCTACTCCTTTGTTTTGTACCAATACGGCAGAATTTATTCAAAATAATATTTTGCCTGTTGGCACCAATATACCAGCATAAGCACGTGTTATTATTAACAATGTTTTAACATTTTTCACTGAAATGAAAATATATCCCCAAAAGTTACAAAGTGTTAATTTCTGCCGTTCTCGTGAACTTTCTGCGGCAATATGTGGTGTAAGTGTTAGAGCGGTCGACAAAATTAAAAAAAGAATGTATAAAGGGAGAAGTTAGCTCTCCGCGAGAAAGCGTCTATCGGCCTTGTACAGTAATTACGTTAGACGACTTTGACCAAAGTGTAATTAAACAAATAGTGTCCTCTAAATAAAAGCTTTTAGAAAAATTTACTTCGCAAATATCCGCGTTATAAAATAAAATAATGTGTCTTACGTAGTATGTAGAGCACCTCCCGCCCTTCCTCAATTGCGTGCACTATCCCCGTCACCACTAATCCCAGCACCGCTACTCCCAACACCACTACACTACGCAAAACACACCACTGACGATAATACGACACGTGTTTCGCCTCTACACGAGGCATCCTCAGGCGATATAGACTAAGGGCGGGAGGTGCTCTACATACTAGGTAAGACACATCATTTTATTTTATAACGCGGATGTTTGCGAAGTAAATTTTTCTAAAAGCTTTTATATAATGGATTTTCGCAAAGTAACGCCTGATTCTATTAATAGTGTCATCGTTTTATCGCGACGGTGAATATCCTACCACGGCTAAAATTTTGAGTACAGCAAAAGAAAGAATTGACGGAAACCAGTGTTCTATTTCTTCCATGCGTATAATACTCATAGAGCTTGGGTACAAGTACACATAAGCTCCAGACGGTCGTAAACAATTGATGGAAAGCACTGGCATCGTTTGTGCGCGCTTAGAATTCCTGAGAAAACTCAAGACCCTGAGAGATAGTGAAGACACTCGACAAAGAATTTATTTAGATGAGACTTGGGTGAATCAAAATCACAGCCATAAATGAATTTGGCTAGACAAGGATGGACGAGGCGGCTTAAACACAAAAACGGGAAAGGGGGCCAGACTAATTGGTAAATATTCTTTCATCTTTTATGTAAGAAATACGACTTAAGAATAATTTAATACAAAATATGATATTCATTTAATTATGTTTTTCAGTTCGTCATGCAGTCTGCGCAAAATATGTCTTTATACCCGAAGCCAGATGGGTATTCCGTGCTGTGAAGTCTCAGAACGAGGACTAACGTTCAGAAATGAATGCAGAAGGCTTCACAGACTGGTTTACAAAGCTGCTGCAGAGTCTTGAAGAATCATCAATCGTCATAATGGACGACGCACCCTACCACTCCCAGCAAATAAATCAGGCACCGACATCAGCTAACAAAAAGAGTGAAATTCAGAAGTGGCTCCACCAACACGGGATTGAGTTTAGTGATAGTGAGCTCAAGTCGGAACTATTACAAAAGGTATTTCAGATTTTATTATTTTTAAGTTTGCAATACATTTGTTTTCTTTTAAGTATTTAGTTGAATATACAAACAACATTATATTTACAGGTGCAACGGAACCGACCAGAAAAAAAAAATACAAATTGGATCAGTTAGCTTTGGAGTCAGGACACGCAGTGATTCGCTTACATTCCAAACATTCGTACTTATGGTTTTTTTAATACATAGATACCTAATTAATAATTTATTTTAAATAATTATTATTCTTATTTTAATAAATACGTCGTTTTATCTATTTTTTCCTTTTTTATTACTAACCCACATAATGACAAATCTAAATACACTATCGATAACGTTTATCGACAACAATAATGCGCATCACTATGCTCGCCTGTAAGGCCCGTGAGTGGGAGAGAGAGCGAAATACTCCGATGATTTATGACCCAAACTGCATGGACAAAATAATTCTAGTATAGTTGTTGTTAAAACCCTGTGTACATCACTGGAACCATGGATTTATCAAAAGTTAAAAGAATTTGATTTATGTAATCCTCATGATTGGTAGGCGGCTTGATGATAATCTACCAAAAACCTTTCCACTCCTCGTGGCCGATCTAGTAATTTTAGGTCTGTATCTGGGGCTAAGCACTCCTTGTAATTCACACCACGCAGACAAGTGGAGTCCGCTATCACCATAGAATAGGTAATAGTGCCATCACACCAACAGAACAATGCGGCTTGCTAATTGCTATAAAACCCTTTCCGAAATAAAAAAAAAGCCCGTGCAAAACAGTGGGACGTATACATGCTGCAACTGTTATTTTTACTATAATTTGTTGGTTAACAATGTCACTATCCATATATTCAAATTAGAATATTTCTGTTACTGACTCTTATGACACCTATAGGGTGAAATGACTCTTATTCAAATCCTGGAAGATCAACGGTTAGCGTGCTGGTCTGCCGTATAATTGTTTTTTTTTTAATTATCTTAACGTGGAGTGAGTTCAGCTTATGGGAGCTATACATGAAGAGCCATCGTTATAATAATTTTTTATTTTTATTTTACAGTGAATTTAGATCCCGCGAAGAATACTATAGCGTCCAAAGTCAGAAGCTTCAAGCCGAGGTGAACGCGCATCTGTACTCTGTGTCGCAGCGCCTCCCACATTTGTCGTACAGCCCGTTAGGACGTCACAATGAATGGGACAAGCATGATCCCCACAAATCCTTACAGCCGGATTCCAAAGAGAGTAACAGTTCAGATTCCTTGGAGAAAAGTGTTATGGGTAAGGTGTTTTAGCCGATGGGCGAAATCCCTCGATTTTGAAACTAAGTTTTTCATTTAGATTCACAATAACTCTCACACACAATAATAACTATTTTTTTTTTATAGGATAAGGGTGACAAACGAGCACACAGTCCACCTGATGGTAAGTGGTTGCTGCGGCCCATAGACATCTACATCTATCCTCTATTACAAATCAAAATGTAGATGCGTTGTCACCCGTGAGGACTAAGATGGAATGCCTCATTTCCAGTAAAAAGGGCCTCCAGCCACCTGCACTCACCAAGCGAAACGCAGAGGTAAACTTCTACTTCACGCTGGTTTTCTGTGAGGTCGTGGTACCACCCCGGTTCGAGCCGGCCCATCCGTGCGACAGCAAAAGCTGCCGCGTGGCTCTACCACTGTTCAAAACTACTACTACTACTACTAACTAACAATCTGTATTTACTAATTGTACGTAGTTATACTAAATGGCAATAACCGTGTAGTGGCGGGGAAAGAATATCCACTACCCCATTTTGTCCCGTGAGACATGAAAGGAGATTGGCAACAGCTTCTTTCTCAATAAAATAAAAAAATACTTTCATACATATATATAAATAGAATGATATAGGTTTGCAGTTGTGCGCGCATTATGGAAAATGTACTGGATAGATTTAGATTTTCATCAGATTAGAGATAGATTAGGTTTTCAAAATTTTATTTCTTAGACACTTGGCCGTTATCAAAAAAAAATATATATTGCGATATCTGCATTTAATATAAAGTTTTAAGAAACAACTATTTTTATAAGCATTACGTGTTCAATGATGTGCGTTTTCTTGCCGAGGAGAAGTGGAGTTAGGGCACAAAGGCCCATATCTAGCAGTACATTTTTACAGACTAGTAATTATGAAGAAGAAGAAATATTGTGAAATAATAATCACCAACCATCCTTTCCAGATAGCTGAGTTTATCAAATCTTGAATTCAACTAATTTTACGTACCTACTTTAACACCTTATTATTTACTTTTTACCTTTACTATTTAATGTGTAAATATAAGAAATTTTAATATTAGACCATTACAGTCCATCAAAAGTCCACAGTTGAACATAGGCCTCTTCCAATTATTTAATCTGTTTCCATACATTGTTTCATAGGGATAGATATTTGCCATAGAAGCCAGATGTAGAGATAAATTGTCGATTCGACCTTCGTCAATTTTCCTGTACTTACTTATGTGTATGGTAACACTCATTGCCCTGTAAAAAAGCTCAAAAAGACAGCATAATATATATATATATATACTGGGTGGCGAATAGGTTATGACGTTAAATAGCACAGCAGTTAATACAAGTTGTTATATGTCTGTTAAAATAATAAAATAAACAATAATAAAAGAAAATAAAAAATGCATTTTTCAAACAAAATAAATAGCGTAAAAAATTGACAAGAAATAAATCAGCCTTGATAATATATAGGTTACTGACCTGAAGTGACTTACAAAACGTCGCACGCGCCAGAAAAATAATAATTTCGACACCCGGTCCCATTTCTTGTCACTTCGCGCATAGAGAATTATGCCTTAACTTCATTATTTTAAGTAAATTTTTCGCTTGAATTTGTTTTCACACACCCGCAGCGCGCGGTCCTTTTGTTTTTAATTTCGCGCATAAAATTATGCCTTAAATTGTTAGCCGTAAGTACAGTTTTTGTTTGATTTTTTCTTTATTTGAGTAGTTCGGATTGACAACGTTTAAACTACCTATACTCGCCTGCAAATGGCATGGGTCTTTGACCTTCTAGAATTCATCAGGTGATATCTGTATGCATTTACATGATGTTATTTAACATTAAAACGAAAAAAATGCTACCGCGACTAATGTATTAATTGTTATATATTTTTTTAGTTGTGTATGTTTAAAGAAATTTATGTAGCATACGTCTTTTCATTTTATGTGATAACTTTTTCGTCACTAGGTATATATATATCCTACTGCAGAGCATAGGTCATCTCTTGTTTTTGATTTTAATGGAGGAAATAATATGCCAGGTTGATCAAATGCGTGATAGCGTACTTCACGTCATCAAAATATTTTGAATTTCCTATATGCTGGTATGTTCGAATGCGAACATATACGCGACATTTTTATACCTGTCAAGCACGTGGTAAATCAGCACTTAAATGCAATTAACAATCAGTGGTGTTGGAGGAAATCAAACGGGTTATTATTGCTAACTCACGGTGAAATAACGTGAGCGCGCAGCGTCTGAGCGTCCATTATACGACAAAATATACCCGCTTAAGAAGGAATGCAGGTCGAGAGACTTTTGAAGATTAGGTATTTGAAGAAACTATCGCTGTCACTCTGTGAGCGCTCGCTGTCCGATAACGACACCTGCAAATCCGATTGACAGCCTGAGTAAAAAGGTATAATTCGAGGTTTGGCTCTATACAATTTTCTCCTTACCAATTAAAAGATATTTCATAAACTGAATAAGAAAGATATACACTGTGTCCGTATGTTTTTCCTTTTTAAGTATTGGTTATCAAATTTGAACACTAGGCCTTTGTTGATAGCGGTCTAAATAGGCAAATTTGAACATTTTGTAAGGGTTATAGTGCCTATTAAGATAATGTATCATCAAAAAGGAAAACCTAGGAACATAGAAGATGTTGATATCTATTTTACTGTAAAAACTCAGTGCTATAAGGTCATAAAAACAGACGAGAGCGTTTGTATGGAGAAAAGACAACCCCACGCGGTAATTATTAACCAGAATCTAGGTAGGACCAATCCGAGTCAAAGTAATCTAACCCATCGGTTAGACCCGAGCCTAAGTAAGAAAAACACAATTTTTATTCAAAATTTAATTTTTTTCATCAATATAGTCTCCTTCAAGAGTGATACACTCAGTCCAGCGCCGCTCTAACATTTCTATGCCTTTTTATAATACGATTTGTCCAACCCTTCAAAGTACGCTTCATTTTCGGCGATCACCTCTTCATTTGAGGCAAATTTCTTTCCGGATAGCATTTTTTTAGGTTAGCGAACAAATAATAGTCGCTGGAGGCTAAATCTAGCAAATACGGTGGGTGAGCAAGCAACTCAAACTTTAACTCTTTATGTTTCGCCATGGTGACAACAGACTTGTGACATGGCGCATTGTCCTGATGAAAACTTTTTTCTATTGCATTTCAGGCCGTTTTTTGCAATTTCCTCCTTCAAACGACATATAATATTCGCTATTGATCCTTTCGCCCTTCTGTAGATAGTTTATAAATATTATACCATGCACATCCCAAAACACGGATGCCATAACCTTTGCAGCTGAAATTTGAGTTTTTGGTCGCTTTGGGCAGATTTCATTGGTTACTGTCCACTCACTTGACTGCCGTTTTGAATCTGAAGTGTAGTGGTGGATTCAAGTTTCATCCATTGTGATATAGTGCATGAAAAATTGTATTTGTTCCGCCTAAATAACTCTAAACAGTGACATGAAGCTTCAACAGGTTGATGCTTTAAGTCAACGGTGAGCAAACGCGGTACCCATTTGGAATAAAGCTTTCTTATAGACAAATGCTCATGCAAAGTGGTGAATGCACTATCTTTCGATATCTTGACCTCATCGGCTATCTTTTGCAATTTTATTTTACGGTCTTCCAAAACTATTTTGTGAGCTTTTTTATCTTTTCTGAAATAACAGCCTCATTTGGGCGTCTAAAGCGTTCAGAATCATTTGTGTCTGTTCGTCCGTGCTTAAATTTAGCAAACCAACGTTTGACTGTTGCTTTTGATGGACCAGAGTCCCCGTAACACTTGAAAAGTCAACTTTTTGCTTCAACGGTATTTTTCTTCATTAAAAACAATGTTTAATTAGCACTTCAAATTATTTTTCGTGTGTCAAAAAATGCCAAAAAAATCACCCTAACTTTTAAACAAATAATTTAGAGGTTATGAAAATTTTGCACAGTTTATTATAGAAGTCTGTTCTTTTTAAAAATAAAAATAATTTTTCCCTAACAGCGTCATCTATACGTCAGGTTCGGGATTTAATGACCGACGTATTATGATGTATACCATATTACTGTAATTGTAATCGTAATTGTAGATCGTATCTTAAAAATTTGACTATTAGCACTTGATCGTTTCAGGTTCTAATCTTAGCAGTTGCTCCAATCAAACCGGCTCAAGCAGTATAGTTGCTGGATCTTTTAGTACGACAGAGCCAATCACAAGTGGTGGTAGCTCTTCTAGCGCTATATCACCACCGCTACCAGGTAAGGCTGGCTGTTACTGATATATTTTAAAAGTTACTTTGTTCTTTGTTCAGTCAGCTACTCCTGGTAGATTTCGAGACGATGACGGTTTATCGTTGACTGAATTTTAGACGCAAATATATATACACAATAAAACAATACAATAAAACAATTGTATGATGGAATGCGTATCGCGTTGAATTATTGTTAATTGCGGATAAATCAGACCTTATAATCATCCTCCGATAAGTGGTCCGTATCGGAGCCTAGAAGACTTATTCACGAGGGTGATAATTTTTTTTAGAGCGACAGACTAACAACGGGGTTTACTGTCAGAAAATGTCACATGGCATTAAGTCACCTATGTATCCTCAGCTTTAATCTGTTACGTTTAAGTTTTAAAATAAATAAATAAATTAATAACAATGGACTTTTGATAGGCTGTAACGAATTAATGAACCTTATTATAGTCCTTCATACACAGGGTCGTCAGGCAGCACAGCTTCATCTTCGACAGTCTCGTCAAGTCCAGTAACATGTGTGTATTTAATGTCTCGCACCGCAATAATGGTCGAGATGAGTTCAGAGGAAGTCCCTGCGAATGTTACTGCGGCGAGGTTTCTGAACGCAGTGTTAGCAGCTGAGGATATGGGGCTGGTGCAGCCAAACACTAGGAGCCTGGCCGCCAACGTATTCGCGTTGTGGATGTGTAGCCCACTGTTAGGTGAGTCTTATAAATATCTTTGATCGTGGTTATGATAGATATCTACACGGGGCATCATAGATTCAATTAAAGATATGAACCATGAAATCAAACGTTTTATTTTTTTTAAACGCTGGCAACGCACCTGAAATTACCCTGGTGTTGAAGTTATTCATGGACGGCGGCAGTCACTTTCCATCAGATGAGCCGATGCTCGTTTGAAAAAAAAATTATAAAAAATTGGATTTATTATATCACCTGTTTTTAACAGGCTGATCGAGTGATGTAGTATGATGAGTCCCACGCGGACAATAGCAGTTAGCAGCGTAATGAATGGCGTGTTTAGAAACAGTTTACCTTTTATCGATTAGCATAAGAACTAAATTGCCGAAGCAGCTCAGGCATTAGGCAATCGCTTTAAATTTAATTTCGCATCGCATCGCCGGTTCAGATATACCTAACTATATCTACCCGTAATTTGTATGTATGTTACAGTTAAAACCCGTTTTTAGATAGAACACGTTTTCCCTAGTTAAAACTAGGTTTTACTAAATGCATTTGTTAAAACTAGAAATACCTAGTCAAAACTAGAATTTACCACTGATATATTTGATTTTCAGATAAAACTAGCTGTCACTCGGAGCTTTAATTAAAACTAGCACTAGAGAAACTAATTTGGGATTGAAAATAAAATATACTTACTAAATATTTATTAAAAAGATCTAGGACACAGAGTCATGTTCCTAGTAAAAATAATAATTTTACATTAAAAGTACATTTTAGGGAACATCGACATAAAGTAGTTTCCAAGGTGAGAATATTAAATAAAAGTAAATAAAATAATCGAACAAGTCAACAGAACATAACCATAACATTTAAAAAAGGAACTGATTGTTAAGGAAAATTTGTTAACATACAATAAAAAATAATTACACAACCTTAAAATTAAAACAGGATGTGGATCTACTTGTTATTGCAAGACAAACTATCGTGGCATTTTAAATTACAAAGGAAACCATTTTCATGCAGACACCTTTTTATCATATATCCTTTCTTGCGCAGAATCTTTGGCATGTTCCTGTGGCTGCTTCCTTAGAAATAGTTCTCAAAGGTGAATTTGTATTCGGAACATCTTCATGCAAATTTTTTTTTTGCACTTGTCGGATTCTGACCTGAAAAGTACATTGAAATAGTTAGCTTTTACCTAATAGCGATATCGTTATATGATAAAACAATTAAGCAATATATATATATATAGGTACACACCTACAATTTAATTTGTCGAGCATTCCATATTTCGTTCCAATCTTGTGAAAACCCTGATCATCCTTTTGAAGAACCACTCCGACTATATTACGTAGATCTGCTTTTGCTCTGTCGACATCCGGAATTTGTATAATTACATTTTCACCGATTTCTACTGGAACGTGTATTGCAGCTGAAGTTAATGTCATTCTCTGGGCCTATTTTTTAAAGTTTTGATGTGCTGTTTCTCTGGATACCATTATTGGTCGATTCACATTTGTTACAACTTCGAGGTTTTCGTCATTTGGTGGTATTATAAGAAGCGCTACAATCGTAGATGCTTCAGCTTCAATGTCATATTCACTGGCTTCTGCTGCGATTGGCGATTCTCCACTTGTTTTGGATGAAATTTCTGCGTCCTTTTGTTTGTTTCCGATTATAATCTGATGCTGTCCACTGCAACTAGCTACAGGCTCAGTTTCTGCATTATCTGTACTACCCGTCTTATTTATTTTATTTAACGAATTCTTGAGAACATCTTCATCTCGTATATCCTCAATAACATCTCTAGGTAAAGTCGAAGTCATAAGCCCTCCTCGTGATTCCACACCAAACTTTGCTTTGTATGGTGACTGTTTAAACTGTACAAACCGAATACCATTTGACCAATTTGTAGTATCGTTATCTTGCATCCATGAAGCCAATATTTTCTCTATGTCTTGGTTAGCCCTTTCAACAGATCCTTGGCTTTGACTGTGTCTTAGCTTTCCATGAACCAGTTTACCCTCGGGCTCGTTTCAAGAGCTCATTTATGATAGAATTTACAAATTCTCTGTCATTATCGGAGTGTTAGATGCAAGGAGCACCAAATGTCAAAAATATATCAGTCAACTGATACGCCACCCCTCGGCTCTCTTACTTTGTGCACTTAGCACGCAACAAAACAAATTTTGTCAAAAGGTCCTGATACACCATTATAAACTTAAATACCCAATCTTCTTGAGTTTGCATGTCGATAAGATCGACTTTGTAACGGCTGTTCATTTCAGAATGTAGGTTTTGAAACAAGTCCTTTTTTTCATACTCTTTTTATGCTGACAAGTTTTACACATAGAAAGAAAAATATTTATTATTTCTAAAGTTACGTTCGCATATTTTCGTAAAGTTTCATTTTTAAGTCTATCCTGTCCATCATGATCAACAGCCACATTAGCTGCTTCAATTATATCAAAAGTTATCTACATGCAAGTAGTATTTCATGGGCTCCTTTCTAGTCACTAATGTTCGTATTCCACAAATATTAATTACCTAACTTAACTACTTAAATCGATTCTGTCTCCTGTACTGGTTCTGAGATTTCTGAACAGCTAATTGTGCTTCTTCAATTTCGTCCACTAAATTGTCATAGGTTTCTTTTGTCATAATATAAAACTGGTCCTCTTTTTTTACGTGATCGCGAATCGCTAATAACCGGTTTAAAAACTTCCATCGCGTTCAATAATTTAAGTTTGTCTAAAAATCTATACGTGCATATCAGAATAAAAATTAAGCGGGTCTGAACGGAGCGAGAGCACAGCGCGCAGACGGCGCTCGGAAAGGGATTCCGCTGCACCGCCCCTTAACCTCGGCCGTTTAACCTCGGTCGGAACTGACTCGCTTCGGAAAAACGCGTTTTGTGTAGTAAGAACTAGTTTTACCTGATCTTCAATTTTGAGCATTAGTTAATTCTAGTTATAACAAAGGCATGGCACATAATTTTCGGAATAGCTGAAACGATTATAATGAAACTTGACGAATAGATAGAGAGCAACACCAGGTGGGATCGAGGCTATATTTTATCCGAAAAACTTGGAGACTTAAAAAAAGAAATATTTTTATATATTAATAATATACTAAAATAAACGGTTCCTTAATATCTTAAATCGTTTATAGCGGCACATTTATAGATCCTATCCAAGTAAGCCGGGCGGGACGCTAGTGTCAAATATAATTCCATTAAACTGAACTGAAAAGAACAGATTGAGGATGCGACTGAGGAGGAGTCAAATTGGCCAGTTCACAGCATCATCAACAACATGTTGGTTACAGAAATCCAACTGAAACCCCATCATTGCCCGTGGCGCATCTGGGCGAGCTGGCAGAAGTTGTTACAGCGTTACGGACACGGCTCAGAGTCGCGACGTGCCCGCGACCAGCCCATCTTGCGTCTGCAGAGGAATGTCTTCTTCCCGAAGCACTTGGAAGAAGGGATTAAGTAAGAAAATATCATGTACCATCAGTACGTGTATAAGATTGTAGATTAAGGTTAATTAACGATAGCATACTCGTGGAACGCTTTCAACTTTTACATTGATAATAATGTCGACGTTCTATTGATCGATTTGGCTATGCGACAACTTACGAATAGGTATTTTAGATAGTGTATATTTTTAAAAACGACTAAACAGAGTATATTATTAAGTCGCCACTGATCATGTCTTCGGAGGGATGACGATATAGCTAGGTATCTCGTCGAAGTCGCCACTGATCATGTCTTCGGAGGGATGACGATATAGCTAGGTATCTCGTCGAAGTCGCCGGTGCTGAAACTGATGTGTCACGGCGATTCCTTAGTCATATAAAAAAATACAATTCATGTTTTCACATGACTTCTTTTGGGGCAGATAAAATTCTGGCGATGCCTGGATTTTCACCAACTTTCATAGTACAAGGGCAAGTGCATCACAAAATAGGCTCGCTTTTACCACCATCCGATCGTCAAGCTCAATTTTTGCAACTTAAATTCATAGGAGATGATGAGGCAGAGGCTGAAAGACGGTGAAATTTATTAAAAAGAAATTATTCAGGGAGTCGACCGAGCAACTGTTTTTAAAATCCAAAAGGTCTTACATGATCACAACGTGTTGGTGCGCGAATTTAAAACAACTCTTGAGAATATGCAAGACGATACATGCAAGGTGATTATCCACGCGGACCGCGTGCCGAGTGGACAGCACGTGCGCCGCGTCAATGCACCAGTTGTGACCGAGGTGGCGGCTGTAGTCACGGGCGCCGACCCTACCGCGCCAAGGGACATCGTCCTACGTAAGTACGATGACTCCCTCACAAGGATTGCCGATATGCATTGCTTCTACGATGCTCTTCAATATCCAATTATATTCTGGAAAGGGTAAGAAGGATATCATTTCAATATCCCCCAAACGAATCCAGCAACTGGGCAGCCGAATCCAAACAAAACATGGAGTACTATTCTTTTCACTTGATGTTCCGAGACCACGACTTCAACCTATTACTGAGGTGTAAGGTGCTTCTGTCTCAATTTTTAGTAGATATGTACGTTAAGATGGAGAGTGAGCGTCTAAGATTTATATCACTGAATCAAAGTAAGTTGCGTGCAGAAAATTATGTCCATTTGCATGATGCCATTGCAAATGATGGTAATGTGAATCCGAACGACTTAGGACAGATGGTGATTCTCCCATCATCGTTTGTAAATAGTTCGCGATACCTCCATGAATATACCCAAGATGCGTTCACTTACGTCAGAAACTATGGGCGGCCGGACTTATTCATCACTTTCACGTGCAACCGAACCTGGACAAAGATTAAAGAAGAAATGATGATAGGGCAAAAACAAACGGACCGCCACGATATCGTAGCAAGGGTTTTTAGAATTAAAGTTCAAAAGTTGGTGGCCCTCCTCACCAAAGGATCACAGTGCTTCATGTACTCAATCGAGTGGCAAAAGCGTGGCTTGCCACACGTGCACTTGCTGCTGTGGCTAAAAGAAAAATTGCGGCCGAACCAAATTGATGATGTGATATCAGCAGAGTTGCCCGACCCTGAAGTGGTTAAAGAACTCTACGATACAATCACTAAGAGTATGCTTCACGGTCCTTGCGGAAGCCTGAACTCTTCGTCCCCGTGCATGAAAGTACCAAAAAGTATCCTCGGGTCTGCTAAAACAGACACAAACAAATGACAATGGTTATCCACTGTACGGACGAAGAGCGCCTGAAAATGGTGGACGTGCGGTTACAATTATAAGTAGAGTTACTGCCCAAGACGTCGTAGTTGACAACAGATGGGTGGTCCCGTACTCACCGCTGCCTGCCAAAATTTTTGATGCCCATATTAATGTCGAGTTTTGTAACTCGGTTCTGGCCATTAAGTACATTTGTAAATGCATAAACAAGGGTAGTGATCAGACAATATTCAGCGTGCAGCAGCAGGGCAACGCTAATCTCGACCCGAGAGATGAAGTTCAGACGTTTATAGCAGGTCGATATGTGAGCAGCAATGAAGCGGCATGTCGTATTTTAGGCTTGCCGCTTCACGTAAGATACCCCACTGTGACACATCTTGCGATGCACCTTCCCAATGGCGAGCGTGTTTATTTCACCGAGGCTAATATGCGCGAACGCGTATCGATACCGCCCAACACCACTTTTATCGCATTTTCCCACCTACGCCAAACAGACGACTTTGCCAGAACTTTGCTCTACGTGAAATTGCCAAAATATTACTCATGGAATTCAATACGAAAGGAATGGAAGTGTCGCGTGTTGGGCATCCCCGTCGAAGGCTGGCATGGTGTAAAAGCGTCAGATTCCTTGGGCAGAATTTACACTGTGCACGTAACACAATTTGAGTGTTATTGTTTACGGTTATTGCTAACCCGCGTCAGGGGCCCGATTAGTTTTCAAGCCATCAAATCAGTCGACGGACAAGAAAAAGCCACGTTTCGGGAAGCGTGTGAGGCGATGGGACTTCTGGAACATAACGGCCACTGGGACCATACAATGGAGGACGCCGTTTTGTGCCAGTCAGCGGCTAAGTTAAGAGAGCTCTTTGCCATCGTGTTGAGCACCTGCGGACTCTCTAATTCTATGCAAATGTGGGAAAAATATAAAGTTGCTTTGTCGGAAGGTATCGCACACAGGTACCAAGGGACACCACAAGCCAGTGAAAACATATTTTTCAACGAAGCGCTCAAATCAATCGAGAACAATGTTTTCAGAATGGTGGGAAAACTGTTGTCAGATTTTGGCATGCCCGCCCCAAAACGAATAAGGGAATTGTCCACTGATTTGCTTAGGAAGAAAAATTACGACACCGCTGCCTTGGGGGCTCAAGTAGCACAAACTGAATCCCAGCTCTTACCAGAGCAAAAACAAATTTTTAATAAAATTGTGGATTGTGTGGAGAGCGGAGAAGGTGGTTTATATTTTTAGATGCACCAGGAGGCAAAACATTCCTGTTGAATTAACTATTGGTCTCTCCAGTATCGCGGGGACAGTTTAGATACATAGATTTCACAAGGACAAATATCCAGACCCAGAAAAATTTAAGGTAGGCTATACAAACACTTGTTCCGTGCAGGATTCGAACCCGCGGCCCTTAGCGCTGCAACTCATTGCTAAGCCACTGCGGCACGGAGCCGTCAATAGTAGGGGTTCCTTTTGTGATTATGAGTCGATCTGTATTGATAGCCTTCTGTTTCTGAAGCCTAACAAGTAACAACAGTGCAATCGTCGCTATGCTCCCTTTTGACGGGTAATAAGGTAGTGTTATTACAGGCTGTGATGAATTTCATCTTAGTCATCTGGCCTGACTACACACTTCATGTCATGTCGGTGATGCTACATCGTGAAGGGGCTTAGCTTTATTCCGTGTTATAATCAAGCAAGAGATTACTGACCGGTAATGAGATTAGAACAGATCCCGCTCGGAGGCAGGAAACGTTTAGCGAACACGCTACCGAGCTGTCAATACGTAAGGTAGACTCGATGAAGTGTTTAATTTTCCTATATACTATTATACTAGTAATACTGACTTCAAAACTATAAAATATTTTTATTTTTTTTAGTTCTTTTAAAGTCGTCTTGTACATTTTATCAAAAGTTAATTTTTTTAAGTGTATAACCAGGATTCATGACCTTTCAGGGATTCCAGAATTCAAGAGTTACTTTACGAAGAGGCGCGATACAACGTGGTAAATGGGAGGTATCCACTAGAGAGCGCTCAAGCGGTTATGTTGGGGGGTATCCAGGCGAGGGTGCAGCTTGGACCTTACGACCCGCATAGGCACACGGCAAAATTTTTCAGGTGAGCTTACTAGAAAATACCTCATTACTATAAAAAACACAGCGATAGCAATGACGGCGGTTTTATTTATAAGTATTCCGTAGGATTTTTGTGAATTTTTACCTTTGCCTATGAAATCTGAAAATTTCGTGAGTGCATGAATAATGACATTGCAAACGTCGTAATAATTTAAGATCCTTTATGTAACAGATTCCTGAAATAAACTTAACACCAATAAGTGAGTGTAAAGACTAGGTCACATCGAATAAGGGTATGGTAATTCAGTGGTAAGCCAAGGTTGCAGCAGACGTAATGTTCCATACATGTTAAACTTTATATCATGTCTAAATCTTCAGACCGCGGTGACGTCGATCAACACTCATTGTATAAATAAAATGCAAGTTTAAATTTAATTTTGGAATTTAATTTTACAATTATTTTCTGGAGAGCCTACTACACACTCTGAATACGGGGATCAGAAGGGTAGTTGCCAATACAAAAATTGGTAAACTTAAATTAAAGTGTTGCAAGTAAAATATACAAATAATAATTAATACATACAGATTACAAATTGTTTGATCATTTTTTAAACACTTACATTAGATTTTCCGTTACGAGCCGGTTTACAGTACAAAAACTTTTGAACCGTTTAGTCATTTAATTTTTAGTCATCTTAAATTATCGAACTATTGTACTTTGTAATATTAACTGTTTTACACGGACCTTGCATGTAATAAAACGAATTCTTACGGAGAACGTAACATTTGTTGAATATAGGATTCGGGCATTAGAAATGTGGTGAGAGTGCTGACGGCTCCATGGTGCAGTGGTTTGGCATTGAGTTACGGCGTTGAAGGCCGCGGTTTTGAATCCCGCACAGAACAAGTATTTGTATGGCCTACAAATAATTGTACCGGATCTGAGTGTTTGTCCTTGTGCAATTTACGTTTGTAAACTGCCTCCACGACACAGGAGAAAATCCTAGTTTTGACGTAACGTTTTTGAATAGAAAGAAAGAAAGTATTTGAGACACATAGAGTTTTGTAAAAGGCAGAAGGGCCCCTTCCGCACTCCGTATATATCATTGACTTTGTGTGGGTGGTGTAGGGAGAATCAGGACAAGTTCCTGCCGGGGCACGCGCGGTCCGGTCGGTGGGCGATGCTGCTGCCCGCCGGGCGCAAGGGCAGCCCCGAGGCGCGGCTGCTGGAGCAGGCGCAGCGGCCCGCCGCCGCGCCGCCGCGCAAGCTGCGCCACAAGTACCTCGCGCACACCAGGATGCTGCCCACCTACGGGTTAGTGTTCGAGAACCAATTAGATTTAATTTAATGTACTCTGGAACTCCTACCTGAAGACATATGGAAAGCACTGAATAAGATAGATAGCCTTCAAAATATTGGTTCGCGAACATCTTTCAAAAACAACGTCGTCTGTTTAACGTCAATTAGTACTGCTAGCTTTATCCAGATATATTATGCATGTATTGTATAATATATATTATGTATATATGTATGTTATATAATAAAGATAATTGTTATATATGGATTATTAAGTATTTGTTTGCATTCGTATGTATTTGTGTAATTTACAAGCCTTATTTTAATATGTGTTATATGAGTATCTATTATATGTTAATTATATTTAGTTATTTAAGTCACCTGCCACTAATTTCTCACCGGGCCATGGGTTGACTGGCAGATAATGCTAACTGGCATTAAGTCCGCCCTTTGTAACTCTAACCTCTATTGTTAACGCAATAAAGTTTTAAAATAAATAGACTACGATATATATAGTGGCAGCCTTGTAATGGTAAACGAAGTGTAGGGCGTACCCCTACTAGATGGAGTGATGACTATGACCTGGTAAGATATGCAGGAAATGGATGCAGGTGGTTCAGGACCGTGTTTTGTGGCATTCCTTGAGGCAGTCTATGTTCAACAGTGGGCTTGTAAAGACTTGTAATGATGATGATGATGATGATGATGATGATGAAGAATTATATGTAGCGCGAAATCGATTATTTGACGTTAAGTAATCGATTTTTTAAATCGATCCGAAATACGGGTTCGATCGAAGATCCCGTCCAATTGCCAACCACTAACCCGCGGGACGAATGAGATGTTATATTGATGATAATTTGGTTCAGATGTTTATGCATTTTTAGATACGTAGCGCAGTGGCTTAGCAATGAGTTGCGGCGCTGAGAGCCGCGGATTCGGATCCCGCGCGGATCAAGTATTTGTATGGCCTACAAGTAATTGTTCCAGGTCTGGATGTTTGTTCGTGTGTAATTTACGTATGTAATGCCTCCACGATACAGGAAAATGTCCTAGTGTGGAGGTAAGGTTTTAGAAAAAAAGAAAGACAGAAATAAAGATGCGTTTAATGCGGTCACAATATAAAATTAGCTGCCGCCTAGCCACTATGTGACATCAAAGCAATAGCTGAAGTGTCTTCTTTCCTCCAGAGCGGCCTTCTTCCAAGGACAGATCGAGCAGCCAGTGAGAAGTCTCACCAGTCTACTGACCCACGAGGACATCCCAGTGCTGGTCGCTATTAACTCCAACGGGGTTTATGTCATCGATGATACGGAGAGTGTAAGTAATAATTTACGTTACTTAATCCGCCATATTGGAGTGTTGTGTTGATGTAAAAGATACTGATTAACAGTTTTTCTCATAACTTCAACGTGAAATGATCATAGTTACCTGGACATATTTTATTTTTTTTATTTTTTATTTTATAGAATAAGGTGACAAACGAGTACACAGTCCACACGATGGTAAGTGGATGCTGTGGCTCATAGACATATACATCTATCCTCGATTAAGAAACACAATACAGATGCGTTGTCACGTCTGAGGACTAAGATGGAATGCCTCGTTTCCAGTAAAAAGGGTCTCCGGTTCTCTACACTCACCACAGCAGTATTAAGCTGCTATTTTGCGCTGGTATTCCGTGAGAGCGTGGTCATACCCCGGTCGAGTCGACCCATTCGCGCTACAACTATAATATAGCTGCAGCGTGGCTCTATCCCGTAAAAATAATAAAGAAGACTATTAGGTGTATTAATTTTAAAAACCTGAAGTGACAAGAGTACTTAGAGTCCACCTGATAGTAAATAGTTCCTACAGCCAATGGACGGATGCAACCAACTTCAAACAAAGATAACTACAGATGCGTTGTCACCTCTGAGGACATTTTGTTTTACTTATTATATGGTGGTGAGGAAGTCTTAGGCCGGATCCAGACGAGTGTAATGTGTAATGTAAGATTAAGTGTAATTTAGCGTCAACAGTGTGGACGGCACACGAACTCAAAGCGAATTGTGTACCCGAAACTATTTCAAAAGCTGTGCAGCCTTTGTGTTCGCGCGAAAAACTGACAGCCGATGGATCAACCCCGAGCGCCGCGCGAGCGTTACATGTAATGCTCGTAGTGCCGTCCACACGTAGAATTCGTGTTAAATTACACGGTGGATTACATTACACGTTACACTCGTCTGGACCAGGCCTTAGGTGGCAAATCGCTGACTTGCGTTATAAAAGCCTATTCACTCTTGCTTTGACGCCCAGATTGTATTCGGACAGAAAGACCGGAAAATTATTCCAGTCCTTTGCTGTACGCATTACAAAAGATGAAGCCAATAGTTTTTTTCTAAGTCACAAACAACGGAACTCATATTCAATATTACGCCAACTTAAAAAAATTCCATGATCGCAGACACAACGATACGAAAGCTTTAACATGACATAATTTGAATTCGGTATTACAACACGAATAAAAGATACTCGTAAATAATATGAGATCTGAAAAAATCTTAGTTAAATGACTAGGATTTTGTGTACTTGACTCATACCGATGCCTAAGCTTGTCCGAATCTGCTGTTCAGTCACTTTTTTGTCAGTCTCCATCATACGCCGCACAACATTGATGTTGTCTTCAGTCGTCGCCGTGGAAGGCCGTTATTCACGTAGATCATCGGTGAGGTTAGTGCGACAACGTTTAAACTCATTAAACCAGTTGTAAACAGTGGGACGAGATGGGGCTTCATCGTGAAAGGCCAATCGAAGTCTATCATAACTTTCTTGTTGACTTAAATGACATCGAAAGTCGTAAAAAATCATTGTACGAAAATTTTCTCGCGTTAAGTTCATGCTGACGTGACACATATACAAATTATCAATTTGCCGACAAATCGTAAACAAATGACAATAATATTGGCAGAGTTCCATTTTCAAAATTTGTAGTTATTTTTCTGCCGACTTCCAAAAAGGAGACGGTACTCAATTCGAGTGTATGTTTTTTTTTTTTTTTTTTTCCTGCCGACTTCCAAAAAGGAGACGGTACTCAATTCGAGTGTATGTTTTTTTTTTTTTTATGTGTGTTACCTCATAACTTTGTACTGGGCGAACCGATTTCGATGATTCTTTTTTTATATGAAAGCTAATAGTTCTCGTGTGGTCCCATATGAATTTGATCAAGGTCAGACCAATGGTTATTGAGTTATTCTCAAATAACCTATATTGAAGTCGGCTGTACAAAATTTTTAATTTTAAATTATTTATTATATCGTTTACAAGTGGCCAGTTCTAAAAACTTTCAGTGTCGCTCTCGTATTTTGAATTTGGTATTACAACACGAATAAAAGATAAATAATATAGCACTTGAAAAAAAACTTAAAGTTAAAGGACTAAGTAGGTAGGTTTGCGGTTGTAAACGTGACTACCGATCATGAGGTTGAGTACCTGGGATTCGAATCCAGGACAAAGCCAGTTATTGAGTTTCTGTCAAGAAATTTTCAGTAGCACTTCGAGTTAGAGAGTTGGCGGTTCACCCCCTGCCTCGTTAGCACATAAATCCGTTGGTTCTGCGCCTGATCTGTCTCCGGTCGTGTTAGATTACTGTTCCATCGGACTATGAGCGTGAGAGAATAGACAGCACCTATGCTTGAGTATACATTCGGACACTACAATCCTGTCACGTGCAGATGACTAGTGTCCGTTGAAAATGGCCGCCAT
Organism: Parnassius glacialis; assembly: GCA_033319125.1. Lineage (NCBI taxonomy): Eukaryota > Metazoa > Arthropoda > Insecta > Lepidoptera > Papilionidae > Parnassius > Parnassius glacialis. The sequence goes on from JAVANC010000012.1 coordinate 10,515,179, forward strand.
GATCGAAATTTGGCCTGGAGGACAATATTCCATAATCCTCATCTCTCATATTAACTTTATTACAGACAGTACTTTTAGGACTTCTATATGAAGAGTTATCTTGGGATATCGGCTTGCCATCGGATGATAACGAAGACTGCCTGCCATGTATTTTCCTGCAGTTCATGGTTGTCGAGAATGGTCTACGTGTTTCCAAGATCCTGCAGGTAATTATGAAATGATTAAGAATTAAATACCCAATACATATTACCGTGTGCTGTAGTGGTAAAATTCACTCTTAACTGAAACTAGTTTTCACAGATTTTATAGCTTTTTATTAACTTATTTTGTATAATATCCAACGTTTGGAATACTATACCACACGTCTCTTATGCTGTATCACACCTCTCTTATGAGGTACGCTGTATATACAGACGTATATTATAAAACAACAACAACAGTGGTAGAGCCACGCGGCAGCTTTTGCTGTCGCACGGATGGGCCGGCTCGAACCGGGGTGGTACCACGACCTCACAGAATACCAGCGTGAAGTAGAGGTTTACCTCTGCGTTTCGCTTGGTGAGTGCAGGTGGCCGGAGGCCCTTTTTACTGCAAATGAGGCATGCCATCTTAGTCCTCACGGGTGACAACTCATCTACATTTTGATTTGTAATAGAGGATAGATGTAGATGTCTATGGGCCGCAGCAACCAATTACCATCAAGTGGACTGTGTGCTCGTTTGTCACTCTTATCCTATAAAAAAAAACTAAGAAATACTTGCTTAATTCTACATTTATTTTGCTTTTTTATCTTATTAAATAATTTAATTGTGTGCCTTGTGCCTTGCTTTTTGTTACGCGTTTTGTTGCGTTGGCTTTTTGTTGTGCCTTTTTTTCCTAAATGTTAACAGTTTTTTTTTTATTATGTATACATTTTATAAGAGTGTATTTTTTATGTTGGAGTCGGTGATTAGCTAAGTTTATTTTATTGCATCTAAGTCTCTGGCGTTTACTGAAAATCAGCGTTATAGTTACCACTATGTAGTTTCTATAACATTTGTGCTGAGTAGACGTCACTTTAGTTCCAATTCCATTAATTTATTTTGTTATGTTAATTTGTGTTTATGTTTAAAACTAAATAAATTATATTATTACTAGCTGGCCAGGCAGACGTTGCTCTGCCTTTTTCGACGACCCTTCATATAAAAAATGCTTAAATTCGTAATAAAAAATATTGAGTGTCACTTATCAGGATAAATACTATCCTATCTCTCAAGTTGAACCAAACTGCACAGAGTGTGCAAAATTTTATTGAAATCAGTTCAGTTGTCAAGGAGTTCATCGCGGACAAACAATGTGGCACGTAATTTTTATATATAAAGATTATTTTTATTATACAGCACCCATGGTCATGGTGGGACTGAGGTGTTCAACGTCCCAATGTCATAGTTAACCACGGCTACCTTCGGCTTCAAAGTATTAATTTTTGGTTTCATCCACACAGAAAGAACTTATAGTATCTTGACGTTTTATTAGTTGCTTTGGTTGGGATGAAATTTTATTAGTTGTATGATATATATTCTCTATTAAAATAAGGATGTTTCTTGATTTCGACAGCCTCGCGAATCAGCGTTGGCTTTTCATATTCATCAGAAATCATTAAAATTCTATCTTACTGTTAATTTTACTAGGTGTTCTCGAAGCAGGCGGTCATGATGGATACGTTGATCGAGCATTTCGCCGGCGAGTACCGCAAGCGCTTGGGGCAGGAGACTCCAAGTGATCACGCCAATTACGATTACCATTCAGGTACATATAGTATATGTTTTTTTTTATAGGATAGGGTGACAAACGAGCACACAGTCCACCTGATGGCAAGTGATTGCTGTGACTTATAGACATCTACATTTATCCTCAATAAAGAATCTAAATGCAGATGCGTCGTCACCCGTGAGGACTAAGATGGAATGCCTCTTTTCCAGTAAAATGGGTCTCCGGTTGTCTACACTCACCATACGAAACACAGCAGCGTTAAGCTACTATTTTATGCTGGTATTCTGTGAGAGCGTGGTCCTTCCCCGGTCGAGCCGACCCATTCGTGTTACAACTATACTACTAATATATGTTACTTTGACTGTCTCATTGGTCTAGTCGTAAAGGCGATAGCTGATCGTTAATATTGACGTGTTCGGATTCGGGCCAAAATATCAGTTGATGGGTTTTTCTGTAAAGAAATCCTCAGTAATAGTCCGATGTCAGGAAGTTGGCGGTGTTTCACCGCGTGCCTTGGAAAGCACTTAAAGTCCTGCGCCTGATTTCTCTCCGGTCGTGTGGGATTGTCGTTCCACCGGACTATGGGAGTGAGTATGTGAGTGATCGAATTTCGTTGTTGACGACATTAATAATATGTCGCTATTTTTACACGACACACTAGCACTGGGACATGCGCGACACCAAGATTAACTTCAGGGAGGTGCATCTGCATCAACACGTTATACTATTAACTAATATAAAATACAGAATTGTAAATGTATTTATGTGGATAAATGTAATGTCAAATTCAAATCACGCGGGTATTTGATTGAATATATTTCGCTTATCGAAAACATATTTAATCTCTATTATTGATGCTTGCTCGGAGAATCACTGCTGCCGCGCGACATTCTCAGTGTTCCCAGGGAAAGAGTAGAAGAGGATACTGAATTTATGGAAAATGTGTTGAACAAATTCAGACAGCAACCTAGATGCCATCAGTTTTTCTATGTATCGTCTTTCCTGACAAGTGCACCTTCTTGCACCCTGCTGTCGGCGCCCATGCATTGGGTTGTACTATAATGGTAAATTAAAAAGTGGCTTTCAATAAGTATTAGGTACTTATAATCTTCTATACAAATAAATAAAATTTAAGGGTCTGTTTGTAATGTCAAAATTACAGCTTTTTACTAATTGCATGTGAAAGAATATACGGTACTTATAACAAAAACACAATTTTTAAAATTTTTGTCTGTCTGTCTGTCTACCTGTTTGTTCCGGCTAATCTCCGAAACGGCTGGACCGATTTTGACGGGACTTTCATTGGTAGATAGCTTATGTTATAAGGAGTAACTTAGGCTACTTATATTTTAGAAAAATATTTAGGGTTCCGCGCAACAAAATTAACAATGCATCGCGGAGAACAGCTACTATTGAATAAAACGTTTCTGTTTCTGTTGTCCCACCTAATGCTACTCTATCTACCGTGCTACTCTGTCTGACAAGCTAGGAGAGAGCTAGGAATATACGCTATATTATGCTCATAGCCGTGTAGTGACGGCATGAGAGTATGCACTACCTCATATCATGACGTGAGTTTCGTAAGAGGCGACATAGAGGAATGAAACAGGAGATTATTAGGAAGATGAGTTATTAGGAAGGTCTTGCTGCCCAGGATCTTCCTAATAACAACTGCAATAATAAAAAAAAACTGCGGTTGCCAACTCCAAGCTTGGTAACTATAGCAGATATTCCCGTATAAGGCAATCTATTGGGAGAGATATGTTCAGCAGGGAAATGTTGATAGGCTATAATGAATTAATGAATAACTTAAAATATCGTCATCTTAATTAACCCCCCCCCCCCCCCCCCCCAAACACAATCATTACTTTTTTATAGAATGAAAGAAGCAATAGATCCGAAAACATAGAGTAGGTTATCTCATAGAGCATTATAAACCACTGGCAGATCGGAGGGGAGTATTATTAAAATAACCATGTTGTTTCGAATTTATTCACCAACACAGGCCGCTCGCCCTTATACAATATGCAGATCGGTCGAGCGACTGATCCGAGTTGTTGCTGTCACCGAGCGATTCTGTTATAGGTAGTTAATTTATGGTTAGTTTTAATTATGTGTGAGTTTCGTAGTGACGGACTTTTATTTTAATGTGCATAGATCCCCCCCCCCCTCCCCTCCCGGAAAACACGATAGACAGTTTTGTATAGGGGTAAAACGCTATGACTACTCCCCTACGATCCGCCGGTGGCCCGTGTTGCACTTAGAGATTATCTAATTAACATAATTTAAAATTAAAAATTTTGTACAGCCGACTTTCAATATAGGTTATTTAAGAATAACTCAATAACCATTGGTCCGACCTTGATTAAATTCATATGGGACCACACGAGAACTATCAGCTTTCATATAAAAAAAGAATCATCGAAATCGGTTTGCCCAGTACAAAGTTATGAGGTAACACACATAAAAAAAAAAACATACACTCGAATTGAGTACCGTCTCCTTTTTGGAAGTCGGCAGAAAATATAATTTAAAATTAAAAAAATTGTACAGCCGACTTCAATATAAGTTAATAAGAATAACTCAATAACTATTGGTCTGACCTTGATCAAATTCATATGGGACCACATGAGATGTATCAGCTTTCATTTAAAAAAAGAATCATCGAAATCGGTTCACCCAGTAAAAAGTTATGAGGTAACACACAAAAAAAACAAAAAAAAAAACAAAAAAATACAGTCGAATTGAGTACCGTCTCCTTTTTGGAAGTCGGCGGAAAAGAGAAAAAAATGAGAATGTTTTATATATATATTAATATTATTAATTAAGTAAGATGTTCTGACGTTTTGACATAAACTCAAAGGAAAATGTGTTTTTTACAGATTCAGGCAGCATTTCCCTACCGCCTTTGTCCCGACCCGATTCTCCCCAGCGACGACTAGCAAACAAATTATCCCGTTTGGCGCTCGCCACGCATGATGGAAGAGGAAATCTTCTAGGCGGTGCTGGAGACTGGAACACGGACTTAGATCGACCACAACCCTCCTGGATACTACCTAAACACTAAATTCAAAGAAAACTACTTAGAATGAAATACTTTTATTTGGAGATGATTGTATTATTATCATCACTTAACTTGTAATGTGGTAGATCCACGTTGTGGTGTATTAAGGCTGCAGAACTAATGGGTCGACTGGAGAAGGACTATTTTCTCAGAATACTAGCGTAAAATAGCAACATAAAGCTGCTATCATTCGTACGATGTGACAAGAACATGAGGCTCTTTTTACCTGTATATTTACCTATTTTGTTTCGTAACTGAATACAAATGATGGACTATAGCGTCCATTCACTATCAGGTGGACTGTATGCTCGTATTTTAGACTTATTTGTATAAAAAAGAACAATGTTTCTGACTTAGAAATTCGAAAGCTAGAAGAAGTTATTAAGTATTTATATAGCATATTAGATAAACAAAAAAGTAAAGAAAAAAAATGTGATAAAATTTTTCTTTTAATATTCAGCTCGACATATTAATATAGGTAGTAATTATAGATACGGTGTACCCCTCAATGCAAGGGAGAACTACGATCATCAGTGAGTTTAAGTTCTATGTAATTTAAAACACGGTCTTATAAAAAAATCTGCGGTTGCTACTGTACCCGCCTTCCAAGCGTAGCAACTGTGGCAAACATACTTCCTATGAAGAATATGGGGATGCTATGGGAAGGCCTATTTTCAAAAATGGGCTCTCGATAAACCGTAACTGTAACTGACGAATAACCGGGGGGCCGGGGGGTATATTAAATATTTCATATCCATAGTATTTCTGGCAGGTAGATATCCTATACTTTAAAGTATAGTCAGATATTATGTAATTTAAAATAAAAATCATTTTTTTAATAAATCATATAATTATTTTTCTGCATACAATTATATAACAAAAGTAAAATTATCATAAATTACATTAAATTTATAAAAGTAGTTCATTTTAACATTAAAAAACTTAGATGTTTTTATTATTTTTAAATTTTATGCAATAATTTTCAAGACACAAAAATTACCTTTTTGGTTTTAGTGCATTGACGTGACATACAATGCCTCTCTCTTACTTCACATTACCTTGCATACAGGATACAGAAATCTTTGATTATAGACATGTATATGTACTATGAAGCATTTTCTTCATGATATGTACAATCTTTCAAGTAAGATGTAGTTCGCCAAGAGGGCGAGTCTTAACAATTATTTATTATATTACGAGTAAGTGGATTTCAAACACGACAAAACGACTGTTAGCTGGCAAGTTAAATCATTCATATAATTATCTGTGGTTAACTCCCCGTTCTAATTAGAAAATGCCTGGCTAAATGGAATAACTAAGACAGTAACACATATGAAAATTTACTTTCAGCAGTGGATTACAATAAAGCCAAGAGCAGTTAGTTTATTGTGTACATAATATGTGAAACTTACCCCAGGAATAATTACTGTTTGTGTCCATTTATTTCTTCTTATTTTTATTCCCATACCACAGGCATATTTGTACAAAATATGTGCACACAGATATAATTTTATATTGTCTGTGATATCTACGCAATCTGTAATCGAGAATTGTTGTATCGGTAGAAAATACCTACATACTTAATCTAAGTTATTATAGGAAGTATAAAAACCAAATTGATAATTAAAAATTAAAAATTTTGTACAACCGACTTCAATATAAGCGACTTCAATATAAGTTATTTAAAAATAACTCAATAACCATTGGTCTGACCTTGATCAAATTCATATGGGACCACACGAGAACTATCAGCTTTCATATAAAAAAATAATCATCGAAATCGGTTCGCCCAGTACAAAGTTATCAGGTAACACACATAAAAAAAAAACATACGCGTCGAATTGAGTACCGTCTCCTTTTTGGAAGTCGGCAGAAAATACGTTTTTACGTTCTTTTGAGGTATTAATGTTATAAAACATTATATTATATTATGGGAAATAAATGGTCATGGATAAATAACAATTTCTCTAGCGTTAAGAATAGGCTAGCTATTCATGCAACAAAAACCTACGTAATTTCTAGGTAGTATACAATATGTCTGATATAAAACAATTTTTTGTTATCATTTATAACAACTACATTTAATATATTTTTTATTTGTCATCGTTCGAATAATACTTCCTCGTCCGGTTATATTCTTTGAGCAGCGGGTGTTTATCTAGATACTCTTCCAGAGTTCTGAACCTTGGTCCAGAAAGATCCCTGTGCCTGGTGAGCCTGACTTCTAGAGAGTGTACTCGGAACGCCAATTCAGCACTGAATAAAAAAAGTTAATTAGCTGAACACTGAACGACATGTTCTTTGTTTAAGTACATCTAATATTAATGTAAGTAAAATTACAGTGTATACACGTCCTACTACTGGGCACAAGCCTCCTCTCATGTCTGAAAGGGTTATCCACGATTTTTTCTACCACCAGGGTGGCGCCACTTAGAAATGATGTGAAATACGTATTTGACGGATTTCATATCAGCGGAAGTTAATGTGTTAGCAAAATGTAAGGGTTAATGTTCCTTTCTGTAATGTTAGTTAAATTTTATATTAATTTAATTTTAAATGAATAAACTAAATTACAAATTAGTATACCTAAAAATGGAAAAATTAAAAGAAGAGTTCAAAATATTTCCGACTACCATCAGAGATTTTTCCGGACCGATACGACTTAGGGACCTTCAATAAAATCCTTTTTAAAAGGCCTGCAACGCATCTGCAATTCCCCTGGTGTTGCAGTTGTTCATGGGCGGCGGTAATCACTTACCATCAGGTGAGCCGTATGCTCATTTGCCCCTTCCTATAAAAATGCTCAAAATTAACGAGCAAACTGCCGAGGCATAGTTTTATGTATTTACATAATACTATAGAAACTGATAAATTTATAATTTAAAACAAATTCTTAATTATAATGACATTTAAAAAAATTCACCTTAGTTCCAACTAGCGACATCTGGTGAGCGGAAGACTATTAAACCTCATTAGTCCGCTACGCTGCTCCAGTGCTTGTTTGTTTGTTTCGCTCGTGTTGCAAACACATGTCACAATCACCCAGACGGTTTTGTTTATTGCAAATTCTAGTGTTGATCTACCACGTGCGTGACGTTGAAGGAAAATATCTTTAAAAAATCTACATGTCTTAAGAAATTAGCAGACATAATAATATGAAATCCGCAAACACGTATTGTGGTAGCACGGAACGCGTAGAATCCTTGGCCTAAAACCATCTCAGAGATGAGAGGAGAGGGCCCTGCCCATCAGTTAGACTCCTGAACTGACTGACTTTTCACTGAGGCTGACTTTTAACTTTTTAAAGAAGGTGCTTTTAAGAGAATTGTGAAGCTGTAAATTTTCATACGCATAACGCTTTTGCCATATTTTGATATAGGTTATTACCATCTAAATATCAATATTTTGGGTTTAAAAACTTCCTCGAGCGTTTTTTTTAAATTAAACTAAACTGAATTACTAGAAAAAATGTATAGACTTAGATTAAGGTGTACTGAATCTATTGAGACTAAAATTGTCTCATTTTGTAAAGGTTTAGGGGAATGAAAACGTTATTGCCCGAAACAATATTTCAAAAAGGAAATGTAGGCACAATCGCTTCCAAGATTTGCAACTTTCTCTATCGCACGATACGGCGGTACGGAGCGAGCGGTATTAAACAGATAGCATTTTTGTAAATACCTACTCGCGCCGCGTATTGGCACTTCACAATCGTCTTAAGTTTTATAAATATACTTCAACTGGAATTAGATAGAAAACCCTAAACTACTGCTGTATCTGCATAATCAATATACTGGGTGTTATGGCCAGCAGCTGCTTATCCCAGGAGTAGGGTCCTACGCGGCCCATAGACGAAGAACCTACAAGCAGGTGCAGGTCGGGCGTCCTAACGCCAAGGTGGAAAGTTTCTAATTACAATAAACAATCAGGGGGGAGCGTTCTATTCTAATAAAGGGAGCTTACTTACCTCTATCCAAGGCGACTGGTCCCTTAGGATTCGGTCAGGTCGCATGTGGATGTATAGTGGTAGGAAAGTAAGGGTCAGTGATGTGTATCTGGGTGTGGCTGGTAGTGTTATTGACCTTATTAGACCGTTACCATCTGCAGCAGTTCGGACCTCCGCACCGCTCCCACTGCTCTCCGCCCACAGTCACTTTCTTCATTTCTATGATGACAGTCCCTTCAGTCTGTCGTACGATTAACTACCTTACAGAAGCCACTAACTCTCGTTTGTTATAAAGCTTAACACGCGAGACCGGATCCACGGTCACTACCGTTTTGCGTGGCCACAGTTATTTCTAAAATATAAAATACCGCACTAGTAACTAATACAGTCGAATCCACTTATACGGGCTCAGCGTTAAACCTAAAAGTCCCGGGTGAAGCTCTCAGCAAGGAATACGCGCTACAATTCCCAGTCAGTATATTTACTATACGCGCCTACCATTACGAGTTCCCGACAAAATGGACCGCGTGCTATCTATCGCAGCGATGAATTTGGACTGGCTTGTCCTTGCGTGTCCTCGACACGACGGGACGTCAAAACCGGTATCGTAGAGGCGCGCGCGCCCTCTGAAGTCAATTATTGACATTAGCGCTTGGCGCGAACACTGGGATTTCTTTACGTTACAAAAAAAGTCTTTTACCTCGTAGTGAAATAGGCTGTTTCTTTTTCAGGGGTCAGGATGAATTGATTTGCCAAGTACCACAGACGTTTAGCCTTGTATTCAGCGTTGAGCTAAAAATAGAATTAGAAAATGTTATTTACTTGTAAGAACCAAGTTAAAATGATTTCGGTTTCGGTTTCAATGTTTGAATGTATTTGTTTGTATGAGTCTACTGCAGATTTTTTTTCATTAAACTTAAGTGACAAACAAACTTACAGTCTATTTGTTTTTCACTTCAGTTACAATATATTTATGCGAACACTACATAAAATAAAATTATTTATTCGAAATAAAATTGAAGTTATTTTAAATTCCTAAAGGCCTCTACACATCAACCCGCAGGCCCGCCGGCTTTGCCCGGTGGTTTAAGCCACCGGGTTTGTTTTAGGATAATCGTGTCGGCGGGTTGTGCCCGCGCGCGCTCCCCGGCGGGACATGCCGGCACTTCATGTTCGCTTGCTCCGTTGGCCGCCGGCTTTCATAACATAGGGACGTGGAGTGAAGTGTTTTACCTTTGTTTACGTATCGAATGTAGATATGGAGTGGGATGATGAAAATGTTGAAAATTTAATAAACCTATATCGTTCTAGAGAAATATTATGGAACACAAAGCACATCGACCACAAAAAGCGACCAAAGCGTTACGACGCTCTCAACGAAATAGTTAGCGAATTGTCTACTAATATCTCGGAAATAGAGAGAAAAATAAAAAACTTAACAACCCACTATTTCTAGGAGAAAAAACGACTAGATACTTCAAAAGAGTCAGGTGCGGGCACCGAAGATATTTAACATAGCAAATGGTTTGCTTACAAATTATTAAACTTTCTATGCAATAAAAAAGCCACTCCCTAAGCTCGGCAATCACTAACTGCTGAACAGTACAGGCCGCAGATGCCGCGACCCTCGTGCCGCCGGCAAAGGTCGTTCCGACTTACAATGCTCTAATGCCGCCGGCCTAACCCGCCGGGTAAAGCCGGCCGGCCGGCGGGTTTAGTGTGTAGAGGCCTTTACGTTTTGAGTACTTTACAGGCATTCATGTAATGGCACCTCCTAAACGTCCTGATGTGAAACATTCAAATACGAGTATGTAATATTTTTTTCGTTATTACTTGAGACATCTATCCCTACAGGTTGAACCCAATGCGACAGTGTCCTCTTTTTCATTATAAAGTAAATTTTACACTAATAATATTAATATATATATATGTAGCTAAACAAACTAATAATAACAATATAAACATTAAGCAATATAAATTAAACATACAAAATCAACACAATCACACACACAAACACAACAAAAAACTAACATTATTTAATAACCCTAACAGTAACATACAATATATAATATCATCGTCATCGTCATTACAGCCCTTCACAAGTCCACTGCTGAACATAGGCCTCCCCCAAGGAATCCCCAAAAGCACGGCCCTGAGCCACCTGCACCCATCGACTTCCTGCATGTCTTACCAGGTCGTCACTTCATCTAGTGGGGGGTCACCCTACACTTCGCCTACTGGTACGAGGCTACCACTCGAGAACATTTTTACCCATCGTTTGTCGGTTCTTCGAGCTATATGGCCAGCCCTATGCCACTTCAGCTTACTAATCTTTTGGGCTATGTCGGTCACTCTGGTTCTACTGACGATATCCTATATAATATATAATATGACCTTTGGTAATTCACTAAAGTGGCAACTAGATATGTCAACTTTAACATGCACACGGTTGACCACGAGAAGAGCTCGAGATGGAGGCGTTTTTGCCAGGAGAAGGAGATTAGTTTGTGCTGAAAGCACAGCGATCAGTGGCGGACGCCTTCGTCTCGTTACGTAGCGGTTCGGCACACTGAGATTCAAGTGCCACAAAACTCCCGGATTATGTCCTTTGCCCCGCACTAATTTCAGTACATACGTAGCAAGAGTAGGTTCTCGAAGTAATACTAATTTATTGTATCCTACCAGACTGATTTTGGACCGATTTACCAGAATGTGCTCACTGTATCTATATCAAGGAACATACTACTCTGCTATATCTTGCAGTGATATCTTTGGGTTTGGAATAGATGTTTTGTACATTATGATAATATTTAAAATATAAGGATAGCTCAAGATAACTATGACATTAATACACATCAATTCTCCTGTAGGCTAGAACACAAATCGTATGAATTTAAAAATAAATTAAAACTAAATGGGAAAGAATTCGTAAAATTAGTTTTATTCAAAAAAGTCAAAGCCTGGTAAAGCCATGCTGCAGCTATTAATAGTATAGTTGTAGTACGAATGGGTCGGCTCGACCGGGGAAGGACCACGCTCTCACAGAATACCAACGCAAAACAGCAGCTTAATGTATAAGTACGAGTATTTCCTATAGTGAGGGTAGAGAACCGGAGACCCTTTTTACGGGAAACGAGGCATCTTAGTCCTCAAGGGTGACAACACATCTGCATTTTGGTTCGTAATCGATGATAGATGTAGATGTCTATGGGCCGCAGCAACCACTTACCATCAGGTGGACTGTGTGCTCGTTTGTCACCCTTATCATATAAAAAAATAACCATCATTTATTCATTATGCCACGTTTAAAAAAACTCAATAATTAGAAATTACGGTTGCTACCCGACAGGTGGGTTTTTTATTATTTTGAATTGTTTTCAGAAAGATGCTGCTGCCCCTCTCATGTTTTAGTTTCCTTCTGGAACCTCTTACGACGCCAACGGGATGATATCGTGGTAGTGGATATTCTTATTAGATTACTACACTACACAACAAAAATAACCTCGAGGATATCGTTTCACATGCATTAAAAATGGCAAACCCGATAAAAAGATATAGTGCACCTTGTCGTATCTTTCTTGAATAAGATTTTGCCTCGCCAATTGCTTCGATTTGAAGTCGTTTATGCATTGTTCTCTAACGAGGCTTGCTTCTTTGTATGTCAGCGGCGCTCCCGACCCATGGCCGGAGCCGAACATACGTGCCAAGTACGGTGCCAACGGATCGATCTCTGCTTCTTTCTCGCGCTCTGTTATTTCAGCTTTTTTGGCTTCCTGGAAAATAAATTTAACCACAAGCTTGTTGTTTTCTATAGATTGTTTAGTTTTTAAGTTTTGGTGGTTACAAATTATACTTAGTGTGGAACGGACGGTTAAAGTTAAAAGTTATACGTGCCACTGCTGGGGACAGGCTTCCTCTCATTTCTGAAAGGGTTTTAGGGCAAGGAAGTGTCTGCTCCAATGCGTGTTGGCGAACTTCACATGTCTTCGAAATAATTTTTTTTCTTATTTCTCAGACATGCAGGTTTTCTCACGATGTTTTCTTTCACCGCCCATTACGTGGTAAATCAGCACTTAAAATTGCAATTAACAATTTCATTGGTGCCGGTGGGGATCGAACCCGGATTGCTCGAGTACTGTGAAGTTTACAGCAAGCGCTAACCATTTGAGCTACCACGGCACGGAGTGGACGGTAATATAAGTATTTATCGGCTATCGATAAAGTATAAATTGTAGTTAGTTGTTATTTCAGGGAAGTCATAGAAAATACCAGTGTATAATGTAGCTATGTTTCGTATGTTATATGTGTAGAAAATTGGAGATCCTTTTTAAATATATGAGTGTTGACACACCTGTCAGAGTTAGCCTAGAGCCCTAGAGTAATGGAATGATAATGGATTTAGTTTATTTTCATATCTCTATTTTTATTCCAAATATATCTCACCTGCTCCTTCCAGCCCTTTTTAGCTTCTTCGTTCCTCTCAGTATCAAACAGCGCTACGTAGAGCTGAGGCTCGGTGAGTTCTTTGTGCCTTTGCTGTAGATATTCAGTGACGTCGGTCTCTCTGTCCCTTATATGTTTGTTTGTGCTATGTTCCCATTCCATGTTATCACATAGCGTGTAATAGATGTCTAGCGGCCGTGGTAGTTTTGCGCATGGGTCGGCCTATAAATCGGAATTTCAAAAGATTGCTTTATAGGACTGCCATAAGTTTTGATATACCGAGACACATTGTAATTTGAAGCGCTATGTACATGTGGCCTAGTCGAAAGTCAATTGTCTCGAATTTTGTTAAGCTATATGCGATTAGCGGGCTATATACTTGTAATATTTAAATTAACGATTCACCCCGACTACGCACGGGTGATTTCCGAATCGCGACAACAACGCCACTTACCGCCGTACCTACTTATAAGTCCAGGGACTTAAGCACACACAAACAAATGATCAAAATTGGTCCAGCCGTTTAGGAATTCAGTTACAAATAGAATAGAATAGAATAGAATAGAATAGAATAGAATAATTTTTATTCAATATACATTACATGTGTAATTCTAATTGAAAGTCATTTTTTACTTTACCACTGGTTCGAAAAAAAACCCTCTGTCCTGGGAAGAACCAGCAAAAAACCCAGCGAGACTTTTTTTTAAAATAAATTTACAATATAAATGATTACGAACTATTTACAAAATTTATTTTAGAAACTGCTTGGAAGCGACCACCTCATTCCCAGGGGTTTTTATCAACCGTGTATTCATTTATACTATAATAACCCTTTTTTATACAGTTTCAGCTTAATAAAACATTTAAACTTGGTAATAGAGAGAACCTGTACACTTTCCGGGACCTTGTTGTAATAGCGTATACATTGCCCCAAGAATGAATTACTGACTCTGTGGAGTCGAGAAACTGGCATCACTAGCTTGTGTTTGTTCCTAGTGTTTACAGAATGTATATCACTTTTTTTACTAAAACTATCTTTGTTTTTGTGAACATACATTAAATTTTCGTAAAAACACGTTTACAGAAGGATTATACTGGGTGGCGAGTAGGTTATCACATTAAATAACACAGCGGTATACAATACAAGTTCATATATTATGCCGATTAAAATAATAATATAAACAATTCTACCAAAAATAAAAAAATGCATCTTTACAAACAAAATAAATAGCGTGAAATTGACACGAAATAAATAACCTTGATAAAATTAGCTTAATGACCAGAAGTGACGTAAAGTGGCAACGGTGCGGCAGGTACGCAGTGCTCACGCGGCATCGACATAGGTAATTATTTACCTACACTTTCCCGTTCATAAGTAATTAGGCAAAAAAACGAAAAAAGGGCTTTTGCGACTAGAATGTCAATTGTTATAAATTTTTTTTAGTTGTGTATGTTCAAAGAACGTTATATAGGATAAGTCTTTTCATTTAATGTGATAACTTTATCGCCACCCCGTATTTTTATAAAGATATATCACTATCACTATCACTACAGCCCAATTACACAAGTCTAATGTTGAACATAAGCCCCATAGATTGCGACAAAGTAAGTGCCATCGCAACATATATACTATTTAGCTTACTTTTCATACGTAAAATTAAAAAAAGGTAAGAAATAAGTTGTCATGAGGGGGCGTCGTAAGAGGATCCACTTCTTTATGCAAGCATAGCACCCCTGACTTGTCGATCCTCTTAAAATGTGGAAAACGTATGGTAAAATTAAAAAAAATACATATATATTTTATAAATAATTTATTTGCATCCGTGTTTGCGAGCAATTCTCGTCTAGATGCTGGCTCTAAACAACCGCCAACCCTAGTTAGTTGTGATTCTTTGACGGCGAAGGTCACTGTCCATACGAAAGAGGTAGGTACGTAGAGCTTTGCAAAACCTAGACGTGAATAAGGCCAGTGGATCTGATGGTACTCCTGCAAGGGTACTAAAGCATTGTGCGCCTGAGTCCTGATGTTTTGTCAGCTTGCTAATGTGCAACCAGTACCCAAGAAGTGTAGTCGTGCCAATCCTTGTAATTATAGACCAATCACCATCATCCATTTTGTGTAAAGTTATGGAAAGGGTATTGAATAGTAAGCTGCTGACATATCTTTAAACAAGTGACCTCCTCAGTGACGATCATTTGGCTTCCACCGAGGACGGTCGACTAGGGATCTTCTTGTGTATGTCACGCAAATCTGGGGCGAGGCCATCGAAAAGAACGGTGAAGCTCTGGCAGTTTCGCCCGATATCTCGAAGGTTTTTGACAGGGTTTGGCACGCAAGTCTGCTGAATAAGCTTCCTGCTTACGGAACTTACATTCTCGCTGATTTTTGCAACTGGATATCTGATTTTCTGAGGGAACGGTCGATCAGGATAGTCAAGATGGCTGCTCTTATGACCTAATGCATATGATTGCCTTGGAAGTCTGTTCTCTCTGCGAATCTTTTCCTGCTGCACATCATTGGCCTACTTCGACCAGGTATTTTTGGGTATGCAGATGACAGCACGATCACAGAGAGATACATGTCCAGTACAAAAGATGGAGCTACGGTCACTCAGAGAGGCCATGGTGGAGCGAATAAATGCGACCTTAAGCCTTGTCTTGCAGTGGGGTGATGATCTCGTCAATTTTAACGCCGCCAATACGCAGGCTTGTCTGTTCTCCGCAAAACGGAGTTCATTTGATTTGAATCATACTTTCCAAGGTACATCTGTAGAGGTAACAGATCATCTCGAGCTTTTCCGCATACAGTTGAGTGCTAACCTCAACTTTGACACTGACATTGAGTCGAAAGCACAAACTGCGGCCAAAAAACTGGGTATCTTAAACAGGGTCAAGCGATACTTCACGCCTGGACAGCTTCTAACTTTATACAAAGCTCAAGTCCGAACATGCATGGAGTATTGCAGTCACCTTTGGGATGGCTCAGCAAATTATCAACTTGCCGCACTCGACTCGACGCAGAGCCAAGACGCTTATCGATGACAAAAAGCTTGTGAAAACTAAGCTTCAGAACTTAGCTCACCACCGCCAAGTTGCTTGTTTGCCGGTCTTCTCCAGATTATACTTTGGAGAGTGTGCCAATGAGCTTCATAAGATCATGGGCACACTCTCCGAAATATGATCTTTTTTTTTTTTTTTATAGGATAAGGGTGACAAACGAGCACACAGTCCACCTGATGGTAAGTGGTTGCTGCGACCCATAGACATCTACATCTATCCTCTACTACAAACCAAAATGTAGATGCGTTGTCACCCGTGAGGACTAAGATGGAATGCCTCATTTCCAGTAAAAAGGGCCTCCGGCCACCTGCACTCACCAAGCGAAACGCAGAGGTAAA
This sequence comes from Parnassius glacialis, assembly GCA_033319125.1. Lineage (NCBI taxonomy): Eukaryota > Metazoa > Arthropoda > Insecta > Lepidoptera > Papilionidae > Parnassius > Parnassius glacialis. The sequence goes on from JAVANC010000012.1 coordinate 10,531,782, forward strand.
CCTCTACTTCACGCTGGTTTTCTGTGAGGTCGTGGTACCACCCCGGTTCGAGCCGGCCCATCCGTGCGACAGCAAAAGCTGCCGCGTGGCTCTACCACTGTTAAAAATCTGTAGAAGTCCGCCATTTCCTTTCTCCTATCGGAGTACCAGACGTATTACAGGTTACCATCCACACTTGGTTGATATTCCGAATATTAGCACTGAATGGAATGCCCTGCCGGCGTTTGTTTTTCCGAGTACATATGACCTGAACCTCTTCAAGGTGCGTGTAAACAGACTTCTCCTGGGTAAAGTCGCTCCATTGTAGACCTCATCTTTGCTCTCGGACCAGATGGAGGTTAAGAGTAAGCCCATTTTTAATTAAAAAAAATTGTCTCCACATTTGCATGCCTGTGCCTGGCCTCTGTGTGTTATAGAGCGAATTTGAACTGGTGTATTAATTATAATAAAAATATAAAAATCTTACAATGTAACCTGAAGTCTTGTCGGGATAGAATAGAATCTTGCCACCGGTTTCAGCCAAATTTGGCTTAATAAAACTCCTCGTATCGTTTGTGACAAAGTTGTAGTCGTAGTGATATAGAAGTTCTATCGTGTTGTCTTGCATGTGGAAGATCCTCTTCCAAACGTCTTCTTTCGCCGGAATATCCGAGTTCCTACTATACGTTTCTGTTACATCTTTAATTTTACGTTTTGGTGCTGCTTTCGTTGCCCCAGTATATAGTATCTGTCTTGATTCAAGTCTGTAATTTATAACAGCAACTTATATAATATTTATCGATTAGTAACAGGTTTCACCAAAAGGTATGGATCTTTGCCTAACAGTCCATGTAGGTTTATCATCGTTGAACCTATTTTATTGTAAAGCAAAGAAATTTAAACGGTAAATACGGATTACGAAGCATTTATTTGAATAAAATTCAAGTTGACAGACTAGCACATAGTTGACCTAAAGGTAAGTGGATGGTGTGGCCCATATAAACCTACGCATATTCTCGATAAGCCGTGGTACCTCAGGGGCTAAGCGCTCGCTGTAAATTTCACAGTACGCGAGTAACTTGCATTCGATACCCGCCGGCAAAAATAAAATAGTTAATTGTAATTTTAAGTGCTGATTGACCATATGTTTGGCGTGGAAAGAAAACATCGTGAGGAAACCTGCATGGCTGAGAAATAAGAAAAAAATATTTCGAAGACATGGGATGTTCGGGAACACTAAAACCCTCTCAGAAATGCGAGGCCTATGTCCAGCAGTGCAACGTATTTATTTTATTTTACTATTCTCTACTAAGTTGAAATGCCTCGTTTCCAGTAAAAAGGGTCTCCGGTTCTCACCACTCACCATACGAAACACAGCAGGATCACGCTTCTACTCCGGTCGCGCCAACCCATTCGTACTACAGCCATAATACATCTGCAGCGTGGCACTACCACGAGAAAAAGTACGTGAAAAGAATGTGACTAGAAATGTGCCGTATTTCCCGAACGCTGCCCAGTCGAGTTGGATGTTCTCTTTATCGAAGACTAACCTAACCCGACAATTTGCCCTAGATAGACTTCGAGCGTAGTGTTCCCAACAACTACCGGAATAGGTATGTGATATAAGATTAATGTGACAAAGTTGAACACATTTCTTTGACTTAAATTATCCTTTAAATAATCTCACCTGTCACTTCTGTCAGTGTAGTACTCATCAAACGTCAGAGCTGTACACACAAGTTTCGTGAGATGGTCAAGTCGCGGGTAATAGTTAAAATGTAGAGTACGTACTCCCTCAACTGATGTCATCGGTGCATCCATAGAATATTCGTGCTCTGTGGTAGAAAATAACCGCTACTAATGTAAAATTTGATTCATACACTACAGCTAAAGTCTGTAAAGAACGAGTTGTGATCTCGTTATACGTGAGATGACTTGTGCTTAAAGTCCACGGTCTGCAGGTCATTTCCCAACCGAACCGATCTTGGCCGAACCATTCTTTCATTTTGTTATACAATAATAATAATCCACCAGACTGAATTTCGGTTACAGCGGCCAGTCTTGACAGAGGCTAGCCATGTGCAAACATGTCAGATGGGACGGAAGCCCGACATGACCGGTGAGAGATTAGACGAAATACGAATGGGTCGGTTAAACCGTGGAAGGACTACACTCTCAAAGAATATTAGCGTAAAATAGCAGCTTAAATGATGTTGTGTTTGGTAAATGTAAAAAATCGGAGACAGTTTTTTACTGGTAAATCGGGATACTATCTTAGTGCCCCTAACGCTTTTACCGTTTGATTCTCGGTCGAGGATAGTTATATGTCTCTATGGGCCACAGCACCCACATACCATCAGAGGTGGACTGTGTGCTCGTTTGACCCCCTTATTTTATAAAAATATTAATTTTGTACATATAACTACATATACTAGAACTAAATATTTATCGGAAGCTTTGAGAAGTGCTTACTTAACAAATGATCCTTTCTGCCAATGGCGAAAGTTTCCTGTACATCTTTTTTCACATGATCAATTCGCGCGGTCTCCATCTTGTCCACTCTGTTCTTGTACCATTCGTAACTGCAATTGTTTTTAAAAGGTAATAGGTTAATTGATTAAAATTTTTATTTGAGGAGTCTATAGTTCATTTCATTGGCATAAATAATATTTACGATAACATTTCAGCACGGATGCAGTGTCAAGTACACATTTACACACGTAATTTTAGTTGTCTCGAGTCCCGGGACTTTCGGGTCGAGACTCGAGACGAGACAAGATTGTCGAAATTGTTATGTAATCATTTTTATTTTCAAATAATTGAAGGAGTCTAGCGCCATGTGTTAGTTTAATGAATAATTACTTGGTCTGCCACGTAACTACTGAGTACGCAACACAATAAATTAAATAAATATGTGATTATGAGAATTAGCAATGAAATTATGAACAATGATTAGATACTAGAATTACAAGATAATAGTAAAGTTATTAAGAATTAGTATGATTTTTAACTAGGTTCGTGTGGCCGCGCTATCGTCGCGCCAGAAGCGAAACACATCGAAGCCTAAATCGCACTAACAAAGTTCCGAAGTTAAAGGAGCATATATAGATTAGCTCCGAACTACCAATCGGAGCGTTGGCGGCTTCCCGGGCAGAACACCTTGCCCGGCGGGAGATCTCCCCTTTACCTTCCACCCGCTACAGTGGTGACCAACCGACGTGATCTGAACACGCAACTAACAAACCTTCGGAAACTACACCTTCAAACCTTCATCATCCTCAAGTACCCCATTCATTCGCTCCCGAGCAGATATTGTCTGCAGTCTTCACATTCTGCAAGCCATCTAGCTTTACAAAGGTTCATCACAGCGTTGGAATAATAATGCTTCCTGTTCCTTCAAGCTACTCTCTGCGCTACTGTGTTCCGCACGGCTCTGAGCCTTACTGTTCGCCTCTGCTTCACGGCACTCTCGCAGATTACTTGCCTCCTTCTCGACTAACCGCAGACTACAAGGCAATCCTTGGCACTTGCTCTGGCTCATCGTTCTCACCGGCATCACTTGCAAGTGCGTAGTATGGCATGCATTACACACCGGCATAACGTTCGCACCGGCGTCACTTGCCCTTACTCACACAGCATGCATCCGGCATCAGCAGCCGGCAATCGGACTGCACTATCGACCTCTCCGGTCTGAGCAGCGGGGTGATGTGGCGGCGCTGTCGTCGCGCCACAAGCAAAACACATCGAAGCCTAAACCGCACTAACAAAGTTCCGAAGTTAAAGCAGCATAATATATAGAATAGCTCCGAACTACCAATCGGAACGTTGGCGGGCTCCCCGGGCAGAACACCTTGCCCGGCGGGAGATCTCCCCTTTTCCTTCCACCCGCCACAGTTCGTTTCATAACTATAAGATTTAACTGTTTAGAAGTGCATCTGTGTGTGACTAAAAGAAATAAACAAAGCAATTATTAAGAATGAAATTAACGTTATGTTATTTAATTTTCTGTTTAATTAATGATTTTTTATATTTACGCGAACACTACACATTGAATAAAACTATTTTTACGGATTTTATCGCGTTTAATTTACTATTTTAATTCCCGACGTTTCGGCTGTACTACCCTATGTTAGAGGAGCCACAGACAATGTTGGCTACATTTTGAAGCGAGCTTCTATTAAAACATACTTCAAGCCGCCGAAGAAGATTAGTCAATTTTTACCATCCGTCAAGTGTAATACCCCTCTACAAGATGCAGGAGTGTACAAGCTTGATTGCGAATGTGGTCTCTCTTACATATGAAAAACAAAAAGATCCATTAAAACCCGCGTGAAAGAACATATAGCTGACGTGAAGCACCGACGCTCTGGGAAGCCTGCAGTCTGTGATCATGTTCAAGACTGTCCCCACCATTACATCAGATTTGATAGACCACAAATCCTCGCAAAAGAACACCGATTCCTACCAAGAATGATACGCGAGGCTATTGAAATTAAAAAAAAAACCATCCTAATTTCAATAGAGAAGATGGATGGGTGCTGCAAGCAGATGCTTGGAATCCTATAATTAACAAAATTAAAATCAAACCCAAGCATACCACTGCAAGAATTCAAGATACTGTTAGCTCATTCTGCGTAGATGGAACCAAAAATTAATATTGAAAAACTGAATGTAGCCGGGCTAACTGTGACATCAGGAAGTCAAACATCTCAGTCCCCCCCGTGACCATTGGTTGCTGTAAAGCACCCGCAACGTCGGGAATTAAAACAGTAAATTAAACGCGATAAAATCCGTAAAAAATAGTTTTATTCAATTTCTGTTTAACTGTTTAAGAAATGTTGATTTTTACAAAAAATTGCCTGTTTTTAATACGTTTCACCAGAAATTAACTCAATTAAAATTCTTCAAAAAAGGTTTACACATCTTAAAAAAACAAAAAAGTTTTTTCTTAAAAGTCTCGAAGTCCCGGGAATTCCCTCGACGTTGATTATAGGCTGTCCCGTGTCCCGGGACTTTGAAATTGTCGGTAATTCCCAAACCATAATTATAGAACAGTATTTAGCGTCTCTTCGGTGAGAGTTGATAAAAAAGCATGGCTCTTAAACTCATTACAAATTGTGACTCGCTAGTTATTTTTGCTGATAGATAATAAAAAAGCCGCCGCGTCGGCTTGCCCATCCAGCCCGTGCTTGGCAACAGCTGCGAGCCTCGTACCACATAACTCTGTATTTGCGGCGATTAGTGACGGCCGTCTCACAGATTGTGATAATTAAGCGACTGTCGCTATTGTGAGACATTTTCATAATATTTATCAACTCTCGTTGAAAAGACCAACAACGATATACTCGTTCCTCTCAGCATCAAATGTCTAAGATGTTTACTAATGTCAATCCACCTTACAAGTTTTTTTTATAGGATAGGGTGACAAACGAGCACATAATCCACCTGATGGTAAGTGGTTGCTGCGGCCAATAGACATCTACATCTACCCTCAACAAAGAATCAAAATGCAGATGCATCCTCATCCGTGAGGACTAAGATGAAATGCTTCTTTTCCAGTAAAATGGGTCTCCGGTTCTCTACACTCACCATACGAAACACAGCAGTGTCAAGCTGCTATTTTACGTTGGTATTCTGTGAGAGCGTGGTCCTTCCCCGGTCGAGCCGACTCATTCGCGCTACAACTATACTACTAAAAGCTGCAGCATGGCTCCACCACGTTGAAAGTCCTATGGCAAGTTCTCCCTATAGAGGGAGACAGTCGAATAGTGGGACAGGCTCATGTCAATCAGCGGACTTTTCAATCAGCAGGTTGATAAAAAAGAAGAAAACTAAAGTTAGTACCTAAATGGGTAGATATGTGTGAGGCTCCGGTAGACGAAGACGTGGTGGCGACAGAAGATAATCCATCATCCTATTTTGATTTGCAGGTGTCGTAACGGATAAATATGGAATATACCAGAAATATCTTATGGCTTTTGATGTACGGCGATAAACCATCTCGTTTGAACCAGACGTAAAATACCGGCAAGAGGCAACAGCATCAAAGGTGCTGTGGTCATCAATTCGTCTACCAATCTTAATTAAGGCAAATCCTCCCTACGACATGGGATGCCCACGAAAAGGATGCCAACGATAAGGGATACCCACGTCCAGCAATGGACTTGTATAGGCTGATAATGATGAAGAAGTAGCCAGCCTTTCGGTTTTCTACAGGATGCATTTCAGAGAGGTGCGCAGGAATTGCATAATTTAATTTCTCCCTCTCCCTTCCACCATCGGATAACCAGACTTTCGGCCAGTCTCCACCCTTTCGTTGTTGACTTACCACGCATTCGAACCAAACAGTTCGCTACGTCGTTCATCATGCCTACAGCAAAGGAGTGGAATAAGTTGCCAGCATCTGTCTTTCCATCCGATCCGATCCGTGGGTGTCTTTAAGGTGAGAGTGAATAGGCTTTTGTTAAGTCAGTGCGCTTCACCATCTTAGGCTACATCACCACTTACTATCAGGTGGGATAGTAGATAAGCGCTGGCTTAGTAGAAAAAAAAACCATGCAGTACATATCTACTTATATTTGACGGCACCGTGGCTCAGCAATGAGTTGCAGCGCTATGAGCCGCGGGTTAGAATCCTGCATGAAACAAGTATTTGTATGGCCTAGAAATAATTGATCCGGTTCTGGAAGTTTGTCTTCGTGCAATTTATGTACGCAAGTAAATTTTACGTGTACACTCCACGAGACGAGAAAAAATTCTAGCGTAGAAAAATTCTAGGTAACGTTTTTAACATAATAGCATTATAAAAAGAAGAATACTTTTCAGCAGGCGGGCTTTCAGCTCGTTTATTCTAACACTGGAAAAAATGGCGTGACCCGCCAGTAAAACCAACTTAGTGACCATTGAGAAATGTGACTGTTTTTAGTGATCGAGTCTTACGTGAGCAAGGGTACGCTTAAGGCGTAGTCTTCAAATATCTTAATTCTTTTCACGATTCCGTCTCTTTGGGAATACGGTGAGAATTTTTCTAATAACACCTTTTTGTAGTGGATCACTTTGTGGCTGCCCGGGTAACGTTGCTCGAATTCTGAAAGGGAAAACGTGTAATATTACTTTTAAAATATAAATACATGTACATATGTACAAAGGAAAAAGCACGGAAATATTTCATATATTCATATTGTTTTTTTATAGTATAACGGTGACAAACGAGCACACAGTCCATCTGGTGGTTGCTGTGGCCCATAGACATATCTCGTCTTTTGCGAATCACAATGCAGATGCGTTGTCAGCCGTCAGGACTAAGATGGAATACCTCTTTTTCATTAAAAAGGGTCTCCGGTTCGCTACACTCACCATACGAAACACAGCAGCATTAAGCCGCTATTTTACTTATTATGGGCTTCCCGAGAAATTGTGCAATTGGATTACCAGTTTCCTTGCTGATCGCAGCATCAAGGTAGACGGTGCATGCTCTGATTACAAGCCTATTAATGCTGGTTTTCCGGAAGGCTGCGTGCTATCACCAACGTTGTTTCTACTGCATATCAATGATATGTTGCAAACTGGTAGCAACGACAACACTTGTGGTGCAATATACACCAGCCGTGATAATATTTCTTGGGAAAACGTCTCCGAGTACCGGAATAAACTTGTGTTTGAAGTCGAGTCTTTGCTGAACAAAGTCTCGTATTGAGGGCGGCTAAATTTAGTCCAGTTCAATCCCCAAAAGACAAAAGTTTGCACGTTTACTGCTAAAAGAACCCCTTTGTCTTATCTCCTCAGTTTCAAGGCACTCCCCTTGCTGACTCAGCTAACATCAGAATCCTCTTCGTCAACATATCGAATAGTGTACAGTTTCATGGTCACTTGGAAGGGAAGGCCGAATTGGCCTCTAACAAGCTTGGCGTGCTCAGCAGATCGTGGCATTATTTCATGTCGGCACATCGCTTGCAACTTTACAAAGCGCAAATTTGGCCTCACATGGAATACTGTTCTCATCTCTGGACCGGGACACCCCAGTGCAAGCTCCTTCCACTTGACCACATCCAGCGCAGAGCGGTTCGAATCGTCGACGTCCGAGTTCTTTCTGATCGGCTCGATTCATTGGCACTGCGTAGGGATGTTGCATCCCTTTACATTTTCTATCGCATCTACCACGGGGAGTGCTCTGAGGTGCGGTTTAATCCCAGCCGCCATATTTCATGAACGCATATCACATCAAAATTCACGATACCATCCTCGCCATCTGGATGCTTGACGGGCCACCACTGTGCGTTTTACTAGGAGATTTTTTCCTCGTACAACTTCTCTGTGGAATTGTTTACCACCGGCGATTTTTCCGGACCGATACCACTTAGGGACTTTCAATAATAGAGTTTACTCCTTTCTAAAAGGCCGGCAAAACGCACCTGCAATTCCCCCGGTTTTGCGGTTGTTCATAGGCGGCAGTAGTCTCTTACCATCAAGTGACCCACATGCTCGTTTGCCCCCTTTTCTATAAAATAACGTACTACGACTATCAAGGTGGTTTCTAGTACAATCATTACACCCAAATTAACGGTACTTGGCACGACCCGGGATTCAAACCTAGGACCACATCATGATCCACAGTCGTGCTTGTAGCCAGTCGACAACGGGACCAGTAATAGGCCCGTCAAAATCGATCCAGCAATTTCGGAGATTAGCAGGAAATAAAACACACACAGACAGACAATTTTTTTAAAATTGTTATATATATGTACTTTCATAATATGTATTTAGTATAAATCAGTTATTTTGACATTACGAACAAACACTTCAATTTTATTTATTTGAATACATTTAGTTCCATATTCGTAAAGTATGAAAGTTTGTAAACAATTCTAAAGTGATAATTATTATATATAATATTATAACAGTGGTAGAGTCACGCGGCAGCTTTTGCTGTCGCACGGATGGGCCGGCTCAAACCGGGGTGGTACCACGACCTCACAGAAAACCAGCGTGAAAAAAAAAGCGTTTACCTCTGCGTTTCGCTTGGTGAGTGCAGGTGGCCGGAGGCCCTTTTTACTGGAAATGAGGCATTCCATCTTAGTCCTCACGGGTGACAACGCATCTACATTTTGATTTCTAATAGATGATAGATGTAGATGTCTATGGGCAGCAGCAACCACTTACCATCAGGTGGACTGTGTGCTCGTTTGTCACCCTTATCCTATAAAAAAAAACTATATTATTTTGATCTTGAGGCGTGAGAAAAGTTGGCTGCACTTTTAATCATTCTCTTTTATAATTCGATACAAGATCGTAGATATCAGTGAGATTTATACTGTTGAGTATCTAGTTAAATAGAAGTTATTAATCATTACTTTTAATAAAATACAGTGTTCGTAATGAAAAATTTTCACTAGCCCTAGTAAAGTTGCAGCCTTAGTTAACGTACGTAGGCTGCAACTTTACTTTCCATTTTGCATAACACCCTATAAAAGTCCACTGCTGAATATAGGCCTCCCCCATAGATTGTCTCATAGAGAGAATAACTTTATTGTGCTTCTTTAAATTTTATATCCTTATTATATATGGTTCTCGAGTGGCAGCTTCGTGTCGGTAGGCGAAGTGTAGGGTGACCCCCCACTTGATGGAGTGACGACCTGGTAAGACATGCAGGAAGTCGATGGATGCAGGTGGTTTAGGACCGTGCTTTGTGACATTCCTTGGGGGAGGCCTATGTTCAGCAGTGGACTAGTGAAGGGCTGTAATGATGATGATGATGATTGTTGGTGAAAATAAAATTTAATACACACCGTACGTTACGAAATTTTAAACACATGGGATTCAAGCAAATTAATAAGATTTTTTAAAGAATTACCGTCAGCACTGATATCAAGTTTCTCGACCCAACTCGCGGGAGCGTCGAGGTGTTTCTCCGTTAACACAGCAGACGCCTTGTCAGTGTAATCGACACCTACGAGCTGGCGCCTGTGAAACGGTTCACCAGCCAGCAGATGTTCCCAGCAGCTCAGATCGCTGAGATCGTAGTTGAGAGACCCCAGGCCGTTCGAACAGGACTGTAGGTTCACCTGAATTCAATATACAGTATATTATGCAAAATAACCCTGTATATATAGAATAAGTAAATAAGCAAATAGTCAAGAAAAATTCCTTAAAAAATCTCAAACATTCTGTCCTTTTTAGGGTTCCGTAGCCGAATGGCAAAAAAACGTAACCCTTATGTATTCGTCATGTCTGTTTGTCTGTCTGTCCGTCCGTATGTCACAGCCACTTTTTTCTGAAACTATAAGAACTATGCTGTTGAAACTTGGTAAGTAGATGTATTCTGTGAACCGCATTAAGATTTTCACACAAAAATAAAAAAAACAATAAATTTTGGGGGTTCCCCATACTTAGAACTGAAACTCAAAAACTTTTTTTCATCAAACCCATACATGTGGGGCATCTATGGATAGGTCTTCAAAAATGATATTGAAGTTTCAAACACAATTTTTTTCTAAACTGAATAGTTTGCGCGAGAGACACTTCCAAAGTGTTAAATGTGTCCCCCCCCCCCCCCCCCCTGTAACTTCTAAAATAAGAGAATGATAAAACTAAAAAAAATATATGATGTACATTACCATGTAAACTTTCACCAAAAATTGGTTTGAACGAGATCTAGTAAATAGTTTTTTTTAAACGTCATAAATCGTAAATTATGTTACTTGTTGCTACGGAACCCTTCATGGGCGAGTCCGAGCGGCCAAGTGCGTGGCCGCTTATTACCTTTTAAATTCGAATTGCGTTGTTACCTATAAGTTACATTCAATTTGGGATAATTTCAAATAAAAGTGGAGCCTTGTTTACTCATATTTTCAAAAACTGCAATAACGGTATCTATATATATTATTATTTATATATTTGAACTTAAGCTTAAAATTTGGCTACTTTTTGAAAACTAACCCTGTATATATATATCCGATCCATGCGTAGTCATAAAATCTTTCTTGCATTTTCCATATCCGCCCCTCACAACACCCTCCTAAGAAAAAGGCCTTCTTTTCTGCCTGGGCATTCGTCTGGATAGATATCACTCTACCTTATACTACCTATTTTTGCCGTCAACGCTATAATTTATATATATATATATATAGAGTATAATTACATACTGTAAGGCATTTCACCACGGTCCTCAGATGTGGTGACGCATCTCTAGCATTCCTTTTTTGAAGTTGCCTGTAGGTGTCAATTAGAGAAGAGTTCTTATCTTTGAGAAAAGAGATGAAGATATTCTATAAGTTACATGAATACCAAATTCGAGGATATGAAGACTAAAGTAGAGGCCTATACGCAATATACCAAGCAACTCCATTCTGAAAGTGTATATACTTTATTGTACACCACAAACAAACATACAGATGACATAACAAAAAGCAGATTATATATGCAATTTGGCGGCATTATCGCTACATAGCGATCTTTTCCAGGCAAATAAATGTGTAAAGGAATAAAACATAAAATATTTAAAAATTAAAAATTTTGTACAGCCGACTTCACTAAAAGCGATTTCAATATAAGTTATTTAAGAATAACTCAATAACCGTCTGACCTTGATCAAACTCATATGGGACCACACGAGAACTATCAGCTTTTATATAAAAAAAAGAATCATCGAAATCGGTTCACCCAGTATAAAGTTATGAGGTAACACACATAAAAAAACATACAGTCGAATTGAGTACCGTCTCCTTTTTGGAAGTCGGCAGAAAAAGAATATGCAGCAGTATTCTACCAAAATAATGCTACTAATATTATAATCGTGAATGTTTGTGAGGATGTATGGATGTATGGATGTTTGTTACTCTTCTACGTAAAAACCACTGAATGTATTTTAATTAAACTTTACAATAATATAGCTTATACATAGGCTGCACTAAAAGTATCGGGAATGGAATATTTCCACTGTTCCTGTCATATTAAAATCTTTTAATTGAAAACTCCTTGGTTTTAAAAATCGAATACCATTTATTTATTTAAAAAAGATTCTCGGTCATGTCACAAGGTTTTGTCAAACTTGTTTAGTCGTTGAAAAAATGGAATTGACTAGAGAAAATTCAAGAGCGATGATTTATTATGACTTTCGAAGTGGTTTAATATAATTTAAAATGAAAAATTTTGTACAGCCGACTTCAATATAATAATCTTGCATGAACAATTAGGTGTAAAAAAAGTTCTTTTCCCGATGGATACCGCATTCGCTCTGTGAAGAGCAAAAAGCGGCTCGCGTTACTTAGTGCGTCAGAACTTTCGAAAGATTCCACGCAGGATCCTCAAATGCTGTATACAACATCGTATCAGGTGATGAATCCTGGACATACGAAACAAAAAATCAGTCACGAGTTTGGGTGTTCGAAAATGAGTTAAAGCCAACAAAAATTGTTCGTTCACGGAGTGTTGCAAAAAAAATGGTGGCCACGTTTGTCTCCAAAACCGGCCATGTTACGACTATTCCTCTTGAGGGACAAAGAACGGTTAATGCAGAATGGTATGCTAGCATTTGTTTGCGACAGGTCGTTTCTGAAATCCGTAAAGAGAACTGCAACCGCCGCATCATCCTCCATCACGACAATGAACGAAAATGCGAGTTCTCACACCGCACACAGAACAAAAGAGTTTTTAGAGCAAGAAAACATAGAATTATTAGACCATCCGCCGTACAGCCCCGACCTAAGCCCTAATGATTTCTATACTTTCCCTAAAATAAAGAATAAATTGCGTGGGCAGAGATTTTCATCACCTGAAGAAGCTGTGGGCGCCTACAAAACTTCCGAATGGAATGGTTGCTTCAATGATTGGTTCCATCGTATGGAAAAATGTGTCAAATTTCGCGGAGAATACTTCGAAAAGCAATAAATACATTTTTAAATAGTAATGTAGTGTCACTTCCTTGATTTCCGAAATTTTCAGTCCCGCCCTCGTATACATCAGTGCTATAATTAATAAAGATACTGTGTAAATTGGTCGATAAGTGTTAAGTAACTCGGAAAAAATCTTTCATGTGCCAGCTATTTTTGCGTGCGGTGCAAAAACTGTAAAGTATAATTGGTTTAAAGTATAATATCCAAGCGGACGAAGTCGCGGTCAAAAGCTAGTTAATACATAAAAACATTATATCGTCTATAGCGTCTGAGTTGGGAAGAAATTGGGTATTTATGCTATTATCAGATTATCTTACGTAGTAATTCTCGTTATTATACACAGAATCCAGTTGTTGATACTGTTCAGCGTCCGCAAAGTAGCGTTTGCCTTCGCTAGGCTCTATGAAGAAAGGTTCGTCGACTCCCTTGAAGCCTGGAAGGACTAAAGCCCAGGCATGCGTACGCCATCCGTCTATTTTGTCTGGTGGAGGTCTTTCTAGTTCCTAGAAATAATTAAATTGTTTAGATTAGCGAGCATTAAACATAAATTGGAAAGCTGAAAAAAAATGTAACACATACTTATTGCTTTTATTATACCTACTTGTAAGAAAAAAAATGCAAAAACTTCACAGAGAAAAGAATTCTTTATTCTACAGAAAACACCTGAAATAATAAATGATGATTTAAAATTTAAATTTTTGTACAGCCGACACCAATATAAGTTATTACGAATAACTCAAAAACTATTGGTCTGACCTCGATCAAATTTATATGGGACCACACGAGAATTATCAGCTTTCAAATAAAAACAGAATCATCGAAATCGGTTCACCCAGTAAAAAGTTATGAGGTAACACACATAAAAAAACATACAGTCGAATTAAGTACCGTCTCCTTTTTGGAAATCGGCAGAAAACGATAAATCCCGCACGGAACAAGTATTTGTATGGCCTACAAATAATTGTTCCGGGTCTGGATGTTTGTCCTTGTGCAATTTGTGTTTGTAAACTGCCTCTGCGATACAGGAGAAAATCCTAGGGTAACGTTTTTTTTTAAAAAAAAATGATATTTAATAATTTAAAATTAAAAATGTTGTACAGCCGACTTCAATATAGGTTATTTAAGAATAACTCAATAACCATTGGTCTGACCTTGATCAAATTCATATAGGACCACACGAGAACTATCAGCTTTTATATAAAAAAAGAATCATCGAAATCGGTTCGCCCAGTACAAAGTTATGAGGCAACACACATAAAAAATAAAACAAAAAAAACATACACTCGAATTGAGTACCGTCTCCTTTTTGGAAGTCGGCAGAAAAATAAACAATCTCATAGTGATTCAAATAGTTATATATAATTATTTTTTGACTGTCTCTGACAGATTGGCACTAAATTCAATTCATTGAGTTATATGTCCCTACCTACTAGACTACCTACTAGAGAAGCTATTCCAAACAAAAAATGTGCGCTACTCTATGTTTACGCGCATGCGCGATAGGTAGTAAAATATTACAATATTATTATTTAATAAAAATTTTACCTATTTATTAACTTGAACAACAAATAATTTTAGATACTAGACTACTGAATTGTTATTTACGTCCGCGTTTAAACTTTAATTTGAAATCGCGTATTATTAGCGCCGTTCCACACTGCATGAATATTGAAGACACTAAATGACACTAAAATGTCTAAGGTGTACGGATTGCAGTACGGTTCAGTGTGAACATAGTCAATGTTCGGAATGCGAAATCTAGTGCGTAGTACGTATATATCGATGATTCAATTGCTGATTATAATAATCTACCCAAAATACATAAATAGTATATCTATAGGAGAGGCATATTTCAACAGTGGACTTTTGATGTAAACTTATGATTAGTTTGTAGCTTTACCGCGATTCTCTCCTGTCGTGCTTGTTCGATCTTGTCCAATTCAGCTTGTTTCTTGGCTGCTTCTTTCTGCTCCATTTCGTTACAGTAGTCTGATGTGAAGTCAGGCAATGGCATCAAACGATAACGGGGCTCTTCATCTAGTAGCAAATGTTCTTCAATTATCTGTAATTGTTGAGGTAAAACAAAAATATTGGAAAATATATCTTCTAAAAGACGTGGTAGCAAGTTCTAAAAGTCAAGGGCTGAATGCTCAATATAAATTGCACAGTCTACTTATTAACCAGTCAAGCGCTGATTTTATCGCGTTCAAGTGCTGATCTATCACGTGCTCGTCGGTGAAGGAAAACGTCGAGGGGAAAAATGCATGTCAGAGTACTAAAAAAATATTTTTAATAGATGTTAATTCCGTCAATACGTAATGGGGAAGTTCGGCGGGGTTTCCGGTTCTCTACACTCACCATACGAAATACAACATCATTAAGCTGTTATTTTACGCTGTTATTCTGTAATAGCGTAGTCCTTCCCCGGTCGAGCCAACCCATTCGTGCTACGACTATACAATTGATGATACGATTATAAAACGTTGATGGTGATGGAGGAGTTTTTCATTTTAAATTGTTTTTTTATTTGAAGTAAAATAGTTACTTTCAATTTTTAAATATTTGCGTGTCCAAAATACTATATCACTTATTAATAGGAAAATCCCCGTTAAGGTGGAAGCTCCAGGGTGGCCCGCGAAATTCAAATTTTCTTGCGTTTTTTGGAATTTGCAGGTCAGGTCCTTTGTATGGCTATTTCCAGAAAAACTCATTCAAAGGGCTAATATGAACTAACAGGGTTGTATTGGTGATTTTAATGATAATAATTCTGTAAACACATAATCGCTACGGTCGCGAATCATATTTTGTCAAATATACAACCTAACCCTGACCTGCAAATTCCAATAAACGCAAGAAAATTTGAATTTCGCGGGCCACCCTGGAGCTTCCACCTTAATATCGTCAAATTTGATTTCACGTGGTAAATCACTTTCAATGCAAAGTAGTGATAATGCGTCCAATCTTTCCTGCTTTATCATAGCACGAAGAGGATTTTTTGATCTGAGTTAAGACACAGAATAGATATTAGTAAAAGTAGTTGAGAGAAAGATCTTTCTGCCGAACAATTTGTAACCATCACACTCAAGAATAAACGAAATGCAATATTTACGTAAGGCAAAACTATTGTAATTTATCTTCCCACATTATCTATACAAATAAATAAAATTGAAGTATCTGTTTGTAATGTTAAAAATAACAGCTTTTTACTCAATGTATATTTATGTATATACGGTACTTATAACAAAAACACAATTTTTTTAATTTTTGTCTGTCTGTCGGTCTGTGTGTCTGTTTGTTCCGGCTAATCTCCGAAACGGCTTGACCGATTTTGACGGGACTTTCACTGACAGATAGCCGATGTTCTAAGGAGTAACTTAGGCTACTTATATATGAGAAAAAGAATTAGGGTTCTGAGCAATATAATTAAAACCCTCAATTATACGCGGGCGAAGTCGCGGCGCACAGCTAGTTTTAAATAAATTAACTTGACTATGGATTTTTTATTTCATAATAAAATAAATTAATTTTATCAGGAGTATAATAACCGATGCCCTATCTGCGGTGATGCCCTAGGCCAGTGTCTAGTGTGCTCATAGATTACCTTAATCTATGAGTGTGCTTTATCAAATATCCATTACAGGCCGTATGTTCGACATGACTGGTTTAAAATATAAATCATACTTACAGTGTTCTCGTCAGGTATGTCAGGACATACAGTCCGGTAGCGTATGGCCATGCAGACGTCCCGCTTGGCGCATCCGACGACGACGTACGCGTCGTACCCAGCACCGATCAGCCACGACACCAACACGTGAGCTAACTCGAAGGGGTTCCCGCTGCGACGGATGATCGCCGTGTATGGTGACATGATGCGTTCGGGCTGAGAAAAATATATTCAGATTTTTAGGGGTTCATTTTGATGGTAGGAAAAGATTTTGAATAATTTGTGCGTATCCGCGATACATCGGGATTTATTGACTTTTAGGACCCCAAGATACACGATTATCTCAGTTTGGAGTTCAACAATTGTTTAGCTCACTGTTCTTTGATATATTTCTTAAATTGAAATGTCAAACAAAAATTTATTTATATTATTATTTATATGAAATATCACAAAAGTCGTAGTGACGACCGGCCATGTAGCTCTAAGAACTGGGAAAAACATTTCTCGAATGGAACAAGCGAAGCATAGGTCGAACCCCCCAGTAGATGGATCGATGACTTGTGAAGCAGGATAGGAATATAGAGAATATAGGAATAAGATAGGATATGGAGGATAGGTGTTTTTTTATATCAGATGGGGCAAACTAGCATACGGCTCACGTGATGGTAAGTGACCACCCCCGCCCGTGAACAACTGCAACACCAGGGGAATTGCAGATGCGTTGTCGGCCTTTTAGAAAGGAGTAGGCTCTTTTCTTGAAGGTTCCTAAGTTATATAGATCCTGACAGATTTCTCGGAAGGGAGTTGTGCGAGGAAGAAAACTTCTTCTAAATCGCACAGTAGTGGACCGCCAATCCAGATGGTACGGATTGTATTTCGAATTCTGGTCACGATGTGCGATGGTGAAATTGATCGGCTGGAATTAGTCCGAACAAAGCCTCTGAGCACTCCCCGTGGTAGATACGATAGAATACGCAAAGATATGCAATATCTCTAAGCAGCGCCAGTGAGTCAAACCGATCAGAAAGAACTCAGTTGCCGATGATTCGAACCGTTCTGCGCTGGATGCAATCAAATGGAAGGAGCTGACACTGGGGAGCCGCTGCCCAGAGATGGGAACAGTATTCCAGGTGGGGTTGAATCTGCACCTTGTAAAGTTGCAAGCGGTGTGCCGGCATGAAATACTGTCCCGCCTTGTTGATCACGCCAAGCGTTATAGAGGCCAATTTGGTCTTCTCTTCCAAGTGACCACGAAACTGCACGTCATTCGATATGTTGATGTCGAGAATTCCGATACTGGCTGAGGAAACAAGGGGAGTGCCCTGAAACTGAGGAGACACAACAATGGGGTTCTTTTTGCTGGTGTATAAATCATCACCAGTGCTGTCATTCGCATAGCAATAAATGTTACCGGTTTGCAACATATCATTGATATATAGAAGAAACAATGTTGGTGATAGCATGCAGCCTTGTGGAACACCAGCGTTAATAGGCTGGTAATCAAAGAATACACCGTCTACTACGACCTTGATGATCCGAGCAGCCAGAAAACTGGTGATCCAATTGCATAAAATCTCGGCAAACCCAAGGAAGGAAGCTTTGTGCCAAATCTGATGGAAGGGCTTCGCTATGTCCAAGCTAACCGCTAAAGGCTCGCCAAGGACTCGATCGCCTGCGCATCTGTGTTGGTTGCCAAAATTTATATTTCATTATTATTTAACAATGGGATCATGTTTTCCCGGCTCGGTAGAGCAGTGGGAGTCGCATATCATCTAGATGTTAATCCACTTGCAATTTAGGTATGTTTAACACAAGAAATTCCTATTAATAGGTACGTTTTTTAAATTCATATAACAGTTCCTAGTATACTATTTATTAGGTTAGGTTTTTTTTATAGGATAGGGTAACAAACGAACACACAGTCCACCTGACGGTAAGTGGTTGCTGTGACCCATCGACATCCACATCTATCCTCAATAAGGAATCAAAATGCAGATGAGTTGTCACCCGTGAGGACTAAGATGGAATGCCTCTTTTCCAGTAAAAAGGGTCTCCAGTTCTCTACACTCACCATACGAAACACATTAGTGTTAAGCTGCTATTTTACGCTGGTATTCTGTGAGAACCTAGTCCTTCCCCGGTCGAGCCGACCCATTCATCCTACAACTATACTACTAATGTAGCAGCATGACTCTACCACGTACGTCTTTATTAATTAAAGTTTAGTTAAACATTTCAAATTTTAGCGCCGTCTTATGGTAATTCGTGGTTTAGTCTCAGTTCTTATTTCCATTTTCTAGATTCTAAATTGGACTTGGAAACCTATGATAAGCTTTTATTTCATTTTAAAGGTTCTTTACAAATTCCGACTAATTAGTTCTTCAAATTTGCGATAGATGGCGCTATATGGAAAAATATGTGTCGTAGCGTGATTGTAGAAATAGGCAGATAGTAATTTGCCTGGGTATTTCATGAAACGCCGCCATTTCATGATTTGTCCGATAATTTATTACTACTACTTCTGGTAACTTTGTCAAAAGTATGAATATAATGAAATACCCATTTGAATGACGAGCTGTATGTATTACCTTATAGCAATCAAAAGTTTACAGCTGAACATACACACCGATTACCTCATAGGAGGGTTATTTGCCATAGTTGCCACGCTCGGCATGCGGGTTGCGACTGCAGTTTTTTATTCTTATTCAGCTGTTTCAGGAAGATGCTGCTACCCATATCCTTGTTCAGCTTCTTTTGTCGCCTCCTACGACACCCACGGAATGAAATGGGGTAGTGAACATTCTTACACTGCCCAACACGGTGTTCGAAATATGTATGTTATTTAAATTAATACGAAGGATTAGATAAGAATTGATTTTATTAATATTTTAATAAAATCAATTATTATCTAATATAAAGTTTGAGCGGTATTTAACAAAAACATAAACATGTTTAATGCTAAGCTTTCAATATATTATACATAATATACTTTTTTCGCGTTGGCATAATTAAATCACAACTTGTGTTTTAAAAGCCTATAAAACTGACTGAGAGCAAACCAAATCATTGTTTCGATATTTGGATGGGGATTTTGGCGTATATTAGCGACGTAAGAGGATACATTAACCCATTTTATTCCGTGGATGTCGTATGGAGCTTCATTTTATAGCTTCCGACAGATGGCGGTATAACCATTCTGTTCACGCCAGACATAAATTATTGTCTCGCCAGACATAAATGCCTGACATAAACGAGCTTACAACTCAACTGATAGGGATCGCCACCACCAAATAAGATCTACAATACTAGAGGAATCTCAAGTTCGTTGCCGGCTTTTAAGCAGAGTAGGACTTTTGAGGATTCCGAAAAAAAGTACGTGAGAAAACCGCTGGCATTAATTGATTCATTAAGGCCCGCCATATACATACGGAATTCCGTTTCGGGATTCCGTTTCGGGATTCCGTTTCGATATTCCGATTCGGAATTCCGAACGCAGCAAGTCCATATAAAATCTATGAACCGTCACACACGTACGGTAGTTTTCCATTCGAAATTTTGCGGCCAAAACGGGATTCCGTATGTGTGGCCGACTTGTCCGGAATTCCGAAACGGAATCCCGAAACGGAATTCCGTATATATGTGGCCGGCCTAAAATTAATTTGCTAAGACCCCAGTAATAAAATAAAATGATATCCCTTACCTAGCCCCTCCCGTCCTGTCTTAATTCCGTCACCACTAATCCCAGTACCACTACTCCCAACAACTTGGTACAAGTAGACTCTGTGGTGGCTGACCGCTAAGACTTAGCTGGGGTGGCTGAGCCCTAAGACTTAGCGGTCAGCCAGCGTAGAGTCTACTTTACCTGAGGATGCCTGAGAGGCGAAACACGTGTCGTATTATCGAACGTGGCGTGTCTTTTCTAACTAAATCCTAGTAATTTTTAACACACTTAATACTATGGATTTCCGCAAAGTAACGCCTGATTCTATTAATTATCTAAATTGATTCAATCATTCATAAATTACAGCCTATTAAAAGTTTGCTGCTGAATATTTTTTTTTATAGGATAAGGGTGACAAACGAGCACACAGTCCACCTGATGGTAAGTGGTTGCTGCGGCCCATAGACATCTACATCTATCCTCTATTACAAATCAAAATATAGAAGCGTTGTCACCCGTGAGGACTAAGATGGAATGCCTCATTTCCAGTGAAAAGGGCCTCCGGCCACCTGCACTCACTAAGCGAAACGCAGAGGTAAACCTCTACTTCACGCTGGTTTTCTGTGATATAGTCCTCCTCTATAGATTGTCCCTTTAAATAGCTAATTGTAGATCAGATATTATATTAAGATTTTTGGCTTGGATCCTTGTCCTTTAAGCCATGTCTTTATTTTATTCGAGATCTTCGTTTTTATGGATTTTCAGTATCAAGTGTTAATAATCCTTTATAGTAATACACTGTACTTAGTAGTACACTGCATCATAATATGTTTATGCATCACATTGCGTAGTTTTTGGAACATTTTGACGGCAACTTGAGCCAGCAGACAGTTGGCGACAGTATCTCAATGCGCCTAAGATTCAGACACCTTATCGTGAGAATCACAACACCATCGGAGCACTTGTTTCACGGTTTCCACTAAGAGTTCACATGCGCAGAAATTTACTACACAAAATAGCACTACTTTTACATATCGAAATCCACTTCAAACCATTATTTAAACTATAATACAGGAGCAGCAATCAGCCGGCGGTTAAGTTCCCGCCAAAACTCTCTAGTTCAGATTTTTTAACCGAATCAAATATGATTATAAATAAAATTAAGGAATTTCATTACAACCTCTAAAAGTCCACTGCTGAACATAGGCCTTCCTCATAGATTGCCTTACTATGGGAGGATATTTTTATTACTAGCTTGATTTGTTATCAGGTAGATGCTGCCGCCCCCAACCTAGTTTAGCTTTCCTATGTCGCCTTTTGTGTATGTGTGGTGTGGTGATGGTACTTACATTGCCACTACACGGTTCGGTAGGTTTGTAGTTAATAAAACAAAGATCAAACCATTATTGTAAGTAACCATCAAAGTTAGTCATTTTAATCGAGCAATAAAGATGAACAAATCTCGACACTCGTTCTCAAATAAAATCATAAACGGTTTATTGTTGCGTGAAAACTCGGCTGTGGAGGGTGGGAGAGATTGGCGCCCACCACCCGGCAAATTGAATCTAAAGTTAAGTGAAAACAAAGTCGGCGGCCGCAACTTTTGCGACTTCGGACTTTCGCTTTCCGCTGAAAACTTTTGATCACTTTCGCTGCCCTAGCTCTTTCTTTACGCGTCGTAGTTTCTTGTAGTTTTATTATACCCCGTGAACTACGACGTCCATTGAGTTAACTTTGTGATATTGTTATATTATATAATGACTTTCAGTACAAACCCTGTCTTCAGTGTTTTATAACTTTATCGTTTGTTAATGATCGTCTAACATCTTAACGATTTGACCGACTGAACTCATATTCACACTGTTTGTTTTGTGTTGATATTTTTATATTATATCATGGGTTTTAGTGCAATCTTAGCCTTCAATCTTTTATAACTTTATCTTTATCTTTGGTGCGTCTGTTAGTGATCGTGTAACTTTTATATTCACACAAATTATTTGTTTTGATATTGTTATATTTGTTATATAACATAATATTATATAAAATAAATTTGTTTCGCTAGACGATGGTTTATAGTTATGCTATAATCTGATAAGTGGCGCCGTAGTTCAGTTATTAACATTTTTTTTTATTTATAGACCAAAATGATTCATATTTACAATTCACATTCATATAATTATGTTCGTAGCTCCAGAGAAGAAAATCACAAAAAATGGACCAGATAGGTGTCGCTGTGGTTAAGTTATTTAATTATTGAGTTATAAAAAACTTGTAAGGGAAAATAATTGCGATAAATACCAACTGTAACAGCTCGCGGTACAGCTGAGTAACTAATGAAAAAGGCTCTGGCGACCGAATAAAATCTTTTTTATCTTCGTCATCAAAACGCCGTAATAGCCTTCTGCAAAATGAACTACTCCGTATCTTCATTATCGATCTAAGAAATTTGAGTTTAGCCTTAGATTTTCCGCTCTCAAGTCTTAGTAAAGTAAAGTTGCAACCTACGCAAACGAAACCGTATGCTCTAGCTGCAGATATTTTTAAAAATTGTCATAACCTACAAGTAACATTAAATGATAAAATTGTAATAGGTATGTGTCGGTGAAAGTGACTGTGATATTAATATATTGACATCTCAATTGCGTAGTTTGCTCAATCAATTTAGTAACAATGCTGTTATTGTTATCAACCAATTAAAATATGTATTTGAATGTTTATGAATTGAATAATGTGTTAAAAATTATTTGCAATGCTTATAAAAACTAGTATTTTGTAGAATGTATAAACAGCAATTTGTTTAAAATGTGTAAATCATTCAACTATATCATCGACTGTATTTAAAACTATAATAAGTGTTTAAATATTAAGGAACTTCAAAAGATAATAATTCGCAATAAACCACAGCCTCAGGAAGCAACTAAATTTAATATAAAACACCTGAAAGGCACAATCCCCTATTACTTCGCAAAAATGTAGTTATAAAGTGCTTCCATCAGTGGTACTAATATCATAAAACCCACTTTCAATTCGAAAAAAGGTACCATACCCTATTACTTCCCTATAATAGATGGAAACCAGTTTTTTCGTGAACAAAAAGCAAAAGCCATTTCTTTCTCTCAAAATCATTCACCAAAACATTACTAGTATTTTATCAAAACAAGAACTATTAGAATTAACCCGATTTACTGTGTTTCTCTGAAAGATTTTCGCGAAATGGTTACGATAAATACTTAAAAATAAAAGGTTATGAATTAGCTATTAGTTAGAAAAACAAAAAGGTGGAACTTGTATTTTGGTACAGAACAATATAACATTTTGTATGAAATTACTAAATTACAATGTTATGCAAAGCCAAACACATTTGAAGCTTGTGGAATCGAAATTCCTTTACACAGATTGATTATAATATGTATTTATAGAACTCCCTCGTCAAACCCTACTATTTTCTTAGATAAGCTGGAAAAACACTTTTTTATGACTTGGCAGTCATAAGCCGAACATTAACACTTTCTTATATGTCGTGCACTGGACTGAGGAAGGGTTAAACTAGTTGTAAGTGGTGACTTGGGAAGTATTACTAATTGTTTATAGGATCTATATCACAACTACAATCTAAGCATTCATATTAAGGTACCGACCCGGAAAATCTCTTGTATAGACCATATTTTAAGCAACGTCACAGACGCAAAGGCTACCATTTTACCTCTATACTTGTCTGACCATGAAACAGCGCAACTACTACAAATCCCCATAAAAAGAAAAATTTCAAAGGCTAGAGCATATTTTATTTACAAAAAAACTATAGCGCTGAGAACATACGGAAACGGATGTCTTATGAATATATCTTGGTCTGATATATACTTAAAGACTGATATAAATAACGCATTTAATACATTTCATGAAATTTTATATTTGCTCTATAATTTATGTATTCCACTTATTAGAATAAAGATAAATAATTATACTATAAACAATTGGATAAGTTGAGGTTTAATAAAATTGTAAAACTAAAAAATTACTCTGATATAGATACTACAAGAATAAATCAGAATTAAATAAGGAAACTTTCACCACTTATTCAATGATTTTGAAAAAATGTATTCAAAGATCAAAAAGAAATTCTACTATAAAATTTATATACAAAATTAAAAATAAATGTAAAGCCACATGGTCTGTAATAAAAAATGAAATCTGAAATTCAAACTTCGACTGCTTCGACCATGACGTAACGGATTGACGGCTCCGTGGCGCAGTGGCTTAGCAAGGAGTTGTTTGCGCTGGGGGGCGCGGGTTCGAATCCCGCACGGAACAAGTATTTGTATGGCCTACAAATAATTGTTCCGGGTCTGGATGTTTGTCCTTGTGCAATTTGTGTTTGTAAACAGCCCCCACAATACAGGAGAAAATCCTAGTGTGGGGATAACGTTTTATAAAAGGGACGAAAAGAGAAGGATTTGAAAATAAATAATGAACTGATTAAGAATCCTACTGACATAGCTTCGATTTTCAATAATTATTTTACTGAATTCCTTAATAATTTGACAATAATGAATAAACCAAACAGCAATACTAGTAATGAGAAATTATTATGTAACTCAATGTTTGTTAAGCACATGACAAAAGAAAATTTTCAAGAAAAGAGCTTACACCTTTCTAAAAGGCCGGCAACGCATCTGCAATTCCCCTGGTGTTGCGGTTGTTCATGGGCGGCGGTAGTCACTTACCATCAGGTGAGCCGCATGCTCGTTTGCCCCCTATTCTATAAAAAAAAAACATGACAAAAGAAGAATTTAATAAAGAAATCCTATCTCTTAATAACACTATCTCGGAAGGATAATATGACGGTATTAATACGAAAATAATTAAGAAGTCTGTAAATGAACGTTTAACGTCCGGGACACCAGAGATTATGAGTGAGATTGAGAGGTTCTATGGGCAGCTGTACACGTGATCGTTGGAGCCACACGCAAGTGTGAGTAACGATCCAAGAGCGAGTCTTATTAGACACTATTCCAAAGATATCCCGGACGTCAGTCTGAGCGAGATTAGAATGACTCTCCAGCACCTTAAAAATGGCAAGTCCCCGGGCGAGGATGGAATTACAGCGGAGCTTCTGAAAGTGGGTGGAAAACCGGTACTTGAAATCCTTCAGAAGCTCCTTAATTCCGTCCTCCATGGTGGCACTACTCCGGAGGCGTGGGGCAGAAGTGCGGTGGTCTTGTTCTTCAAGAAAGGCAACAACGCTCTCTTGAAGAACTACAGACCGATTTCCCTTCTGAGCCGCGTCTACGTGCTGATTTCGAGAGTCATTACGAATCGTCTCGCGCGCAGACTTGACGTCTTCCAGCCTCCCGAACAAGCCATTTTCCGAAAAGCTTTAGCACCATAGACCACATACATAGCCTTCGGCAAATTGTACAGAGGTCCGAGGAGTACAATTTGCCACTATGTCTGGCGTATGTGGACTATGAGAAAGCCTTTGATTCCGTCAAAATTTGGGCGGTACCGCAGTCCCTTCAGCGGTGCCAAGTTGACTATCGGTATGTTGAAGTGCTACGATCTACGTACAGTAGGGCTACGATGGCTATCCGAGTACAGAACCAGAGTACGAAACCTATCCAATTGCAGAGAGGTGTAAGACAGGGTGACGTCATATCCCCGAAACTCTTCACCGCTGCATTGGAAGACGTTTTCAAGCTTCTGGACTGGAAAGGATACGGTATCAACATCAATGGCGAGTACATCACTCACCTTCGATTTGCCGACGATATAGTCCTTATGGCAGAATCGCTGGAGGACCTAAGCACTATGCTCAATGACCTAAATAGTGTTTCCCAACGGATAGGTCTTAAGATGAACATGGACAAAACAAAATCATGTTTAACGTCCATGTCACACCTATGCCGGTAGTTGTTGGGAACACTAAGCTCGAAGTTGTTGACGAGTATAACAGGTATAACCTGGGACAAATAGTCCGACTAGGTAAGTCCAACTTCGACCGAGGGGTCAATCGACGGATTCAACTCGGCTCTGGGCAGCGTTCGGGAAACTACGACACATCTTCTCGTTCGACATACCTCAAAACCTGAAAACGAAATTGTACAACCAGTGCGTGTATGCCAGTGATGACTTACGGATCTGAGACGTGGTCCTTCACTGCTGGCCGAATGAGGAAGCTCAAGGTCGCTCAGCGAGCTATGAAGAGGGCTATGCTCGGGGTTTCTCTGCGTGATAAACTTAGGAATGAGTATATCCGGAGTAGAACTAGAGTAACCGACATAGCCCAACGGACTAGTAAGCTGAAGTGGCAGTGGGCTGGCCATATAGCTCGCAGAACCGACAACCGATGGGGAAGAAAGGTTCTCGAGTGGTAGCCACGTACCAGTAGGCCAAGTGTAGGGCGAACCCCCACTAGATGAAGTGATGACCTGGTAAGACATGCAGGAAGTCGATGGATGCAGGTGGCACAGGACCGTGCTTTATGGCATTCCTTGGGGGAGGCCTATGTTCAGCAGTTGACTTATGAAAGGCTGTAGTGATGATGATGAAATGAATTAGTGTCTATTTTGACATATTTGGGGGCACGGCAGTGCCTCCGCCAAGTCGAGCAAACAAGCGGCACGGCCGTACCATCCCTTTCTCGAAGCAGTTCAGGCCATTTACGAAACCCTATAACTTCGTTGTGGATAAAACTAGAAGTCTGAATTTTCAGTAACCAAGTAGGTATTGTATAAACTCAAAATATTACAAATGTCATCAAATTTGAACCAGTAGTTAAAGAATTAGAAGTAGCCAAAGTTTCTTAATGTTGTCACTCACTGACTGACCGATCATCAAAATTCTAAGGCAGTTCTAGCAGACATAGAAGCTTCAAATTTGGAATAAAACTATTGTTTAGTATATAAATCAAGGAAAAATTAAAATATTTTGAAATTTCGGTTCAGTTTTCGAGATACATCAACATCAACAACAACAAGCTTCAGTGGGGCCCCCATATATCCAAACTAGCAAGCTGACTAAGTTCTGCAGCCTATGCTGTAAAAAAGATTAGAGGTCTCACTAGTGTCGAGACAGCTAGATTAGTTTATTTCAGTTATTTCCATAGCATAATGTCTTATGGGATTTTGCATTGGGGAAATGCGGCTGATTCAGAAACTATTTTTGTTTTACAGAAGAGGGCCATTAGAGCTATTTACAACCTAAAACCGAGAGAGTCTCTTAGAGATAAATTTAAAGAAATAAATATATTAACTTTGGCCTCTCAGTATATTTACGAAAATTTAATGTATGTTCATAAAAACAAAGGTAGTTTTAGTAAAAAAAGTGATGTGCATTCTGTAAACACTAGGAACAAACACAAGCTAGTGATACCAGTTTCTCGACTCCACAGAGTCAGTAATTCATTCTTGGGGCAATGTATACGCTATTGCAACAAGGTCCCGGAAAGTGTACAGGCTCTCTCTATTAGCAAGTTTAAATGTTTTGTTAAGTTGAAACTGTATAAAAAGGGTTATTTACATGGTAGATAATAACCCCTGGTAATAAGGTGATCGCTTCCAAGCTGTTTCTAAAATAAATTTTGTACTTATATAGTTTGTACAACCATTATTGTAAAATTTGCTTTAAAAAAAGTCCCGCTGGGTTTCTTGCTGGTTCTTCCCAGGACAGAGGTTTTTTTTCGAATCAGTGGTAAAGTAAAAAATGACTTACAATAAGAATTACACATGTGATCTATATTGAATAAAAAATTATCCTATTCTATTCTATTCTATCTTATAGTTACCATATCAGTATTGAAAATCTTTTATGTTTTAAATAAATAAATTGACTTGGCAATCGCACTAAACAATCTAATTTCTAATTTAATATAATATGTACTACTTGAGAGACACATTGCGTTTTCATGCGATGGCCAAGTCAACCTATTTATTTAAAACATAAAAGATTTTTAATATTGATATGATCACTATAAGATGTTGTTAGGTTAGCTAATTACGCAATAACTTAAGAGAGAAGGACCCTTAAGTAGGAACTGAATAAATTAACCGACTTGGTATTACATGGATCTCACAACTTTTTACGGTAGAAGAACTGAGTTGCGAGACTTAGTTTTTTTACAAGTTATGTTTTTGATGGCATTTAATTAACTTGTCATTTTCATGTCGTGTTTTTCCCGAAACATTAAAAGTGTCGATTTTAAAGTCATTATTAAAAAGCGTAAGAGAAATGATATTACCAATTATCGTCCAATTACATTAATATCAATATTGTCAAAAATATTAGAAAAATATATGTATAAAAAACTACTAGATTTTTGCAAGAAATTGAATTTAATAAAAAATGACCAATATGGCTTTTAGAAACAAAAATCAATATTAGCCACATTTCAGTTCATTAGTTCATTTTTAACAAAAATAAATAACATTTTTTTAACCACAGGATTATTTCTTATTTCTTTGTCGAAAGCCTTATCTATAGCCTATCTCGTTGCGCACAGCATATTATTACGAAAGCTGAAAATGGTCGGTGTCAGGGGACTTGCACTTAAATGGAGATGAAATGTTATCCTTCTCATCTTCTTACAAAGACAAGGCATTCCTTAAGGTAGCGTGTTGAGTCCAATATTGTTTCTTGTTTATATAAACGATATAACTCTAGTCACCAGTCATAAAAGTATTATATTAGCGGACGATATTTCAATAATTGTAATCACTGATAAGAAACAAAATAATTCAATATGTAATCATAAAATTGACATTAACAACACAATTGATAAAATTATTAAATGGTTAGACAGAAACAATTTAAAAATTAATCTTAATAAATCAACTTGTATTCAATTTAATAAATCAAAACACAAAATTTGGGGGCACGGCAGTGTCCCCGCCAAGTCGAGCAAAAAAGCGGCACGGCCGTACCATCCTTTTCTCGAACCGGTTCAGGCCATTTCCGAAACCCTATAACTTCGTTATGGATAAAACTAGAAGCGTGTATTTTTACTAACCAAGTAGGCATTGTATAAACTCAGTATATTTCAAATTTAATTAAATTTGAGCAGTAGTTTAAGAATTATAACTAGTCAAAGTTTTATCAAAGTAATACATATTATATTAAATTTGATTGTTTAGTGCGATTGCCAAGTTAATCTATGTATCAATCTATAGACTGAATAAATTAACGGACTTGGTATTACATGGATCTCACAACTTTTTACGGTAGAAGAACTGAGTTGCGAGACTTGGCTTTTTTTACAAGTTATGTTTTGATGGCATACAATTTTCATCTTAACATCGACAAATTAAAAGAAGTAACTCAAACTAAATTCCTAGGAGTAATAATCGATCAAGATTTAAGCTGGAAAAGTCACATACATCACCTATGCAGTAGAAATAACCAATTTGTTTATGCAAAAATGTTACAGAGAAAAACACTGCTGTCCTAACGTATCACACTTATTTAGAATCTTTACTACGTTATGGTGTTGTAATATGGGGCAATGGTACAGATAAACAGAGATTATTTACTGCACAAAAGAAATGCATTAAAGCTATTGGTGGAATCGAACCGGATAAATCATGCAAACCGATATTTAGAAGCCTAGGTTTGTTGCCACTACCATCTCTCTATATCTATAAAGTTTGTAATTTCGTATATAACTATTACAATCTGTTTACAAAGGCATGTGATATGAACATAAAACTAAAAAGAAATGCAAATAGACTTGTGTTAGGCGATGTTCGCGGTACATCACCAAACAAATATAGTAAAAGGTGTTTAACCATTTATAATAAAATACCAAATGACTTCAAATCGTACAATAATAATTTATTTAGAAAAAAATTATTGACTTCACCTATTTGTTAAATGTAATTAATATTTTTTTAATGAATTAACTGTCTTTATTTATTTATAATTATATTTGTTTTAGTATAATTGTTCTGTGTTTTGATTAGACAAATTTCATTTGTATGTGTTATTAATGTAAATTTGCATGCAATTTACAATCACATAGCAAAACATGTCGTGCTTTAAAAATTGTATCATCCTTATCTGTCCATGTTTTAACCAAAAAATATATCTAATATATAAATAAATAAATCTAATAAATTAATAAATACGAGCATATATGTACCTACCTAATACATAGGAGAAACTGAAAGTTTCTCGCCCCTGGCCGCTCATAAATTTCGAACATTATATATTTTATAACATAAGAAACTCTTAAATATGTTAAAATAGTTTATAGCGGGAAGTCAATTCATTTTTTATCACAAGTTGAAGTTCGTCATCCGTAGCAAAAATGGAATTAATGCGAAAAGAGGGCGATAATTTTTTACGATTTTAATAGCTCGTGTAGTGTCAAACTTAGACGAGCGCTTAGCAGCTGAGCTACTCTACTACGGCTAAATGAAATATTTACCAATACATATACACAGTCAGGTCATAAGTATTGTCACATAGTAAAAACTTTTCTTTTAGAATGCTGGCTACAAAAAAGTTTATTGAATTCGAATTTCGAATTGTTCATGAAAATAAAACTGTATACTTTTTAGAATTTTACTCATTTTTAAATATGGAGTGGACGCTTAAAGAAGACCGTGTTGCAGTTATTACGTTGCATCGTTGCGGTTACGCGACAATTCAAATTTTTGACATACTGAAAAATTTTAATATAACCAAAAGATTCGTTTATCGTACCATCATACGATACAATGAAGACTCTAGTGTAGATGACAGGTCAAGAAGTGGTCGCCCTCGGTCTGTTAGGACTCCAGCAGTGATACAAGCTGTGAAGGCGTGAATTCAAAGAAATCCCAAACGTAAGCAGAAACTGTTGGCCCTTCAGATGGAGTTAAGCAGAACCACGGTGAAATGGGTGTTAAATGAAGACTTAGGGCTTCGGGCATATCGAAGAAAAACAGGACATCGTTTGAATGCTCGTCTAATGGACCTGAGACTGAAAAGATTTCGCGCTTTGTTGAAGCGGTACGCGGGAAAAAATATCGGAAAATTCTTTTTTCGGATGAAAAAATTTTTACCGTAGAAGAGAGCTACAACAAACAAAATGATAAAGTGTACGCACACAGTAGTGAAGAAGCGAGCAACCGTATTCCGCGTGTCCAACGAGGTCATTTTCCATCCTCGCTCATGGTATGGTTGGTAGTTTCATATTGGGGCTTAACAGAGGTACATTTTTGTGAGAAAGGTGTAAAAACGAATGCACTTGTGTATCAAAATACAGTCCTGACGAACCTTGTGGAACCTGTTTCTCATACCATGTTCAATAACAGGCACTGGGTATTCCAACAAGATTCGGCGCCAGCTCATAGAGCGAAGAGCACACAAGACTGGCTGGCGGCGCGTGAAATCGACATCATCCGGCACGAAGACTGGCCCTCCTCCAGTCCAGATTTGAATCCGTTAGATTACAAGATATGACAACACTTGGAGGAAAAGGCGTGCTCAAAGCCTCATCCCAATTTGGAGTCACTCAAGACATCCTTGATTAAGGCAGCCGCCGATATTAACATGGACCTCGTTCGTGCTGCGATAGACGACTAGGCCTGTATTCAAAATCACGGAGGTCATTTTGAATAAACTTTAGTGTCATGAGAATCTATGTTTTGTAAAGTTCATTTTGGTATATAAGTGGTTACATAATGAATAAACTTGTTTCAATTATTTTATATTAAACATGTGACAGAATTTATGACCTGACTAGGTATTTTGCCATCTGGCCTGATTTGTGAGGTTGAGGTTGAGGTTGATGAGCGTAGTTGATACGCTCGCTCAGTAAATACTGACCTCATTAACTACTCTGTGGGGTTTGAAGTCGGCATTTTTAACAGACTGTTCTTACACAACCACTAGACCGTGGCGATGATCACTATTTCCATGTTGCATGTCCATGATATTCACTACCGCATATCGTTCCATGGGTGTCGTAAGAAGCGGCAGAGGGAACCTGACGCAGGATTATAACATCGCAAAATAATAAGAAACTCCGGTTGCTAACCCGCCTACTAAGCGTGCCAACTATGGCGAAATCCTTTCTATGAGGTTATTTGGGATATTTGGGAATATTAATAAAATATTTTTGGAGAGGTCTGGTAACATTTTATTACTGACAAAAACATCTGGGATCTTTGTTCTGAATTATATAAAAACTAACTCAAAGGAATAAAAAAATCGAATTGCCAAAAAATATTTTTTTGGATTTTTTTTTGCAAATATTTTATACTGCGCAGTAACGAAATAAGCGCAAACGCTCTGCCAGACTCGCGGGACTGGATTCGCCAATTGACGAAATTATATTTTTTTCACAATTTAAACTTGCCAAAATGACCTTCCCAAAATTCGTCGCCAGCTCTCCGACTAATAACTCTAGTAAGAGTCGTAAAATGCGACAGTGGGAAACTAAGACATGGGATGGGTGGCAGCAACTTTCTGATCACATACTCATAATTATAAAAACTGGTTGCCAACCCACCTGCCAAGCTTGGAAATTATGGCAAAATACCCCCTATGATGCAGACTATGGAGCAGGCCTATTTTTTTATAGGATAGGGTGACAAACGAGCACACAGGCCACCTGATATTAAGTGGTTGCTGTGACCCATAGACATCTACATCTATCCACAATAAAGAATCAAAATGCAGATGCGTTGTCACCCGTGAGGACTAAGATGGAATGCTTCTTTTCCAGTAAAAAGGGTCTCCGGTTCTCTACACTCACCACACGAAACACAGCAGCATTAAGCTGCTATTTTACGCTGGTATTCTTTGAGAGCGTGGTCCTTCCCCGGTCGAGCCGACCCATTCGTGCTACAACTATACTACTAACATAGCTGCAGCATGGCTCTACCACGTATATGTTCAGCAGTGGACTTTTATAGGATGTAATGGATGAATCTCCTCTCATTTCTGAGAGAATTATGAAACAATCAGCCCTTCCGTTGCGTATTGGCTATCTTCACATTCCCTTAAAATATTTTATTCTTCACACAGATTTCTTTATAATGTTTAACTTCACCGAATAGCAAGAGTTAAATTAGCTCTTAAAATTACTAATTCACAATTTCATTGGTGACGACAGGTATCGAACTTGGGTTGGAGCGCATAGATATCAATGAGGGCTAATAATCTTCCACTCACCAGATGTCGCTCTTGTTACTGAGGTAAAGTTTATTGTTACACAATGTCAGATAATTGAGAAATTCGTTTTAAATAATAGTTTATCATTATCTAGAGTATTATATTAATACACAACACAATGCGTCAGTAATTTTAATTTTTAATTTTTTGCACTTTATAACTCTTTTTTTAAAAAATCGGCTTTTAGTTATATTTATAGTTTGGTTTATTCATTTCTAATGTAATTAATATAAAATATAACTAATAATACAGAAAGAAACTTTAAAGATTACATTTTCCTAAGAAATTATCGTTCCCGCTATGAAATCTGTCAAATATTTTACCTCACTGTAAGGTGGCGCCGCCCTGGTGGCAGAAAAAGTCGTGGATGCCCTCATTATCAATTTAAATGATTTAATTCGGCATTTTATTCGGCTTCAAATGTCAATGTACTAAACAGACAAAAACGAAAAAATAAATACCTCCATTACTACTACGGAAAAAAAACGAGTTAAAGAACGAGTCGTTCAGAAGAATCGTTTTAATAGTACAAAAGAGAGTAGGTAGGCGGCTGCACGTAGCGCCAAGCTCGATTTTGTACCTACGTGTAATTTCCGTAAGTACGGAGAGCACGGGCGGCGTAGATCCCGCGCAAATTAGAGCAAGATACGTTACACGATTTAATGGGTATGGGTGACCACGAGTTTAGTTGTTTCTAGCATATGTGGTCATTGTGCTGAAGTTATTCACTATGTAACGCATTTAGTGGAATCTGATTATATTAGGTAAGGTGTTACCTATTACAAACATTAATATTATATTATAGTGCTAAAAAACTACACAAATAAATAAGATTGAAGTATCTGTGTCTAATATCCAAATAATCGTTTTTTTTTTCATTAACAACATTTTAAAACTATCTGTGTTAAATAGTTAATATGATAGGACCTATTTTAAATGAAATTAATATATCCTTAACTTTAATTTAAACATTTTCCTATATCGCAAATAGTTTTTGAGATAATAAAAAAACTGAGATATTTGTTTTAATTATAGTTTTTTTGATATTGTATATTTTTCAAAGTGATGTAATATAAGATTAATAAGATTAAAGTAGATTTTTCATAATTTTATTATATTAGTATTAGTTTATATATATATATATATATATATATATATATATATATACATTATATGTAGCTATTGTATGCATTATTTATGTTTATAGTATCATTTAATATAATTTACGTAACGTTTTGTACCTATATTAATTTACAGTAGTGTTAGTATTGTAGGTACGCACTAAGTTTGTCTTTTTAATATATAGAAATAGTTATCTGCAATTTTATGAGCAGTTTTGCCACGTGTTAAACGGCGAAGGAAAACATAGTGGGACAGACTGAATGTTCGAGGAATAAAAATATCATAGACATGTGAAGTCCGCGAACACAAATTGGAGCAATGCAGCATCTCATTGGTCCATTACCTTCACAAAAAATGGGTTCTGTGCCCCAATAATGGGACGTAAACTTTTTTCAATAAATGTTTACCAGTTGTACCTCAAATCAAGCTCAATCTGGTGAACATAGACCTCCCTCAAGTCCACAAAACATGACCCTAAGACAATAAGCACTCAACCGCGTGCATGTCCTACTAGGTCATCAATCCATCTAGTGAGGAGCCGCCATGCACGCCGTCTACCGATATGAATTTCTTCGAGTTATGCCACTTCAGTTGGGTATGTCAATTCGACTAGGACTAACAAAAAAAAAACAGAAGAATAGACGGGGCGCTGCTTGCTTTTCAAGGGACGCCGAAACCATGCTCAAATTCTTGACACGCTCATGCACACATCTTTGTTCTTTCTTGCATTAAAGTCCATTGCTGGACGCACACATGTACATCTAAAGCAATGTTCTGGTGCTAAATGCTTTTAGATGCAAAGATAAGTGTGCGTGCTTGTTGTTCTTCAAGCTGATTATAGTTTTGGCTTGATTTCGGCGTCACTAGAAATGTCCGCATCGCACCGTCTATATTTCTTCATTGATCTACTGTGTAATTTTAGTGGTCAGAGTACTTGACTGTTATAAAAAAATATCTACGTGAAATCTACGTTAAGTTTTTAAAACAATAAATACCTAAAGGAATTTATTTCTGAAGATATTTGCATTTTAAATCGAGAACTAAAATTAAAATGGACAATGCATGCCACAGCGAAACGATTTTAAATTTATTTTTTAAAAACAATCCCCGACTGAAATAGGCAAAAGGGAGCACGTGAATGGTATGTCTGTTTTTCCTCTTTATACTTTGTTATTGCCGTGGTAACGGATAAGGTTCACACTACGCGAGGAATCCGAATTCGGTCACTGCCGATGCCGTTATTAATTCCAAATTTAAATTATTGACCACGTGCTCCGTGTTGAAGAAAAACATCGTGAGGGAACCTCGTTTGTCATCGTATATTAAAATTAGAAAATATAAAGGTAAGATAACATTTCGAATTAAACGTAGGTATATGATTTATAAATAAACAGAGAGGTACAAACGTTACCGCAAACCTCTTAAAGACATAAAGACAAAACGTCACTCCGAAATTAGAGCTCGCCCACGTATCTAGAGTACATAACGGGGCAGGTACATAATGAATGCAAGCAGGGTATGTACAGGCGTGTACATAGTATCTAGTGCTCGGAGAATACGGGCACCGCAGACCCGGCGCAAATTAGACCGTGCCACGTTCCCCGCTTTGAGATGCGCTTGACCAAGCGTTATTCGAATTTCGAGCAAGACGCCGCCGGTACTATAGTGCTGTGCGTGCCTGCATGCAGTTATCGATGCCCGGGACACGGTAGAGTTGCCGCTTGACCTAGTTTACTTTATAGAGTATTTGGTGAAGCAAATTTTTTAGTACATGTTGTCTACTGAAAATCATTGGAATAAATGTTTAATATTCTATTTTTCCTAATACATTACTGAATAAACACTCTTTTAAGAATGCGCCAACTGTTTAGGAAAACTTAAAAAACTTACTATATTGGGACAAATTGGTCTTGATTGACTAACTATATTGAAGAAACTGGTATAGTAAGTGCGTAGGGATGTTAATCATCCCAAGGATTTGGTTTCAGCAACTTTTAACTTTTTATAACCCCCTTCATAAAATGTTCTATGCGCAATTTTTTGTTATTAAATATATAAAAGTAGTCGTCATTTAAAACTTTCGTCAGACAAAACAACTAAAATTCTATTCAAGGGTTTTTGTTACCTTTAACAGGTTATTGCCTTTTTATAGAAGAACGGGTGATAAGTCAGCAATCAGTCCCCTAATGGTAAACAGATGCTGTGGTCGAAATACACAGCTTCATCTATCCTCGAGTAAGGATAAAAAAAATGAGTTGTCACCTCTGAGGACTAAGATGGAATGTCTTCTTAACAGTAAAACACCTCCGGTTCTCGTTACTCCATACGAAACAAAACAGAATTATGCTGCTATATTAAGGCGGTATTTTAAGTCTGAACTGAGTTCAAACGTGATCTTTCTACGGTCAAGACGATTCATTAAGGCTATACCTATAATACGTTACAGCGTGGATCTACCAAGTAAACGTCAGTTTACGAAGACGACTACAGACGGTTACAGACGAGACTAATAACTGACATGTGGCTGAAAATCTTTCTAGAAATGACGATTCCAACAGAATGGCGAAAAGCTTTTGCTTTTCTGGAATGTTTTTGCATTAATAGTGCTGGGGATCTCGGCTCTATGTTACCTATCCGTCTGTTCTGCGTGACATATAGAGACAATTCTTTCAAGTAATACTAAGAAATGGCTGTGGTTGATAGTGCAGTTAAAAAGACCAAGTCACTAAAAACTCAAAAATATATGTAAATACATATCACTTTTTTTCTTTTGTAATCTGGTTCAATGATTAATATTATTTATCACAATGACCTATTATATTTCAAATCTATTTTTAATATTATTTAGTCAATCACCTTCTTTTGTGAAGATTTTATAACGTGTATAGAACGCATCTTCGGACCCTATCTCACCTGTTGATTATCATATCAATGTTAATAATATACATAATATGTTTTTAAGAGACTTCAACTAACGACCTTTATCACGGTAGGAGGGTTTGTTGGCAGCTGAGCAAGCCATCAAATTCTCGACTTATCGTAAGTATCGATTCCAGCGAGGGTCCAGCAGGGGGCGCGAGGGAGGCAAGCGGGTGGCTTTAGCGCGAACAACGCCGCCGGCGACGCGCACAGATGCCACTCATGCGAGACCGTGCTGCGCCTCTAATTGAATGTGCTGTGACATTCGAACATTCGACTATCGATATTTACATAAATTAAATTTTCACTTCAATTTGAATGAGTTATTAAACTTTGGTATTTACAATACACGCAAGACTTTATTTACACCTGCAATTTCATTATTATCATTTGCAATTTTATTATCATTTTGACCTAAGGTCAAATTTGAAAACCGATAAACATGATTACAATGACAGCTTGAATGTTTCTTCACAAAATGATTCTTTGAAATTAACTACAATAAGTATAATTAAACGCGATAAAATCCGTAAAAGTAGTTTTATTCAATGTGTAGTGTTCTTGTTAATATAAGAGATCATTACATACCAAAGAAATCATCAAAAATCGGTCGAGCCGTTTTTGAGTTTTAGCGAGATTAACGGACAGCAATTGATTTTTATATAAAGAGATAGATTAGAAGAATACTTATTGAAAGTCAGTTTTTTACTTTTACCACAGGTTCGGAAAAAACCTCTGTCCTGAAAAAAAAACAGCAAGAAACCCAGCAGGACTTTTCGGAATGAAGTTTCTTATCGGACTGTACTAATTTTGCGGATGGAGGCTAGGCGAGAAAAAGTGTAAGATCTCTCCGTCACGAACTCTTCTGACGTAGTGTAGACGGCCTTGGCGGCTATAAGGAAGCGAGATGGAATAATATCCATCTCCCACGAACTTTTTCTTATCTTACCATTAAAGAAATATTACTTTATTTTAAATGAAGCTTCATTTTAATATACGCTAGTAATTCATTTATTTGTATTTGTTAATCAATAATATAATACGTTTATCAATAATAATATACTACGAAAGGAACTTCGTTCCAACCGAGTGTTCCACGACACTCACGCATGATTTTTTAAATAAAATTAATTTACAATATGTTATTTTATACAATTAGTAAGAAAACATTACAAACACCATGGTAGTGATCATCTCGTTCGTACATATTAGGACTGATTATAATTTGAGTCATTCCATATAAATCATTTAAATAGCGTTATTGCCGTTAAAAATTTCACTGTGCATGACGTTTTTATCGATGAATAGAAATAAAAACGCGAGCAAGCGGTCGCAACACGAGTGGGGGCGCTCTCCAAGAACGGCAGTCCGCGCGACTGATTTGCACCACCCGCTGCCACGCGTTCGCGAATTAGTGATGTTACTTTTATAATTTCATTTTTCTTTCGTTATCGATAATTAATTGCAATAAATAACGATTATTGTTTTTTTTTATGAGAAAGAGTACGATATGTATAATAGATGTTTAGGGAGTTTTTATATTCTTTTAATACTATAAATGTTAATTTAGTATACATTTAAAATGCGTAGTTTCGATAGAAGGCTATGAACTTTGCTTAAGATTGCCTAGCTGTTCAAACATTGAGCCCTTTCACGACGGGGTTTCGTGTCACGTCGGCGAACAAAGGAGTGTTTTTGTCACGGCGCCACCCTCCCGCGACGTGTCCGTGGCGTCGGCCGGCCGCGGATCGATATCGCTCGAGATGTCGGCCTACGCGCCCGCCTCGCCGGCCATTTGCCTACCTCGACGCCTCGGGCTCGTGTGTACATAACCCGCCACCCACCACCCGCTCCGATACACCCCCGCAGATTACTGCCTACAAAGCAAACTTCATTGGTACGTGCATGCAATATGCGCAAGGAGCACTCCGAATTGCGTCTACTCGAATTGCTTTGATACCTGACCCAGCTTCGTGTCCAGCCCATTGCTTTTCATATCTTGGCGGAGTGTGTACTGTGCTTCGTACATACGGCTGGCCAGCAATCATGTTAATTACTTGAGCGTAGAATCCTAGCGACCTCGAACAATTGCACGTTGCTGTCGACTTGGTTACGACAACAACAAAAGAAGGAAAACTGAATCGTATCCATGTTATTTTTTTAATCACTTATATAAGCATTGCACGTTTTCATAGTGTAATAATTATTATTATTTTATGTATAGCTGGTACCCGGCGCATTGCTGCCGCAGAAAAAAAATTGTGAAAATATCGTTTTAAATTTAGAACGGTTATATTGTTTGCTTAGGAATGATAATACATTCACTGAAATGGAATCACATAATATGACTTTCAAATAAATATGTCATTACGATACGCGCGCCATCTACTGTAATTTAATTGTACTATGCCTATAATCTTCGCGCAAGTGCACGCAATAAGTTGACAAAGTTTTAGCGCAATCTGATGAACGCTATAAAAACACAAAAGCTATAGAAGCACATAAAATACGAAGAAACAAAAAATATTTTTTATATATTAAATTAAACAAAATATTTATGTCAGGAAACTATAAAATAATAAATAAACCAATCAGATGTTGTCTTAAGCTGACAAACGTTATATAAAAATTATGTTATTCATCGAGTATTGCGAGTGAGTTAATTTCAATAGAAAATCCGGGAAAGTCATAAATCGGCCAAGTGCAGCGTCCGGTCCTTACCACCCTTACGCTCGGCCGATGCGACGCGGAACAGGGAAAGTCCGCATTTGCATATTGGCCTCAGCTACCAATTCCAACTCAAACTAACTGCGCTGACAAAACTTTTACCGAGATATCTTAAGTTTACTTTAGTTATTTTAATGTTTATTTTAATTTGACGGTTCCGTGGTGTAGAGACTTTGCAATTAGTTGCAGCCCTGAGGGCCGCGGGTTTGAATCCCGCACGGAACAAGTATTTGTATGGGCCTACAAATAATTATGCCGGGTCTGGATGTTTCTCCTTGTGAAATTTATGTATGTAAATTACCTCCACAATACAGGAGAAAATCTTGGTGTGAGGGTAAGGCATTTAAAAACAGAATCTAAATAAAATTCGATTTCTTGTTGTTCGCATTAGTTCGATTCATTTCTTTTTCACAAGTTTTGTACTAGTGGTACTAGCTTGCTTTCTTCATAATATGTCTTTCCGATTCAAAACTTGAAATAATTCTTTGAAGCACTTGCTAACATTACATTTAGCTTTTACATTTTTTATAGCTGGTACCCAGAGCATTGCTATCGCGGAAGAAATAATTGTAGAAATATCGATTTAAATTTGGAAGAGTTATATTGTTTAGTTAGCAATAATAATAGAATCATTGAAATTAAGTGATCTATAACTTTCAAATAAATTGTTGGTACGATACGCGTCCCACTTAGTGAAAGTTAATTGTACTATGCCTATAACCTTCGCGCAAGTCTAAATGTAAGCAATAAGTTGACAAAGTTTTATCGCAACGTGATGAACGGTATGCCTGCTCATAAAATACGAACAAACAAACATTATCTATTATATATTAGATTATACTTTTTAAGTGATAACTTCTTTAGAATCGTTGTGATTTGAAACTTGATGAAACGTAAAAGCGTTATATTAGTATAGATAGTAATAAGATAGCATAGCAATAGCAGTGCTAGTATTTAAAAAAATACAATGTTTGCTATTATCTCGGTCTTTTTTTATAGGATATAAGGGTGACAAGCGAGCACACAGTCCACCTGATAGTAAATGGTTGCTGTGGTTCATAGACATCTATCCTCATTGCGAATCAAAATGCAGATGCGTTGTCAACCGTGAGGACTAAGATGTATTGCCAAAAAATAATTAAGGGACCGTACCGATTACCTATCACATCGTCATAACGTTAAATCATGTTTTATTTTATTGTATTTGACATTGTTATTAGCTTTTGTCATATTTAAAACGACTAAAGGCCCTGGTCCTGATGGATGGACGAGCTATACCCTGGTTTTTAGTGGTTCTCCGGTAAAGCTCGTAGGTGGCTATTCGCAAAAACGCGGTTCAGTGGGCCCACAAACCAGGCTTGCGGATCGCCAGAGCTATGTAAGAACCGTAAACTGATAGTAAATATTATCGCGGTGTATTTTTTTATGGGATAATGGTGACAAGCGAGCACACAGTCCACCTGATGGTAAGTGGTTCCTGTGGCCCATAGACGTCTACATCTATCCTCGTTTGCGAATCAAAATGCAGATGCATTGTTAGCCGTGAGGAGTAAGATGGAATGCCTCTTTTCCAGTAAAAAGGGTATCCGGTTCACTACACTCACCGAACGAAACTGTGCCGGACGGGCGTAACTCTTCGGAGTAAATGTTGTGGAAGATACTCCGCGAGTCGCTCACGTCCTACACCTGTAGGTTCCGGAATCCTCCCACTGCCGTCTTTCACTGCCGTCTCTGCGGTTGCTGCGGATAAACTGTGGACTGAGGTTCAAAATTAAAATGCACGATTATAAATTAAAATAGCATGGGAGTGGCCAGCGGTTCGACTAATTAATTTGTCGCGAAATTTTACAGCTATTATTTATTTATCATTATTATTCAAAATGGTTGGTCAACTACGGTTGTTCACTATAGGTTGTTCACTATATATTTTAAAATATTTAATTCAAAAGAGCGGTAGTATAAAAATATCTGTCCGGAGTAGTTGGTTCTTTAACACTACTGACTAGCAGCTATTAATCAACTAAAATTAGTTGAATTTAACACTTGTGTAACTGCGAATATCAGTTATCACTTTTTCCGTCTAGCTAACACTTTTCACTATATGTCACACCGAATATTCAGTTGTGACCTTTTTCCGTTAGCTAACTCTTTTTCACTATATGCCGCACCGAATTTTCAGTTACGACCTTTTTCCGCTAGCTAACACTTTTTTACTATATGCAACACCGAATTTTCAGTTGCCACTTTTTTCGGCTAGCTAAACACTTTCACTATATATTTCTGCTAGTCACTGCAACTACTACCGGATACTACTGCTGGGCACTGGTAGTTCTTCCTACTACAATATTACAATGTTTCGCCCCCATAAGGTAGACTTCGGCTATACTCTATAGTGAGCCGCTTGCCATTTCCCATTTGCCTCTTTATTTTCAAACATTTTTCTTTATGCAAATGGCACAAATTGCAACATTTTCTATATAATACTAATCTTAATTTTAACATGCTATACATCATTAAATAGACACTTTTGGTCTTCATTAGTACGTGATAAAGGATAATTAATATATTTACATTCAACAAAGTTATTAAGTAAAATGTCCTAAACTTTTACACTAAATGGGCATATTAATTCTTTAATTATCTTATAACTTTTGAATCGTGCTTAATTATACGAAATACTTCTTTATTATAACGATCTATACATCATATGCTAACTAAATATCATATTTACAACTCTTTTCAGATATAAAATATTCTCATTAATTTTTTGCTTAAAACTATTACGCAGTTAATTTAAATTTCCAGAATGTTCTATAGCGCGGCGCGCTGTGATTGGTCGGTTTTTCTTAAACAAAATAAAGTTGTTTATATTAACTATCATTAAACCGACCTTCTATATAGACATATTGAGAGTTGTAAATACATGGTAAAACTATATTAATACATTATTTAGTCAATATTTTCCGTATTTGCACTTTTTAAACAAATCAATATTCTTTAATCACTTTTTCGTTTAAAGTCTTTTTGGCCGTCTCGAACAGAAACACTGGTATTCTGTTAGTGTGGTCCTTTCGCAGTCGAAAAGTCCCATTCGTGCTGCAACTATACTATTGATATAGCTGTAGCATGGCTGTACCACGTATACAAAAATAAAGGTTTCCACTTTGTGTAGTGCTTTAAAGATTTGTAATTTCACGACACCAATCAACACGACTAAGTTTTAGGGCCTCTGTCAAATTATGAGGTTTCCACCGGGCACAAAGCTTCCTGACCGCTAAATGTTCATGGAAGATTTTGTGCACTTGATTTATACCGATGCCTAAGCTTGTCCGAATCTGCTGATAAGTCACTCTTTTGTCAGTCTGTGAGTGATCTTATCTTCAATCATCGCCGTAGAAGGCCGTCCCTCACGCAGATCATCGGTGAGATTAGTGCAACGACGTTTAAACTCATTAAATCAGTTGTAAACAGTGACACGAGATGGGGCTTCATCGTGAAACACCAATCGAAGTCTATCATAACTTTCTTGTTGACTTAATGATATCGAAAGTCATAAAAAATCATTGTACCAAAATTTTCTCGCGTTAAATTTATGCTAACGTGACACAGACAATTTTCAATTTGCTGCCAAGTCGTAAACAAATGACAAATTAATAAAATACATACACAATAACATTGGCAAAGAGTTCCATTTTCACATTTTGAACTTATTTTTTTATTATATCGTTTACATGTGACCAGTTCTAAATACTTTCAGTGTCGCCCTCGTAAACAAACTCCAAGTTTTCAATTTCAACAAATGACACGAGTGCTTGGAATGACAAGCGCATGGTAACTAAAACCTTGACTAAAACTAAAGTATGAATATTATTTTAATATTTATTTATTTAATATAAGGTCGGGGAAAAAGTTTCTTCGTATTTTATATACTAATTCAAGACATGTTTTCAAAGTTTAATTACATTTAATTATAATATATATGTGCCATTTTGTTCGATAACTTGTTGCTATCTTGTAGTAAAGTAAAGTTGCAGTGTAATTACCTCCCACTGCTGGGCACAGGCCTCCACTTATTTCTGAGTGGGTTTTAGGGCAAGGGAATGTCCGCCGCGCTGCCCCAATGCGTGTTGGCGAACTTCACATGTCTTTGAATTTTTTTTCTTATTTCTCAGACATGCAGCTTTCCTCACGATGTTTTTCTTCACCCCCGAGCACGTGGTAAATCAGCACTTAAAAATTCAATTAACAATTTCGTTGGTGCCGGCGGGATCGAACCCGAGTTGCTCGCGTACTGTGAAGCTTACAGCGAGCGCTAACCATCTGAGCTACCACGGCCATTTTGTAGGTAGTGACATAATCCCATTGCTGTAGAAATCTCGAGATTTTTGATCAAAAAAATGCGACAAGTAATTTTGATAGTCCTCTCTTGATGTTAAGCTAACACTACCTAAAGAATTCTGGAGAGACCGAAACAGGTGAATATCTGAGGTGCACCCTCAGATTTTCACAAATTTTTAAAGTCAGGACCATATGGTGGATGCATTAAGACTTCCCAACCAAGCTCTCTCAATTTTTGCTGAGTGGCCAAAGATGTGTCTGAGGTGCACCCTCAAAT
Organism: Parnassius glacialis; assembly: GCA_033319125.1. Taxonomy (NCBI): domain Eukaryota; kingdom Metazoa; phylum Arthropoda; class Insecta; order Lepidoptera; family Papilionidae; genus Parnassius; species Parnassius glacialis. Next base: position 10,576,514 of record JAVANC010000012.1, read on the forward strand.
TTTCACAAATTTTTAAAGTCAGGACCATATGGTGGATGCATTAAGACTTCCCAACCAAGCTCTCTCAATTTTTGCTGAGTGGCCAAAGATGTGTGTGGTCTGGCATTATCATGATGAAAGACCACTCCTATTCTGTTGATCGATTCCGGCCATTTTTTCTCAATTTTTAGCTCGAGTCTCCTTAGTTGTTGGCAGTGGAGATCCGAATCGATGGTTTTGCCCGGCGGTGACAGCTAATAATAAACGATGCTCTTCCAATCCCACCATACACACAGCATCACCTTATTGCGTGTTAATCCGGGTTTTGCTACAGTCTTTGGAGCTTGACAATCCCTTGACCATTATCTTTGTCGCACGTACTTGTCATAGATGATCTACTTTTCATCACCAGTGTTCAATATTTTCAAAAATAGTTCGGTTTCATTACATTTCAATTGAGAATTGCAAATGAGTACACGATTCATTAGGTTTCTTTCAGTGATATCGTGTGGGTCCCAAATATCGAGCTTATTTGTATAGCCAGACTTTTTCAAATGTGACTGTTTTGTGGTCGATTCTCAACTTTTCGGGTATGTCGTAACTACTAATGTGCCGACTTTGCTCCACTTTTTCAAACATGGCAATGGTTATCTGTAACCAGAGCGAGCTCTATCTTTGACATCAAAATTCTCGGACTGAAAACACTTGATTCACCAACTTTGTGCTACTCTTACTGACACTGCATTAGGTCCATAAACGTCACAATTTTTTTGCGGCTTGAGTTGCATTTTACCTTTTTTGTAATAAATCTTCAGAATGTATCGAATTTCTTCGTTAGATTCACTCATTTTGGCGGACAGAAAAACAATTGAAAAATTGCTGGAAAGTTTTTCTACTTGTTAGTTTTCTTTTTTTGTAATGTCCTATATTATGTATTGATATGATATTAACACCAGCCAGATACAAACAGTACAACCAAAGAAATATTTTCTTAATTTTATACAAACAAAACACGAAGAAAGTATTTTCCCCGACTTATTATGATAATTTTAAACCTAGTGCGGCTTAAACTTTAAGATAAAAGTTTAATTTTATTGCAATTAATGTTACAATCCTTATTTTAGACATATTAACAAAGAATATTTTCTAAATATTTTATTTCATTTATATTAATGTAAAGTCTTTTTATCGAACAAAAATTGATTGACTGTCAAGGTGCTACGTAAAATAGTCATAGAGATAATATAGATAGAGTAGGGAAGCCAGCCGCAAATGTGACTTCTCGTTAGAAAGAGAGAGAAGATCAAGATTGCTATCTGTCTCTCTCTAACGACGCATGTTGTCAAGCTAACCTAACATGACAAAATAATACCGCGCATGCGCTCTGTTGTTGTTAGAGAAGGACAGACAGCAACTCTCATCTTCTTTCTCTTTCTAACAGCGCGTCAGTTCCACTTGCAGAAAAGCATATGGCTTCTCCACTCTATCTAAATTGTCTCTATGAAAATAGTAGCTGAAATTCTGAAATCGTGCATTGTTATTAAGGGATTGGTATATTAAGATTATTTTATTCAATTATGGTTCATTTTATTCATTTAAGAATTTTTTTATTTTCTGTATTGTTTATTTTAATAATTAAAATTTATATCAACCATCTTTAAAGCACCGCATAAAGAGGAGACCGAGATAATAGGAAACACAGTTTTTTTAAATAACAATAAAGACAGTAGTGGAATCGCGGATTCGAACCCACAACCTTTTGTGTTCGTGGTCTACACTGTATTCTAACTCATTCTCTCTCTTTGTCTCTTTTTAATGTCGCTTTTTCGTTTCATCTCACAACATTTCTAAATAAGTTTTCACTTCCAAAATGATCTTGAATGGTCTGTATAAATCTAACCAGTACGTCATTCGGTATGAAACCGGTAGGTCCTCTACCTACTAGATAGATCTGGAATGACACGTAGGAAACCGATGGCTGCTAGTGATTTGAGGTTGTATTTTGCGGCGTTCCTTGGAGAAGGCCTAATTAGTGGACTGGTGATGATACTAATGTAGCAAAGTTTCCACCTATATACAGGCTTATTTTTCAAAGAGTAGCCAAATTTTAAACTTAAGTGCAAATGTATAAATAATGATATACCGTTATTGCAGTTTTTGAAAATGCGAGTAAAAAGAATCTATTTTTACTTGCTTATTCCAAATTGAAGGTGATTTATGGGCAACAACGTTTTTGCCTACCGATCGACCTTTACCGTTAAAATAATGCATTATCGCTCATTTTGAATTTAAAAGATAAAATGGACAAAATGTATGAGATTTTTTTTAATTAATTTTTCTTCACCATTTGTCATCTCCACAATCTTAGCACCTCATGTGCGGAATTTCGATTGACCAATTATTCCATCTGAAAGGTCAGAAATTAGTCATAAAAGGTCAGTTGGTCTTATTAATTGGTCAGCGTTAGAATTTTCTTTATTAAGGGTTAAAGTTTTTCAAGTTCATGGAGAAATTTTAGCACCCCATTCGCGAAGAAAATAAAAAAAATCCACCTATGCGCGATCGAGAAGCATTAGCTGATAATTGGTCAGCTTATATAAATATTTGGTCAGTTTAATTTAATATTAAAAAAAAAATTAAATAAGTTGTCATTGTCGTAACGCGCATACTTTGGGACGGTTAATTTTGTCAGGGCAGTGAGCACTTACGCACGCTACTATTGCAGTGCGTGTACTGTAAATGTCAAACCTCTTATCAAATCTTTGATTTTTGGGAAAATAAAGATGTCGCGTGGTATAAGGTTTGGACACTGTGCGGGATGACCAACGAGCTCAACCTTTCCAGAAACCAAAAACGACTTTGTCTGGTTCGCGGTGTGCGTCAAAGCATGGTTATGGCGCAATAGGATGGAACATCTTTGTCATTTTTTCTTAACTTTGTAAAAGACACTGGGCTAACAAATGTACTACTCAGCATTGAAACACGTATTCCTGGGCATAGTAAGACCTGTATACATAACATTTTTCCAGATGTTAAGTACTTGTATAATCCAATCATTCAAAATTTAAGTTCGGATCACTGTGGACAGTTGGTCTCATTGATTTACATGCATACACAAAAAAGAAACAGAAAAATGAGAAAGTTGTTTTGATCCAATAAATGAACATCTCTTGGAGAGGTTTAGAAGTAATATAGTAAAAAGACTTCCATCACTTGCAAATAAAAATAGTGCTGATTATTTGTATGGTGCATTATTTAAAATTATAGGTTTTGAATTTAATAGAATATTTACTTCTAAAACTTCCTCTATAAACAGAATGGGCGACAGTAGGAATTTATAAAAGAAGGCGAAGGTTATACGAGGTTTACAATGAAAGATCATATAGTCATAGTGTTATATTTAAAGGGTATGTAAAATATTTTAAAATATTTAAAAAAGTGTGCCCCACAGCTAAGGCATAAACGTTTAAGCAACAAAATTAAAACTGCATCCAATAAAATTAAGATGACATGGAGTGTAATTAATATGATGAAACAGGCATGGTCAAACCACGCAACTCGAGTTTTCAATTGAATATTATCAATTAAATTTAACTTAGTTTTGGCTTTTGAGAAATATTTTACTGATGTACTGATTTTGACAACAAAGTCGTTAAGTTCTTCTCGCAATGTCGCCGAATTATTGCTTAAACAGAATGTAAAGGCTTGTTCAAATACTTTTACATTCCATAATTTTTTATATAAGTATAAAATATATCGTTAAATATTTTAAAACTGTTGATGTCAAGAAAACGGCAGACTTATGGGGAATTTTCGTTAAACTTATTGCATCTATAATAGATATAATAGCAACTTATCTAACCACTATACTTAATACAAGCGTCAAATCTGGCGTATTTCCTGATTGAATGAAACATAGTAAAGTCATACCTTTATTTAAATGTGGTAGTACATTAGACCCCCACCAATTTTAGACCAATTCTGTACTACCAACAATTTAGTAAAATTTTTGTAAAAGTAATTTTAGATCAGATGTTAAGTTTATTTAATATAAATAAATTGCTTCATAAGAATCAATTTGGTTTTACAAACAATATTTTTGTGCATGAGAGAATTAAGAGGATGCTTGGGTATATTTTGTGACTTTTCCAAGGCCTTCAACGTGTTCACCATGAGTCATTAATCAGGAAGCTACAGTACTATGGTGTCAAGAACACAGCTCTTAAGTTTATTATTTTGTATTTAAGTAATAGAACGCAGCTAGTTATTATGAATGGTAAAAGTTTTCTAGGGTCACCTGTACTAATGAGTGTCCCTCGAGGCTCTATTCGCGGCCACTTTCTATATCTAGTCTATATTAATGACGTACCTTCCCTTATAGGGGATAATCATGATATAGTATTATATGCTGATGATAATGCCTTGATTTTTATAATCATTTAAATGTGACGAAGTGAATAATGCTATATCAAAATTAGTGCATTGTTTTAACTTTAATAAACTACACTTAAACGGTAGTAAAATTAAATTTATTAAATTCATTAAACAACGAATGTTAAAAATTAAAAATGTGTTTTAAACGGGGAAGAACTGAGCCCTGTGCACCCCGAAGCTTCGATTGGCCTCAACATATCTAAACTAGCAAGCAAACTAAGTTCTGCAGCCTATGCTGTAAAAAAGATTAGAGGTCTCATTAGTGTCAAAAGAGCTAGATTAGTTTATTTTAGTTATTTCCATAGCACAATCTTAGTCTTTTTTATAGTATAAAGGTGACAAACGAGCACACAGTCCACCTGATGGTAAGTGGTTGCTGTGGCCCATAGACATCTACATCTATCCTCGTTTGGGAATCAAAATGCAGATGCATTGTCACACGTGAAGACTAAGATGGAATGCCTCGTTTTTCTACACTCACCAAACGAAACACAGCAGTGTTAAGTTGCTATTTTACACTAGTATTTTGTGAGAGCGTGGTCCTTCCCCGGTCAAGCCGACCCATTGGTGCTACAACTATACTATTGATATAGCTGCAGCATGGCTCCACCACGTATAGACGTACGTATAGTCTTATGGGATTCTGCTGAACGGAAATGCGGTTGTATTAGAAGCTATTTTTATTATGCAGAAGAGTTCACTATAAGCGTTATTTACAACCTAAAACCAAGAGAGTCTGGTTGTTTCAAAATATAGCGTTTCAAAGTTTTAAAAATGTATATCATTTAAATCATATATGTTTATGAACAAATAAATTTAGCAATATAAAACTAAATTATTCTTCTTTAAGTTTTGACAATTTTGTGTTAATAATGCTCAATATTTTTGATTTTCTGCCGACTTCTGAAAAGGAGATGGTACTCAATTCGACTGTATTTTTTTTTGTTTTTTTATGTGTGTTACCTCATAACTATTTACTGGGTGAACCGATTTCGATGATTTTTTTTTACTAGAAAGCTGGTACTACTCGTGTGGTCTCATATGAATTTGATCAAGTCAAGACCAATAGTTTTTGAGTTATTCTTAAATAACTTATATTGAAGTCGGCTGTACAAAATGTATATTTTAAGTTATACATTCATTTTTCTGCCGACTTCCAAAAAGGAGACGGTAGTCAATTCGACTGTATGTTTTCTTTTATGTGTGTTACCTCATAACTATTTACTGGGTGAACCGATTTCGATGACTCTTTTTTTACTTGAAAGCTGGTACTTCTCGTGTGGTCCCATACGAATTTGATCAAGATCAGACTAATAGTTCTTGAGTTATTCTTAATAATATATATTGAAGTCGGCTGTACAAAATTTTTAATTTTAAATTATTCGGGTCAATCGGAATTACGACTATATTGCCTACGCAACATTAAAAAATTGACTTTTCGTTTCCTATGGCTTCCAAAACTCACGATCCTGTAACTTCTATCTTTGGCCTTTATGCCAATCAAAGAAGTGGTCGAATCAGCAACCAAATGCAAAAAATCATAACATGCTACAATTTAAAGAGAACCACCTTTCTTCTTGTCAGCCTTTTTACTCTGCTCTGCTGAAATTTTTTCAATATGATGATTGTCAAAATTTGCTTGAAACGAGACTTTTTACTTGAACTGTACTTATGTATGTATGAATGTAATGGCATAAAATTTAGATTACAACTACTTCCGGATGCTTAAATAATCTAAATTTTACAAATGCGTTAATTATTATTATTAAGAACCGATGACAATAAAATAATTTTATGACCATTTCTTATAATTCTCACAAAGATCATCATAGCTCGTTTGACGTGGTAGAGCCACGTTGCAGCTTATGGTTGTAGCACGAATGGGCGGGCTCGACCGGGGTACGACCACGCTCTAACAGAATACCAGTGTAAAATAGCAGCTTGATGCTGCTGTGTTTCATATGGTAAGTGTAGAGAATCGGAGACCCTTTTTACTGGATACTAGGCATTCCATCTCAGTCCTCAGGGCTGACAACGCATCTGCATTTTAATTCGCAAACGAAGATAGATGTAAATGTCTATGGGCCACAGCAACTACTTACCATCAGGTGGACTGTGTGCTCGTTTGTCACCCTATTTCTATAAAAAAGTCTGTATGAAATAGTTTAGTGTATATTGCTCACAACATTTAAACAGTTTTAAAAAGTTTTAAAGTCTTGTTAAAGTCTTAGCTCCAATTATGGGTTCTCGGCTGCCTTTTTCTTGTATGTAGTAACTTTATACTCTAGGTATTGCATCAATGATGTTACATAACGTATTCTTATTCCAATTTTAATGGATTAGTGTGCTTACCTCGCATATCATTTGCTAGAAATTTTTGTATTCGTTTTTTGTATAAGAGTTAATCAAATCGCTATGTCATTAATGTTCAAAGTGTGTAATTAATAGTGAACGAAGTTTGTTATTAGCCTGAAGGTAAAAAGCATATTACAATGACGAATCCTTTTATTGGAATAATGATTCGCACAGCAATATTTGCACTTAGGTCTAATTTGATTACTGTGGTCCTTTATAATGCCACGTTGTTTATTTATCAATAATCTTCAAGATCCCTGTTACGTTAGAAAACAATTTTACGGGCCCTGTGTTATTATGTTTTACAAATTTTTCACATTTCTTGTAACTTCTGTATTCATTGGAAAATGCTGAAATGACGATTTTCTAGAGAATGATTTGTGTTTGTAGCAATCGTTGTCCTTACAAAATTTATTAAAGTGGAAAACGAAGAGTAATCTCTAACATTGAGTTCACGTATTTCAAGATGACCCTTTTTAATTGTAAATAGGCATTCTATCTTAATCTTCAGGAGTGATAACGCAACTACATTTTGATTCCTAATCGAGAATAGATGTAAATATCTATAGGCCACAGCATCCGCGTATTATTACCTGTAAGCCCGTTTGTCGTCTTATTCTACGAGTATAAAAAAATCCCATTGCCTTATTTTCAATCAAGCAATGTTAAATATAATTTTACTGTTGTATCAACATTAGGATCGGTCAAAGTTTTATCAGTGGGCATCAAATTGTGGAGCGCTGTCGATGTATGGATTAGTATGAATTTACGTAGGAAAAAAAATAGAGCAACCATACTTTGCAAAACAAGAAGCACAACAAACAAGCTTTTGATTGTTCATGTGGTTGTTTTGCAAAGTATGGTTGCTCTATTTTCTTTCCTATGAAATTCGGTGCTTTTGAATCTGAAGTTATCAAAAATATTATATACAGAAAACTTATACACTAACTCCATTTTGAGCTATCAGAGTACATGAGAGAAACTCACACGTTTGCCAACTGTGTAATGATTCTCTGGTCCGTAGTTATGATGGGTCAGCGTTAATTTCGTCAGAAGTTCTATAGAAGGAAGGGTCACAAACGAACACACAGGTCAACTGATGGCACTTGGATGCTAGAGTGCAACTACATCTAAATTTATCTTAGAATAGGAATGAAAACGTCGAGTCGTTGTCACTCCCGAGGACTAAGATTCGTTACCAGTAAGAAGGGTCTCCGATTCTTTAACCCTCTCATCCCTGAGAGCGTTATGGGGCAATGGACATGTTTGCTATCGAGCTGCATTGCGTGATCGCGGACTTCACAAAATAGTTTTATTCTTCGGACATGGGGTTTCCTCACGATGCTTTGCTTCACCGCTGAGCACGTGGCAAATCAGACCTTAAAATTAAAATCAACAATTTTATGGGTACCACTGGGGATGTAACCCAGTGTACTTAAAATTTTTAAATACTGTAAAATTTATTGCGAACGCTTCGACCCCTAAGCTACAGCTCAAATCAAGAAGAAATCCATAGGAATACACTCTTGAAGTAAGTATGCGTTTTTTTTTATTAACATAATACTTAAGTTTTATATTTTAAATAAAGTAGCGAATGTTTGTAAAGTGTAACAGTTAATGTTGATAAGTTTAAACTAAATACAGGTTAAAGTCAAAGGCGAACTCATTACAGCATCGCACTGCAGTAAACCGAAAAATAAACAATAAAGAGCTGAATGAAACGAGTAGTAACGGGGGTGGAATATGAATGAACGGCGTGCGGCGGCGCGGCTGACGCTCGCGTTATTCGGGAAATATTTTAGCGTATTTCAATAAAGGCCGCGACATCTTTAATCTAGGCAGGATCGGGTAAGGGCATAAATCTTGCAGGTCCGGGCGAGTTTTGAATCATTTAGCGTGGTGCGGCTCAACGCCCCGCGCGACTTCCGTCCGGCACGTGCTTCGTCCCCCGCGTTTCGCCCACCCGCGGTTCAACCCCTCGCAGTGCCACCCGCGCCATGAGCGCGTCTGTCTTGCCGAGACAAAGGACCGATAGTGATGTACCCATATCTACCTTATCGATATTTTTACTTTAATATTATTTAGGTAGTTTTAGATTTAAAATAAAAGAGAATGTGTTTGCTTTATTAATATTAGACAACAATTTTTTTATATTTTAGTAGTCCTAAGGGATGGAATAATCTAAATATGAAAAACCTCAGCAGAGGATTTAAAATACTGATGATATAGAAAAATAACGGGCTCTATAAAAGACAAAATAGATTTCAAATAATAGTTATTAGTATGTATATAAAGTCATTTATCCCTTTAGTGCTCTTTTGAAAAATTCTTGGGAAGGACTAAGAAGAAACGAGGCGGAGTTTTTTTAAAATATTTTTAATGTATGTTATGATATTATACAACGTATACGTTGTATAATATGAGTCTTTTTATCTAGGGAGAATTATCATTATTGTCACGTTTGGCTATAATTATTATAGCTTCAGGGGTAATAATGCATCCGTGATGTTCATTTATTGAAGTTGTTTTCAAGCGTCCGTAGGCTGCAGTAGTTATTAACTCTCAACCATTACAGCCTATCAAATTCCACTGCTGAACATAGGCCTCCCCCATAGATTGCCTCATAAGGGGGGGGGGGGAGATACTTGTCACAGTTGCCACGCTTGGCAGTCGGGATGGCAACCGCAGTTTTATATTTTTAGTTTTAATTAGGAAAACCCTGCTGCCCCTCTCGTGGTTTATTTCACTCTATCGCCTCTTACGACACCCATTGGACGATACGGGACGACTAGATATCTTGATACCGCCAATATACGTTATTTACCATCAAATGTTATGTTAATTTGTTTTTCACTCTAATATTTGAATATATATTACATAATATACACTTTTGTAGAGAGAAATGATTTTCCTTTTCCTTCCTATAGAAGAGCATCGTTAAATTTGTCAATAATATGGAACTGATTATTTCTATTAAAATTGCTATATAGGTATATACAAATATTCATATTTTTTCGAAGTTGTATTGAGCGGTATCTTCTTATACGTTTTTATATTTCTGATCTAATGTTTTTTTTTTATAGATTTTTGTACGTGGTCAAATAATTCCGAAATTCGATATGTGTCGAGATATTCTTCCAACCCTATAGGACGACGTCCGAGCCGCTTCTAATTTGAATTCACGGAGACTCCGCGACGCGTCCGTCGCGTTGGCCGCGCCCGACTTAATGAATCGCGAGGGGCGGTGGTGGCGCTGGGGTGGCTGGGGGCGATCGGACGGCCGCCGCATCCTCCGCGCGGATAAGTGACGCCCGTGTTGCTCCCTACATAGGTACATAGCTCCTTATTAGGGCTCCCAAACGTCGTAGATTTACATGGATTTGTCCGACTAGCAGCACCTGAGACATTTGGCTGCAATTCACGATTTCGCATTCAAGTAAACAGTGCCTTTGATTAACGAGTTGAACGAGATTGCTATAGCTTTAAACCATTTATTACTCTTTGAGCACACTACGAGATCTACGGAATTACTAAATTAGTTTTTTTAAAAAAATAAGATACCAGTGTTTCTAAGACCTCCCTGTCCCTGGTTTTGCTGATTTGTACATGGGAGCCCTAATCTTATGTACTACGACATATAGCCGGCCTGTACCTACGTAACGCTCGCCAAATTTATGTCCCGCACATGTCTAGAGACCGCGGTGTACCTTTGGAGGGATTTTGCGTGTTTACGTACAAACGGGTACCGCCAAAGATATTCGAGACGGAATTTTGCACCGACCTTTATTGATGAGTCTTAGTTGGGATTTTGTACGTTCCATGTGATTCAAATACGCTATGATAATACGAGAATGTAAAGTTACTTGTAATTCGGGAAGGGTATAATGGTTAAGTTGTTCTAATAATGTGATCCATTTCGTAGCGTATATAATGTACTTATTTCGACAAAAGATATATCGGAGTAGTTGTAGTATAGCGGTGTATAAATTGTTTCAACATAAATATTATCGTTATTTACACCCATATTAACTGTTAAGCATAACATAATAATTATTCCTTATGTTAACGCAAACACTACACATTTATATTAAACTAGGTTTTACGGGTTTTATCGCTATAAGTTAATATACGCGATATAATTAAAAATTTAAAATTTTGTACAGCCGACTTCAATATAAGCGACTTCAATATAAGTTATTTAAGAATAACTCAATAACCATTGGTCTGACCTTGATCAAATTCATATGGGACCACACGAGAACTATCAGCTTTCATATAAAAAAAGAATCATCGAAATCGGCTCACCCAGTACAAAGTTATGAGGTAACACACATAAAAAAGAAAAAAAAACATACAGTCGAATTGAGTACCGTCTCCTTTTTGAAAGACGGCAGAAAATCCGTTAAAACTAATTTTATTTTAACTAATCTAATAAAATTGGTCGCTCCGTGGCGCAGTGGCTTAGCAATGAGTTGCAACGCTTGGGGACGCGAGTTCGAATCCCGCACGGAACAACTATTTGTGTTGCCTACAAAAAATTGTTCCGGGTCTGGATGTCTGTCCTTGTGCAATTTATGTTTGTAAACTGCATCCGCGATACAGGAGAAAATCTTAGTGTGGGGGTAACGTTAAAAAAAAGAAAAGAAAGAAAAAAGAAACATTAGTAGACGTTAGTATAGTTTAAGTTTAATTATAAAATTCCATTACATTCATTCATACATACATGCAGTTAAAGTGCTAATAATAATAAAAGCGTGTTAACAAATAAAGTGATTAGTCTATTTTATTTGAATAACGATAGTCATTATTTTTTTTCATTATTTTTAAAAAAAAAAACGTTATAACAATTATTACGATCTGTGTCCGCGAATTCAATCGCATGGATAACAAGTCACGTAGAGTCAATTTTCAACAAATTTTATTTTGAAAAACAATTTATGATAGTTTCAGGGCTAGTAATTATAATACTGACTGCCTTATTGGTCTAACGCAACTGCTGACCATGAGGTCCCGGGTTCATATCCCTGATCGGGCCAAAAAGCTTAGCAAGGAGAACAGAACGTCACCCTCACTAGTATTTTTACCTAATTTTTATTATTTCATGTAAGACATATTTTTCTGTATGTACTACATATTTAAAGTTTTTAATAAAGTTATTATTATTATTATTTTAAAAAATCAGTAGCTACCCGGAGTCAGGTGGGGCGGTGTTTCACCCCGTGCCTCGGAAAGCACGTACAGCAGTTGGTCCTGTGCCTGATCTTTCTCCGGTCTTGTTGGTTTACGATCCCATCGAACTATGAGTGTGAGGGAACAGAGAGTGCACCTCTAATTGCGCACATATCCTGTCCTGCACAGATGGCTAGTCTCCGTTGCCGCTGTGACCAAAATTCGGTCTGGAGGACATTATTATTACTGTTACTTATAAAAATATAATGATGTTTTTTTTTATAGGATATGGTGACAAACGAGCACACAGTCCACCTGATGATAAGTGGTTGCTGTAGCCCATAGACATCTACATCTATCCTCGTTTGCAAATCAAAATGCAGACGCGTTGTCACCCGTGAGGACTAAGATGGAATGCCTCTTTTCCAGTAAAAAGGGGTCTCCGTTTCTCTACACTCACCATACGAAACACAGCAGTTTTAAGCTGCGATTTTACGCTGGTATTCTGTGAGAGCGTGGTCCTTGGGGAAGGATGGATTTGGTTTGGAAATTCGTGCTACAACTATACTACTAATATAGCTGCAGCATGGCTCTACCACGTATAAAAATGTACATGTTCATAACTACAGTAATTACCATGTGCTACCTAGCACGAAGTACCTAGACGATATTGAGGTAACTTGCAGGTGTCTGAGTACGTAAAACATTTCGAGGACATGTCAAATCCGTTTACACTAACTAAAGCAGCATATTTATCGAAACATCTGTTTAGCTGAATTGAGCTTAAAGTTGGGGGCTATTATATTCAATAGAAATATAGAATTTTAAGACTATGTTATGTTGTTTTTATTGATTAAAAAAGACAAATAAATACCTATAAACACAAGTGACTTATCAGTGGTTAGTCTTTGGTTTCAAGTTTGAAATATTATTTGAGATCGAAGTTGCTGTTATTAATTTATAGAAGCTAACTTAGTCTCTGGCAGTCTGAGGCATTCCATCTCAGTCCTCACGGGTGAAAACGAATCTGCATTTTGATTCTTTATTGAGAATAAATATAAATGTCTATGGGTCACGTCAACCACTTACCATCAGGTGGACTGTGTGCTCGTTTGTCACCCTATCTATAAAAAAATTTATAAATTTCAATGTTATAAAATGTGAAAATAAGAAGTTTACTGACTATATGATAAAACTTTTACAGCAGTATTCATATTTAGACGACGGTTATAGATATAAACTATAATAATTGTTTTGGCAACACAATACATCCAAACTTATCTCTGGCCGCGTCCCCTAATAGTATCGCGTGGAATTATCCGCCGTCGGGGGCTCGAGACCGTCAAAGAGCCCCGTGGGCAGCGACCGTGGGAGTCCTGTTACCCATTATCTTCAATAATCACGCGATATCGATTGACGACGTGCGTGCTTCCCTAATTTAAGTCCGAGCGAACACGGATTTGTCTGTGATAATACGAAATATGCGGCCTCGTTGTATCGCATACGTTAATGGAATATTTTACTTTATAAAGAGATTGCTAATTAGTCTATAAGTGTTATATAGCTTTTTCTAAATATATTTTGAGAATAAATAAATATTATGTTTCCAGGTAATCTACATAGTAGATTTAATGAGTGTGTGTGTGTGTGTGTGTGTGTTTTTGTGCACGTGCGTGGGTGTGTGCGTGCGTGCTTCCATGTGTATATGCATTTTTACGATACGCATACTACGAGAAGATATGTAGATTTTTTTCTATATAGGAGAGGGGGCAAACTAGCATGCGGCTCACCTGATAGTAAGTAACTACCGCCGCCCATGAACAACTGCAACACCAGGGGGGGAATTGCAGATGCGTTGCCGGCCTTTTAAAAAGGAGTACGCTCTTTTCTTGAAGGTCCCTAAGTCGTATCGGTCTGGAAAAATCGCTGATGGTAATCGATTCTACAAGGAAGTCGTGCGAGGAAGAAAACATCTTCTAAATCGCACAGTGGTGGACCGCCAATCATTCAGATGGTGTGGATAGTATCAGGAGTTCTGCCGCGATGTGCGTTCGTGAAATTTGGCGGCTGGGATTAATCCGAACAATTCCTCAGAGCACTCCCTGTGGTAGATGCGAAAGAAAATGCAAAGGGATGCAACATCTCTTCGCAGTGCCAATGAATCGAGCCGATCGGAAAGGACTCGGTCGTCGACGATTCGAGCCGCTCTGCGCTGGATGCGGTCAAGTGGAAGGAGCTGGCACTGGGGAGCCCCTGCCCAGAGATGGGAACAGTATTCCATGTGAGGCCGAACCTGCGCCTTGTAAAGTTGCAGGTGGTGTGCCGGCATGAAATACTGTCCCGCTCTGCTGAGCACGTCAAGCTTTTTAGTGGCCAATTAGATATCATCTCAGACCCGGTTGTATTCAATGATGCAGACGACGACGGCGAACATCTTATTAAATTTTCATTAAAATCGATTTTATAGCTTATTTTATAGCTTATTACAAATCGATTTTAAAACTAGTCTGGCAGACCCAATCGCATAGACACCCATTTTAATTCCTCAGCAATACAGGTCAGCAAATCAGTAATCAGCAGTCAAATTGTAATTATTTTTTGTGGTGCCATCGTCGGGAACTGATCTACGGTTGGTCGCATACTAAAAATTTTTCAACAGTGTCTATGAAGACTTGTGAATATACTTGTGAGAACTTTCCATGAGAAAAGTTAGCATCCGAGATAGACAACACGACGCCAATTTCGTACTAGCTAATTTTACTTTTATGAAATTTTATTACAAGAACGATTTCGAGTTATTTTCATCTCTCCTCCCCCCACCACAAGAAAAACTTATAAGACCTACATACTCTACATATCTACATATTATATATTTGTATAATGTATCCCTTTTTGAATTCTCTGTTGCATTTACCACGGTGAGTGCTCAAAAAAAATGACACAGACCATAATAACTCATGAATTATATTAGTTCCGTCAGGTTCGACATAATAAAAAATAAAATATTAAGAATCTTTTCGAGAAAAAGATGACTGTTTGTTTAAAAAACATTTATATTCATTAATTATAAAAAATGAATATAAAATTACATACATACTATCAAATAGTGTGGAGACGCATGTCAACAGTCGGCCTGACCTGCCGTTATAGATGTTTCACATCAAAATTATGTTTTATTGAATAACGGTGGTTAACGAGCACACAGTCCACATATCGATCTATCTTCGATTTAGAATCAAAATGCAGATGTGTTGTCGCCCCTGAGGGTTAAGATGGAATACCTCGTTTCCAGTAAATAGGGTCTCCAATTCTCTACACTCACTATACGAAATAAAGCAACATTAAACCGTATTTTTAATATTATTTCACGTTGTTATTCTGTAAGAGCGTGGTCCCTGACAGTTGAGACGACAAAATCGCAGGACAATCAATATAGCTGCGGCATGACTCTTACTCTGCTTTTTCCGAACAAGTCGTAAAAGTATAAATGATTTTCAATAAGTGTTCTTGTACTCTGTATTAATAAAAAAATATTCTATTCTAATCTATATTTGATTAGGTTCGCTTAAATATAATAAATCATTATCTAATCTCTATTTATTAAAAGTCCTTGCTGCAGAACAGTAACAATATGTTTTTTTATATTATAAGGGCAACAAACGTGCACACAGTCCACCTGATGGTAAGTGGTTGCTGTGACCCATAGACATCTACATTTATCCTGAATAAAGAATCAAAATGCGGATGCGTTGTCACCCGTGAGGACTAAAATAGAATGCCTCGTTTCCAAAATGGAATGCTTCGTTTAAAAAGGGTCTCCGGTTCTTATACTCACCATACGAAACACAGCAGCGTTGAGCTGCTGTTTTATGCTGGTATTCTGTGAGATTGTGGTCCTACCCCGGATTTGCCCCATTCATGCTACTAATATAGCTGCAGCATGGATCTACCACATAAGACTCTACAACATATCAAGAAGAGTTTTTAGTATTAACAGATTACAAATGCCTTTGCCTTTATATAGGCTTTACTGTCTCAAAGACCCGTACGAAAAACTTTTTGAACACAAGTTTAAATGATATCGGTCTCGGAGTAAACTTAAATTTCAATGAAAGTGAAACCTTCTAGATGTGGCTAGTCACGTTTAAAATACACACAAGGGAAATATAAAAAAGATATTAATAAAGGACATTATTAACATGTTTTTTTTTCGTATGGAATAATGCGTAATTTTAATATAAACTACTAGCTGGTACCCGGTGCGTGCGGTCTCGTTTTAAATTTGAAAGAGTTATATTATTCAACTAGCTGTGCCCGCGGCGTAGCTCGCGTATATAGATTTTACATAAAGAATTTGTCGTTTAGGTAAGAGAATATTAAACGATTTATATCATTACTATATCAATAAGTGGTAAGAAAATAAATCATTATCATCAAAGTTCTAAGTAGTTTATGATAGAGCTTCGGTGTAATCGACGTTAGAAGTAGACTTAGCCGGGGTGTACACAAAAAGGTTACCGGGACTACTAACGCGGGAAAAAGCAACATAGAGTTGGCCATGTGCAAAACAGTCAGTACTGAGGTCCACTCCTACAACGCGTAAATTTTGACCTTGCGCTTTATTTACGGTCATCGCATAACACGCTGACTGTAAATGGGAACTGAACGCGCTTAAAACTGAAAGGAAAGTTACTTCTTAATTGAGGGTTGTTTGGCAGTGCTGCCAGATCAAAAAAACTCATTCAGCGCTAGGACAACACAAAAAGCGCTAGATTTCATGAAAACAGCGCTTTAAAAAAGACCTAGATTTCGCGCTAAATTAACTACAAACAAAGTTTGTGTTTTTTATTATAATTTATAATTCATAAAAATATAATCATAATGAAGAAAACAACATTAAGTTTTTTTCTGGCAATATTTTTTGATGTATCAATACTTCGCAGGAAATCGACTTATAATTATGGCAATTGCTGTCAACAGTAGTTAATACTATTCTAAGTAACTTTTAACTTAGCTGTGCTCTAAACAACTGACTGAAACTGAATAAAGCAAAATAAATGCGTTGCCAAAACCATGAACGAAAACTTTAATGAAGGGGATTTCCCCGCTTAAAGTGCATTATTATATTTATTACGAATTATCACTCGTTGCTTAAATATAATTATACTGAAAAACAAAGTAAACAAAATTAAAATTGGGCTGACGACTTCACAATGGCCATTTTTTTTAAACAGTTATAGTTTTTATTTAAAATATGATTCGATTTTACACTTGGAACTGTGATATGTATACGTAATTATAAAGCCCAAATCATCTAGTTTACTATGATGTATAATAATCTAAGAAATATTAAATAAAACTAAATGACTTACGACACTACAAAAACACAAAACACCGAGTGTAAAGGCGACTGAAGCACTGAAGTTAGATAATTATTTGTTCATTCGTCAAAGTTTGTTACACTGCCATCTCTTATTTAATACGTAAAATAGTTCGTCAGCTATCGATTCCATAACCAAAACTCACAAAAAGAACCGCATATGGCCCCTAGATGTCAGTTTTATAAAATTTGACGCTATGGATACTATAGTATCCAGGACTACAACGCTACTTTTATTTTGGAATTTTGGATACCGTAGTATCCATGGACGTGTGAGTGGTTATAGTCGTCGGTAAAAAAATCAAGTTGATCATCCTAAAGGGGAAGCCGGGAGATCCATAGCACAGGGTATCCTAGTTTGGACTCGTCTCCCATGCTCTTTGTTTTGTGGAAAAAATATGTTTGAAAAAGATAAACTGCAATGTACTATTTGTGGAAAAAAAAATAATAAAGGTCATTATTATTATTAACGGTAATGTGGACTAACAGTGCTGCTATAAAAGAGTTAATAACCCGCTAGTCGCTACAATTTTGAAATGTGTGCTAAATACACCAAAAAGCGCTGGATGAAGTGCTAGGTGCTAAAATTTCGAAATGCGCGCTATACATTCTAAAAAAGCGCTAAAATGGCAGTACTGATTTTGCGTATATTATAAATACAATATCACGAGATTTCGTTGCAATTTTGTTGTTTTTGGTCGGGTTCCCTTGTATGGCTTCGATAGATACAAATTTCTTCATACGATTCATCGGCGAAAAATCTCAACATTGCAAATCAGAAAAGGTTGTAATTTGTACAGCTCCATCTATTACGTCCTTTGTGTTGTGTGAGAAAACATCCTTTTTAAATCTCTTTTTATGTTTTAAGTATAAATATATTAATTATTATGGAACGTTTTTTTACACACAATTACTATTTCTGAGATTTTATGGCGCCAATGACCAAATTCGAATCTACATTTCAAAATATTAATGATTACTTTCGATAGAATTAAACAATTTTAATAAAACAAAGCTTAAATGTAACTCGAAGATACGCTTTATGATTTTCTTAACGATTTCTTTGAAAAAAAAGATGTTTACTTTAGACGTGATGCGTTCATATAAAAACAGACAAACAGACAATTCTAAAAATTATAAAAAATTACTTATTTAATTATTTTTAGTTCCTCATAATGATTTTAGTCACCAAAATATATATACAATGTACAGAAAGAGACACAACATGTTACCATCATTTTTATTATATGTATATATTTAAAGAGAGATGGCGCTGCTAACATCAACTTGATGACTCAAACAAAGCCACCGTTGAGCAGATTCCCTACCCATACTTCAGAATATTTATCATAACTTTTGATGGAATGAACCGATTTTAATGAAATAACGACTAAACGTAACCCGAAGGTACACTTTATAATTTCCTTAACAATTCTTATGATATAAATTAGTACTTTAAACGTGATACGTTAACAAACAAACAGACAGACAGACAGACAGAAAATTCTAAAAATGGTAGAAATGTATTTAATTACTTATTTTTAGTACCCCTCAATCACTTTTATTACAAAAATATAAAATGTACAGACATCTGCTATTTACAGTTTTATTATATGTATAGATTAGAAATGATAATACATTAATAGAAGTTGAATGATATATAACTTTCAAAAAAATTCGATACGATACGCGCGCCACCTACTGTAAGTTAATTGTAATATGCCTATAACCTTCCCGCGCGTCGGAACGGTATGGCAGCGCATAAAACACGAAAAACAAATATAAGTTTTTATATATTATATATTATTTAACTTTAAGGTGCCATCGAGAATGCCTAGAAATTCGCAAGCCTTTTTCAATGTATCCCTTTATAGGTCTAACTTGGGAAAGTATTCCCCTCTAGCCAGACTGGCTCGCACTTATAACGAACTGTCCTCGAACATTTCTGGCCTCGATATTAATTGCGATAGTTTATCCACCTGCAAATCAAAATTAATCAATTTCTATGAATTAACGAATTAACTAATTATTAATTATAGCATTGGTAGAACATATAGTTTGATTATTATAATATAATATGACAATGAAGATATTTATAATATTGTCAAATAATTCTATTTCTTTTTAATGATTTGTATTTATTCAATGATGTAATTCAGTTTTTATTCCTTACAAAATAATCAATGCATGTTGTGATTACCCATAAAAAGAAATACAATTATAATGTGTTGAATTTGTTAAGAAAATGATCTTTGTATTACTGTTGTAATTTCTGTTGGTAATCCTAATAAATAAATAAATAAATGTGTACCTAAATAATGGACTGTTGGGCTAATTATGTTTGAAATAAATATTTATTTATACTTCTTGTGTTTTAATCAAATAAAATCAAATTTATGTTCTACTAATGTTTATTATTAAAAATATTTTTGTTGGTTGTGATGGTATCGATATCTTTAATAAGCTTAAGTAGTCTTTTTGTTCATAATTATTTAAAAGACATTTATATGATATTTTGTAAATTTAAAACGGAAAAATTGCAGATAATAATATTTTTATATAATTATAGTAATTAATAAGATTTTAGTAGTTCACAGAGGTCACAGTTCACAGGGGTGGTGACAACGTATATGAGCTGTCACCCCTGTGAAGTAGGTAAGACACATTTTCTTACAGCCGGTTTAATACTATGTACTTCTTACCCTTCAAATCGGAACCAAGCAGCAAATTAGTGCCTGGTGCCAGAAATAGGCAAAAACCACCTTTTTGCTATGTGGGAATATTTATGGACACCTACCACTGTGGGCGCAATAGAAAGACGGACTTCTTCTGTCTAAAATCCTACGGTGGTCACCGTCAGCTTACACGGTCCCAGGATCTGGCACTCAACCGGAGCCGCTCCATCGCTTTGCTTATACGTCCCGGGGCCACTTGCCACCGGATGGAGTCAAAACAGAAAAGGAGCCTTCTAGCTATCTACTATATAGGCATAGTTAAAAACCTTTATAGAATAACTAGCTGTACTCCGCGACTTCGCTCGCGTGTTAGGGTTTTTAATTTTTTGCGCGGAATCCTAATTAATTTTCTAAAATAAAAGGAGCCTAAGTTACGCCTTATGATATCAGCTATCTGCCAGTGAAAGTCTCGTCAAAATCAGTCAAGCCATTTCGGAGATTATCCGGAACAAACAGGCAGACAGACACACAAAAATTTCAAAAATTGTATTTTAGTTATAAGTACCGTATTTACTTTCATATGCATTTGGTAAAAAGCTGTAATTTTGACATTACAAATAGACACTTCAATTTTATTTATTTGTCTTATTCACACAATATACCTACATTTGTTTTATCGAGACGATGGTTCACGTCTATACTAGTTACTAAAGGTAATCTTCGGAATAGGTGAACCGATCGTAATAAAACTTCGCGAACAGATTAAGAACAATGCCAGGAGTGATATAGGATCTATTTTATCGAAAAAACTTGTAGATTTTTTTGAGAAATCGATTTTTTGACGTGACAACGTCTTATAAATCGATGAAGCTGGCTGCCGGCACGAAAAAACATGACTCATGCGGCGTTACCTAGGCGTTCCATTTAAAGTGCAAGCGAGAGCGCGGAACGAGCGACTGTGCGAGCGAATGTGGTTGACACCACATTCGCTCGCATATAGTTATTGTTATAGCAACGATAATTTCGATATTAAATATTTCTTATGACGTTGTCACGTTCAACTATCGTCAGTAAACCGACTTTACAGACAACCGATTTTTTTTAAATAAAATTATATTATATGTTTTCCTTTATCTAAGTAATGCCACATTAATAGATCCTATCCAAGCAAAGCCGGAGCAAGTCGCTAGTAAAATATAAATTTATTAAACCTATCCAGTGGCAAATACTCTTTGGTCGGAACCGGCTCGACCCGGATGTTTTGTTATATAACAAGTCACCCTCTAGCGAAAAGATAATGCAACAGGTGGAGTCATTACCATTTATTTTATAGTACTTCGTCGTAATAAATACTCGCAAGTTATTGTGAAAGTCATTAATTTATGCTGCTGTTGAATTATTGCGGGCGTTTTTATAGAAGTAGGGCAGTATTTTTTTTATAAGAATAAGAGCATATATTGGCAAATAAAATGTTTTTTTTTTAAATAAAATACGTTGACAAACGAGCACATAGTCCACCTGATAGTAAGTGGATGCTGTGGTCCATAAGCTATGTCTACACCAGTGCGCTTTCCTGTTCATCTAGCGTCTTCCTCTAACGCATACCTGAGAAACCATAGCGATCGCAATATTGCATGCGCTAAAACTAGTTCGACAACAGCGCATGCCTCTAGCGAACGCTGATCCATCACCGGTGGGTTCGCATGTAACATTTCGTGCATTTTAGGAAACAAAAACGAAGTTAAAGCATTACATAATGAGTGCTATGTTTTGTAATTGTTGGCTCCACTATTTTCAAAAGCTTGTAGAAAGTAGCTTTAGCCATTCGTATGGAATTTTTAATAATAATGTCATTGTTTAGCTCTAAGTCTTTTAATATTGTGTTGTTCCGTTTCTTCAAATAATCTTTCATCCAGATTCCACTTAACACAAAATATGCTGCACTGATAGCAACTAGTGCCGCGTCTATCTCTAACCAAACATAACCGAGGCGCGTGAGGTATAGCGGAGTTGCATGTGACAAGCGAACGGGTATACGAGTAGACGATAAGCTGCATGCGCCTTATGGCACAGCGCTTGACGCAAGAAGAACTGAAAGTTGAAACGCAAAATGAACATGAAAGCGAAATTGAAAGCCCGGTGCGCACTGGTGTAGACATAGCTTATAGCTATGCTCGACATTTACGTCTATGCTCGATTATGCAAAATGCGGAAGCGTTATCACACCTGAGGATGAAATGCCTCGTTACCAGTGAAAATTGTCTCCGGTTCTGTTCACATATCACACGAAACACAACAACAATATGCTACTATTTACGCTGGTATTCTGTGATAGCGTCGTCCTTTCCTGATGATGACTTTACGTATTGTGAATGACTGTCTCTGGACTAGAAGGCTTAAGTGTGACTCGAATCCCAGGTCGGACTAAAATTGGGTTTCTATACGAAGAATTATGAGTGGCAGCCCGGAATCAGAAAGTTGACGGTGTTTCACTCTGTGTCTCGAAAAGTACGTGAAGCCGTTGGTCCTACGCCTGATCTCTCTTCGGTCGGGTTAGATTGCAGTCCATTCGGACTATGAGAATGAGTGAATAAAGAATGTATCCTATATTTACGCACACACTCGTGCACTTGGAGTAGGACTACGCTCTCACAGACTACCAAAGTAAAATAGCAGCTTAAGGCTGCTGTGTTTTATATGGTGAGTGTAGAGAACCGCAGACCCTTTTTACTGGAAACGAGGCATTCCATCTTAGTCCTCATGGGTGTAAACGTATCTGCATTTTGATTCTTTATCGAGGATAAATGTAAATGTCTATGAGCCACAGCATCCACTTGCCATTAGGTGAACTGTGTGCTCGTTTGTCACCCTTATTGTGACCAAAATTCGGGCTAATGGACATTAATATATATATTGAATTATATTTTTTATAATATAGGCAATAGGCCTGTTGGAAGAAATTTCATCATGGCATAAGCAATGCCTTTGTACATAATTATGTTTTTACCATTTTTCTATCGAAGTATGTGTGTACATAAACTGTTAAATAAATAAATAAATAATTATTATGAATGTAGAGTGACTCTATCATATATATATAGGATATTTAATCGTATTTCTATGACGTTAATATAACCATAATAAATAACCGTGTAATGATAGCCGTGTTCAATATTGATGCGTGGTAGAACCACGCTGTAGCGTATTATGCCTGCAGCGCGAATGGCGGATCCTCAATCGAGAAAGGACGGCATTTGCACGAAATACAAGCGTAAAATAGCAGCATTCATTGTTTCGTATGGTGGGTATCCTATACAGGTAGTCCTTTGTTAATGGTAACGAGGTAACCCATCTTAGTTTAAAGAGGTGACAATTCATCTGCATTTTGATTCAATACAGAGGATAAATGTACTCGTTTGTTGTGTTTATAGGCCACATAATCGGTTCACTATCGTGTGAACTATTTGGTTTTTGTTTTTATAGTCTTTTTTTTAATTAAAAATAATAGTTTGTAGTTTATCTTATCGCAAAATATTAATGACTTATTGATTCATTGGTAGTTCTTCTACTTCATTTGGTATACAATTGTTGATAATATTTTATTAATAAATTTCGAAGTTACCATAATATTTTTATTAAGTTCTAACCACAGATACTTAAAATTTCATATAAGGTACAAAATCAATATACAAACATATAATGTAATGTATATGTATATATGTAAGTATGTATGAATATATTATAAGTTTTTAATTTAGTTTTCACCTTTTCAAGAAATGATGACAATAAAATTATAAAGGGAATGAAAGTGAACGCAAGTAAGACGAAAGTTATGGTTTTTGAAAGAGAAGAAAGTAGAACCATATGTGAAATAAGAATAGAAAGGAGTTGGTCGAGCAAGTAGATGAGTTTGTGTATTTGGGATGTGTATTTAGTAGGGATGGTAGATATGATAAAGATATAGAACGACGAGTGAACGCGGGAAATAGAGTGAATGGGGCTCTACACTCTATTGTGGGAAGTCAGAATATGTCGAAAAAGGCACGTATGGCAATTCACAATGCTGTGTCAGTCCCTACTTTAATGTATGATAGCGAAAGTTGGGTGTGGCAGAAGAAGCACGCGAGTAGAATAAATGCTGTAGAAAAGCGGTCATTAAGGAGTATGTTAAGGATGAATCTGAATGACAGAGCAAGAAATAATTGTTTGATAAGAGAAGAGTGTGGTTTGCAAGATGATTTTGTGACCAGGATTAAAAAAAAATGCTTCGGTGGTTTGGTCATGTACAAAGAATGAATGAGGAAAGAGTGACAAAGCAAATTTATGTTGCAGAGGTGAACGGCATCGTCGGGAAGGGACGCCCCAGGCGAAAGTTTATCGACCAAATTGGCGATATATTGAAAATGGGCCAAATCAAGAGTACTTTTAACCGACGAGCGTGTATGCGTAGGTATATGGATGTGGAGGAAGCGAGAGAGGTGTGTCAGGATAGTACCAAATAGATGCCCGTAGTCTCTACCTACCCCTCCGGGTGACAGGCGTGAGTGTTTATTTTATGTTAAAACTATTTCACGATTGTGACCTACCTATATTACTCTTACTTTAGTATTTTTTTTTACTCTAATAATATTATATTTTTGAGAAAGTTCTAAAGCAAGAGTCTAAAGTAGAGGAAGAGTCTTCCACTATCACTGTCAATGGAGTTACTGATATTAGTTTTTATAATACAGAGACTCAAAAAGTATACTTATAAATATGAGTGACGTTTAGACGACGCGCTTTCATACTTGGTAGAAACTCATAATAGTATTATACGTTTCATTCAGGGTCTATGCATGACTATCACTCGTAAAAGTGTACAATTTCACCGCTCGCCAGGTGCGCTACACCGCGAGGTGAGGCTCTCGCGGGAGGCGGGACGTGCCTCCAGCAGCAGCTGCGCGGGCGACGTTCCACACTTACCGCGATAGTTATTGATCAGTAAAGGGACTGTCGGTTTTGTTATCGATATCGATATTATATTATATCAGCTCGACGATATCGCGATTGAAATCAATAATAGTAATTTATCTGATTTTACAATTATGGAGAAATTGATTATCGTTGGTATAAAAATATATCTTACATCCTTGTTCCTACCGTATTTCGTCTTTCCCTAGTAGATCCGTCCTATTTATTCTGCCTTAATACGGATGCATCCCCGTCACTTTACATGTAAACGATATGTTTTTAGTAGATTTTTTCGTAATTTTTATTGTCATTGTCCTTTTATCATTAAGAGTTCGCATTCTGTTTCAATGCACGTTTAAATCAAAATAATCAATAAAGGGTTATTTTGTAATAACCGGCCAAATTTGCATAGAAGGTTAAGAATAATTAATATGGGCTAGCGGTAAAGAAAAATTAATTAAAAACACTCAAATATTCTATCCTTTTATTTATTTTAATCTTTTTTTACATCTACCTAAGGGATATAAAGGGTGAACTTAATGCCTTCTGGCATTGTTTAGCAGTCAACACACTTCATAAATTAATAAATAAGTAATAAAGATTGTATCTTACAACAAAATCCTTTTTATCTTTTACAACAAAGTCCTTTTCATCTTTTGAATTCAATATGCGTGTTATTGCATTATTTTAACTGATTTTACGCGAACGCATACTTTCGTAAGGGTCAAATGGTAGGCAAAAACGTTGTTGCCCATAAATCACATTCAGTTTTCGATAATTTCAAATAAAAGTATAATATACTTGTATTTTCATAAACTGCTGTAATGTTATATCATTATTTATATATTTGAACTTAAGTTTAAAATTTGACTACTCCTTGAAAAATAACCCAGTATTATGAAATGTACAACCACCATCAGTAACATGATAAGTATATGGCCCGAGGCGGCGAACTACTGGAAAGGTTTTGCTTGTATTAATATGATGAAGTAGCAATTGGTGAAACATATTTAAAGCTCCAATTAGCTCCAAAAGAATTGATAACCGATGAAGAGAGCAGGTTTTCGAGTGACAACCTCGAATCTCGTAGTTAGTAAGGCCTTATATTCGATAAAATATGTGATTTTGTATCGATACAATTATTCTGGTACATCTCTAAAAACAACGCGTTTATTCCGCGACAGTATCGCTTAAGGCCGCGGTCCCTGGCGGTTGCGATAAAATCTCGCGAACGTGCGTGACCGCATCCTGCCCCTCCCGCGGACCGTTCGCTCGCTGCGCGGACGCAGGCTTCCTGTCGCGGTCGCTTGATACAAGCTTGCATCCTTCGATTAAGTATTGTTTTACTTGGTGTAAGGCCATATGGTACTTGTTCGACCATCAGTTTCGACAGTAAAGTGATTGTGTAAAAACTATGTAGGTTGTAAGAATATCTCAAATTTCACGTCGCCAGTATGAGCCAGTATAGTCGACTAAGGAAAGTTTACGAAGGATCTGTTGGCCTCCAGTATATTAGTCAAATATAAAACACTAGACCGGTGACGACTTTATTTGCTTAGAATAGGTTACAATGTCAAAAGCGCCAAAATGTGCGAGATTTCTGGCTACTTTTCTGCTTAGGACTAGGTTGCAAACCATCATCTTATCCATTTCGGCGGCCAAGCACCAGTGCACTCACTGTTGTGTTTGGTGTAAATGATGCGAAAGCCAGGATAATTATGGACATGAGGCAATTTTTCCCAATCCTCATGAATATCAATGTATCCGTGACTTTTTTATATTGAAGTTAGCTGCATGGACACAGATTGCAGTAGCCTCAGATCGATTGTTGGCTTAGTAAAATAAAAAAAAAATACTACAAAGCAAATACCGACTTCAAAGTATCAAAAATACCGTGTTAGTGGCAGTATAAGAATATCTACTACCCCATATCATCCCGTGGGAGTCGTAAGAGGCGAGAGAGGGAAACAAATCTTCCTAATAACGACTAAACATAAAACACTGCGTTTGCTAAACGTGGTAGCTATGGCAAATATCCCCCCTATGGAGCTATTTGCCATAGCTGCCACGTGTATTTCCTATCTATGGGAGAGGTCTATGTTCATCAGTGCACTTTAATAGGCTGTAACGATAACGGTAATGGTAGTTTCTACATAATAACTTCTAAAGTTGGTGCTAAAACTTTTCAACCGACTTCAAAAATGAGGAGGTTCTCAATTCATCGAAATATTTTTTTTATAGGATAGGGTGACAAACGAGCACACAGTCCACCTGATGATAAGTGGTTTGCCTGTGGCCCAAAGACATCTACATCTATTCTCATTTGCGAATCAAAATGTAGATGCGTTGTCACCCGTGAGGACTACGATGGAATGCTCCTTTTCCAGTAAAAAGGGTCTCCGGTTCTCTACACTCACCATACGAAACACAGCAGTGTCAACCTGCTATTTTACGCTGGTATTCTGTGGGAGCGTGGTCCTTCCCCGATCGAGCTGACCCATTCGTGCTACAGCTACACTACTAATATAGCTGCAGCATGGCTCTACCACGTATAAAATGTATTTTATGTATGTTCACCGATTACTCGAAGATGCCTGAGTGGATTAGGAAAATTCTTTTTTTTCAAAGGTATACTTCCCAAGTGGTCCCATTTAAATTTTATCGAAATGGTTTGAGCGGTTTTAAAAAAAATCTACAATATATTATTTATATTGAACTCGGTTGTCCAAAAATATTAATTTTGCACTTGTTATTTTTTATGTAGATATATTTTATTATTTTTATTTCTTTGAAGTCTTCTTTTACTTTTTATTAACTCTTGAATGGACTTAAGAATAATCCAAGTGAACTGAACAACTAGAATATCGCCTAAATAGAAACTTCATGCCCTGTTTATCCACCCTAAGGGATTTTTTTCTCTAAATTAGAGTAGAAGTAATTAATTTATATGAGGCTAAACGTAGATGTATCACAATTTATTCTCAATTGTAAACCTCACCTGCACGCGGTACACTCTGTTAATTAACAAACGAGGCTTTGATTAACGGTAAACGGGGAAAAGTTGTTCGCTGTGATGTAAACAAATTAGAGTTTTAATCGAAAGTTAAAGCCTATTTCAAAGTGCTAAAAGAATAAAATTATTTCCGCATGATAGCTTCAGAAGTCGGTTCTAAAACATAGAAGAATTAGATCGGCTTCTGAAGCTATTATGCGGTAAGTTAATTATTCTTTCTACTTTTTTCAAAGCAGCTTCAAAATTTTATTAATAGTATAATTTTTTGACGCTTTTTTATAGAATAGCGGTGACAAACGTGCACACAGTCCACCTGATGGTAAGAGGATCCTGAAGTTCATGAAAATCTACATTAATCCTCTATTATGAATCAAGTTGCGTTGCATGCAGATGCGTTGTCACCCCTGAGGACTAAGTTGGAACGTCTCGTTTCCAGTAATAAGGGTGTCCAGTTTTCTACTGTCACCATACGATCCACAGCGGCATTAAGCTGCTGTATTAAGCTGATATTCTGTGAGAATAGAATAGAATAGAATAGAATGATTTTTTATTCAATATTGATTATTACATAATACTTATTGAAAGTCATTTTTTATTTACCACTGGTTCAGAAAATATCTCTGTTCTGGGAAGAACCAGCAAGAAACCCAGCGGGACTTTTTTTTAAACATAATTTCACTTCACAATAATTTTGTTTATACAAGAGTTTGGTCCTACCCCGGTCGAGTTGACCCATTCGTGCAACCATAATATAGCTGCAACGTGGCACTACCACGTAAATAATTACATTAAAACTTAATCCCTTATTTTTGGGACTGCAATAAAAATATAACCTATTTAATAAAAAATGAATCATTAAAATCGGTTTTGCAACAATTGACGAAGACATTGAGTAACATAAAACATAAAAAAAAAGAATTTACACTTGAATTAAGATTCGATTCCTTTTTTGAATTCGGCTAAAAAAAATTGACGTGTCCCTTGCAAAGTAGGATTGTAAAGCCTTCGTGAGATAAAACATTTATATATACAAAGAATACTTTTTGTTTCAACTACAAAACACCGCAGCTTGTAATGAGGGCTAATAATCTTCCACTCACCAGATGTCGCTACTAGCGACTGAGATAAAGTTTTTTGTTACACAGTGTCATTTAATTGAGAAATTAGTTTTAAATAATAGTTTATCATTGTCTAGAGTATTATATTAATATATAACTCAATGCGTCAGTGGTTTGATTTTTAATTTTTTGCACATTATAACTCATTTTTTTTAAAAGTCGTCTTTTAGTTATATTTATAGTTTGGTTTATTCATTTCTAATGTAGTTAATATGAAATATAACTAATAATACAGAAAGAAACCTTAAAGATTATATTTTCCTAAGAAATTATCGTCCCCGCTATGAAATCTGTCAAATATTTTACCTCACTCGAAAGTGGTGGCAGAAAAAGTCGTGGATGCCCTCATTGGGCTATTTCATTGAGAGAGTCTTTTTCGTCATCATCATTACAGCCTATCCAAAGTCTGCTACTGAACATATTGCTTTCCCGATAGATTACCACATAGGAGGGATATATGTCAATGTTACCACGCTTAGCAGACGGGTCAACAACCGCAGTTTTTTATTTTGGACTAGCGATCTACTCCGAATTCGCACGGCTGATATCTGGATTGCGACAACAGCGCTACCTATCGGGTCCAAATGTGAATCTGAATCATCCAGGGACCCATTCAGACATACACAAAACATGTCACCAAAAAAGGTTGAGCCGTTTTGAGTTTTAGCGCGACTAGCGGACTAACGGACTGCAATTGACTAATGCAAAAATCACCTGTTTCCTTTTTTATATGATAGGGTGACAAACGAGCACACAGTCCACCTGATGGTGAGTGGTTGCTGCGGCCCATAGACATCTACATCTATTCTCAGTATAGAATCAAAATGCAGATGCGTCGTCACCCGTGAGGACTAAGACGGAATGCCTCTTTTCCAGTAAAATGGGTCTCCGGTTCTCTACACTCACCATACGAAACACAGCAGTTTTAAGCTGCTATTTTACGCTGGTATTCTGTGAGTGCGTGGTCCCTCCCTGGTCGAGGCGACCCATTCGTGCTACAACTATACTACTAATATAGCTGCAGCATGGCTCTACCACGTATAAATTCCTTTCCCTCTGTCGTCTCTTTCGACACTCATGGGATCGTGATACTCCTTGGTATTGGATTTTCTAATGCGGTACTACATGGCTAAATATCTTATCAACTACATTGTAACAAAAAAAATCCAAAAATATATTTAGACATTTCCGTGAAACGAAAACTAAACTTGGTTGTTTTGTACTTTCCATAACACATTCGACGTTGACCGTCTCAGTTTCAGTTATTACCTGTGCCTTTAGTAGATGCAGCACCAACACCGCACCGTTAAAAATAAATCTCAGCAATCTGCCGACAATACCGCATAGAAGAGCTGTGGAACTTGTTCAACTCTCACAAGGTTGTAAAAAGTTGTACGAGACTAAATTCATTTTCAGTTTGTAATTTTTTTTGTTGACTCTTTAGTCCACAGCTTAATTTTTTATAGAATAAGAGTGACAAACGAGCACACAGTCCACCTGATGGTAAGTGGTTGCTGTGGCCCATAGACATCTTCACCTATTTTCGTTTGCGAATTATAATGCAGATGCGTTGTCAGCCGTGAGTACTAAGATGGAATGCCTCTTTTCCATTAAAATGGGTCTCCAGTTCTCTACACTCACCATACGAAACAAAGCAGCATTAAGCTGCTATTTTACGCTGGTATTCTGTGAGAGCGTGGTCCTTCCCCGGTCGAGCCGACCCATTCGTGCTACAAATATACTATTAATATAGCTGCAGCATGGCTCTACCGCGTATAAAGTTTTAAGATGGAACTTATTGGTACGCATTACTTGAAAAATGAAAATCCTTATCAAAACCGACCACGCGGAGTAAGTGGGATGAAAGAAAGAAAAAAGAAAGAGACATATTTATTTTAAAAGTAAACAGATGTAGAAAAGGGGACACATACACAAAAACTGTTTACTGTTGTGTGAGATACAGTCCGCCTCAGTGAATATATTTAGATACTTCTGCCTGTACCATTGATTAAGAATCAAAATGCAGAAGCGTTGTCAACCCTGAGGACTAAGATGGGATGTCGTTATCACTAAAAAGGGTCTTTGGTCCTCGATACTCACCATATGAAACACAGCAGCACTATGCTGCTATTTTACGCTGGTATGCAGCCGTGATACCCGTAATGTGGTTCTGCCACTTTAAGTGCAGCTATATTGTTGTAGCACGAATGGTCGACTCGACCGAGGTAGGACCACGCTCTCACAGAATACCAGCGTAAAATAGAAGCTTAATAAGCTGCTGCGTTTCATATGGCGAGTGTAGAGAACCGGAGACCCTTTTTACTGGAAAAGAGGCATTCTATCTTAGTCCTCACGGATGGCAACGCTTATCTTAATCGAGGATAAATGTAAGATGTTTGTGGGCCTCAGCTTACCATCTCTTACCATCAGGTGGACTGTGTGATCGTTTTTACACGTATTCTATAAAAAGCACTGTAAATGATTCTCAGCAGCATTGTGCTGCTAAATTGAATGTGCTAATTTAACGATTTCCTCATGAGTTTCTAATACGCTTCTAGGTAATCCTAAAAGTTGCGCGGACCCCTTTTAAAAGGGTCACGATTTTACGATCTATTTACGAAGTCTGGGACCCTTAGCGACACACAGGTGCGTCCCGGTCCAAATATTTTTTTTAATCTTCGCTTTTTCCGAGGCCTTGCCCTAATCTATTTTTCTTTGAAAAAACGCAAAAAAAAGGCAATTTACAATGCCAGCGTGCTTTTCAGCTAAATTTAGGTACAAGCAATTATATAATGACAATTATCTGTTTTTAAACTTTTTAAATATTTGTGTGTAATAAATTAATAATCTGAGTTATTTTTATTATTTTCAAAACTAGCTACGTCAGGTTCATCGCGTTATGGTACGAATTTTATCACTAGTAAAAACTTTAAGAAAAAGAAAAAACAAAAGTACGGCTCAATAAACCTGCACTAGGCACGGAATACTTGAAGCAGTCGCATCGCGTCTCGCGGGAGTCGCGCGCATTTTTTACGCCAGGTCAACCCCCCATATCGTCGGTCGTACCACCCGGGGAGGGCCGGGTGGGTTAATTAGTCGCGAACTCGGTCCGGCTCCGTTCGATCCAACTTGTTTCCTTCTTTATTTGCCCACTTGATACAAATGCGGGGATTCGCCAAGCTTGGCCGATAGCAAAATAAGCACGCGGAGTTTGCTTAAGCTTTATATAGCACGGCCTTGTATTTAATGGAGTGTAGAATTCAGCGAATTTCGTTGGTAAACTTATTTGGAATGATCTTAATATGTAGAATATAAACATGTTTAAAATTATCAATACAGAGAACTGTTTCCATACTTGTGCCTGACAAGTATATATAGATAGTTATAAATGAGGTGACTAAGAAGTTTCTAGAATAATGGCATTAAAAGTCTAGATAAAACCAGAAAATCCATAACTTCAATATAGTTAAACTAAAAATCTAATTTGTGTTTTTCTGATTAAAATGTTTCTTAGATTTTTAAAGGCATTTACCCAACACTTAAATTTAAAATAGAAGGAGGAGCATGCATATAGTTGGCTTTCTTTCGTTGTATTTATTTAGAAATCAATATTTTTTACGTGATAGAGCCATGCTGCAGCTATATTAGTAGTATAGTTGTAGCACGAATGGGTCGGCTTGACCGGGGAAGGACCACGCTCTCACAGAATACCAGCGTAAAATAGCAGCTTAATGCTGCTGTGTTTTGTATGGTGAATGTAGACTACCGGAGACCCATTTTACTGGAAATGAGCCGTTCCATTTTAGTCCTCACGGCTGACAACGCGTCTGCATTTTGATTCGCAAATGAAGACAGATGTAGATGTCTATGGGCCACAGCAACCACTTACCATCAGATGGACTGTGTGCTCGTTTGTCACCCTATCCTATAAAAAAAATCCAAAAAATTCCTCCAGAATATTTTTTCTTCTTCATCAGCCTGTAAAATTTCACTACTGGGTATGTGCCTCCATCGTTGTAACGAGGATTTGCCTATATATATCGTCACGCTTGGCAAGCGTCTTGACGATCGCAATACCAGTGCCAGTACCATGTTTAGCAGCTTTGGCGCTCATGTCCGTCGCCGTTTATTTAACGTCCGTTATAAACGAGATGGCATTACCCAAAGTCGCCTTTTACTACACCTACGAGATGAAATGTAGTCAATGATGCGTTTACAACATCTGCATTTATCCTCGATAAGGAATCATTGCAAAAGGAGTCTTCCTTGAGGACTAAGGCGGTATGCTTCAATAGGAAATTTAAACTAGTTGTACGGATTTTAACGCGTTTAATTACAAATTTTTTCATTCCCGACGTTTCTGGCACTTTACACCACCCATGGTTACGCGGGGGACTGAGTTTTTTAACGCCCAGGTGTCATAGTTATCGAAGGCCACCTTATTAATTATTAATTTTGGTCCGATCTGAGCAGAACGAGCTTATAATATCTTGAAGTTTTGCAGTAACACTACTCAATAGATCATCTTAGAACGTAACGATCTATATCATGAGCATGGCAAAATTACCGCATAATGTATGCAGGGTCTAAGGGGTTTTCTTAGCGTTCGGTTTGAATTCAAATCCCGAACGGAACTTTATGTAAGTTGTAAAATATTTGGTCATGGATGTTTGTCTACGTGGATTTAATGTATGAAAAACGGTTTCGTAATGGATTTTTCTATTGCAATGTTTAAAATCATTTTAACCCACTTCAAAAAAAGAAGGAGGTTCTCAATTCGACTGTATCTTTTTATGTGTGCCTCAGAACTTTTTTCTAAATGAACCGATTATTATGATTTTATTTTTATTTGAAAGCTGGTGCTTCTCATATGGTCCCATTTAAATTTGGTCAACATCTCACCAGCAATTTTTGAGATATCTTTAATAATGCGTATTGACTTCAACTACATTGATGATGTTCTCATTTTATTTATATTGAATCGGTTGTACAAATTTTTTAATTTTACCAATTTTACCTCTGTCATGGACATTAATATTGGTTTAAGGGTGTACAAGTGTCGTATCTGCAATACTTCATCTGAACTTACACAATCGTTTTTTTTTAAATAGAAATTTAAATAGAATTTAATTTTTTTTAAATATTCTCTTTAAGCAAGCGAATACTGAAGAGAACGGTTTATGGAACATGAATTTCAAAAAAATTGACGTCTCTTCAACTGCATGCTCTGTACATTGCACTGAATAAATTTTGCCTTTTAATGAAGAAATGCAATTTACCTTTACGTGGGTTATGTGGCAAAAAAGATGACGTTTAATGCTTTTAGATTTAAAAATGAAAAAAAAAGAGATTAATATTCAGGTGATATAGATTGAACATATTGGATGTAAGTATTTTCATCACTAAATTGACAGCTTCTACATAATATAAGGCGATAGTTTTTTTTTTCTAATTTCTTAGTTTAGGGTAAAATGGGATTATTAACGTCACTTTGTGTTTGAAAGTCCCTAGATGAAATTAGAATAATAAGTACAAATATTAGACAGACACATCTATCCTATTCAACTGTGTAGACTATAATTACAAAGTAAAGGTTTGGGGGTGGGGTTTCAGACTTTAGTTTGAACTCCGTCCTCGCTCAACCAAACATCTGTCCGTTGTAGGTAAGTAACGAGCGTAGTTAAGGGTCGCCGGGCCCCGCGGGGTCAGTTGCGCTTCGCATTAATGAACGGCGATCTTCAAAGGCCCGCTGAACTCGCCCGCGGTGATCTGAATCTTTAAAAGGGTCGTACAGAACTCCGACTGCGCACATGTTGGCAGCATTGGGAAAATTTGTCGATATTTCTTTTTTAGTATTCAAAAAAGAGAACGTACTCATATAGAATGTATTTTTATGTATGTTGTGCGATGTCTCCTTTTTCTATTAAATTGGCTATAACTTCAAATGTATATTTAAATATTAATTTAAATATAAAGAAAATATATCTACCGCTCCTAAGGATGGAACATAGAAAATGAAATTTTAATATCACTTAATTTATTTAATTTAATAAAATATTAAATTTAAAATAGAAGTATATTAGTAAAATTTTAATATCAATTTAACAAGGGTAGAGCCACGCGGCAGCTTTTGCTGTCGCACGGATGGGCCGGCTCGAACCGGGGTGGTACCACGACCTCACAGAATA
Organism: Parnassius glacialis; assembly: GCA_033319125.1. Lineage (NCBI taxonomy): Eukaryota > Metazoa > Arthropoda > Insecta > Lepidoptera > Papilionidae > Parnassius > Parnassius glacialis. The sequence continues at coordinate 10,611,775 of JAVANC010000012.1, forward strand.
CCAGCGTGAAGTAGAGGTTTACCTCTGCGTTTCGCTTGGTGAGTGCAGGTGGCCGGAGGCCCTTTTTACTGGAAATGAGGCATTCCATCTTAGTCCTCAGGGGTGACAACGCATCTGCATTTTGATTCGCAAACGAGGATAGATGTAGATGTCTATGGGCCGCAGCAACCACTTACCATCAGGTGGACTGTGTGCTCGTTTGTCACCCTTATCCTATAACAAAAAAATCACGATTTAGACGATATTCAAATAAATCTTAACTTGAGGTTGTGATATTACTTACCACCACTACTACTTACCCAAAAGTGTCGCAATAATTAACTTTTAAAAGTAAAAACTGTCTTTAAATAATTTAAAAAAATACATACAATTTTTATGCACTGTTTTAGCACCGGCTTTAGAAGCTATTAGAAGCTGTGAAAAGAGGACTAAGTTGCTACAAACGACGACGTTCGTGGTTGTCGGCTTTGCTGACAAAAAGTTGAAATCTCAATCAATGCGTAAATTGCAGGATTTATTATAATGTACATCATTCTTGGAGTCGAGATTTTGCTACCAAGTCCGATAGTCGTCTCTAGCGACACCCGTAGGACGAAATGGGGTTGGAGGTTTTACATACGCACTGCCCTAGTGGGTAATAAGAAGAAGATTTTAAATGAATGTCTCACGAAAAGAAATAATGAGGGCTAATAACGTTCCGCTCACCAGATGTCGCTAGTTGGAACTGAGGTGGAGTTTTTTGTTAGACAATGTCATTTAATTGAGAATTTAGTTTTAAATAAAAGTTTATCAGTTTCTAGAGTATTATAATAATATACAAAACGATGTATGCTCTTATTTTAAAATGATGGTATGCTCTTATTTTTTTTATTTTTCTACTTTTATGAACATCCATAGTTTGGTTTATTAATTTCTAATCTAGTTATTATAAGATACATTAACCCATACATTTTCCTAACAAATTTACTTCCTCGCAATGACATCTGTCTAATATCTCACCTCATTCCAATGTGGCGCCGCCCTGGGGGCAGAAAAAGTCGCGGATGCCCTCATTGTCGACAACGAACTTCTAAAAATATAATCATGAACTAAACCTGTTTTTTTCTGTGGCCATACATTCAGCTCCAGCCTACTCTTGCCATGTTAGTCGTTTCATAGTATCTGTGGTCTTCCCCATCTTACTTGTCTTTTACGTACCTTTCGACTGTGTTACCATTTTAATTCATCGTTCAAACGTGATACATGATCAATTAATCAATGATAATATGTATAGATAAGTGCAAACGTGTTGAGAAATTCTCACATGTGTGTGCGTGACCTATTAATTTAGGCTACGTTCTGCTTCTGTCTCTATACTAAAGATATTTAGGTAGCAAATTCGAGCAGCTACTCGTATATATCCCGAATAGTTAATTTAAACGTGAGTGCAATTCGGCAATATGGCCGGCGTCTCACGTTACCGGTTCCCGCTCAAAGGCCGAAATCCCTGGGCGCCTTTTATAAACTGCAGCTTGCGCAGCGAACTTGATTCGAGAGTTTGCTATTCTGGAAAATGCTGAAAATTGTATGAGCACATTTCTACGGTCGTTTGCAGGTATCTGTGACAAATTGTAATCTATAATATGTTTAATTTTTACTTCGGTTTGTGGTATGTTATTATATTCATTATGTTAAATATTTTATTTAATGCAGTCGGAAGGTATCAGTATTTTTAAACTAAATATATGGGGGCCGTGCGTCTAGACTTTTACGCCAACTGGTGGCAAACATCTTAACTAGTTGGGATCGTTTATCACATTTTACACGTAATTTATTTTATAAGAATTACTAGTAAAATATATTGATATTATTTTAATAATGTCAACTTCAAGAAAAAATTGCTGTGTCCGTGACTGTAATCATCACGTCAAAAATGTAGAATTGATGTGAAATAAATTTTATATATTCCTAGAGAGCATGCTTGGAGCTGCATGGAAAATAACGAAACGTAAACAGGGAATAAATGCAATAAAAGTTAAAAAAAATATTATTAATGAAGGCTTTTCAACTTTACACAGATAAAAATCCAAGTTGAGAATAAAAATGCTGCATTTCTGATGCCTCATTTTGGTCACAAAGGTCAATTCACCTCAGAAGAAGTAGACGAAACTTACAACATTGCTTCTGTAAGGAAACATATTGAACGGATTAATCAACGAATCAAGGACTTAACATTTTATCTAAAGCACCAAATTCATAATTTCCTTATACTGATGAGATAGTTTTTTTTATCTGCGCCTTAATTAATGAAGTGGTTTAGTAAGACTTTTTCTAAAAGTTGCAAATAATCTATTGAATTTGGAGTTGTATGAAATAAAACTATATATATATATATATATATATATATATATATATATATATATATATATATATATTATTTATAAGTGTTTTTTTTTATAGGATAGGGTGACAAATGAGCACACAGTCCACCTGATGGTAAGTGGTTGCTGTGGCCCATAGACATCTACATCTATCCTCAATAAAGACTCAAAAAAAAAGATTTTCAAAAATAACGAAAATTTTATGTTTATAATTTTTTTTATAATTATTCGAACATCATGTAAGTACATGTTAATTAATAGTATGATTAATGCTAAATATTTTTTTATCACATTTTTTTTTGCCACGTATAATATTATTGAAAATTGGTTGAAATCCGTATTTTATTATTTTTTTCCATTTTTTTTGTACATATTTTATGTTGTTTTTAATGAATGTTTTGATCCATCCCACTATCTTCTGCAAAAGGACACTAGAGAGCGCTTACTTCGGCAATAGTGCTGCCTCTATATATCGCGCACGGTCCCTATACTTATATATAAAGTATTTTGTAATTGGCGCTATGCCTTTTAAAGATACATATTTTAATCATTACTTTATTGGCAATTCATTTTAAGGCACTAAGGGGAGAACTAGATGTCCTATTATGTCGTTATTTTAATGGCATTGTTATTAGATGCAAACTTGAAAATTAAAATTTGTTCATACATTCTTAGGTACATTTACATGTCGATTGCTGAACATAGGCCTCCGCCAAGGAACGCCACAAAGCACGGTCCTGAGACACCTGCATAGTACATACATTTACTGACTAAGTATTAAATTATGATGAAATAATCAAACAGTTATTTACTTATCTTAATTATGTCAAAACAGTGTTACTTATAGGCAATTAAAATTGACAAAAAAATAATTTAAAAAAAATGTTTCAAATAGTGTGTTTCTGTATTCGAATTTTCGAAATAATTTTATTTTCTTAAAGCAATTTTAGTGTGTTTCTGTATTAGAACTTTCGAAATAATTTTATTTTCGTAAAGCAATTTTAGTGTGTTTCTGTATTAGAACTTTCGAAATAATTTTATTTTCGTAAAGCAATTTTAAATTTGTTGTTGAAATATTTTGTAGTTTAAACGAGATACTAAGCAATGAATTTCAAGATATTCAAATGAGATTTCACCGTTAAATCACAGCCCGGCCTCACCAAAGCGTAACAGTGCTTTCAGACAGTCCGGATCCATTGACATTTGTGCTCAATAGTTCAGTTCTCAGAATACACCTCAGGCTCTCCTTTAGATAGGGTTAGAGAAATGGCCGGGAGGTTGTGGGGGGAGGGGGAGGGATTGCAGCTCACAGCTGACGTTGGTTGTACAGGCCATAATGTGTCTTACATAGCTGACAAATATACCACACGTATATAGAACGCGGGCCAATTTTGCTCGTACGTTATACAATCTTCGGTATACGGTACATGCGTTAGCAGGACCGTATAGTTTGTCAAAGAGGCGCATACATCGTGTATTTATATAGATGAGATATTAATTCTACGAATACGTATCGGTTCGTATGATGGGAATGTATGTTTGTAGCCGCAGTTTACATCTAATAGTATAAAGTAGTTTATATGTGATAGAACCATACTGCAGATATATTATGATCGTAGCGCGGATAGTGCAGCTTGAAGGACCACGCTCACACAGAATAGAATAAATTTATATTCAATATAGATTACAGATAGTTCTTATTGAAAGTAATTTTACACTTTTACCATTTGTTTGGACCACAGAATCAGGTCACAGTCAAACCGGCGGGAAATAGCAACTTAATGCTGCTGTGTTTTGTTTGGTTAGTGTAGACAATCTAAGACCATTTTTTCTGGATACGAGGCAGGCACTCCATGTGACAACGCGTCTGCATCCTGATTCTTAGTAATCGATCGATGTAGATATCTATGGGCTACAGAATCCACTTAACATCAGGTAAGCTCTATCGTCGTTTGTCACCCGTGTTGTGTGATGTTCCTATATAGTCTTTGGGACGGTTTGGCTACATACATCATGATAATACGAATATTTGCATTATCGCAACGTGTTCGGCCTAGGAATTAGAAAGTAGTCATGGCCTTTTGAGCGCAACATTAATATGAAAAGACTTAGGTATTAGCCACTTATAGTGACGGCGCCAGATTTTTTTTTGCGCCCAGAAGCAATTGGAAAGGGCTACCTCGATTGCGCGATGAAGTGGAGAATGCTTTATGCATACCACGACAGCCGGTCTGTCGTGGTTATGTGGGACTAACTGTGACTACCTACTGGGACCCTAAGTGATACCCACTAAACTCCACTTTGGGGACTGACAATTGGCCGATTAAGCCGCTTTGTCGGATCGGAAGCGACCCTCTTTTGGGAGAAGAGGGCGCAGGCGGCTACAAAGAGCCGCTGAGGAAAAGCCTACTTAGGCAAATTTAAGAAGAATCGGCCTGAGCCACCAGAAGGCAGTTCAGGTCGGTTGAAATTTTATTTGGCGGGTCCGAGAGAGAGTTTCTCGGCCTGCGGACTCGATAGCGAGTCCCGAGGTGGGGCTGCATAAGTAGCTGCCTCACGAATAAGATGATTGGAGTGCAACTCTGAGGCTTTGAAGAAGTTCTCAGAGAGTTTTTTAAGAAATTGTTGAATTGTAGGGAGCTCTAAGTCCCGATGAAGGTCGGCATTACGGACGTACCAAGGTGCGTTCGCAGCTCGACGACAGAAAAGGTTTTGAACTACTTGGAGTTTATTAATAATTTTAGGGTCAGCGTGGACAAAAATGGGGCCAACGTGTCCTACGTTGGTCCCAAAAATGGGGCCAACGTAGGACATGACTGGTCGTATACAGACCTTATAAAGGGTACGCTTGTTTCTGAGGGACATTTTACTGTGTTGGCCCAACATACTGTTGAGCCTACTCAGGTAAAAACGGGCGTGAAGGGTTACTCTTTTGATGTGGGGCCTGAAAGTGAGCCTTGTGTCTAGGGTGACACCTAAATATTTGGCAGACGTATGCCAGGGGACAGGGGTCCCTAGCATACGTATTGGTGGAGTGTTTTTGAGACGGCGTCGTTTATAATCGAAGTGAACGGCGGAGCTCTTCTCCGGGTTCACATCGATGCGCCATTTTTTGAATCAAGCTCCTAGGTCTTCAACTGTATTTTGGATCTTGCTCTGTGTGAAAGGTAGCGAGATACCTTTACAGTAAAGTGCAGTGTCGTCTGCGAAGAGGGAGAGCTGAACACCTTTCGACGGGATGGGAATGTCGTTGGTAGCGCCAGATCTATGATTGGAAGTAAAATCGGGTTTATTGCGAAACTGATCTTAATAATTACGAATGCAATGTAGATGGACTGATTTCTCCATTGTCCGGTTAGAGTTTGTAACTACCAACTTGGCAGCAAAGATTCGAAAGATGAGGTCAAAAACGAGATTTAATGTTTATTTTTTTTTATACATGACCTTTTCTTAATTCTAAAAACGTTACGTCGTATAACCGTTTTACATATATATATATATATATATATATATATATATATATATATATAGAACTCACATGGAAAAACATCAAAGAATTACTTGTAGGCCATATAAATATTTGAATGTTCGAGATTCGAACTTGCAACTCTGCATTGCAGTCAAATGCTTAGCCACTATGCTACAATCTGTCGAAAATTTCAGCTCACTTGTAGGTTTGCAATAATTTGTATAGATGTGAGATAAGGATAAAAGATCTAAAAGTCGGAACTAACAAAAAATATTTATGGTTAAATCGATCTACATCTTAAAAAAAACCTGAACTCTAACTATTTATGAAATTGGTAAAGGCGGTAATAATATTACCTATATATTAGATGAGATATATAAGTTAATTTGTGAATATTTATAAATTGCTTCAATCATATGTCCGTATCGGTATAAATAGTGGTACAGTTTTTTTACACAAAAAGACGCAATTTTATATTAAGAAAATTAATTTCAGAATAGCAAAATATGTTTCGTTCCCGACCCAGCTGTAGTAGTTTTAGAGGAGACAAGCGAAGCGATCTTTACGCGTCGATTAGAATGCCTTCCAGTATTGTCAAGGCGGGTTTATCCTACAGTGAGTCCGTGCTTATCAAGCGCTGGAACAAAGAGGTGGCAAGACAAAGGGGCTGCGGGGCCGCGTGTACAGGGAGTTCGGGACATCGACAGCCTGCAGTCCGGCCGCGGTCCGCGCACTAATTAAAACACCCTGTGACCCGCCCACTGCCACCCGATCGGGACAAAGACTATTGTTATCAGACGAGTGAGTAGGCAGAAAGTATTTTAAAATTAGATAATTTAATATATAATAGTTCTTGTCAAATTAGTTTTTTTAAATAGCCTATACGACATACTATAGATTTTTTTAAATTTTAAACAACCTATTAAACAGAAGCCAGCACATTTGGGATTGCTTACAATACTAATCATAAGATGTACAAAACAGTATTAATATTATTAATGATATGGTCATTTCAATATTTGAAAATGAAAGATACTCCGATTTTTTGCGGTACTTTCTTCAGGAATTCTTTAAGTGGAATCTCAAATATTTATTTCGAATCACATAGTTAAATATATGGTAGGTTAGAAGGTATATTATAATTAAAGTTTTATATTAAAACTAGCTGTTCCTCGCGGCTTCGCCCGCTTATTAGGGTTTTTATGTTTTCGCGCGCAACCCTAATTCTTTTTCTAAAATAAAAGTAGCCTAAGTTACTCCTTATGAAATCAACTATCTGCCAGTGAAAGTCCCGTCAAAATCGGTCAGAGATTAACCGGAACAAACAGACAGACAGACAGATAGACAGACAAAAATTTTAAAATTGTATTTTAGTTATAAGTACCGTATTTACTTTCATATGCATTTAGTAAAACGCTGTAATTTTGACATTACAAGCAGACACTTCAATTTTATTTATTTGTATAGATATGTGATGCTCTGGATAGCAGCATAAGAGGGCCATCTGTTTTCTATTTATGAACTTAGTATTGCCCGTGGCCAACATTCGACTCACTAGTCGAATGTTGGCCATTCCCATTGGAAGAATTTTTTTTATCACTTATTTGTATTTTTTCGTACAGGGAAGGCAAACTGTTCAAAATGCTTTAATGCAATTAGTTAAAGCGTTTTGTATGGAAAACTAAGGCGTATGTAATTTCAACACACACATATTCATAGTGCATATGTGGCACAATACCTTTTGAATAATATAAGTGTTTTTATTTCTCTCTTTTTTAAATTAATACTTAAATATATGTACTTCAATATTTAATTAATAAATAATTTTATATAAAACATTGGAGTTTATTTTATAAAATATAATAATATAACGTTGTCCATTTAATTAATTTCAAATTTAAATATAATACGATATTTTAAAATAATTTTTGGACGACAAAAATATTGAATAATAAAATAAATATGTATAACTCGATGTCTCGGAATATTGAACCAAGTCGATTTTGATATATGGATATTTTTTATCATTCGTCGTTCTTAATGCGTACAGAAAGAAAGTGGAATAATTGATAGAGCCCTATACGATTTCAAATTGAGAGTTTCAATAGAAGAGCGAATAGGCTTTTTTTTTAAGCAAAGCAAGTTCGCTTTACTTTACACCACTTACTAACAGGTGTAGTAGAAATACCTACTGGCTTATAATAGGTAAAAAATATAAAATTAATTAAAAAAAAATAACGACTTTGTTGTTGATCATAGATTTAATTTCTTTTATGCCAAACCAAGTGAACTAAGGCGTTTTCATAACCGTATAATTCTTTAGATCTCATAAAAATAATATAGCTGCAGCATGGTACTACTAATACAATACAATAACTTTATTTCAGGCATCAAGGACTTAAAAATTAAGAACATTGGCCCATAGCAATATATACCTTAACCTAAAAATATATATAAAATATAGACATAACTTAACACTATCTAGGGAACTTTTTTCTTTGGCGCGTCCCTGTATCGGCGAAACACTACCCCAGAGGGCCAGAAATCGGGAGCGAGGAATGTCTCTTTATGTTTTGCAGGAACCTGGAGTACGTAGGATTTGAAGTTCGTTGACCTATTAGACTCCAGACGCTGCAAATGTAAAGAGATCGGATCCTCAATGCGGCATCGGCTTCGTTCTTCCACGAAACACAGGACGTCTTCTCCCGACGTATTTTTGTCCAAACGGGAGATGTAGAGTTGTATAGTTGGCTCCACAGCACACAGAGTTGTACTCGCGTTTATCTTGGCGGTCCCACGCTGGTTACAAACGGGTCGCGACCGACGTCTCTTGTCAACAAGAGTAAACCCGTCCTTATCAATCTTGTCTTGGGTCACCACTGGAACTGATTTTATTTCCACATTCTTCCGATTTCGACCACAAGAGGGTGCCGGTTGTAAAGGTTTTCGGGCAACATCCGCAAACGTCTTCCCTTGTTTTGAGGTTGGCTTCGGCGGAGGAGTACCAATGGGTTCAGTCAAGGGTTGAGGTGGTGATGCAATGACGACCGAGGTCGCCCTAGTTTCTCGGTCATCAACCCGCTGACAGACGGTATCGCGTGACGGAGTCGCAATCATCGGTGAAATATGACTACTATTCCGGTTACCGCGTGTCGTATTTACATTCTGCGACGGCGGTGAATTTGCAGATGTTGCAATTATATTGTGCAACATATTGACTTGGTTCCTCAGCTCTGTTGCGGCTCGTTCCGATTCCTCAAATTTGGAACGGATGTCGGTAACATCGGCTCTCAACGTGGTGATGTCTTTCAACAATCTGGTGACGTCTACGTGATCGAACGTCACGGGAGGCAGCTTGTTGAGATCACGCGCGACGAAAGTTGGGATGTCATCAGGGTCGGTCTCATTGAATAGCCTAAAGATGTCTTGCAGGTCTTTCTTACCGCGTCCATCCCTGTGACGTGTGATAAGACGGATTTGGGTCACGGCTGAATCTGCTAACACCTTTTTGGCTTGGATGATCTCGTCCTCGGTGAAGCTTGTCATCAGTACCTGTTCCAGAGACACCTGGTCCATGACGTCCAATTTTTGTTGAACAAAGGCCAGGAACTCGTGGATTACGACGGTTTCCGAGTGTTTAGTTTGACACGCCATTTCGATTTATTTTTGCGCAGTAGGTATGCTTACGCTACAAAAATACTGTAGGTTCGGCATTAGAGCCGATGCTTAGCCGATGCATTAGAACTAATGCTACCACGTAAAAAAGGCAACCCAAACTGTTACCAAAGTCAACTCAAAATCTCTCTTTTGTTACGGAATGGGTCAAGCCTTACATATATGTCCTTATTTTAAGACATCTGTTATAGATAAACGGTGCTCAACCTTTCAAATTATGTGATTTGATTATTATCTTTTCTCCATTTATATTTATATTTTTTTATAGGATAGGTTGACAAACAAGCTCACAGACCACCTGATGGTAAGTGGTTGCTGTGATCCATAGACATGTTCATTTATCCTCAATAAAGAATCAAAATGTAGATGCGTCCGTCACCCGTGAGGACTATGATAGAATACCTCATTTCCAGTAAAATGTGTCTCCGGTTCTCTACACTCACCATACGAAACACAGCAGTGTTAAGCTGCTATTTTACGCTGGTGTTCTGTGAGAGCGTGGTCCTTCCCCGCTCGAGCCGACCCATTCGTGCCACAACTATACTACTAATATAGCTGCAGCATGGCTCTACCACGTATAAATGTAGATATACATTATAATATACAGTGGACCCCCGGTAATCCGACAAACATTTTGCAGGGCAGTGTCGGACTATCAAATTTGTCGGATTATAGAGTACTGCCTAAGACACCCTATAGTCCGGATATATTTTTATAAAAGAGTACCTTGTAATCCGACTAATTTCAGATCAAATGATAAGATTCTATATGTTATATATGTACTCTGAGGTACAATTTTTACTTCATTATGTATGTCAAATTTAGTAAATTAAACAACACAATAGGGAGCTTAAATTTTATTATAAAATTAACGTCATTAATGCCATGGAACTTACAAAAAAAAATGCAATAACTTTACATTAGGAAATAATTCTGTACAAACAAATGTACATAATATTATTTAAAATTAAAAATTTTGTACAGCCGACTTCAATATAAGCGACTTCAATATAAGTTAGTTAAGAATAACTCAATAACCATTGGTCTGACCTTGATCAAATTCATATGGGACCACACGAGAACTATCAGCTTTCATATAAAAAAATAATCATCGAAATCGGTTCCCCCAGTACAAAGTTATGAGGTAACACATATAAAAAACACAGTCGAATTGAGTACCGTCTCCTTTTTGGAAGTCGGCAGAAAAATAATCAAAAATTATGAATCAAGTTATAACTTGTTCAATCATGCATTTGCGAAGATTGTAAAAAAATATCTAATAATAAATAATAGACCATGTCGGATTACAGGGGGTGCCGGATTAGACAGGGGCCGGATTACCGGGGGTCCACTGTATGTGGAGCATATGTTAATGTATAAACAATAATTATATCCATAGACGAAATTTTTTTATCGGCTAGTGATGATTCATGCTTTGCATGCTTCATTTACTTAGCGTTACCGTTACAGCCTATAAAAAGTCTACTACTAAATACAGACCTCCAATAGATTGCGCCATAAGACATATTTGCCACAGTTTTCATTCTTGGCAAACAGATTGGCCATTGCAGTTTTTTTTTTATTGAGCTGTTATTTGAAACACGCTGCTGCCCATCTGGTTTGCATTCCTCTGTCGTCACAAGACGATATAGTGTAGTGGAAATTCTTACACCGCGACTGGAATCTTGTTTTAAATTACTATAGTTTTCTAATAGTATATTTCGTAAGTTATAAAATAAATAAATGAATAATGCAGAAAAATTAATCTATGACGAGAACGGCCACCCCGCCAGCGGCGACGTAAAAAAGGACAGCCACGCATCGCGAGTAAGATTGCCTCGTAAAACTCCACACATCTACTCACACACGCCGCCCTCCGTACGCACTTAGCTCGTCCACGAGTCGTTTTAATTAAGAGTTATGGATCACGTTTCGCCTTTATTCCTATTGACGCTCAATTTGAGAGGTCAAACACGCGAACGACGCAGAGAAATTACAACATATGTACGGCTTAATAAGGAAACTTCTCCTGTCTTTGGTAGTTTACACGTTTTTATTATTACAAGCTATGTAATAATTTGCTTTCTATGTCTTTCTGGTTCAAATTTGTGTTCAATTTTTGAAGCACTTGCTGAGTACCGATTGAACTGAAGTTTGGCATACTTATGTAACTTTGATGACAATGCAATAATATGGTACGCGGAGCTGGTATGATGATAGCCCTAGCACAGCTTTTTTTTATAGGATAAGGGTGACAAACGAGCACACAGTCCACCTGATGGTAAGTGGTTGCTGCGGCCCATAGACATCTACATCTATCCTCGTTTGCGAATCAAAATGCAGATGCGTTGTCACCCGTGAGGACTAAGATGGAATGCCTCATTTCCAGTAAAAAGGGCCTCCGGCCACCCGCACTAACCAAGCGAAACGCAGAGGTAAACCTCTACTTCACGCTGGTATTCTGTGAGGTCGTGGTACTACCCCGGTTCGAGCCGGCTCATCCGTGCGCCAGCAAAAGCTGCCGCGTGGCTCTACCACTGTATATTTCAAATAGCTTATAAAGCTATTTGAAATATATCGAATAATTTAATTATTAGACACTTTATATTGACCTGTAATGTATCTATTGTATGTATGAATGACCGAAATTTTGTAGACGTGTAATGACAACACAATAATTACATATACTATGACCTACTATTCTCACCAGGATCAACCCAGCCCATAATTAATGCTTGCTGAAGTTTTTATAATAAAATACTAAAAAGGTTATCGTTTTAAAATGAGGTTCCTCTGAACGGAGAAGAAACAGCGAAAAAAAACACCGTAGGTATAAGCATTATGGTTTTAAAAAAATGTTAATTTAGGAATAGCATAGTACTTATCTACAAAATGGAAAACAATAAGTCTCATTGGTACAAAAGTGCGAGTATGATCTATTATACGTGGTATAGCCATGCTGCAGCTATACTAATAGTATAGTTGTAGCACGAATGGGTCGGCTCGACCGAAGAAAGACCACGCTCTCACAGAATACCAGCGTAAAATCGCAGCTTAATGCTGCTGTGTTTCGTATGGTGAGTGTAGAGAACCGGAGACCCTTTTTAGTGTTCTTAGTCCTCACGGCTGACAACGCATCTGCATTTTGATTCGCAAACGAAGATAGATGTAGATGTCTATGGGCCACAGCAACCACTTACCATCAGGTGGACTATGTGCTCGTTTGTCACCCTAATTCTATAAAAAATAATACACTAAAAAAATTATCTTAAATTTGGAGCTCCAGTGCATAGTAAACCCGAACAAACCACAAGTAACACCTGTTTACAAGTGAGTTTCAAGATGGCAATTACTGTTGTAGCAACTTTCCATCAAGCAGACTGTAACTTCATTAGTCTCAGTTTAAAGTCCATCTGACAGTTAATGGCATATGTAGCCCGTGTGCTCGTGCAAGTAACATGATTGCACATAAATTCACATGGTGATTGACAAGCCCCCTATTAAGCAATCGAGACTTTTAAATGCCCTAATCCGCCTGTCGAAGTAAGAGACGGTAAAAATGGATACTATACCTTTAGACACAACCCGTAACCGTTACCGTTACAGCCTATTAAAGTCTACAGCTGAACATAGGCCTCCCCCATAGATTACTTCATAGGAGGATATTTGCCATAGTTTACTTTTGCTGTCGCACGGATGGGCCGGCTCGAACCGGGGTAGTACCACGACCTCACAGAATACCAGCGTGAAGTAGAGTAGTTTACCTCTGCGTTTCGCTTGGTGAGTGCAGGTGGCCGGAGGCCCTTTTTACTGGAAATGAGACATTCCATCTTAGTCCTCACGGGTGACAACGCATCTACATTTTGATTTGTAATAGAGGATAGATGTAGATGTCTATGGGCCGCAGCAACCACTTACCATCAGGTGGACTGTGTGCTCGTTTGTCACCCTTATCCTATAAAAAAAGTTACCACACTTGGCAAGCGTGGCACACTTTTTATACGTGGTAGAGCCATGCTGCAGCTAAATTATGGTTGTAGCACGAATGGGTCGGCTCAACCGGGGAAGGACCACGCTCTCACAGAATACCAGCGTAAAATAGCAGCTTAACGCTGCTGTGTTTCGTATGGTGAGTGTAGAGAACCGGAGACCCTTTTTACTGGAAACGAGGCATTCCATCTTAGTCCTCACGGGTGACAACGCATCTGCATTTTGATTCGTAATCGAAGACAGATGTAGATGTCTATGGGTCACAGCAACCACTTACCATCAGGTGGACTGTGTGCTCGTTTGTCACCCTTTTCCTATAAAAAAAGCGGGTTGGCAGCTGCAGATTTTTAGTTTTAGTCGTCATTAGGAAGACGCTGCTGCCCATTTCCTGATTTGTTTCTTTCTGTCGCCTCTTACGACAACCACGGTATGATATGTGGTAGTGGATATCCTTACACTGCAACTACACAGTAATTCGACACATACATCTTTCATTGAAAGCTAAGATGGTACGTCCTATCACCAGTACAAACAGGTTATTTTTGCTTGTCACTCATCAAACAAAACACAGCGCCATCATGCTGCTATTACTTCGCTTAGTATGCTGCAAAATGCCGCTATCCTACACTAGTATTAAAAAAAATCACTTGCGCTTGTCGTTTATTGTCATGCATTTTAGTTGCAAATGGTTTTCCACCACAGCGTTTTCTTCCGGTAACTATCAGAAGATAACATCTGTGCAGCAATTGCAGCGATGGAAACAATCAAGGGTGAACGTAACTACGTTGTCTTTTGATTTTTGTTCGATTGAAATGGCTGTTGAGTTTGATGGAAGATTTAAAGTAACTTATCAGTTTTAAAATTACTGTTATACTAATATTATACAATAAATGTAGCGACGCCGTAAGGAACAAGAATTCAATAAATGTAGGTGGCTCAGACTTAGGAGATTGCTTTGCGGTATTCTGTGAAGGCTATGTTAAGTAGTGGACTTGTGATAGGCTGTGATGATGATATTGAATACCTACCTACTATTAGTTATATACCTACTATAAGAAAATAATATAATAAACAAGGATTAATATAGGTAGGTGGCTCAGGCTTAGGAGATTGCTTTGCGGTATTCTGTGGAGGCTATGTTCAGTAGTAGACTTGTGAGAGGCTGTGATGATGATGATGATGATGATATTGAATACCTACCTACTATAAGTTATATACCTACTATATGAAAATAATATAATAAACAAGGATCAATATAGGTAGGTGGCTCAGGCTTAGGAGATTGCTTTGCGGTATTCTGTGGAGGCTATGTTCAGTAGTGGACTTGTGAGAGGCGGTAATGATGATGATGATATTTAATACCGCTAGAAAGCTAGATTCTAGCCTATAAGAAAATAATATAATAAACAAGGATCAATATAGGTAGGTGGCTCATGCTTAGGAGATTGCTTTGCGGTATTCTGTGGAGGCTATGTTCAGTAGTGGACTTGTGAGAGGCTGTGATGATAATGATGATGATGATATTGAATACCCTCTAGGAAGATTCTAAACTATAACAAAACAATATAATAAACAAGGATCAATATAGGTAGATGGCTCAGTCTTAGGAGATTGCTTTGCGGTATTCTGTTAAGGATGTGTTAAGTAGTGGACTTGTGAGAGGCTGTGATGATGATGATGATGATGATATTGAATACCTACCTACTATTAGATATATACCTAATATAAGAAAATAATATAATAAACAAGGATCAATATAGGTAGGTGGCTCAGGCTTAGGAGATTGCTTTGCGGTATTCTGTGGAGGCTATGTTCAGTACTGGACTTGTGAGAGGCGGTAATGATGATGATGATATTTAATACCGCTAGAAAGCTAGATTCTAGCCAATAAGAAAATAATATCACAATTCTATTACTATCTGAAAATCTTTATACGTTGGAGGCGTTTTACAAACTCATGATCGTTGTACATGATCACACATGCAAACTGTAACTTTTTTATTTCAGCGTTAAAATATTTTTTTCGTGCCAGTATCGAACCAGATGCCCGCGCCATTGAGCTTTTGATTGCGTTGTCGAAAATAAACGCTTATTTAACATTGAAGAAAAGTATTTATAATGATGTCCTCCAGACCGAATTTTTATCTCGCCAACCAGTCTGAACGAAGCCTAGCCATTTGCGCAGGACAGGTTTATAGTGCACTAGTGATTGTGCAAACGAAGGTGTACTCTCTATTACCATACTCTCATAGCCCGATGGGACGGTAATCCAACACGATCGGAGAAGGATCAAGTGCAGGGCCAAAGGCTTTTTTATAGGATAGGGTGACAAACGAGCACATAGTCCACCTGATGGTAAGTGGTTGCTGTGACCCATAGACATCTACATTTATTCTCAATAAAGAATCAAAATGCAGATTCGTCGTCACCCGTGAGGACTAAGATGGAATGCCTCATTTCCAGTAAAAAGGGTATCCGGTTCTCTACACTCACTATACGAAACAGCAGTGTAAAGTTGCCATTTTTCGCTCGTATTTTGTGAGAGCGTGGTGCTTTCCCGGTCGAGCCGACCCATTCGTGCTACAACTATACTACTAATATAACTGCAGCATGGCTCTACCACGTATAACTAATATAGCTACTTAGTGTATTGTGCAATATTGACGTGCTTGCTTGTCGAGCTTGACGTGCTTTCTGAGGCATGTGGGTGAAACATCGCCATTTTTCTCACTCTGGGCTGTTACTGAGATTTTGACGTAAAAAACTCAATAACTGCTTTTGGTCCGACCCGGGATACAAACCCGGGACCTCATGATCAGCAACCTCATTTACAATCACTAGACCAACGACGCAGATACAAAGATAAGAATATGTTTTTGCTAAGATCCTCATACATGTGTTTCTATCATCCCACAACCCAAAACCATATTCCCCAAAACCGCCTAATTGTCAAAACCGCCGTCATTTCATCACAAGGAAGTATATAAACAACTTTTGATAGTATGAAACATGATTTGTTTGTAAACAAGGCATCATCGGTTGTCCAATTCGCTGGTATAGCAGGTCTATTATTTCAAAATTTCGCAACTGTGGTAAACATATCGCATAGAAATACAATGAAAATAGTAAAATTATTTTATTATATTGTTATTACCCTGTCTATTTAGAATTGTTGTTTATACTTAAATATTAAACTGCATTTGAAAAACAGACTTTTAGTCGAATAAAAATTAAACAAAAAGTCCTTAAAATATATGTATATAATCACATATATACCAACTGCGAGCAATCTAATATAGTATATACCGTAAACGGTATGTTCAGCCAGTTAGTTGACGTAAGAACATACATTTCAGACGCTAGATGGCAGCAGTTACGCGCGTGGGTGCCAAGTGCCATCGTGTACAGATAAGGGCGGAGCGGTGCGACCTGACGCAGCGGAAATTACCGCGCATAATCAAAGCCCGCTACGACGTAGCTAGCCTCTACGACGTAGCTAACCTCTGCAAGACTGAATTAGAGTTATAGTACGCTCTTTTTTCTTGGAAAGTTTTGAATATTTTACGAATAGATTCAACGGATAGGTTCAAGTAAAGCTTTCTTTAAAAACTTAGTTTTAGAAAAATAAGGTTTTTACTACTCAGAACCCTAATTTTTATAGATTTGGCAATTATTTTTTTGGCCTATTAAATTATACACGGTAGAGCCATGCTGTAGTTATATTATGGGTCAGCTTGACCGGGGAAAGACCACGCTCTCACAGAATACCACCGTAAAATAGCAGCTTAACACTGCTGTGTTTCGTATGGTAAGTGTAGAGATCCAGAGACCCTTTTTACTCTAAAAGAGGCATTCTATCTTAGTCCTCACGGCTGACAAGGCATCTGCATTTTAATTCGCAAACGAAGATAGATAGATGCCTATGGGCCACATCAACCACTTACCAATAGGTAGACAGTGTGCTTGTTTGTCACCCTTATTCTATAAACAAAAATATTTGAAGATATCTAAAAGGTTTCTGATTTCGACGAATCCGATCTTACTCGTTATCAAAATGTGATTATTGGAGACAGAAAGGAAATTCCTAAAATTTATTTCCGATGAATTCATGGAATATGTACATCGATATCTGTTCTATTCATGTTCGATATAAAAGTTAAATCTTAGATTAAATAAAAGTAACGACAGTTTTAAAATATTAAAAACAAATATAACACATATTACTATTAAATCCATGTAACAAAACCATCATCATCATCATCATCATCATCATTAACACAGCCTATCAAAGTCTAAATAAATAAATTAATAATACGTTTATTTCGGTAATCTTGTTAACAACATAATATTGAGACTTCCCAGTGAGTAATCAGAGGATGCTCGTGTTGGGAATGACCCGCTACTTCTCTTAAGGATTACAAAAAATTAAGATTACAAAAAGTTTAACCTCTAGAAATTTTGTAATTAGTATGTTATTATTAAGGAGTGTGTGAATGTGAGTGTAGGCTTGTTGTTGTAGGTATGTATGATGTGGGTGTGTGTGTGTGTGTGTGTGTGTGTGTGTGTGTGTGTGTGTGTGTGTGTGTGTGTGTATGTGCTGGTGGATGAAGAAATTATAAGTAAGAAGACTAATTGACTTGCAAAATAAAATTTTACTGATCAAATATGAAAGACGAAATACTGTTACTCTGTTACCTGTATGTTGTTATCTTGGTGAGATAGATTTCAGACAATTCTATTTAAAAGATTATCAACCCCGTCATAAGTCTGTGTATATAACCAATGAATTAAAGTTTTTTTTGCACATATGTAATTGCATAGGATTTACTTTAAGTATTTTATTTAAGTTATCATATATAAACGCTTACTGACATGGGTACTGTCTAATGCTGAACTTGGGCTTTGCGATAGATTATATAATATTTGTGACATATATTTGTGGTGGTCTATGCTCAGCAGTAAACTTTTGATGGACTTTAATAATGACATGAGATAATCAGTATTAATAAAATATCAAATTTCATATAAAATAATTTTATACTACCAGTGTAGAAAATATCCGAGCGTTGCTAAAATCGTAGTACGTATATACGTATGTGAGGAGCCGTGAGGTCGAGTAGGAGACAAGGGTCGCTCGTCGAATCCCCTGATGAGGGCCGCGGCACTCCGCGAGAGAGACGTTACGAGGGTTCGCGACTATATCTACCAATAGCACGTACATGTTCGTTTCTATTCAACGATGTTATTTTTTTGTATGTTTTTTAATTTTATTTGAATGATTTAGTTAATTCATTATTCAGTTAGTTTTGAGACAATCTTTTAGTACAAACTGCTGCTTATTGACTAATTTGCTCTAGCAGTTAGGGATACCGCATGTCAAATCTTTGATTTGAATCCAAACGGAAGATGGGACGAATAAAGGCGTCATGGTCCTACACCTATCCGCTGCTCGGATAGGTGTAGGACCATGACGCCTGGGTCTATAGTGGCAGAACATTAATGACGACTAAATTTGAAAATTTTCGATTTTCTGTCAAGATAATAAGATAAGTAAAATTGTTAGGGTGCCTTTAACTTAAATCACCTACTTCAGAAGACATATTAGTGCGTACGTATCGTAACTAAGCTGAAGATGGAATAAAACTAATTTTACTAATTTTATTATATTTAACTTTAAATTATTTTGTTTATTATTTTTAAAATAAAATAAAGGATTATCTTTAGTGTATTGTGCAAAATTAACGTGCAATTTTAAAAAATTCTACTAGTGCGATCGGTTGTTATGACCAATTTAATTATTTAGGTTTACAGCATTAATACGTAATATTAATTTTGCAAGTACGGCATGCAATTCGACGATATTTTGATCTTTTTAACAAAACTTCACGTGGGTAGAATCACAGTGCAACTGTATTGTGACTGCATCATGGTTGGATTGGTTCGACCGGGGAGCAACCTTAGATTAACAAAAATATATAGATGCAGCGCAGTATACATTTCAAATAACGCCGAAACCAAGCCAAAATCTTCCTTAACTCATCCTTGTTAGAACAAGTAGTCACGAAAAACATCGTGTTTTTTCTTATAGAATAAGTTATATAAACACACGATACACCTGATTGTAAGTGGATGACGTGACACCTAGACATCTACGTCTAACCTCCATTTAGAATTAAAATGCAGGTTTACTGTTACCGCCGAGAACTAAGATAAAATGCCTCGCATATAAATTTGATCAAAGTCTGACCAATAGTTTTTGAGTTATCCGTAATAATATATATATATTGAAGTCGGTTGTACAAAATTTTTAATTTTAAATTATATGTGTTAAGTTTCGCAGTACGCGAGCAATTCAAGCTCGATCCCCGGCTATCATGAAGTTGCTAATTATGTGCTGATTTACCTTAGTGAATGAAAATAACGTGAAATCTGCACGTCTGACAAATAAATATATATCAAAAAAATGTAAAGTCCACGCACGCGCATTAAACGTGGTAGAGCTATGCTGCAGCTATATCAGTAGTATAGTTGTAGCACGAATGGGTCGGCTCAACCGGGGAAGGACCACGCTCTTACAAAATACCAGCGTAAAATAGCAGCTTAACACTGCTGTGTTTCGTATGGTGAGTGTAGAGAACTGGACACCCGTTTTACTGGAAACGAGGCATTCCATCTTAGTCCTCACGGGTGACAATGCATCTGCATTTTGGTTCGTAATCGAGGATAGATGTAGATGTCTATGTGCCACAGTAACTTTTTACCATCAATTGGACTGTGTTTACAAAGCAAACGTGAACAGATTTTTTTTTATAGGAGAGGGGGCAAACGAGCATGCGGCTCACCTGATGGTGAGTGACTACCGCCGCCCGTGAACAACCGAACCACCAGGGGAATTGCAGATGCGTTGCCGGCCTTTTATGCTAAGTCAGTGCGATTTATAGGGTTTCATCAACACGTATCAACAGGTATAATTGCAGTTAAGCATTGGATTTTGTACAAATGTTTACACATTTCATGTAGCGTTGCAATTTCAAACATTAACCGTACCTCGACACAAATTTATCGTCGACGATGTGCAGACAGTCGTTGATTACGAGCCAGCCTCTACGAGGTTAGACTTGCTAGCTAGGTATTTTTCTACGTCGCCTGACTCATGGGAGCGACGAGGGTTGTTTACGAATACTCGAGTCGTCCCCGAGGCGTTTCGTGGCCCCTCCATGACCCTCCTTTGCCCCTCGATGGTACCCGCGAGTCCGTGATCGATACGACAACGCCGCGGCCCTCGGGGCGCGTCAATTTGGCCTCCGCTTCGTCAGCGCTAAATTATCAAGACATCTTAAATAGAATTTTGCGAGCCGCGGGTCCAACAGTCCCCGCACGTTTGTATAAGGGCACCTACACATGGTTACTTTTCGAAATGATTTCGTCAACCACTTTTTACTTATAGTTAATTTATCCAGTCTAAAAGATGAAAGGAAAATCGGTTTGAGTTGTATATATATATTAGGTTTTTTTATAATTTATTTTTGAGGTGAAAACTTCTTTAGAATTGTTGTGATTTGAAAAATTGAATGAAATGAAAAAACGACACTAAAAGTAAATTGGATGAAAGAAACATATACATCTATAAGATTTATTTTGCGAAAGATTGAGATATTATATTAAATTAGTCATGTTTAGGCCATCTATCGTCTATTTCACGTACCACCTTGAGAGTCAATAATTTTTTGTTCGATAAAATAACCTATAAAATGAAGTAGATGGCGCTATTGCAAAGCAATTTTACTCGAAGGAAAATATTCTTTTAATTTATTACACTAAATTTCGGCTCTATAAATACAAAAATAAGGATTGGAACATTTATTTGATATAAAATTACTACACTTGTGGTTGCAAATTATTATATTAAATAAATTTTTGCCATGAAATTTATATTAGGTAAATTTTATATTTCATTTCATTTAAAGTTTTCAATTCTACCGCGTGTGAACAACACATGTTTTTTATACTTGTAGTAGAAAGTATGACAAAAAGAACACACAGTTAACTTGATGGTAAGTGGAATCTGTAGCCCACATACACATCTTTACTAGACGGTAAGATTCTTTTTCTGTCTAGGAGTCTGTCTGGATAGGTAAATCACTCTTAACTAATTCTATCATCATGGCAGTGCCATTACTGCTGTGTTACGATTTGAAGTGTACAGGCAGCGAAATTATTTTTAGGCTGTGAGGCATTCCACCTTAACTCTCAGAGGTGACAAGTGGATATGGCCCAAAGTAGATATGGACAGTCCTTTCTCGACCGACCCAACCCATTCGTTCTACTACCATAATAAAGTTGAAGCGTAGCTCTACTGCGTATAAAATTTGTATTATTATTTATTATATTTTGCAGTTGTTCATTTGTTTCATACAATTATAATTTTTATTATATTTGTATGAAACAAATGAACAACTGCAGCAGTTGTTCATAGATTACAGTAGCCACTTACAACTACCGGTGGACCGTGTTCGTTTTTCACTTAATTTTTACATAAATTTAAAAGACGAGAACTAAGATGAAAGGCTTCTTTATCAGAAAAGTACCTGTAATTCGCAATGCCCTTATAACAAAACATGTAACATATTTTGCCTCTACGTGATTTTATGCTGGTATTTTATATGAGCGTGGTCTCTCCCCAGTCAAACTGACCTAATAATACGTCTAACGTTTAAACTATATTATATATGTACATTTGTTTTCATGATGAAAATAATGTAAGAAAATTTGTAATAAAAGTAGTATAGTGTGTAAGCTTCCTAAGGGCTTTCAGAATGTAACGAGGGTAAAACGTTCGGGCTGCGAGTCCCCTGTCGCAGCACGCGATGCGGCACCTGGCTTTGCCGTTTGCTTTCCTACGCTTTCGTAGTTTGTGCGCACCTAGTATATTCTAGAATTTATGAGGTTGTCTGAAATGAACCAAGTTAGATAGGTATTCTAGTTTTGGATGCGTTCATTTTATGTTTTATTTTTGTAAGAGTTTTAGCGTCACTGAAAAGCAATAAAACTAATTATAATTAATGTACTAATGCCGGCCTGGATAATGGGGAAGGCTTACTATATTTTTACAGCGCAAGTTAGTTTTAAGTAAGTTAATAAGTTTTTTAATATTAATTTACAATGTGATAGATATGTTGATGATGGTTGCGGCTGGAATTTGAGTTCAGATCCCGTGAAACTATTGTATGGTACTCTGATCATGAAACCGTGAAGTAATTTAAAATTATATCATACAATACCGCGCAAAATCTCTACAGTTGAGCAGTTTTGACCTAGTAGTTATTGCGGCAAAACTTTCGTAAATTCAAAGGCTCTTGTCGATAGCATTGCGAACTGATATTACTTGAAACATTCGCCTGGTTATTTCCCTTAGATTTAGTTATTTTTTAGTTTGCAAAATTATTTAACTTTCTACGGATATACCTAATTAACGTTTTATTGCTAAAGCCACGATGTAGGTGTGGGTTCACCTCAGCGTTTTTATAGAATCAGGGTGACAAACGAGCATACAGTCCACAAGATGGTAAGTAGATGTAGAAGTGTGACTCATATACATCTACGTCTATCCTCGATTAAAAATCAAAATGTTCCTACATTGTTACTCCCAAGGTTTAAGATATAATGCCCCATTACCAGTAAAAAGAGTATTCAGTACTTTACATTGAACGTACGAATCACAGACTTTACACTGTATTTTGTGAACCGTCCGTGCTGCAATTACAATGTAGCTGCAGCGTGGCTCTAAATATACCATATGGTGAGTGTGGAGAACTGGAGACCCTTTTTACTGGTAATGATGCATTCCCTCTTAGTCCTCAGGTTTGATAACTCATATGCATTATTATACTTCTACTCGAACAAGGTCCATACTCGGTTGAGCTGAGCCATTCGTGTTACAGTGTGGCTTTACCACGTAACTACAAACTGGCGTCAGATCTTAGTAAACTATAATAAAAGTGTGCTATTTGTAAATCGTTTTTTCCTCTAGAATTTTGAATTCACCAATTAAGGCGCTGACGTAACAACTGCTATGATCTAATAAAAGATAAGAGGATCATCGGCTTTCCGTTGGATAACGTGATTTTTCTTGTGTTCCTTGCACTGTATCCAAATTTTATTTCAACCTTAATTAGCGAACGTTTACTTCAAAATGGGTGGAGAAATCTGAGGGAGTAAATAAAGACGGTTGCCGATTGGCGGCCGCTCGTAGACTGTTGCCCCTGATATGCTGGAAGATAAATAAAAAATAATAAAAACGCAAAAATATTTCGAGGACATGAATTGAATGAACTAATAACCTAACGGACTATCAACGCCATTACTACTCTTGAAGCTCGTTTTCAAGTATTTACATATCTCTATATAAAAAATATTAATTGCTGTCCGTTACTCTCGCTAAAACGCGAAACTGGCTTGACCGGATTTGATGAAAATTTTTGTGTGTGTTTGAGATTCACAATTGGTGGAGTTGTTGCAGAGATCCAGATATCACCCGTGCGAAACAGGAGCTGATCGCTAGTGCTGTATATTTATGTGTACTATTTAGTTTAGGCTTACTCTAAACCTTTAGTATTTAGCTTTCACAAAAATAAACCGACAAGAAACTATGTTCTTTTTAAAGAAACAGAATTGAATTATTAAAGTAGTAAAATGTAATAATTTAATAATTACTATGCGTTAAGCCATGTGATCAATTTGCATTTCAAAACATATTTGTTTTTTTTTTCGCTCTAGAATGGCAGCCAACGGTATTCCCAACATATATTTTTATACAAATAAGATGAGAAGTGTAGTAAGTCCACCTGATGGTAAGTGGCTATCCCAACCAGTGGACATCTGTAATCAACTTCAAATAATGAAGGCTGCAGATGTGCTATCACCTAACAGGACCAACATGGAACACCACACACCCTTAACTATACTAGATCGCTCTCTCTACACCCTTCAAGACCGGAACTCGGCAGTGTACGCACTATTGTTAGCTGCTGAAATTGGTAATAATTACTGAGCTAAACGGACCCCCAGACAGAAAAGGAATTCTACTAGCTAGTAAATATCATAATAGATCACTAATAAAAAACTAGATACACAATCAGTGACAAAAAATGTCCTTACCGAATGAGCGTCCACTCGAACATTTGTGAATACAACTTTAAGTAATGCATTTAAGGTTGAATTTACATTAATGTATATTTATTTCAACTAGAATTACGTCACTACAACTGGCGACAGTTTTCAGAGAACTTTTGCGTGGGATTGTGTATCTATGAGTTAGTACAATGTATCTATCCTCGATTATATACAAACGCATCGTCAATCCTGACAAAGTCTGAAAGCCTCTTTACTACCAAAAATGGTATTTAGTTGTTTTCAAGCACCATACGAAAGAATTAAAAAATGGTTGTAATGATGGTAGTAATGTTAATGATGAATTTCACCTTTCAAAAGTCTAATGCTGGAGATAAGCCTCTACTTTACGAATATCTTCATTAGGGATTCTATCATGCAAATAAACTTAGAGTATACCCCTTTAGATAACTTGCTGAGACGATAATTTACTACAAGCATACTCATACTCCGAGGAATTGTTCGGAATAATTCCAGCCGCTCAATTTCACCATCGCACATCGCGACAAAACTCGAGATACCATCCATATCATCTTGATAATTGGCGGTCTACCGCTGTGCAATTTAGATAAAATGATCTTCCTCGCACAACTTACTAGTGGAATCGATTACCACCAGAGATTTTTCCGGACGGGTACGACTTAGTGACCTAAAAGAAAAGAGCCTACTCTTTTTTAAAAGGCTGGCAACAACCACAATTCACCTGGTGTTGCAATTGTTTATGGGCGGCGGTAGTCACTTACCATCAGGCGAGCCGCATGTCTCTGCTTAAAAAAATACAGCTAGCGATCTACACTTTTGTCTTAAGATTTTAAGGAATACATAAAGAAATGTGCCGTGGTTTCCCAAATGGTGTTCAGTCAAGCTGGATCCGTAAATTGATCTTTTTTTAACTTATATTTTTTTTCTTAACTTACTGGCATTATAGGCCGGTGCTTGACCACAATCCCATCTGGTGTTAAGTGGTGATGTAGCCTTAGATGGTAAATCGGACTGTCTTTGCGAAGGAAAAGCCTATTTACTCTTGCCTTGTAGACACCCAGATTGTATTCGGACGGAAGGATAAATAGATTCAACTCAGCTGGGCAGTGTTTGGGAAATTACGACGCATCTACTCGTCAGGTATACCTCAAAACTTGAAAACAAGACTATACTACCAAACGTGTTGCCAGTGTTGATTTATGGATCTGAGACGTAGTCCTTTACTACTGGCCGTGTGTGGACCCTCACGGACGCGTCGCCAGCGAGCTATGGAGAGGGCTATGCTCAGGGTTTCTCTGCGTGATAAACTTAGAAATGGGGTATCCGCAGTAGAACCAGAGTGAGCGACATAGCCCCAACGGATTAGTAAGCTGAAGTGGCAATGGGCCGATCATATAGCTGGAAGAACCGACAATCGATAGGGGAAAAAGGTTCTCGAGCGGCGACCTTGTACTGGTAGGCGAAGTGTAGGGCGACCCCCAACTATTTGAATGCAGGTGAACCGTGCTTTATGGCATTCCTGGGGAGGGGGGGGGGATCCCCCACATCTATGTTCAGCAGTAGACTGATGTGCTGTAATGATGATGGTGAGTATTGCTGCTATAATACGCTGCAGTGAGGCTCTACCACATGAAAACTATTTAGTATATATAATAGTTTATTTTGTTTTATTACTGGCTTCTTGATTTAAGTAGGTGTATGGGTAACTTTAAATTTAGTTATAATACTAGCTGACCAGGCAGACGTTGTTCTGCCCTTTCCGAACGACCATTTGCTTTCCCTAAAAAACTGAAATTAGCAATAAAAAAATTGAGGGTCACTTATCGGGATAAAAACTATCCTATCTCTCAAGTTGGACCAAACTGCACACAGTCTGCAAAATTTTTTTGAAATCGGTTCTATCTGTTGAATACTTACAGCATACTTATCAGTGGTAGAGCCACGCGGCAGCTTTTGCTGTCGCACGGATGGGCCGGCTCGAACCGGGGTAGTACCACGACCTCACAGAATACCAGCGTGAAGTAGATGTTTACCTCTGCGTTTCGCTTGGTGAGTGCAGGTGGCCGGAGGCCCTTTTTACTGGAAATGAGGCATTCCATCTTAGTCCTCACGGGTGACAACGCATCTGCATTTTGATTCGCAAACGAGGATAGATGTAGATGTCTATGGGCCGCAGCAACCACTTACCATCAGGTGGATTGTGTGCTCGTTTGTCACCCTTATCCTATAAAAAAAAGCAACACGTGGTGGTTATACTACTAAATTGTAGCTTATATTAAACGTTTGTATTTTTAACATAGCGCCATCTATTAAATATTTACTCAACCCAGTCAACAGATATCGTCATCTGACAGAATCGTTTGGAGCTAACAGATAATTGTGACTGTCAAATAATAGACAAATAATTTTCAATAAAATAATATTGTATTGCGACTATAAATTGAGATGTAAGCTATCCTATCTTTTAAGTTGGACCAAACTGCACATTGACCAAAAATTTCATTGAAATCAGTTAAGTAGTTTAGGAGTCCATCGCGGACAAACAACGTGACACGTACTTTTTATATATAAAGATTTGTAGTTTGACAGAAGCAAATAGACTGGCGTTAATGAAGATTATTGTAAAATTTACAATAATTGTTTATAAATTGAACCCTGTGAGGCGATACTAAATACATTACAGTGATATATCGCCGGAGTGACAGGCGGCAGCGACTTCGAACGGCATACGTAATTAGGCCAATGGTCGAGCTTATAGCTGCGGCCATTGTGTTCGACAATAAGCGGAAAAGTTAATAAAACGTCAAAACCGTAGTCAATACATTAGAAAAAAAATGTTATTATTGAAAACCGAAAATAATATTTACTTACATATTAGATTTCATTTCAATGGTTATTGAAAGTTATAATCTTTTTCTTGTTTTTTTAGCTAGGATGGACATTTTTGCAAATGTGCCATTTGACGACCATAATTTGAAACTCTGTCCATACCAGCTCCGGTTTGTAAGCACAGTGCCAAAACTTTCTCACTGTTAATGCTGTTAATATGTTGCTGATAATATTGCCCCTTTCTGTTAGATATAGGTTAGTTAGTCAGTTTTCGGCTACTCTTTTTTTTTCATTATTGTGACACAAACAGTCATTAAAAAGAAAGTACAATATTATAACATTACATAATTAACAGACAACGAGTGCCGAAAAAATACATTAGAATAACATTTCACTTTAGCTTGTTGAAAGATTTACCCATGTTAGTTGAAGCTGAGTAGTAAATTTATCTTTATGTAACAACAACAGTACAGTAAAGCTTAAAATAGGTAACTTAATTAAAGTTGAAAAACATACATTTTTAAGGGACAATAATTAATACATCGTAGAGATTACCGAATGTTACGCTGTCAAGTATTTATCTGATTAACTTTTAAAGATACTTCGTTTAAGACTTTTTAAGGAGCAACTAAAGAGATCGAGATTTACAAATTCTTTATTGTATATTTTTAACGAACGGGAGATAAAGCAGTTTTGTGTATATTTTTTTCGAAGTGTAGGTGGTACGAATGTTTGAAATACACGTTGAGGGCGAGCGGGCAGACGAAAATTACTTTTAATATTTATTTTGGCTAATAAGGGAGAGCAGTCAATTTTATTATTTAGAATTTTATACAAGAAAATGATATCGAAATATTTACGGCGATCACTGAGACTCAACATTTTATGTTTATGAAGGGCTACTCTGCTATTCATCCCGTCATTTGGAGCTATTATACTCTTTGGACCCAATCCCATCATCATATCAGTTAATTTTTTTGGTCTCCTCATAAGTTCTCCGTGATCTAACACAACACAACTCATTTCGCGTGAATATTTGAGTTACTTACTGTTTAAATCAAAATTCGACGATTCGACTTCAAATAAAAGGAGGAGACTTACAATTCGACTATATGTCCTTAGCCGACTTGCAAAAAGAAGAAGGTTTTATTTTCGACTCTATGTGTATTTTTTATGTATGTTCACCGATTTCTCTGTCCATGGTTAACCGATTTTGAAGATTTTTAAGTAGTAAGTAAGTTAAATTTCAGAGGTGGTTCTAGAAAATTTCTACCCTTAGAGGTGTCAAAATAGGGGATGAAGTTTTTAAACAAGACTGTACAACCAGTGCGTGTTGCCAGTGATGACCTATGGAACTGAGACGTGGTCCTTTACTGCTGGCCGTATGAAGAAGCTCAAGGTCGCTCAGCGAGCTATGGAGAGGGCTATGCCCGGGGTTTCTCTTTCTTTTCTAGGAGAGGGGAGATGGGGACAAACAAGCATGCGGCTCACATGATGGTAAGTGCCTACCGCCGCCAATGAACAACTGCAACACCAGGGGAATTGAAGATGCGTTGCCGGCCTTTTAAAAAGGAGAAGGCTCTTTTCTTTTAGGTCGCTAAGTCGTAATGGTCCGGAAAAATCTCTGGTGGTAGTTGATTCCACAAGGAAGTTGTGCGAGGAAGAAAACTTCATCTAAATCGCACTGTGGTGGACCGCCAGTCATCCAGATGGTATGGATGGTATCGCGAGATTTGTCGCGATGTACGATGGTAAAATTGAGCGGTTGGAATTAGTTCGAACGATTCCTCAGAGCACTCCCGGTGGTAGATGCGATAAAATACGCACAGAGATGCAACATCTTTTCGCAGCGCCAGTGAATTGAGCCGATCGGAATGGACTCTGTCGTCAACGATTCGAGACGCACTGACCTGGATGCGGTCAAGTGAAAGGAGCCGGCACCGGGGAGCCCCAGCCCAGAGATGGAAACGGTATTATTCTATGTGAGGCTGAACCTGCGCCTTGTAAAGTTGCAGGCGGTGTGCCGGCATGAAATACTGTCCCGTTCTGCTGAGCACGCCAAGCTTCTTAGAGACCAATTTGGCCTTCTCTTCCAAGTGACCACTAAACTGCACGTCACTCGATATGTCGACGCTTAGGATTCCGGTACTGGCTGAGAGTGCCTAGAAAGTGAAGAGATACGACAAAGGGGTTCTTTTTAGCGGTAAATGCGCAAACTTGTGGCTTCTGAGGATTAAGCTGGACTAGATTTGATCCCCCCCCCCCTCCAATCCGAGACTTTGTTCAGAAAAGAGTCGACTTCAGACACAAGTTTGTTCCGGCACTCAGCGACGTGTTCCCGAGAAATATGTACATTTGTATTGGTGCTGTCATCCGCATAGCAATGAATGTTACAGGTTTGCAACATATCATTGATATGCAGAAGAAACAGCTTCGAAAAAATCGCTTTGTGCCAGACCCGATCGAAGGCCTTTGCTATGTTCAAACTAATGGCCAATGCCTCCCCCTTGGACTCGATCGATCGCGCCCATCTATGTGTAAGGTAAACAAGATCAACAGCTGAGCGACCGCAACGGAAACCGTACTGGCGGTCACTAATCAGCTGGCGCTCCTCAATGTACCTGACATGGCAAGGCCTGAACTGGCAATTAATAATGAACTCTATTGTTTTCGAGAACAATGAGTTGATGGCGATAGGACTGCAGTTGGACGGATCAGACCGGTTATCTTTTTTAAGGATCGGGTGCACGAAAGATGGCTTCAATGAATTCGGGACAACGCTTAGGGAGTAGGAGTACCGAAAAAGATGCGTTAGAACCAGTGCCAACTGCGGAGCGCACGTTCTCAGCACAATTGGCGGGATTCCGTCAGGCCCACTCGACTTGTATATGTCCAGGGAGAGGAGTGCTTTGTGTACTGAGCACTGTGTGAATCGCACATCAGGCATAGAGCACTCATACTGCGGGATGGTCGGCGGTGTGTTCCCCCTGTCATCGAGGGTCGAGTTGGACGCGAAAAGGGAGACTAAAAGGTCGGCTGGATGATTCACATAAAGCAGGATGACTCACTGGCCCTACGCAGCAAAATAGAATTTTGTGGCGTGGGCTAGTGAGTCATCCTCCCACCAGGGGGTGTACACTCCCCCTGTCACCGCAGTCGAAGTGGAGTCTCGGGGGAAAAGGAGTGTTGGTATTGCGATGTGGCGGAGTCACAGACCGGATCCGCTGATGGGGTCAGGAAAGCTGGTGCATTCTTTTTTGTGTGCTCGTCTTTTGCTGGTCCCATGGCCTACGCTTATCGTTATAAGATATCGGGAAGGAGGAAGAGAAGGAGATGTCCTCTTGTTCGTGTGTGTGAAAGCGTTCCCATGGCTTTGCCAATATGCGGCGAAGGTAGAAAGGCATGGGGTTTTAGTCGGTGCGTGCGGTCGGTGCATAGGCATTTCCTCATGTAAAAAAAAAACTTAGACAAAATGCGTAACTAATTAGTTTATTAACTTTGATTGTTGCATTGCGTAAAAAAAATTATGCACTCGTGCACTTTGTTTTAATAGTTACATATCTCGAAAAATTCACAACATTTTATTAAAATCTATGAGTTAACGAGAAGAAAAGCTAGTATTGGATATGTACCAAACACACATACGAACTACGGTTTAGTAAGGGATCAAAGGCGGTCGTACTTCCATTATAGAAATCGCTGACACGTACCCGCTGTCACCGCCGTCCTCACGACGCACCTGAAAGCTCGTTCAACAGAAACAGCCACCTCCCCCCAACCCCGATCCCTCCCCGGCCGCGGACGCACACGCGCCATCTTAATGACCCGTGTCGCTAAGCTGGAGCCAATATTCGACGGCGATATCTAACACATCACCCACATAGACATAGCTCGGTAACGCAGGAGAATAAAGGTGCAGGACTGCAAGTGCGGGTAGAAATACCGCACGGAATAACTACTTTTATTGCCTAGAAATAGTTGTACCGAATTTGGATCTTTGTTCATCTAAACATAATTGACAATGACAGCTGAGTAGCTGAGATGCGACTTTTGGACTTTGGACTTTTTGCTTATTATTTTATATCAATCTAAAGGTCTTTGACCAGTGATTTTAAAGATAACATGTCCTGAGTGGACTTAGCCCACGTAACTGGCCTTTTACTTGTTGATAATAATGTAAAACATCTCTATGATACGCGATAAATTCTAAGTGGGTAGCTTTTAAAAAATACACGGCCACATACAGAGCTTTTGAACTTGATAATTTTATTTAAGAAGCGCAAAAGTGTTACGACTCATATTCGATAACAACTTAAAACTAGTAACAAAATCCCCCTTAAGATGGAATAACAGCCTGGTAGGAGATGAAGGAAGTCGATGGATGCAGGTAGCTCAGGTATACACGGTGTAATGTGACATTCATTAGGAGGCCCTTGTTCGGTAGTTAACTTGTTGAGGGCTGTAATGATGATGATGATTATCCTATTTGATCTTAAAACACCAACATTTTACTATAGGATAGCCTTACACAAAATGAGCAAATATTAAAATCATCCTTTTTCTATATAGAATAAGGGTGACAAACGAGCACACATTCCACCTGGTGATAAGTGCGTCTTGTGACACATCTACATCTATCACCGATTAAGAATCAAAATGCGGATGCTTGTCACCCTGATGGACTAAGATGGAATTCCTCGTTTCCAGTAAAAAGGTTCTGTCAGAGCTCGTCTTTCCAGGCCGAACCATTCGTGCATTCGTGCTACAACTATAAAATAGCAACATCATAGTTCTACCACGTATAATTGTATCACGTAAATCTTTGTTAAGATATTCTTCAAATTATGGTGAAAATACATCAAGTCGTTTTTAAGTTTTAAAATTTTTCCCATCAAGTAATCATTACTTGATGGGGAAAGCTTGCGCATTACCGTAGGAATAAGACTAGGAGCGGCGATTTGTCAACCCCATCAGTGCCCCTGTGCTAGCAGCGTCGACAAATTTGGGCTCCACGGACTTCCATGTAAGAAAAGCGCTGGTAGGTTTTCACGACACAGTTCTTTGAACGATATCATCCGAAGGGCACTTGTCTCTATAAATGTTCCCTCGGTTTTAGAGCCTTGTGGAATATTTAGAGACGATGGCAGGAGAACCGATGGTATGACATTGGTCCCTTGGGAGAGAGGTAAAGTGTGGGATGCTACTTGCGTAGACACTCTGGCGGCCTCTCATCTCAGGGGTACCTCGTTTAGAGCCGGGGTGGCATCAGAGGCAGCTGAACTGAGTAAGTGGCGCAAGTATGAGTCTCTGAGAGATGACTACATATTTGTGCCATTTGCTGTAGAGACTATCGGTTCGTGGGGCCCACGTGAGATGGAGTTCCTAAAGGAACTCCATTCACGGCTGGTCGTTGCTGCTGGTGATAAGTGGGCTGGTTCTTTTCTCGCTCAAGGGCTAAGTATAGCCATTCAGCGGGGAAACGCAGCCAGCGTTCTTGGCACGATACCGCGGGGAGTAAGACTATATGATAATTAAGTTCCTAGTTTTAGTTTATTTTTATTTTTATAGTTTTTAATATTGTATATTAGTTTAAATTAAATTTACTAATTTGGAAAAAGAAATTAAGTTTTTAAACAAATACTCAGACAGACGTCTTTTTTGTTTTATACCGACCAAAACTAAATCTTTAAATGCCACAAACCCATAAAAATATGAATAAAAATCGTTTGGTTGTAACTATTGCATTACACATTATATTATCAAAGGAATATTTAAGCATCCATTTCTTATACGAGTACATATAAATAAAATAGTTGGGAACGAGAATAGCGAGCTTTATCTCTGAGAACAGGCGCACTTAAACCATTCGCGTTATCAGGTTCGGCCAACGTCGTCAGCCAGCGAGCGTAAGCACCACCAACGGTGACCGCTCACGCGTAAATTACCAACCGTGACCAGCCGAGCGTGCTCCGTTACACCCTCACTGTCCTTAACGAATCTGTTACAAAATCACCCGCGCTGTGGGGGTATCGGGGTCTGCTTAAACTGGTCACTTGCGTCCTTTACTAATGCCCGCTTAGCACTCCGGCCGCGACGCGCAAACATAATACAGTCGCCTTCTGTCCTGACCCCTTCTGAGGATGGGATGTGATGTTGTCTGCGGAGAAATTGATTGGACGCAAATCCTACAAACATTTGCTTAGAAGTACTTATTACAGCTAAGTTTATTTTTTTAATTTTATTAAAAGGGTTTTACAATGTGCCAGCATTAAAGAATAGATGCAAGCATTTTCAAAATAAAGTTATCTCAATTCAAAGGTTAACGTAACGAATTTACAATTTGGTATTAAACTATTAATTTTTAATTCTCTCAGAAATGATAGGAGAGCTGTACTCAGTGGTGGGATGTATATAGTCGGTAATGACATCCATAAATTTAATATTGTGTATGCATTTATTCAATTAGATACATGGTAATTGACTTCGTCTATGTAATTTGAACATAAGAAACGAATAAAAAGGATAAATATACTTACTTATCGTCATGCACAATCCCTGACGGGGTAGCCAGAGAGAACAGATCGCCAAGTGTCACGATCCTTACATACCTCTTTCGCTTCTTTCAGATTCATTATCTTCTTCATACATGCACGTCTAGGTATCCGAGTATATATATATATATATATATATATATATATATATATATATATATATATATATATATATATATATATATATACAGTAATAAAATATTAATATAATATTATTAAAAGATTCAATAGTCGTCACAATATCGGTGCAGAGATATCCTCGATAATTTCTTATATTTGGTTAACTAGGACATTGGGACATAAAACACCGCAGTCTTCCCCGTGACCATGAATGTTGTAAAGTGCTCGAAACGTTGGAAAAAAAGTTATAATGTTATAAAGTTATAAATAAAAAAAAAGTTAAAATGCAAATATATATGCGATAAAATCTGTAAAAACTGGTTTTATTTAAATATGCTCCACGAATTAGGTCATTAAATTAACCGCAAAAACAACAAAGTCCTTTTTTTTCTTATTATTTTCACTTCTCTTACTTTAAATCATTTTATATTTTAAAACGAAGTAAAACGATATTGTACACTCGATCGTTTTCTTTAAGGTGCTTCAAAACGTGGCCAATTCAATTCAAGCCTCACGCAACATTATCGAGCATCATCTGGTCCACATTATCCAACGACGACGGCGCGAGCCAGATCCAATATCCAGACGCGTAATAACAATCGCGACTTTCTATCGGACGCGAGTAAATTATGCACGACGTCTATACAACCGCCTTTTATGAAAAGGTCACGCAAAAATCAACTCTAAATACAAACCGATACGAGGCACAAAGACTGCAAGATTCAGTAATGTCGCGAACATTCGTCGAGGACACCGCCGCGCTAATGGCATAGAGACCCCCCTCAGTCCCCTTTCTAGCACACTTTCCAAAATAAAGGAGGAGCTCCTAATTGTGCATCGAATCGGCTCGCCTGTGTCCAGTACCTATTGCTATCAATACGCAAGCCACTCTGGTTCTTATACAGAAGTGATTTAGCTTACAATGGCGCGAACGTCCCGCCTCTAAAACATCATGTACTCCGGCACTGATATTGAATAATAAACGAGCTTGGTTTCCAGGGTTTATTTTAGGGTGAGAGTACCTTAAACTAAAGCAAATAACTGAAAACGCTGTGAGCCAAGTCGTCTGAATACCGGAAGATATCGACTGTCACTCTTTTGCACGCTATATAACTGACAAAAGCTTACTTATTATTAAGTAGGTAAGTAGTAATATGCCAATAAGATGAATAATCAAACGACATAATATATTTTATAGTTCGCAGTCCGATCGTAGGATTGGACAGATACATAATCTGATTGGGCAATTTCATGATAAGTCGCTATTTAATGATTTGACTGATATCTCCCATATCAATGTGCCAAATTTAAATACAAACGCACCTAAATTATTTAAAAAAAAAAACATTTTTATAAAATATAATTTTAAAGTGTAGATAATAACAGAAAACAGTACTCCCATTGCGTCAGAACCTTTGTAAAAGGAGCATTAGAGCTAGAAATACATTAGGACGATGTGGGCCGCGTACGCGTTGGAGTCTTTATATTTTGTACTAGAGGACTATTCCGGCTTCACCTGAGTGGGATCAATTAATGAGTCCTCATTAGATTTTTTTTAAATAATCATCGACGTCCATTTATTTTATAAATTTTCCATTCCACAAAAAATACCTGCAAGTATTTCGGATAGAATAAAAAACATAAATAAATAATAGCTAAGATCACTTCTGGCCTGCCCTCTGTTCTGTTCGTGACCTTGCATCATAATCGGTTCAGCTATTCCGAAGATAAGCCCGGACAGACAGATTCATGGCAGTTATTTCGATATTAGAGACTACTCAATTTTATTTATATGTATAGAGTAAGTATAGATGGCGTTGCGTTGTAACATTACACCTTCGCTACGTAACGCACCGCTACGTTACGCCATATCGATACTGTGATCCCAGATTTTCGTCGGATGGTGGAGGTGACAACCCAACAAGCGTCTGACAGTGCAATGTGCATTTTACGTGCATACAGCGTAGTGTAGCAAGTTTAAGCTAGGCTACGTAAACGTCATTCAGCGAGCGCCCACTGGCGAATTTGGCTGCTTACGCAAAGATGAAAATGGGAATACATCCATCCCAGTATTACTAGTAAAACTATTAAAAAAATTTCTTCGTTACTACAACTATAAATTTAATATTATGTATCATCATCATTATCATTACTGCCCTTCACAGGTCCACCGCTGAACATAGGTCACCCCAAGGAATGCCACAAAGCACGGTCTTGTAGTTGTAGTTGTGTTGAAAGTTCGTGCGTGGTCTGCATAGCTATTCATTTTCAGCTGGACTGTTACATCGTTTGTGGTTCCCATTATGCAAAAAGAAAATATGTAAGAGGTAGTAGAAAGTAAAAAGTAAGAAAATTCACTTATACACTTATATTGTATAAAGGTGTTATAGATAGAAATTCATTTAAATATTTTCAGATATACAAAACAAGTAGTATGGTACGGTTCCTGATTTTATTTACGGGTATTTTTAAACAATTTCAAAATTGTGGTGGGGAAGAAAAGTTCTCGAGTAACCTCGTACCGGTAACCGAAGTTGAATGTAGGAAATCGATGGATGAAGGTAGATCAGGACCGTGCATTCAGCAGTGGACTTGTAAATGGCTGCAATTAATGAATTTTGAAACAATCGTAAATAAAAGAAAATACCGACACTTTGAAATATTTGATTAATAAATTGTGACATGTATCTGTCATTCCACGTTGATAATATAGCTGATGGTAGGCAAAAGAGGTAAAATAATCCAGCCGACGTAGCGCGACATCGTTTCCCGTACGAGAGGGCCGCGCTCGTGCACAAAGAACAGAGAGGGTTTTCGCCACGCGGCGTTCCAATTCCCGCTATACCTACCTCGGCCTGTGACGAATAAACCTAAACGTATTGTGATAAAAATATCTGCTTTGTATTTTTATTTTATTTTATTTGTTTAGTTTTGTGGCTCAATAATACTGGAAATGAATTCTAACTAACTTACTCCAACAAAAATTGTTTATGCCGTCGAGAGATTCACATGACTAGTTGCGGCGTTTTACATTTATCGCTGGTATTCTATATACAATCCAAATGCCGTAATCATCGGGGCTCACACTTGAATATAAATGCCTATATACTAGCGCCATCTATTATCTATCTACGGAAGCGGTTGCGATGTACATCGATATGAAAATTTGGCGCGCTAAATACATCGTTCTTTATTTAATACATTTCCATAGATGTCGCTACATGGTACCACTAAGTAGGATTGACGAAGTCATTGGGCTCTAGTAGGTAACAAAGTATTTCGGAGTAGCACGCAAAGAACGAAATTTTCACATAGTGTTTATGATATTTACCAGGAATTATTAAAAACTCTTTTTTATAATCCTAATCTAACAAAGTTTTAGCGCTCTAATTTGATGAACGATATTGCAGCGCATAAAATACGAACAAACAAAAATTAATTTTGATATATTAGATATCATTTTTAAATCCATGCAAACCTATGGAAATAAAAAAGAACTTCTGGCATTAATATTTTAAACACTTAAAAGGTGGTATGAACTCTCAACACTGTATCGATATGTATATTATTGAGTTTTAAAAATGGGCATTTAAAATCTTTAGAAAATCTATCGGAGCTTTGAATTTTAGCAAAATATTTTTATCCCGTAAAAGTAGAATTATATTGCTATAAAATATTGATAAGATATTTTGGCTTACTGTAGTAATAATGAATAAATGTTTTGTCGCGGCGTTGAAGAGCCATGGATTTGAATCTCGGACGGAACAAGTGTTTGTTCAGATTACATATAATTGCTCCGGGTATCGATGTCCGTCCCTGTGCCATATACGACTATGTAAAACGCCTCCATGATAAAAACCTACTGTAAGATACCTACTGTGACAATTGGCGTTGGCGTGGCGTTTTTTTCTTTAAATTAAAAATTCGTCACTGTTACAGCCCATTAAGTCGACTGTTGAACATGGCCTATGTTCAACAGTCGACTGCTCAAGATGAATTACCTCATAGGAGGGATATGGCCTTAAGAAAGCCATTATTAATAATTCCTAGTAGAAATTATTATCACTGTGAACATTTCGTTCTTTGCATATTTTTTAACCTAAACCAGCGATAACAGTAAAGGGGGCGAACAAACTGTAATTTTTATAACTTTATTCAACACAACAGCGAAAACTAATATTCGTTAAGACCCTAGTAGTAACAGTGACAGCCCGCGGGTTCGCAGAAATACACTGCCATTTTGTGCTCAGATCCGAGCTTCTAAAGCCGCTGCCCATGTATACATACTACATAACTAACTAGAAATATGTACGCTCGTGTATATACTCCTACTAAAATGTTCTCTGAAATTCATTCTGAACAACCTACAAGTTATAAACATTCCATTTTAACGAATATATTGCGTAAGTGACTGATATCTTAAGTTTGTAAGATTCTCTCGGATATTAAAAGATTCTTACGATTATAATTTTCATTCATTCACTTAGCTCAAGGTCGCTCAGCGAGCTATGGAGAGGGCTATGCTCGGATTTTCTCTGCGTGATAAACTTAGGAATGAGGATATCCGCAGTAGAACCAGAGTAACCGACATAGCCCAACGGATTAGTAAGCTGAAGTGGCAGTGGGCCGGCCATATAGCTCGAAGAACCGACAACCGATGGGGAAGAAAGGTTCTCGAGTGGCAGCCTCGTACCGGTAGGCGAAGTGTAGGGCGTCCCCCCACGAGATGGAGTGACGACCTGGTAAGACATGCAGGAAGTCGATGGATGCAGGTGGCTCAGGACCGTGCTTTGTGGCATTCTTTGGGGGAGGCCTATGTTAAGCAGTGGACTTGTGAAGGGCTGTAATGATGATGATGATGATGACTTACTCATTACAGTACAAGTCTACAGATGAATTAAGGCCTCCTCCATAGTAGAATTATGGAGGGATATTTGCTATAAAATTTGATGAATATCCTAATCATTTTATTTATAATACAAACGAGAAATTTAATATAATGCAATGGAATAATCACAGGCTGTGAGGTATTCCATCTGATGCCTCAGAAGTGACAATATATATCTGTAGCTTTGTTTATTTGAAGAAGGCTACAGGTTTCCAGGGATGGACCACAGTAACCACTTACCATCAAGTGGACTGTGAGTTCGTTTGTCACTACAATTTTATAAAATTAAATACTGGGTTATCGTAGAGAGCACTAATAACATTAAAATTTCAATGTACAAAATAAAAGAATCGAGTTTAAAGTAGAAAGGCTCCGTGGCGCAGTGGCTTAGCAATGAGTTACAACGCTGGGGGCCGCGGGAATGAATCCCGCACGGAGCAAGTATTGGTATGGCCTACAAATAATTGTTACGGGTCTGGATGCTTGTCCTTGTGCAATTTATGTTTGTAAACTGCCTCTGCGATACAGGAGAAAATCCTAGTGTGGAGGTAACGTTCTTTTAAAAAAAAAAGTTGAAAAAAAAAGTTTATTTATATATTATGTTTCTTTTGTTTCTAATAGATTATTTCAGTTGCTACGAAGCGTTTGACGCAAATAAGTTTTGTTCACTAAGCAATATACATAATGGATTTTTTACTATACTATTTAATTGCTAAGCCAATCAATTGCAACACAGACAGCGCCGTTGTGAAAATTACTTAACAAAATAGACATTTTGTCTTTGAGAAGGCCCAGAAAATTTACTATCGTGGGTGAAAAAAGTCAGTGTAGACACCAGCTGGTGTGCGCTGGATAGAGGGTTCAGAAGATCATTCGAGAAGGCTCTTTCCTTGACAATGCTACGTACTCGTAACATATCATCATCATCATTACAGAACTTCACAAGCCCACTGAATATAGGTCTCCACAAGGAATGCCACAAAACAAGGTCCAAAGATGCTTGTACCAATTGACTTCGGGCATCTTTTACCGGGTCCTCACTCCATCTATTGGAGGTTTGCCCTACACTTACCGGTACGAGGGTGCCACTCAAAAACTAAAAAATGAAAATAGAATTAAGTGGCAGATTTACCGTGCCAGCTATCCGCCGCGATCCACAGCTGTGACACAGTTTTTGTTCTGAATTGCAGGCCTAGCAGTACACAAGTTTGCAAAAATATCCATCATTTCCCCACTAAAATAGCAAATTGTGATACAGTCAACTAACTGTCATTATCAGAAAGAAAGAAAAAGTACAGGTGTTTGAAATATTATATTACCGCGGCGCTGCAGTGATTGCATAAAGCGCGGGAAAAACATAATTACTTTTTTGGCAGCAATTGCGCGCCTTTAATAATAGTGACGGGCGAACTTGTCGCCAACGTTAATATCGATAAAGCCCAAGCGGGTCCGTGGCTGGAGTAGCCATAGCTCGCATGTGCCCGCCGTATAATCCGTATAATTCACGAGGCCAGTGTACACGCGTAATCTGCGCAGGGCTGCCTTTTATCGAAATAGTTATGTGTATGGTTATTCCAATTATTTTAAATATCTGGTAATATTAGTTGATACTATTCAACTGCAAACATTTTCAATAACCTTTGCAATATTCTGTATGAGACCATTCTTTGCCTTTTATAGGTATTGAGATTGTAAATCCAGTAAAAACTACAATTATTTTCGCTAAAAATAATGTTTCTGTAAAATAGTCATACATTGCGCAGGGAAATAGATGCAGAAAATCGAAATAGTCCACCAATAGAGATTAGAAATTCCCTAGTTCGCCTTTATTAATGATTGAATGAAGTATACTTTTTTTTACACCAATAAACAAGATGAAAATCATAATCATTTTTAACAGTGGTAGAGCCACGCGGCAGCTTTTGCTGTCGCACGGATGGGCCGGCTCGAACCGGGGTGGTACCACGACCTCACAGAATACTAGCGTGAAGTAGAGGTTTACCTCTGCGTTTCGCTTGGTGAGTGCAGGTGGCCGGAGGCCCTTTTTACTGGAAATGAGGCATTTCATCTTAGTCCTCACGGGTGACAACGCATCTGCATTTTGATTCGCAAACGAGGGTAGATGTAGATGTCTATGGGCCGCAGCGACCACTTACCATCAGGTGGACTGTGCTCGTTTGTCACCTTTATCCTATAAAAAAAAATCAGAGGTACAATTGACAGCCTTATCGTTTTAAAGTGATCTTTACCAGCCAATCACATTGCAGAGGATTTAATGACCAGTGAGAAAGGGGGTAGACGCGATCTATTGAAAAATATTTGATATACCTACATACATTTGTTTATATATGTGTTATATTTACATGTGTTATTTATTTATAGGTACATGCACATGTATAAATTTATAATCAAAATACATAATATATACATTTTAAGTACATAAAAACATAAGTGAGTAAAAATTTAGTAAAATAAGAGCCATGTGACGCGAAGGGAAAAGATAGTAATTTTTTAAATAAACGACGAAAACTAAAGAAGAGATAAAGAAATAACTATTTACTGGAGGAAAGAAGTGCGATTTGAAAAGTCTTTTAAATATATCAAGTGATTTTGCACGTCATATAGGGTTAAGTGGTTCTAGAGCTTAATAGCTTCATTATGACTTTATTATTATAACCATATAAAATGTCTTGAAAAATAGCTTGTTCCAATGCTTAAAAGTGGCCATGAAAACATGATACCATCGTAATAACTATATAATATCTATATAACAACTATAATATCCATAAAGATATTTCATTCCGTTATTTTTTTATAAAACTGAAGTGACAAACGAACTTACAATCCACCTGATGGTAAATGGTTACTACAGCCCATGGACATCCGTAGCTAACTTCAAACAAACCACGCTTTCGCAAACTTTTTCTGATCTGAGGACATAATTATACTGATTAGAACATTACTATACTTAACTATACCCATTAGAGCGGCGGAACACAGGAGTGCAAGCACTACTATTTGATTGCAGCAATAGTTAAGAGTATGGTACATACACATCAGGACTTACTTAGACGCGGCACAAAAAGGAGTCCTACATCTAGTATAGCTATTAGTTACTATTAATTTTCGACTGTTTTATCATAAGTCGAACATGGTTTTTATTGCATCGTTATATTCAATTATATTTTTTTTAATTTAATTTTAATAGTCACTATGCAAATAAAGAAATCAAATAGCCTGCATGTATTTTACGAATAATTTTTGTGCAAATCTATACAAATAAATAAAATTGAATTGTCTGTTTGTAATGTCAAAATAACAGTTTTTTTTACTAAATTCAAATGAGTGTAAATATGGTACTTATAACTAAAAAACAATTTTTAAAATTTTAGTCTGTCTGTTTGCTCCGGCTAATCTCCGAAACGGATGAACCGAATTTGACGGGACTTTCACTGGCAGATAGCTGATTTCATAATAAAAACATAAAATCCCTAACACGCGAGCGAAGTCACGGGGAACAGCTACTTTCACAGAAAGTCTTACTTTAATTCATGCATTATTTTTGCTCCATATCTAAATTTTCAAAATTCAAATTTTAGGCATAAGCTATAATTATTTTTAATTTTTACTCAAACACTAATTAAATTCAACACTATCAATAAACCACGTTTTCTAATATAACATTTAATATTAAATTTAAACAACAAGGGTAAGGTAAAAGGTTTTTTTAATCAGTATAACTTTGGTAAATTTACAATCTGATTCCTTGACGATAAAGTAAGCAATTTAATTTTAAATAGTGAAAAGTGGAATAGTACCAAAGATGATTATGAAAAAAGTTAAAGTAGCTAAGAAGAATTGCATTTACATTTGAATGTTTTAGTATTAAAATATTATCATACAAAATAAAATGAATACGAGTAGTAATAATTAGTAGTAATTAAAAGTATTGTACTCGTGTTTCCAACTGAAAAGTTACCATTTAATATTGAAACATCGAAGGAAATAATTTATGTTTTCCCTGACTGTTACACAACCCTGTCGTGGGTGCTGGAAGGGGGTGGCCGGGCGGCGCCTTGACAGCGCAGCGCCGTTAATTCCTGAGCGCTCCTCGCGAGCGATTGACAACGCGGTCGGAATTTATCGACGCGCACACTCGCCGCTCTGTCGGCTAGGCGTGTCCTTGTTTTGTCGATAGAATTAATTTTGTATTAAAGATTTTTTTAACATTTCTGAATTTTTCTTATATTCAATAGTCATTTAATTGACTTAATATATTTTTTTATTCTAGAACACTTTATTTCATCCAGTTCCTTTTTTATTGCCTTAATTTTTATTTAACTATGGGTCACAAAGGAAAATAAAAGCTAACTTGATCATCCCAACATGAAATGATGTTGTTGCCTATACTATAGCATACGTATCAACGATTAATTATATGTAGTAGAGCCATGCTGCAGCTATATTAGTAGTATAGTTGTAGCACGAATGGGTCGACTCGACCGGGGAAGGACCACGCTCTCACAGAATACTAGCGTAAAATAGCAGCTAAATGCTGCTGTGTTTCGTATGGTGAGTGTAGAGAATCGGAGACCCATTTTACTGGAAAAGAGGCATTCCATCTTAGTTCTCACGGGTGACGACGCATCTGCATTTTGATTTTTTATTGAGGATAAATGTAGATGGTTCACAGAAACCACTTACCATCAGATGGACTGTGTGCTCGTTTGTCACCCTATCCTATTAAAAAAACGAAAGTAGACTTAAAAAAACTCCATATTTTTATTGTTTAAGATTAAACAATTTATACATTTAAAGCAGTGAAACTTGGGCGTATAAAAATTGTGTTAGTTTTATTTAATATGTACAGTGTACACTTTTTAAATTAAAAAAATATATTACAAAATCGATATCGATTATCAGCAAACTACAAGTAACTACAACACTATACCGCGTTTCTGCGTTCAGTTCACCGTCAAGTACATACCGGCTATGTGCCAGCCGGGTAAATAGGGGCACGTTGCCTTTTAGGTCCGACCCGAGTTACCTAGCCTTCTGCCTCGGTGATGCATGCTCGGTACGCCTAAATGCTTTCCCAGATTAAATGATGCCGCTGTGCCGCCGATCAAAACTGTGGCTCTCTCTGGTTAACGAGGTATGCGCGTTTACGGAAAATATTCAATGATTAGATGCCTCTTTATGCACCCTACCATGTAAGAAATTAATTAAAAATATTATGGTAGATTATAGTTCGATGGCTCGATGGCTAGGTAAGTGTTTGACTGTGGCTCTGCGTGTCACGGATTCAAATAGAAATAATTATTCAGGTCTGGATATTTATCCATGAATAATTATTTACAACAAAACAAAAACGTGGTTCATCGCGGTGGTGTTGACACGTTGTTACTTCGATTATAATTTTTTTTTATAGGATAAGGGTGATAAACGAGCACACAGTCCACCTGATGGTAAGTGGTTGCTGCGGCCCATAGACATCTACATCTATCCTCTATTACAAATCAAAATGTAGATGCGTTGTCACCCGTGAGGACTAAGATGGAATGCCTCATTTCCAGTAAAAAGGGCCTCCGGCCACCTGCACTCACCAAGCTAAACGCAGAGGTAAACCTCTACTTCCCGCTGGTTTTCTGTGAGGTCGTGGTACCACCCCGGTTCGAGCCGGCCCATCCGTGCGACAGCAAAAGCTGCCGCGTGGCTCTACCACTATTAAATAAATAATGCCTTCCACGGCCTTTTAACTGCACTTCTACTAGATTAAGTGTTTACGAGAATCCGCCATGTTGCTTAACAGCTGATTTTAACACAACATAATGCAGAGTAAATTTTAAGTCACATTTTTTTAAGAG
The DNA here is from genome assembly GCA_033319125.1 of Parnassius glacialis. Classification (NCBI taxonomy): domain Eukaryota; kingdom Metazoa; phylum Arthropoda; class Insecta; order Lepidoptera; family Papilionidae; genus Parnassius; species Parnassius glacialis. The sequence goes on from JAVANC010000012.1 coordinate 10,656,675, forward strand.
AATCCAAAGGCACAAAACAGACGATTTCTTTTTGTATGAAGAATGGGCCCAATACAAATTGTGGCGTAACTTAATGAAATACATGTCGATTTCTTATAATCTAAAGATTACAATAGTAATATTAGTTTTATCACGTCTAACGGGAATACCGAAAAATTAACAATTAAAATATGAATATCACAATAATCTAAAAACAAACTAAAAGCGATTGTCTAGTAGTTTTCATCGGTATTATAAGTTAAAATAGTGCACTAGTCAATAATTAATAGTATTAAATAAAGTTGTAGACACATTTAGCATTTATAGGTATTTTAAGATTGATGGAAAACCCTTTTAGTAGTTCGTCCTTCGTTACACGCATTTTTTTTATAATACATTAGCTAGAACACGAATATCAAAAGAACTGTTATTTTTCAGATTTCATGATTCTGGTTAGATTTTCGTAAAATCTTTAGGCCATTTACTATAATAAATTGGTATCTTCTTTATGTGTAATTAAATTTAGTTAGGTTAAAATTTCTAGTTGGCCCAAAAACGATTGTCTTCTTTGATTCAGCCTTATTTTTTATTCGAGAGAAAGCTGACACAGTATCCAATGAAAAATGGTTCAGTTGTTAGGAACATGCACGAGTAAACAATCACTTAGACAATCCCGCTGGGTTTCTTGCTGGTTATTCTCAGAAAAGAGATATTTTTTGAACCAGTGGTAAAAAAAAATACTTTCAATAAGTAAAATGTAAGAATAACCGGCAGTTTGACAAAAGTTTGCACTGACTAGGACTTGAATCCTGGACAAACGTCTCAGCAGTCATGTATTGTGAAAGTCAATGATCGGATGGTTATCGATCGGCGTTACGTACACGAGTGGGTAGATTACAGTACTGGTACAAGTGGGTGTGTGGAGGTACAAATCCCTCGGCAGCGGTTGTTTGTGTACACAGGCTTATCAGTTCTAACGAGAAGCGATGTTCATTTCACATTTGTAGGTTAGCTGCGCGACAATAGCCACTGTAAGCTACGTATGTATAATACGTCTTTGGATAGAAATGTATTGATATGTTTTTCTATATCTAATAAAGAGAGACATGATTCACTTATAACATTTTATAAAAACCGGAACCTATATACTTACAATTGAAATTGTTATGACTTTCTTACTTTTTTTCCTATTAATGTACACAGAAAACGACCTAGAAACATTTATACAAGGATTTCGTACAAACGAACTGCTTATTCCATAGTAAAATAAATGTTCGTGCAGTAGACCACAGGAAGATAGTATTTATATTAAAAATTCGCATTAATTTCATTATAAATATTTACTGTTTTGAGAGCCATAGTATCTCAGAGGCTTGCCGTTAATTTCACAGTATGCGAGAAACCCGGGTTGAATACCCGTCGGCGCCTATGATATTATCAATTGCGATTTTAAGTGCTGATTTACCACGCGGTGAAGTAGTTACTTTTTTATATAAAATTAAAGTGATAAATGAACCTAGGGGTCACACAGGATTCTTTTTTTAAAGATTAAGGGTGACAAGCGAGTACACAGTCCACCTTATGATAAGCGGATACTCTGGCTCATAGAAAATCTACATCTATCCTCGATTAAGAATCAAAATGCAGATGCTTTGTCACCACTGAGGACTAAGATGGAATGCCTCGTTTCCAGTAAAAATGGTTTCCGGTTAGTGGCTACTTTTTAAGTAAAGACACCTGTAACCAGCTTCATATAAAAACGCTATAGAATGCGTTGTTACCCTTAGCACTAAGATGGAATGCCCCACAACCTGAAATTATAGTGACTCTCTAGAGCTCTCTCTCTCTTTCTTAAGACCGGAACATTCTATTGCTGCTACTATTTGGCGGCCGAAATAGGTATGAGGGTGAGAAAAGAGTCCTATCGTCTAGTAGAAAAGGATTCCGAATACCTAGTAGGCAAGGAGTCCAACTACCTCGTAAAAATGGAATCCTACTAGATGGTAAGAAATGAGTTCTACTACCTAGTAGAAAAGGAGTCCAAATATCTAGTAGAAAGGAGTTCTACTACCTAGGAGGAAAGGAGTCCAACTATCAGGTAGAAAAGGAGTCCTAGTACCTAGTAGAAAAGGAGTCCTTCTACCTAGTAGGAAAGGGGTCCTACTAACTAGTATAAAAGAAGTCCAAATACCTAGTAGAATGTAGTTCTACTACCTAGTAGAAAAGAAGTCCAAATACCTAGTAGAAAGGATTCTACTACCTAGTGGAAAGGTGTCCTAATACCTAGTAGTAAAGATGTCCTACTACTTAGTAGAAGAGGATTTCTTGCACCTAGTAGAAAAGGAGTTCTACTACCTAGTGGTAAATGTATCATAATTAGGTATTAGAAAAGGAGTCCAAATACGTAGTAGAAAAGGACTTCCACTACCTAGTAGAAAAGAAGTCCCAGTACCTAGTAGAACTGGAGTTCTAGTATCTAGTGCAAAAGGTGTCTTAATTAGGTATTAGAAAATAAGTCCTTATATCTAGTGTAAAATGATCTTTACTACCTAGTGGAAAAGGTGTCCTACTACCTAGCAGAAAAGTAGTTCTACCACTTAGTCGAAAAGGTTTCCTAATACCTAGTAGAAAATGAGTCCAAATACCTAATAGAAAAGGAGTTCTACTACGTAGTGGAAAATGTGCCCTAATACCTAGTAGAAAATGAGTCCTACTACCTAGTAGAAAAGGAGACATAGTGTCTAGTAGAAAAGGAGTTCTACTACCTAGTGGAAAAGGTGTCCCCATTAGGTATTAGAAATGGATTCCTAATACCTAGTAGAAAAGGAGTTCTACTTCCTAGTGGAAAAGGTGTCCTAATTAGGTATTAGAAAAGTTGTTCTAATACCTAGTGGAAAAGGAGTCCTACCTAATATAAAAAGCGTCCTATATCTAGTATCTTTTCTAAATAATCATTGCAACGGCTTGGATCGGGCTGGGTGAAAATTAATATAATCCTACAAAGAATAGGCTCAGGAAGTAAAACTAAAGTTAAGCTAAAGTTTTGGATAACCGTTACCTTTACCGTTACAGCCTAACAAAAGTCCACTACTGAACATGGGCCTCTCCCATATTCTTATAGGGGGGATATTTGCTATAGTTGCCAGGCTTGGCAGATGGGTTGGCAACCGCAGTTTTTTATTTTTATTCGCTGTTATCAGGAAGATGCTGCGGCCCTTCCTTTCATCTTCTTCCTTTTTGCTCTTGGTTCAGCTTTCCTCCGTCGCCTTGTACACACATGGGATGATATGGGGTCGTGGATATTTCTACATCTCAACGACACGATTTTGACATATAAACAACTCAATAATAACAACAAATAAAATACTTAATTATTTGACTGAAAAAACTACAAAACAATATTGAATTATTTTTGACAAAGAATTGCTTTTGGTAAGAAAGTTTATAGGTAGCTTAACAGATACTGCAGAGTCTGCAAGATGCCTAATCGCTATCACGCGGCTGACGCGAATGCGGGGATTAAGATGGGGCGGCCACCGGTCAGCCACCCGACCTCCTCCTGGGGTGGTTTGCCCTCCTTGAGGATTTAACACTACTAGAAGTGACTTAGATCACGAATAAATACCGAAATGAATCTCAGAGATACATGCCATATATGATGACTTCACTGCAATATGAAGAGCTTGGTTGGCTTCGTGGCGCAGTGTCTTAACAAGGAGTTGCAACGGTAAGGGTCACGGGGTCGAGTACCGCACGAAACAAGCATTTGCATGGCCTACAAATAATGGTTCCGCGTCTGGATGTTTGTCCTTGTAAAATTTATGTATGTAAACCATGATACAGGGAAACGCCTAGTGTGGAGGTAACGTTTTGTTTTAAAAAAATAAGTAAAATTAGAAAAAAGAACAGTATTTCGGAACTTATGGGTTATGTCTACCAGTTGAAGTTTCAATAAAAGGGTAACAATAGAAACAGAAACAGAAACAGAAACTTTTTTATTCAATATAGATTATAAATAATACTTATTGAAAGTCACTCTTTTGTATAATTACCACTGGTTCGAAAAAAACCTCTGTCCTGGGAAGAACCAGCAAGAAACCCAGCGGGACTTGTTTTTTTAAATAACAGCTTACAATCATGTATGTTACACAAATTAACAACACAACAAATTAGAAATAGCTTGGGAGCGATCACCTCACTTCCAGGGGAAGAATCGAAACCACTTGGGTGGTAGAGCTATGCTGCAGGAATGTTATGGTTGTTGCACGAATGCATCGGCTCGACCGGGGCAGGACCAGGCTCTCACAGAATACCAGCGTAAAATATTGGCCCAATGCTGCTGTGTTTCGTATGGCGAGTTTAGAGAATAGAGACCATTTTTACTGGATACGAGACCTTAGTCCATCTTAGTCCTCAGGGGTGACAACGCATCTCCATTTTGATTCTCAGTCGAGGATATATAAAGACGTCTGTAGAGATCAGCGTCCACTTACCATAAGGTGGATTGTGTGCTCACTTGTCACCTTTATTCTATAAATCACCTAATGGTATAAAAGTTACCAAATTCTATCCTCCAATAAAAGTCATATTGCAGATGCGTTGTCACTCTGAAGTAAGATCGAATGCCTCATAGTCAGTAAAAAGGAACTCTGGTTCTCGCAATTGACTAGACGAAATACATCAGCATTGTGTACTATCTCACACTGCTTTTCTGTTGTCCTTGGTCGAGCAGACACATTCGTGACACAAATATGTTGAGCCTGGCTCCTAATAATAATAAATAATATCCTAAAGATCGAATTTTGGTCGCGGTGGTCAGTTTCATTGGATCGAATCTTATCTGCGCAGGACAGGATTATAATGCACGAATGTGTGCACAAGCACAGGTGTACTCAATAACCTCGCTCTCATAGTTTTAGGCCCGTATGAATAAACGTTACTCAGCTCAAGTACACACACTTGAGTACAATCTTGAGGTTATGATCTTATTAATAAACATATCCTAAGATGCAGTTTAGGTTCACGATATCAGCTGAGTGCCTGATATCAGTGAGTCACTGTTTAATAAATGAAACCCGACTCTCAAGTGTGTGTACTTGAGTGCAAGTCATAGATCAGTACATAAGTACAGCGATTTGAGATACTGTTTCATGTGTTTATTAAAAAAAAATTGCAACGACCTTGAGATGCTGATATCATATTGAGAGCGTATCAAATGATTGTGCATTTGAGTGCGTCGTTGAGTAACGTTTATTAATACGAGCCTTAGAGATCAGTCGCAGGGCCAATGGCTTTACGTACTTTCCGAGACACATGAATGAAACACCGGTAACTTCCTGACTCCAGGCGGCTACTGGGAATTTATTGACAGAGAAACATGGTCAGCAGTCACAATTAAGAACACACTCTGGAGCCTGACTCGCAATGGCGATAAAAAGGAACAACGGCGGTTTTCGGGTCATTAAGACTATAACATATTTTTAAGCCGTGGTAGCTCAGATGGTTAGCGCTCGCTGTAAGCTTCACAGTACGCAAGCAACTCGGATTCGATCCCCACCAGCACCAATGAAATTGTTAATTGCAATTTTAAGTGCTGATTTACCACGTGCTCGACGGTGAAGGAAACTTTTTTTTTATAGGATAAGGGTGACAAACGAGCACACAGTCCACCTGATGGTAAATGGTTGCTGCGGCCCATAGACATCTACATCTATCCTCGTTTGCGAATCAAAATGCAAATGGGTTGTCACCCGTGAGGACTAAGATGGAATGCCTCATTTCCAGTAAAAAGGGCCTCCGGCCACCTGCACTCACCAAGCGAAACGCAGAGGTAAACCTCTACTTCACGCTGGTATTCTGTGAGGTCGTGGTACCACCCCGGTTCGAGCCGGCCCATCTGTGCGACAGCAAAAGCTACCGCGTGGCTCTATCACTGTTAAATACACTTACTTTACTTCATCATTATCATCATTACAGCCCTTCACAAGTCCACTGCTGAACATAGGCCTCCCCCAAAGAATGCCACAAAGCACGATCCTGAGCCACCTGCATCCATCGACTTCCTGCATATCTTACCAGGTCGTCACTCCATCTAGTGGGGGACGTCCTACACTTCGTCCACCGCTCGAGAACCTTTTTTCCCCAACGGTTATCGGTTCTTCGAGCTATATGGCCGGCCCATTACTTTACTTACTTTCATATTATTAAGTAAAGTTAGTAAACATTACTTTGGCTACATCCGCTCAATGAAATAAAAAAATGTGTCTTATCTTAGATTGAAGAGCACCTCCCGCTCTCCCTTAATGAGGGCTAATAATCTTCCACTCACCAGATGTCGCTAGTTGTGACTGAGGTAAAGTTTTTTGTTACACAGTGTCAGTTCATTGAGAAATTAGATTTAAATAATATTTTATTATTATCTAGAGTATTATATTAATACACAACACAATGTGTCAGTGGTTTGATTTTTAATATTTTGCACTTTAAAACTCTTTATTTTTAAAAAAAGCGGCTTTTAGTTATATTTATAGTTCGGTTTATTCATTTCTAATGTAATTAATATAAAATATAACTAATAATACAGAAAGAAACCTTAAAGATTGCATTTTCTTAAGAAATTATCGTCCCCGCTATGAAATCTGTCAAATATTTTACCTCACTGTAAAGTGCCGTCGCCCTGGTGGCAGAAAAAGTTGTGGATGACCTCATTGCGTGCACTATCTCCGTCACTACTTATCTCGTCACCACTAATCAAAGCACCACTACTCGCAATACCACTACACAAAGAAAGACACATCTAGTGTAACTAACTTTAATAGAATAGATTTCCGCAAAGTAATGCCTGATTCTATTAATTATATTATTAAGTGTATTCTCGTATCCCTGACACTGTATATGAACCCCCTGCAACCTTAGCATAAGTACAGCCATTGCTCCACTAAGTGTACTCCATTGAGTGAAATAAATTTGCTAGCGTCTGTCTTTCCATTACATAATGTGTGTTTCAAAGCAAGAGTGAACAGGATTTTGTTACATTGAATAAAACTATTTTTTACGGATTTTATCGCGATTAATTTACTATTTTAATTTTCGGGTCACGGGGGGGGACTGACCATGGGTTGTTGTAAAGCACCCGAAATAGTTTTATTCAAAGAGTGGTTTTTGCGTAAATATTAGAAATAATTAGGATTTTGTTACGCTACACCATTTTCAGCTACATCGCCACTGACCATCAGGTGGGATATCCAATTGAGCACTGACTTAAAATAGTCAAAGTACAGTGTAATATGGAAGTAATAAGTATATATTAACAGCTTTGCAGGCCTTATCCAGTTGTATAAGCTCTGTGTGAGATACGTGGGTCGTCTCTAACGAGCGGCGACCGCGCGGGACTCGCCTAATGTCTTCATTTGTATTCAGATTTACCTACGCAGACAGGTGTGCAGTGTTGTAGCAAACAGTGTGTATCTGGTATATAAACACACACACTTACAGAATAAACATACATAGATGCACCTGATTAACTCGAAAGTCAAAACACTAATGACGTAAGCGACAACTTTTTCATTTGGTTCGATGCACTGTCTATTTGCTTAAACTCTCAACGGAGTTCGTAGACAACAATAATTAATTAATACTAACTAGATTGATAACAGTCTTCTATAGGATCGTTAAAATCTGAGGATTAATCTTAAACCTTGCCAGAAAACTCGGTGATCTTACAAACATCTTATATGGTCTTATGTTTAATCCAGCCAATTTTAAATAAATAATATTTTTGTACGTGACAAAAATCCAGAACTCATGTAATATTTTGGGACAGACTGACAAACTCTACTCTGCTTCAAAACTCTCTTTAAAAGTGAATGGAGATCTGTTCACAACAGTGGGGCGTGTGGCCTGTCAGTTACTTTTTAGGGTTCCATACCTCAAAAGGAAAAAACGTAACCCTTATAGGATCACTTTGTTGTCCGTCTGTCTGTCTGTCAAGACCCTTTTTCTCAGGAACGTGTAGAGGTATCAAGCTGAAATTCATATCAAATACTCATGTCTACTGTCCCTTGAAGCTGTGAAAAAATCAAACTTCTAAGCCAACGCAATCAAAAGATACAGCCGTTATGCTGCAAGTTTTCGACATTCGCAAAGGAATCAAAACCTACAGGGTACTTCCCGTGAACTCAGAATCTTAAAATTTGATACGAAGCATCGTGTTATAGCACAGATAAGGGAAAAATTGCGAAAAGCATAAAATTTTTAGTTACATCATATAATAAAAATATTTTTAATAATTTTAAACTCATATACCTACGGATTTGTTCGGAACCCTCGACGCGCGAGTCCGACTCGTACTTGGCCGGTTTTTTTGTTTTATAACTATTTTTTCGTATGATTATAACATTTCTTTGATGAAATGGGAGAGCACAAAAATAGACCATAGTTAAAAAGTATATTTGAATAATGACTTTTTATTAATACACCTTTACATTTAAATATACTTTTTACCAATAACGAGAAAGTTCATATTAGTTCGGAGGAGAGAAAACGCATTTGACATTTAATTGTAATCTTTATATATAAAAATTACGTGTCACGTTGTTTGTACGCGATGAACTCCTAAACTACTGAACGGATTTTAATGAAAATTTTTCAAACTGTGTGCAGTTTGGTCCAACTTGAGAGATAGGATAGTTTTTATCCCGATAAGTGACCCTCAATATTTTTTTTATTACGAATTTAAGGATTTTTTTTTATATGAAGGGTCGTCGAAAAGGGCAGAACAACGTCTGCCTGGTCAGCTAGTTCCAGTATATAATTGTATATCACAATTGTTAATTAATATTTCTTTTTTGATTTTACTTGTGTGAAAAGTAAAGTAAAAGTAAAGATGCAGCTTACATACTCGTAAGATCCACATCTGCGCACAGGGCTTCGCTCATTTATGAGTGGCTTTTAGGCCAAGAAAATGTTCGCCACGCTGCGCTGGCCCAATGCGTGTTGGCGGACTGCACGTCTTCGAAATACTGTTTTCTAATTTCTCAGACATGCATATTTCCTCACAATATTATCCTTCACCGTAGAGTACGTGGTAAATCAGCACATAAAATTGCAATTAACACAATGTCATTGGTGACGACGGGGATCGAACCCGAGGTTATACGTGGTAGAGCCATGCTGCAGCTATATTTCTGGTATAGTTGTAACACGAATGGGTCGGCTCGACCGGGGAAGGGCCACGCTCTCACAGACTATCAGCGTAAAATAGCAGCTTAATGCTGCTGTGTTTCGTATGGTGAGTGTAGAGAACCAGACACCCTTTTTACTGGAAACGAGCCATTCCATCTTAGTCGTCACGGGTGACAAGGCATCTACATTTTGATTCGTAATCGAGGATAAATGTAGGTGAATTTGGGCCACAGCATCCACTTACTATCAGGTGGACTATGTGCTCGTTTGTCACCCTTATTCTATAAAAAAAACACAAACGAGCACACAGTCCACCTGATGGTAAGTGGATGCTGTGGCCCAAATTCACCTACATATATCCTCGATTAAGAATCAAAATACAGTTGCGTTATTACTCCTGAGGACTATGATGGAATGCCTCGTTTCCAGAGGTATCCGGTTCTCTACACTAACCATACGAAACGTAGCAGCATTAAGCTGCTATTTTACGTTGGTATTCTTTGAGAGCGTGGGTCTTCTCCGGTTAAGTTGACCTATTTGAGCTACAAATAATAACTGTATAGCTGTGCCAGCACATCTCTAACACGCATTAAAGGGTTGCTCGTTTAGGTACTTGAAATTAAGTGCTTAGCCTCTACCACAGCTCTACCTGTGGGAAAAGTTTGAAAAGTGTGTATAAACTTACACAAATATCAACTAATTAAGTCAAAACTCTCTAAACTTACGTAAAAACCTATTTATGAATGTGCTCTTGTTTTTAAACCAAATATGTGAGATGGATCACTTTTGCGTAAATATACCCTAAGTATATAACCCCTTATCAAAAACATAATATTGGAACTTATGCTAAAGAAAGAAAATAAGATAGAAGCTATAAGAATCATATATCTCTACTATGGAATCACGTAGGAAGTCGATGGATACACGTGACTTAGAACCATTCCTCGTGGCAACCTATAGGGGAGGCCTATGTTCAGCACTGAACTTGTAATGGGCTGTATTGATAGTGATGCTAAAGAAATTTGTTTTCATACGTCATCCTTATTATTCAAATATATTCTTTACTGAGCGAGCTCAACAATTAATCATGTCTTCTGGAATTTACCGGAAAATTATAACAAACTATAAACGCTATACTGTGTGGCGCAAATCTCCTTGTGTAACGATGCGTATACTAGTAGGATGTCTAACAGAAGACGTTTTATGACGGCTTAAGGAATTCTATCAAATTTCCGATAGATGGCGGTACAATCATCTCGTTTACGTGAGACGTGATACCCAGACTGGCAACGAACAGCTGCGGTTAAGGTACTGGTACTTCTGGAACGATTCGATTTACCTAGGTGTCATGGGCCACAGCATCCACTTACTACCATGTGGACTGTGTGCACGTTTTTCACCCTCATCCTATAAAAAAAGTACACAAAGTAACACTAAAAAAAAGGATTTTTTTTTTTAATTTGATTTTTAATTTGATGGTTTCAGTACAACCTATTAACAATAAATACCGCCAAAACATCTTACGTAATATTTAGTGCAAAAAACAAAAAAATCCAACACCACACAAAATTACACATTAATGGGGAAATGCTACGCCAATGTAATCAAGAAAAATGCCTTGGAATATTTCTTGATAAACATCAGTCATGGAATGGTCATTTATTAGTTATAAAAAATAAGCTTTCATATCTAATAGGTTCTACATACGGTATGGCTCGATGTATACCAGCAAAAGCTCGCCCTTTGATCTATAACGCGTTGGTTAAACCACACTTACTTTACTTAATAGAGATATGGGGTACAGCAGGCAAAACTTATCTCCAAAAGCTACAAATACTGCAAAATAAATTAATTAAAATTTTATATCATTAAGACTTTTTAACATCGACTAAAAAAATATACCATGAAACAAAATTCTTAAACATTAAACAATTATACATCTTTAACACTTGTGTATTAATATATAAAATCACGCGTAATATGATCTATTCAAATATAACGTTCACCACAAAAGGAAAAACACTAAAATACTCATCACGCCGCGCAAATCATCTTGTATTACCAAATATTTGCACGAACTTTGGAAGAAATGCCGTTCGCTCAATATATTCAAAAAGAAAAACTATTAGATCACATTAAAAACCAAGACATTTTATAACTTGCACCACCGCCTTATATAGTCAGTACTTGAAACATTGCTTCTACGCAGCTAACTTGCTAATTATATTTAATTTTAATCTACCCTAATTTATGTTCACTTTTCTTTTTGTTATTATTTTGTTCTGTGTGACTTATTTAAAATTGTGTAATGTAAGTGACATGTATTTGTCTTAATGAGTAAACAATGATCTTTAAACCGAATTTTGTACTTAAAACATTTAATATACCACGCTTTCTCTCAAAATTTCAAGTCACTAGCTCATCGGGAAGTGCTCAAAATTTGAGGTTTTTTTATAGGATCGGGTGACAAATGAGCACACAGTCCACCTGATGGTAAGTGGTTGCTGTGGCCCATAGACATCTTCTATCCTCGTTTGCAATCAATCAAAATGCAGATGCGTTGTCACCCGTGAGGTCTAAGATGGAATGCCTCTTTTCCAGTAAAAAGGTCACCGGTTCTCTACACTCACCATACGAAACACAGCAGTGTTAAGCTGCTATTTTACGCTGGTATTCTGTTAGAGCGTGGTCCTTCCCCGGTCGAGCCCACCCATTAGTGCTACAACTATACTATTAATATAGCTGCAGCATGGTTCTACCACGTATAACAGTTGTAAGATTCCACCCGGGATGACAGACAAACAGACAAACAAGAAAATTATTAAATAAAAAACGTGTTAACTAACACTTAAGGTCAACAATTTCATCATCATCATCATCATTACAGCCCATTATCATCATTACAGCCCTTCACAAGTCCACTGCTGAACATAGGCCTCCCCTAAAGAATGCCACAAAGCACGGTCCTGAGCCACCTGCATCCATCGACTTCCTGCATATCTTACCAGGTCGTCACTCCATCTAGTGGGGGAGACGCCCTACACTTCGCCTGTCGGTACGAGGATGCCACTCAAGAACCTTTCTTCCCCATCGGTTGTCGGTTCTTCGAGCTATATGGCCGGCCCATTGCCACTTCAGCTTACTAATCCGTTGCGCTATGTCGGTCACTCTGGTTCTACTGCGGATATCCTCATTTCTGAGTTTATCACGCAGAGAAACTCCGAGCATAGCCCTCTCCACAGCTCGCTGAGCGACCTTGAGCTTCCTCATCCGGCCAGCAGTGAAGGACCACGTCTCAGTTTCATGTGTCATCACTGGCAACACGCACTGGGTGTACAGTCTCGTTTTCAAGTTTTAAGGTATACCTGACAAGAAGATGTGCCGTAATTTCACGAACGCTGCCCAACCGAGTTGAATCCGTCGATTGACCTCTCGGTCGAAGTTGGACTTACCTAGTCGGACTATTTGTCCCAGGTAAACATACTCGTCAACAAGTTCGAGCTTAGTGTTCCCAACAACTACCGGCATAGGTGTGACATGAACATTAAACATAATCTTTGTTTTGTCCATGTTCATCTTAAGACCTATCCGTTGGGAAACACTATTGAGGTCATTGAGCGTAGTGTTTAGGTCCTCCAGCGATTCTGCCATAAGGACTATATCGTTGGCAAATCGAAGGTGAGTGATGTACTCGCCATTGACGTTGATACCGTATCCTTTCCAGTCCAGAAGCTTGAAAACGTCTTCCAATGCAGCGGTGAAGAGTTTCGGGGATATGACGTCACCCTGTCTTACACCAATTCAACAATTTAATATTACTAATTACCATGAGCAAACTGCAATCGATGAAATCTGTATACAATACAATAACACAATAACTATGCCGTTTTATTATCTTCTCTTAAACTAAAATGTTATTGTAATATTTTAGTTCTTTTAAGGGTTTACTAGCTGGTAGGACTCCTTTTATAGGACTACATCTAAGGTAGGTGACACCTCTACCATATCTAAACCGCTGAATAGCATTGCGTACAATGCTATGTTCTGATCTGAAGCATATGGAGCAGGCCCGTGACAGCTTAGTTCCATTCTACGTCACTTGGCGTCGTCCAATACCGTCGCAATTTGTTCTCTGCCTACGGACGCCATTTTGAGCATTTTGAGACGCCATATTGTGTTAATGTCAAATCATATTGTCAAAAATCTAAGTTATCGATATTGATTGCCGCCATTATTTATCCGAATTTTCCTCAGTTATTACAATATTCTGTTTTTGTGTGGATGTGTGCTTGCAATCTCTAAGCTATATATTTTTTATTTATTTATTTTATTACTCATCTGTCAAAATGGGTGACTGCAGCGCCAAAAGGCTTAGTTGGGAAACTTGACTAAAAGTCACTGTCGTATCTGTAGCTTGCTACATATATATTTATCTATGATATGGGGAGCCAAAATAATTACAGGCTATGAGGCTTTTTATCTAAGGTTTTACAGTACATCTGTAGTATTCTTTATTTGAAGTTGGTTGCAGGTGTATGCATGGGTGGCAGCACTTTCCATCGGGATCATCAGGTGAACTGTCAGTTCTTAGCAATGTTTTAAATATTGTAATCTTTTCAATACACCAATCACCTATAAAATAAACTATTGTTAAATCCAATTATGTATGCCGTAAGCGCATTAAGAAATTACGCACATGATTGTACGGAAATTTTTAAAGTGGTTTAAATACACACAAGTTTTCATTAATAACCTTATTATACTTCCAATTTCCCAATAATTTTATGTCAAACTTCTATTTAAAAAAAAATTTTTGAAAATCCAAAAGTGCACGACTCTTAATGCTCACATGATCATCATATCATCATTCAGATCACTCTATATAGTCCAAGAAGTATTTAAGTATATATAAATATATATCCTACCATACCATAGTTAAAAAGTATATTTGAATAATGACTTTTTATTAATACACCTTTACATTTAAATATACTTTTTACCAATAACGAGAAAGTTCATATTAGTTCGGAGGAGTGAAAACGCATTTGACATTTAATTGTAATCTTTATATATAAAAATTACGTGTCACGTTGTTTGTACGCGATGAACTCCTAAACTACTGAACGGATTTTAATGAAATTTTTCAAACTGTGTGCAGTTTGGTCCAACTTGAGAGATAGGATAGTTTTTATCCCGATAAGTGACCCTCAATATTTTTTTTATTACGAATTTAAGGATTTTTTTTTATATGAAGGGTCGTCGAAAAGGGCAGAACAACGTCTGCCTGGTCAGCTAGTTCCAGTATATAATTGTATATCACAATTGTTAATTAATATTTCTTTTTTGATTTTACTTGTGTGAAAAGTAAAGTAAAAGTAAAGATGCAGCTTACATACTCGTAAGATCCACATCTGCGCACAGGGCTTCGCTCATTTATGAGTGGCTTTTAGGCCAAGAAAATGTTCGCCACGCTGCGCTGGCCCAATGCGTGTTGGCGGACTGCACGTCTTCGAAATACTGTTTTCTAATTTCTCAGACATGCATATTTCCTCACAATATTATCCTTCACCGTAGAGTACGTGGTAAATCAGCACATAAAATTGCAATTAACACAATGTCATTGGTGACGACGGGGATCGAACCCGAGGTTATGCGTGGTAGAGCCATGCTGCAGCTATATTTCTGGTATAGTTGTAACACGAATGGGTCGGCTCGACCGGGGAAGGGCCACGCTCTCACAGACTATCAGCGTAAAATAGCAGCTTAATGCTGCTGTGTTTCGTATGGTGAGTGTAGAGAACCAGACACCCTTTTTACTGGAAACGAGCCATTCCATCTTAGTCGTCACGGGTGACAAGGCATCTACATTTTGATTCGTAATCGAGGATAAATGTAGGTGAATTTGGGCCACAGCATCCACTTACTATCAGGTGGACTATGTGCTCGTTTGTCACCCTTATTCTATAAAAAAAACACAAACGAGCACACAGTCCACCTGATGGTAAGTGGATGCTGTGGCCCAAATTCACCTACATATATCCTCGATTAAGAATCAAAATACAGTTGCGTTATTACTCCTGAGGAATATGATGGAATGCCTCGTTTCCAGAGGTATCCGGTTCTCTACACTAACCATACGAAACGTAGCAGCATTAAGCTGCTATTTTACGTTGGTATTCTTTGAGAGCGTGTGTCTTCTCCGGTTAAGTTGACCTATTTGAGCTACAAATAATAACTGTATAGCTGTGCCAGCACATCTCTAACACGCATTAAAGGGTTGCTCGTTTAGGTACTTGAAATTAAGTGCTTAGCCTCTACCACAGCTCTACCTGTGGGAAAAGTTTGAAAAGTGTGTATAAACTTACACAAATATCAACTAATTAAGTCAAAACTCTCTAAACTTACGTAAAAACCTATTTATGAATGTGCTCTTGTTTTTAAACCAAATATGTGAGATGGATCACTTTTGCGTAAATATACCCTAAGTATATAACCCCTTATCAAAAACATAATATTGGAACTTATGCTAAAGAAAGAAAATAAGATAGAAGCTATAAGAATCATATATCTCTACTATGGAATCACGTAGGAAGTCGATGGATACACGTGACTTAGAACCATTCCTCGTGGCAACCTATAGGGGAGGCCTATGTTCAGCACTGAACTTGTAATGGGCTGTATTGATAGTGATGCTAAAGAAATTTGTTTTCATACGTCATCCTTATTATTCAAATATATTCTTTACTGAGCGAGCTCAACAATTAATCATGTCTTCTGGAATTTACCGGAAAATTATAACAAACTATAAACGCTATACTGTGTGGCGCAAATCTCCTTGTGTAACGATGCGTATACTAGTAGGATGTCTAACAGAAGACGTTTTATGACGGCTTAAGGAATTCTATCAAATTTCCGATAGATGGCGGTACAATCATCTCGTTTACGTGAGACGTGATACCCAGACTGGCAACGAACAGCTGCGGTTAAGGTACTGGTACTTCTGGAACGATTCGATTTACCTAGGTGTCATGGGCCACAGCATCCACTTACTACCATGTGGACTGTGTGCACGTTTTTCACCCTCATCCTATAAAAAAAGTACACAAAGTAACACTAAAAAAAGGGATTTTTTTTTTTAATTTGATTTTTAATTTGATGGTTTCAGTACAACCTATTAACAATAAATACCGCCAAAACATCTTACGTAATATTTAGTGCAAAAAACAAAAAAATCCAACACCACACAAAATTACACATTAATGGGGAAATGCTACGCCAATGTAATCAAGAAAAATGCCTTGGAATATTTCTTGATAAACATCAGTCATGGAATGGTCATTTATTAGTTATAAAAAATAAGCTTTCATATCTAATAGGTTCTACATACGGTATGGCTCGATGTATACCAGCAAAAGCTCGCCCTTTGATCTATAACGCGTTGGTTAAACCACACTTACTTTACTTAATAGAGATATGGGGTACAGCAGGCAAAACTTATCTCCAAAAGCTACAAATACTGCAAAATAAATTAATTAAAATTTTATATCATTAAGACTTTTTAACATCGACTAAAAAAATATACCATGAAACAAAATTCTTAAACATTAAACAATTATACATCTTTAACACTTGTGTATTAATATATAAAATCACGCGTAATATGATCTATTCAAATATAACGTTCACCACAAAAGGAAAAACACTAAAATACTCATCACGCCGCGCAAATCATCTTGTATTACCAAATATTTGCACGAACTTTGGAAGAAATGCCGTTCGCTCAATATATTCAAAAAGAAAAACTATTAGATCACATTAAAAACCAAGACATTTTATAACTTGCACCACCGCCTTATATAGTCAGTACTTGAAACATTGCTTCTACGCAGCTAACTTGCTAATTATATTTAATTTTAATCTACCCTAATTTATGTTCACTTTTCTTTTTGTTATTATTTTGTTCTGTGTGACTTATTTAAAATTGTGTAATGTAAGTGACATGTATTTGTCTTAATGAGTAAACAATGATCTTTAAACCGAATTTTGTACTTAAAACATTTAATATACCACGCTTTCTCTCAAAATTTCAAGTCACTAGCTCATCGGGAAGTGCTCAAAATTTGAGGTTTTTTTATAGGATCGGGTGACAAATGAGCACACAGTCCACCTGATGGTAAGTGGTTGCTGTGGCCCATAGACATCTTCTATCCTCGTTTGCAATCAATCAAAATGCAGATGCGTTGTCACCCGTGAGGTCTAAGATGGAATGCCTCTTTTCCAGTAAAAAGGTCACCGGTTCTCTACACTCACCATACGAAACACAGCAGTGTTAAGCTGCTATTTTACGCTGGTATTCTGTTAGAGCGTGGTCCTTCCCCGGTCGAGCCCACCCATTAGTGCTACAACTATACTATTAATATAGCTGCAGCATGGTTCTACCACGTATAACAGTTGTAAGATTCCACCCGGGATGACAGACAAACAGACAAACAAGAAAATTATTAAATAAAAAACGTGTTAACTAACACTTAAGGTCAACAATTTCATCATCATCATCATCATTACAGCCCATTATCATCATTACAGCCCTTCACAAGTCCACTGCTGAACATAGGCCTCCCCTAAAGAATGCCACAAAGCACGGTCCTGAGCCACCTGCATCCATCGACTTCCTGCATATCTTACCAGGTCGTCACTCCATCTAGTGGGGGAGACGCCCTACACTTCGCCTGTCGGTACGAGGATGCCACTCAAGAACCTTTCTTCCCCATCGGTTGTCGGTTCTTCGAGCTATATGGCCGGCCCATTGCCACTTCAGCTTACTAATCCGTTGCGCTATGTCGGTCACTCTGGTTCTACTGCGGATATCCTCATTTCTGAGTTTATCACGCAGAGAAACTCCGAGCATAGCCCTCTCCACAGCTCGCTGAGCGACCTTGAGCTTCCTCATCCGGCCAGCAGTGAAGGACCACGTCTCAGTTTCATGTGTCATCACTGGCAACACGCACTGGGTGTACAGTCTCGTTTTCAAGTTTTAAGGTATACCTGACAAGAAGATGTGCCGTAATTTCACGAACGCTGCCCAACCGAGTTGAATCCGTCGATTGACCTCTCGGTCGAAGTTGGACTTACCTAGTCGGACTATTTGTCCCAGGTAAACATACTCGTCAACAAGTTCGAGCTTAGTGTTCCCAACAACTACCGGCATAGGTGTGACATGAACATTAAACATAATCTTTGTTTTGTCCATGTTCATCTTAAGACCTATCCGTTGGGAAACACTATTGAGGTCATTGAGCGTAGTGTTTAGGTCCTCCAGCGATTCTGCCATAAGGACTATATCGTTGGCAAATCGAAGGTGAGTGATGTACTCGCCATTGACGTTGATACCGTATCCTTTCCAGTCCAGAAGCTTGAAAACGTCTTCCAATGCAGCGGTGAAGAGTTTCGGGGATATGACGTCACCCTGTCTTACACCAATTCAACAATTTAATATTACTAATTACCATGAGCAAACTGCAATCGATGAAATCTGTATACAATACAATAACACAATAACTATGCCGTTTTATTATCTTCTCTTAAACTAAAATGTTATTGTAATATTTTAGTTCTTTTAAGGGTTTACTAGCTGGTAGGACTCCTTTTATAGGACTACATCTAAGGTAGGTGACACCTCTACCATATCTAAACCGCTGAATAGCATTGCGTACAATGCTATGTTCTGATCTGAAGCATATGGAGCAGGCCCGTGACAGCTTAGTTCCATTCTACGTCACTTGGCGTCGTCCAATACCGTCGCAATTTGTTCTCTGCCTACGGACGCCATTTTGAGCATTTTGAGACGCCATATTGTGTTAATGTCAAATCATATTGTCAAAAATCTAAGTTATCGATATTGATTGCCGCCATTATTTATCCGAATTTTCCTCAGTTATTACAATATTCTGTTTTTGTGTGGATGTGTGCTTGCAATCTCTAAGCTATATATTTTTTATTTATTTATTTTATTACTCATCTGTCAAAATGGGTGACTGCAGCGCCAAAAGGCTTAGTTGGGAAACTTGACTAAAAGTCACTGTCGTATCTGTAGCTTGCTACATATATATTTATCTATGATATGGGGAGCCAAAATAATTACAGGCTATGAGGCTTTTTATCTAAGGTTTTACAGTACATCTGTAGTATTCTTTATTTGAAGTTGGTTGCAGGTGTATGCATGGGTGGCAGCACTTTCCATCGGGATCATCAGGTGAACTGTCAGTTCTTAGCAATGTTTTAAATATTGTAATCTTTTCAATACACCAATCACCTATAAAATAAACTATTGTTAAATCCAATTATGTATGCCGTAAGCGCATTAAGAAATTACGCACATGATTGTACGGAAATTTTTAAAGTGGTTTAAATACACACAAGTTTTCATTAATAACCTTATTATACTTCCAATTTCCCAATAATTTTATGTCAAACTTCTATTTAAAAAAAAATTTTTGAAAATCCAAAAGTGCACGACTCTTAATGCTCACATGATCATCATATCATCATTCAGATCACTCTATATAGTCCAAGAAGTATTTAAGTATATATAAATATATATCCTACTTACTTTTAGTACGTACTATTATTATTTATTCTGTGTTTATTCTTTTAAAATATTTTTATAAAAATTCTCTGATTATTATAATAATCAAGTATGTATGAAATTTGGTTTTTCGAATATTTTGTATCTATACAGCGATCTTTTTGAGCCGCTGCAAATAACCCATACAGTATCCACTCACGACGGCGCGGTGGTTGACGCCGAAGTAGGTAGGTGAGATAGTCTATTTAGTAAAATAAATTAATACAGGCTGCTAAAACCGATAATTTCGACATTTCGCAGCAGAAAAATAAATTATAACTAAACAAAACCAAATCAAACTGCCATTTACATTCCGTCGCTTCCCACATGATAGATGAAGAGATAAAAATATATTGAGTTAAACAATTCTATTTTCAAAAGTTATCGTGTTTACCACTCCATGCGGAATTGATAAATCTAAACTATAAGCTACTAAAACCACTTTTTTATGTAAAAATAGCAATTAATCGATTTAAAAAAATATTAATATGTTCAACAATCATTTATCGTTCTGACAATGTGCTTTTCATATCATTTCTTTGTTCAATGTGATTGTTAGATACGATTTTATGCGACAAAACATTGGAATCTTGATTTTTAGGCGCTGGTAGAACATACCTACGCGTTTTGCGCTTAAGGCATGCAATAGTCCACTTCTGAACATATGCCTCCCCTATAGATTGTCATATAGAGGGGATTTTAAGATAGTTGCCATGCGTGGCAGGCGGGTTGGCAACCACAGTATTTTTTATAATGTAGAATTATTGCTGCTGGCCACCACCTGTTTCAGTTTCCCTCTGTCATCTCTTACGACACCCACGGGACCATATGGGGTAGTGGATATTCTCACACCGCTACTACACGGTAATATTTTCAATAAAAACACATTAAACAGTCAGAAAGTCTAAAATATAATCAAAAATATTTATTTCTACTTGTCTTCCCAAATACGCTGTGTCATTCATGACATAATAACTGGCCACTTATTCAAACCGCTAAACGCATTATGTAAAATAAAAAGTTTACAAAACGACCTAAAAGGAAAGGTCATAAAATTCATGAGACGCCAATTAAAATTATGGATTCTCCGCGCGTAGTATCGCAGACGGCCGCGCCAGACACCGCCCCTGCGTCACAACGCCAGACAGACCCACTTACATATATATTATCCACCCTCACAACTTTGACCCACTTCGCGCGGCCCAACAACTTTTATTGTGCCCAACTTTTGCTTTTCATAGCCCGCTGTTATTAATGTAATATGTTGCAAATGTTTGTGAATTGTCACCAACGTTTGTGCTGAGGTCGGTCAGTTATGTTGATTTGCAGAGTACTATATTCTTTATATGTACAATAAATACTCGTGGGTGTATCTGTCAGTAACCGTGTAACTTCTAAAAGGCGATCAATTACTGTTTACTACGTTAATGATTTTTTGTGTTCAGCTCTGTTTTAGGAATAAATGGGTTTTTATTTATTTATTTATTTAAACTTTTATGCGCAAAAGAAAAATCGTACATATGGCGGACCGTGTAACTTCTAAAAGGCGATCAATTGCTGTTTACTACGTTAATGATTTTTGTGTTCAGCTCTGTTTTTAGGAATAAATGGGTTTTTATTTATTTATTTATTTAAACTTTTATGCGCAAAAGAAAAATCGTACATATGGCGGACCGTGTAACTTCTAAAAGGCGATCAATTGCTGTTTACTGCGTTAATGATTTTTGTGTTCAGCTCTGTTTTTAGGAATAAATGGGTTTTTATTTATTTATTTATTTAAACTTTTATGCGCAAAAGAAAAATCGTACATATGGCGGACCGTGTAATTTCTAAAAGGCGATCAATTGCTGTTTACTGCGTTAATGATTTTTGTGTTCAGCTCTGTTTTTAGGAATAAATGGGTTTTTATTTATTTATTTATTTAAACTTTTATGCGCAAAAGAAAAATCGTACATATGGCGGACCGTGTAACTTCTAAAAGGCGATCAATTGCTGTTTACTACGTTAATGATTTTTGTGTTCAGCTCTGTTTTTAGGAATAAATGGGTTTTTATTTATTTATTTATTTAAACTTTTATGCGCAAAAGAAAAATCGTACATATGGCGGACTTAATGCCTTAAGGTATTCTCTCACAGTCAATCATTAGGCTAAGCAGAGATAAACATATGCGAGGTAGTGCAGCAAAAGTAAACTAATAATGAGAAAAAAGGTAACGAAATTCGAATAAAACAGAATATATGATCGGAATTATAGGTTTTTTTATGTTTTATTAATGACGTTTGGACCCAGGTTGCTTGCGTAATTTTTTAGTGTTGCTGAATATAACATTTATTCATAACTCAACCGTAGCGCCACCTATCAGTCGTAGATTTTGTGGTTTTCTAGTACCTAACCAACCTGGGTCCAAATGTCATTAATAAAACATAAAAAAATCGAAATTAATAAAACTATTACGAACACATGTGAAGTCTACCAACACACATTGGGGCACCGCGGTGCCCTAAAACCCTCTCAGGAATGAGAAGAGGCCTGTGCTCATGAGTGACTTTACAACAATGTAAAAAGTCTATTTGCGTGATAAACTTAGAAATGAGGATATCCGCAGTAGAACCAGAGTAACCGACATAGCCCAACGGACTAGTAAGCTGAAGTGGCAGTGGGCCGGCCATATAGCTCGAAGAACCGACAACCGATGGGGAAGAAAGGTTCTCGAGTGGCAGCCTCGTACCGGTAGATGAAGTATAGGGCGACCCACCACTAGATGGAGTGGCGACCTGGTAAGACATGCAGGAAGTTGATGGATGCAGGTGGCTCAGGACCGTGCTTTGTGGCATTCCTTGGGGGAGGCCTATGTTCAGCAGTGGACTTATGAAAGGCTGTAATAATGATGACGATGATGAAAGAGTCTAGAGTGAACTGGAATGGGCAGGACAACGTTCGCCGAGTCAGCTAGTGAAATAGTAATCGTTCTGGAGTGAAATTATTTGTTTGTTATAACTGCTTGACTACAAAACAACATGGTGATAAGTAGTGATGAAGTCCTTGACCGTACATCGCACTTTCTCAGCGTAAAAATGTCCTATTCACTCTTGCTTTGAAGACACATCTGCATTTTAATCAAAAATGACAAAAAGGGTAAAGATAGAAGACCCATCGAACATTTGGTTGTCCGATGGTGAATAGATGATATTAAACTAATTTAAAGTATTTTTTTTAAACTGTGCAATGCATTGCAAACGGAAAGTGTCCTTTGAATCTGATTGAGATTTTACCCTAAAACAAAAGCTTTACTGGTCTTAGAATTACTCTACTTATTTGGTACCATATTAATGTACGAGTAAGTCTGTTCACACAGAGTGGCTTTTTCTTAATGTGAGATTCGTAAATATTGTATTAGTATACGTAGCTGTAAACAAACAAAAACCATTCGGAACCTCAAAATTCGAAAATTATAGAAGATACCTGATTTCATGGGTACACATTACTCTTACACAGTACTCGGCAAGCCGGCTTCAATCTTCGCCTGCACCATTGAAATACCTATAATTGCTATTATAAATGCTTATTTATCATGTGCGAAAATGATCATGCTGATTTATCACGTACATAATGACCGTAGACGTAAGATAATCTTACACTCTACTTCGTGCTGTAGGTATTGTACGAGGTGACTATAACAAATGTCAGAGTAGGAGTAATGTCATGGTTTCTGATAAATAGCGGTATAGCAATATATAACATGCGTGGTATAGCCATGCTGCAGCTATATTAGTAGTAAAGTTGTAGCATGAATGGTTCAGTTTGACTGGGGAAGGACCACGCTCTCACAGAATACCAGCGTCAATTAGTAGCTTAACACTGCTGTGTTTCGCGTATTGTGAGTGTAGAGAACCGGAGACTCTTTTTACTGGAAACGAGGCATTCCATTTTAGTCCTCACGGGTGACAACGCATCTGCATTTGGATTCTTTATCGAGATTAGATGTAGATGTCTATGGGTCACATATACCATTTACTATCAGGTAGACTGTGTGCTCGTTTGTCACCATATCCTATTAAAAAAAACTTGTTTTTACGCCAAATGTAAAATTCCTAGATTGGTGGCAAAAGCGTTAGCAAATTATACGGAAGAATTTTTTTTTTGTTATGATAAGGGTGACAAACGAGCACACAGGTGGACGGTGGTAAGTGGTTACTGCGGCCCATAGACATCTACATCTATCCTTTATTACAAATCAAAATGTAGATGCGTTGTCACTCGTGAGG
Source organism: Parnassius glacialis (assembly GCA_033319125.1). NCBI lineage: Eukaryota > Metazoa > Arthropoda > Insecta > Lepidoptera > Papilionidae > Parnassius > Parnassius glacialis. The sequence goes on from JAVANC010000012.1 coordinate 10,680,727, forward strand.
ACTAAGATGGAATGCCTCATTTCCAGTAAAATGGGCCTCCGGCCATCTGCACTCACCAAGCGAAACGCAGAGGTAAACCTCTACTTCACGCTGGTTTTCTGTGAGGTCGTGGTACCACCCCGGTTCGAGCCGGCCGATCCGTGCGACAGCAAAAGCTGCCGCGTGGCTCTACCACTGTTAATACCTTCTACCACTTCTGATAATGCGATCGTCATCGTGCCTTTCAAGTGTGCCGATTAAAGCAAACATTCTATAACGTGATAGGCCTATGTTCAGCAGTGGACTTTCCCGGATAAGGAAAATGATGAGACGCTGTATCATATTAAAAACCCTAACATAACGACTATCGGCCTTTGAAGTACCGTTGGTCAGTTACTTGTATTTTCGTAAATGTTGTTAAACGGAAATGATTTTTGAAACATAATAATTAAAAAAACCGGCCAAGTGCGAGTCAGACTCGCGCACCGAGGGTTCCGTACAAATTTGATATGAATTTCAATATAATACTACTACGTGTTCATGAGGAAAGGGTTAGTAAGTTTAAAATTATTAAAATATTATGATGTAACTAAAAATTTATGATTTTCGCAATTTTTCCTTTATCTGTGCTATAAGACGTTGCTTCGCACCAAGTTTCAAGATTCTGAGTTCACGGGAATTACCCTGTAGGTTTTGATTCTCTTGCGAATGTCGAAAATTTGCGGCATAAACGGCTGTATCTTTTGATTGCATTGGCTTAGAAGTTTTATTTTTTTCACAGCTTCAAGGGGCAGTAGACCTGAGTATTTAATATGAATTTCAGCTTGATACCTCCACGCATTCCTGAGAAAAAGGGTCTTGACAGACAGACAGACGGACAACAAAGTGATCCTATAAGGTTCCGTTTTTTCCTTTTGATGTACGGAACCCTTTTTTTTTTTTTTTTTTTTACATGGGGAAATGCCTACGCATACCCGCCTCGCGGGGGCAAGGACGGGTTATGTCGGACTCGCACCGACTAAAACCCCATGGTGTTCCACCCTAGTCGCATATTGACAGGGCCACGGGAACGCTTTCGCACACTTCCGCGGCCCCACCTGCGCTGGCCGCCCCATGGCGGCCCCTCCTCGGGAGAGGAACACTCCTCCCCCATCTCCTTCTCCGGTAAGGCGCACCAGAACACATGGCGCGCCCTCCTCCTCGGCCTCCAATTTCACATGCGCAACGGACGCCCCCGTGTCCGATGCGCGAAGGCCATGGGGCCAGGAAAAACTAGCACTCAAGAGCACCAGCCTTCCTGACCCCAGCGGCGGATCTGGTCTATGGCTCCGCCGCCAACCAAAATTCGGCTGCGGAGGGTAGGGAGAGCGGCGCCTCGCAATACCGGCACTCCTCTCCCCCCGCAGCCCCACCACCACCGCATCAACGGTGCGGCCCCGTTTGAGTCGCGGAGGATAGGGCGAGTGGCGCATCGCCATACCAACACTCCTCTTCCTCCGCGACTCCACCCCGGCTGCAGAGGTAGGGGTGGGGAGGACACCCCTCTCGCAGCAGCCCACCGACACACATCCGAAGTGGGCTCGTCAAGCCCACTCGGAGTGGCCACCTCGGGCCGGCCCTACACCACGGGCCAGCCAAGGGGTTCCTCTTTGTTCACCGTGGGTGACCAAGCCACGGCTACTAAGCCCCCCCGCCACGACAAGGCGGGAACCCGTTCGGGGGGGATGTACGGAACCCTAAAAGGAGTATTAGGTAACCAAATAAGCCGCTTGGAGCTTGGCGCATAGCGGCAAACCACCGCAGCGTCTATTTCAATCGAGGATGCTTCGTTTAGAGGCGAAACAAATGGCGCAGTGGCGTTGGGAGTAGTTGTGTTGGAATTAGTGGCAACGGGAATAGTGCACACATTTTTTTCTTTGTTTAATAAGGGTTATTATACTACCAAAGAGTACATGATTGATAATAACCCTTGGGAACGAAGTGATCGCTACCATGATGTTTTTAATATATTGTAAATTAATTTTATATAAAAAAGTCCCGCTGGGTTTCTTGCTGGTTCTTTCTAAGACAGAGATTTTTTCTGAACCAGTGGTTAAGTAAAAAAAATCGGTTGTCTGTAAAGTCGGTTTACTGACGATAGTTGAACGTGACAACGTCATAAGAAATATTTAATATCGAAAGAATCATTACCTTTATCGCCGCAATTATCGTTGCTATAAACAATTGACACCACATTCGCTCGCACAGTCGCTCGTTCCGCGCTCTCGCTTGCACTTTAAATGGAACGCCTAGGTAACGCCGCATGAGTCATGTTTTTTCGTGCGTGCAGCGAGCTTCATCGATTTATAAGACGTTGTCACGTCAAAATGACTTTCAATAAGAATTACACGTTATCTATATTGGATAAAAATTATTCTATTCTATTTATTATATATATATATATATATATATATATATATATTTATTTATTCTACACATCATTTTATCTTCTTGAACATCATTAATGAAAATATTATGTCAAAATTAGACTGACTTACTGATGGAAGGTCATTATTACATATTATGATGATAAATTATAATATTGAGCAGGGTGAACAATTATTATTTGAAAGTGGCTCATAATTACTGTTTCTCGCAAGTCGATGAATATTATATATTATTATGTTATAAAATTAATATATGAGACTAGCGATCTACCCTGGCTTCCCACGGGTGATTTGTGAAGCTCAACAGCGCCACCTAATGAGTCCAATTCTAAATCTAAGCCATCCGAGGACCTACTCAAACACACAAAAAAATTCATTACAACTGTTCCAGCCGTTTTTTTAGTGTTAGCGAGACTAAGGAACAGCAATTGATTTTTAATAAATTAAAATTAAAAATTTTGTACAACCGACTTCAAAATAAATTAAGAAGGATAACTCGAAAACTATTGATAAGACCTTGATCAAATTTTATATGCAACCACATGAGAAGCATTAGCTTTCAAATAAAAAAGAATCATCGAAATAGGTTTACGCAGAAAAAAGTTGTGGATAACACACATAAAAAATGAGGTAACCTACATAAAAAAGAACATACAGTCGAATTGAGTACCTCCTCCTTTTTGAAGTCGGTGGAATATAGAGAAGAAGATTATCAAATAAAATACTTACCTATTAAATATGCTAAATGAAATTTTCTGTCCTTTCATCTATCTTTTACATTCTCGAGTAAATTTGAGGAGGAGTAAAGAAGAAAATAGACTTAAATAAAGTACATTTTTATAAGAGACTAAAGGCACAGAAGAGATATTAGTACAAGTACTAAGGGTGATAAACGACGCACACAGTATCACGTAAGTGTATCCCTGAACGAAACGTGGAGGGGACCCGCACGAATTGAATTGCACGAATGCGACTGGAGAGCCAATCAGCGCGTGCGAACGATACGTACGAGTCAATCAGCGCGACATACACCTAATAATCTAATCAGCGTGACTTATGCGCAATAACGGTCACCGCTAGACTTTCGTGCCGCTACTGATACACCTGATAATAAATGTAGTGCACATACACCTACAATAAAAATAATACCCTGAGCCGTTACCGTTACCGTTACAGCCTATTAGAGTCCACTGCTGAACATAGACCTCTCCTATAGATTACCTCATAGCGGGGATATTTGCCATAGTTGCCACGCTTAGCAAACGAGTTGGCAACCGCAGTTTTTATTTTTATTCGTTATTAGGAAAACGTTGTTGCCCATCTCCTGCTTTGTTTCCCTGTGTCGCCTCTTACGTCACCCATGGGATGTGGTAGTGGATATTCTTACACCGCCACAATACCCACAGCACTAAGATAGAATGCCGCGTTACAGTTATTTTATTTCACAAAGAAGAATTGACTTTGGTTGTTGTTAGCCGTGCACATACACATTGTATTAGTGTGTGTAGGCTTCGGGAGCGCTCAGTCACGATCGCGAGTCGAACGAATCGCAGTTACACAAACAAACGCGCCTGTCGGTACACGTCACTACTACAATCAAGGCGAAACCTTCATCGTGAAATAGAATAACTATACTCGTAAAAATGTTTGCCGATTCTCGTCACTCACCATACATATTTTAAGCTGGTATTGTGTGCGAGCGTAACCCTACCCTATTCGAGTCGATTTAATTGTTTTGCAGTCATATTACACCTGAAGCACAGCTCTACCATGAATTGATCAGTCAATCAATCGATATATTCTTTATTGTACATATTAAAGCGGAATAAAATGAAATATATGAATAGAAAGTACAACAGGAACAGATATGAAATCAATTTCATCCAGACAACCGTTTGCGCAAAAAAAACTGTTGTTTACAACGAATTGCGAATATGGAATGTGTATATAAATTTGACAATTAAGTTAAACATATTATATATATATAAACAAAATGATAACAGTTGAAGATAGATAGGATAGATACAATTAAGGACGGGAATTATGATGAGAAATATTAGGGCGTCAAGTATAATAGGCCTTGAGTAGACTCTCTTAGTCTCCGATGTAAAAACTTTCGGTTCAACAGCGTACTAAACCTACAATAAACCCTGGTGTGAAAACACTTATTAAAAAAAAACTGACTACGTCTCTGCGAATGTTTACAAATTGTATCTCGGCAGGAGCCACTATCTGTGCGAAAACACAAGTTGTTTTTTTTTTGTTTCAGGATGTGCTGTGATCGATTCCACGTCTCTTACACTCCAGCTGGATCTACCTTTAATCTTCTCACGTAGTTAGTTATATCGTTTTTATGTCTTTCTGACTATTTTGTGTGCTTTCGTTTTTCTAACACTAGGTACATCCGGATCTAAATGTTACAATGTTCTCGCATAGACGTTTGCAAGCGTTTCATAATATATTTTATTGGTTATGCTTGTATTTCCTGTTACATCATCACTATCCGAGCATTCACATGACTTCCGGTATTAATGAATTAAAAAAAGTACAAGTGGCGTCGCCGCGAGTTGTTGTACTGACTAGATGTCTTTAGAATATTATGAAATGCAAACAAAAGGGCATTCGTTGTTTAGACGCTAAGCTAATCAGTTAAGATCTATTAATATATGAAGTACTTTATACAAGAATACTTAATACACGAAGCTATTTTATTCCATCACACCCTTTACATTATAAGCAAGAGGAATTTAGAGTCCAATTTATTTAATTGTAGCTTACCGCAAGAGAAAGAGATTAAATTGATGATTGTGATAAAGAACGTTTAATACATTACATCGGATATGGATAAAAGCAAGTGAGTGTTTTTGTTCCTCCCTTCGAAGAAGGTGTTGAGCAGCAGTAGACCTTTACGGGCCGATAAAGAAGAAAAATGAAGAAGACTATTTTTTGATTGCGTATATACTTGTTGTCCTATACAATTTATAACCTATTTGATGATTTAAACAGAAGAATACCATAACTGTTATTCCGGTTTTAACAGCTAGTATTTCACACGTGTTCAATTCCAAGGTGATTCAGCGGCTTCATAATCTACACAGATCGCCTTCAAGGGATTCGTGTAAAAATAAAAGAAGACGTGACATAAATACATAACGGCGAGCGAGCGAGCGATAATCGTAACGAGGGAAACGTTCGCCAATTTACATTCGCGTTCCCAATCGTTACTGATGAAAAGGCACAAAGTCAGGGCTGCCAGTAGTCAGTTTAAAAAAACTATTTTAACGTAATGAGGGCTTTCATTCACTTTTTATGCCACCACGGCGGCGTCGCTTTAGAATGAGATGAAGATTTGAAAGATCTAATGACGGTGAAATAAAATTGTGAGAAAAGTGTACAGATTAATATTTATTAATACAATATTAGTTATATTTTGTATTAGATAATAATAATTAGATCAGAAATGAATACACCAAGCTTCGAATATTCCTAAAAGTTGAAAAATTATTTCGATATGTGTAAGAAAATTATTTTTGTTTGCTTTAATTTGTTTTGTATATACCGATACATAAAGGAGAGACGAAAAATAAAATAAAAGGCAACTTTCAATGGTGATATCACCGTGCCAAGTCCAATCGCATCTGGTGAGCGCAAGGTTATTAATCCTCATTTAGAAACACACTTTATAAATTTATTATATATGTATAGATTAGATACATATATCATATTAAATTAATTTATAAAGTTTGTTTCTATAAAAATTAATTCAAAACACTTAACTAGATAACAATATAATCGTAGATAAATATAGAGCGGAGTTTTGGCGGGAACTTGCCCGGCGAATTGCTGTTTTTTTGCGCCCAGAAGCAATGAAAAGTGCTACCCTCCGGGAAGCGGGGGAGGGAGGTAGTGAATGCTCTAAGCATACCACGACAGCCAGCTGCGTGGTAATGTGGGACTCACTGCGAAACCTAAGTGCCTACTCACTAAACACCACCTGTGAGAATGACATTGGCTTGTGTGGCCTTTCTGCCGAATCGGAAGTGACCCCCTTTAAGGAAAAGGGGGCGCAGAACTCCTGTAATATTGTTTTAATAATGTTTTGAAGTGGATTTTCATACGTAAAAGTGGTGTGATTATTTGTATTAAATGTCTGCGCATGTGGAATATTAGTGGAAATGATGAACCAAGTCATCGATGGTGATGTAGTGACAAATGATAAGGTGTCTGCTTAATCTACTATCATCATCGACTGTCTGTTGGTTCAAGCTGGCGTTAAAATCTCCTAAAAACTTCACAATTTGACGCTTCAATATATTGTGAAGAAGTTTTGCAACCAATTACTTTAAAGGATCATTTTTTAATATACTTAACACTGGCAAAAGTACAACACTACGAGTCCATTACAAAGAAAAAAAAACAAGGCAGCGAAACAGTCGTAAATTAATTTGTAAAACGCGACAAGGCCAGCAGCATTGGTTGCTGATGCCGTTTATGGGAATAGACGATAATTTGACGATATATAACCAACACGAACACATTTTTTCCTTTCTTTCTGTTGTTTCACATCCCTAACAGTCTCACGTGCCGATGCCAGCTCCCCAGCGTCTAGCGACCCGCCAATTCCTATAGCTACAGCCGTCCGCCGCCAGCATAAACAAGCTTCGAGAAAAACTTCCTGAATAATAATCAGAGGGTTGAAGATTAGGCGCGGCGATGGCACGGTTCGGCCTCGCTTGCTATTAATTACGGCCCAAGGCGTACGCTATGTGCCCTGTATATAGGCTCGGGTTTCCGGGCGTGTACCTAATACGTGGGCAGAGCGGCGTCTCGCGTGCCACCCTCACCCACCCACAGGCCACCCGCTCGGTCTAATTGACGCCGGACGACGACGCCCGCGGGGACTGCGCCCCGCCTTCCGGACTCCGTGCTCCGATTTACAGCATCGGCCGATAATCTTTTCCTGATGACGCCACACGGCTGGAGATAGCAGTGAACCGAAAAAACATCCCGCCCGTAATGACCGCGCTGTTACATTTCGCTGATGCTATCTGTCGACTTACGCCTCGTTCGATTTATAGTGTCCTGGTATTTTACGGCTCGGTTATACGTGATTTCGGTGTTTACGAACTAACATGCAAAGGACACTTATGTAACTCGAAAACAGCTTCGTGAACTTTCTTCATTAATAAATCCTCTTTTTGCTCTTCTACTAAAATAATATTGATAAAAAGTAGACAGTATATGTATGTTTCATAAGGCCTTTTTACATCATACATTTTGATACCGTAGTTTTTAAGAGCAGCATAGCCAATAAGCGTCCCGAAAAATGACAACAGTTAATATCTGTTGTGTGTGTAGGTGTCCGTCACTCTAATTTAGTGTGTATGACTAATATAATATCCTTAAGTGGTAGAGTTTCCGTTTACTAAAAATGGTTAATTTACAGTTTAATTACATTTATACGTGGTAAAGCCATGCTGCAGCTATTATTAGTATAATATTAGCACGAATGGGACGGCTTGACCGGGGAAGGACTACGCTCTCACAGAATACCAGCGTAATATAGCAGCTTCATTAAGCTGCTATTTTACGCTATTCTGCTGTGTTTCGTAGGATGAGTGTAGAGAACCGGATACCCTTTTTACTGGAAAAGAGGCATTCCTTCTTAGTCCTCACGGGTGAAAACGCATCTACATTTTGATTCTTTATTGAGGATAGATGTATATGTCAATGGGTCACAGCAACCACTTACCATCAGGTGGACTGTGTGCTCGTTTATCACCCTATCCCATAAAAAAAGTCCACTTACGTATAGAATTCCAAATTTAAATCAATATCATATTTGCTCGTGACAATGCTCTTAAAATATCAATTGAATATTAATTTATGCATGTTATTATTTTATAAATCATTTGTTTCCCGCCGTTAATTTTTTCTTTGACATTGTTATACTGTTGCGGCCATGGGAAAATTGAGAATTTTAAGTTATTATTGAATATAAGTAGTTTTCGTCGTATCTCCAAAAATCCGCACTACATAAGGTTCCGCAAAAGAACGCATAGTGTATTTTTGAATTGTTCGCTTCTGTTTTGGATATGTTGTCGTACCTTAACAACGGCCCACGACTGTAGACTAGAATCGACAAATGAAAAGCGGTAAAAAACCACATCAGAGTAAAAAGCAGCCTTTAACATGAAAGAAAATATCGATTCATTTTATTTAAATTCGTATAACAAAGAAATTCTGATAGAGATTACTGCATGAACTTACTAAAGGACAAAATCAAACTCGCGTTGCGGCTTCCCTTATCTTACCTAATTGGAAATTGTGAAAAGTTGATTCTGGTTGACCATCGAAATCGACGTTTGTCGTCGTTTGTCGCAATGATCTAACCATTTTTAGCCAGAGATTTTGAAGAATTAATTTCTCAAGCGCAAACTTACTCAAAGGAAAATGCTTCTAGATCTATATTAGCGTTATATTGTTCTTTTTTGATCTGGCACAGCAATTGCAGTGGCAAAACAATGATGAACTTTTGTGTGTTCAGTCAAGAATTGCAAACAATGATGAACGGGCTCGGTATTTTTATACGTAGTAGAGGCATACTGCAGCTATATTATGGTTGTAGCACCAATGGGTCGGTTCGACCAGGAAAATACCACTCTCTAACATAATAACAGCGTAATATTGCAGATTAATTCTGCAGTGTTTCGCATGAGTGTAAAGAACCGGATCCATTTTTACTAGAAACGAGGCATTCCATTTTAGTCGTCATATAAAATTACATCTGCGCAGAGTCTTTATTCAGCAACAACAAAACATCTGATACAAAAAAAACCTTTCAAAAACGTTATCATTGAGCTAGCTAGCTAGACGCCTCGTCGGGCTCCCACAATTCCCTTATTAAGTCTTAGGTGTCAACGGCGGTAGCGCGCGACCCTTTCACTTTGGTCTCCTAATTAAAAACGTTCATCGCAGGCTGGGTGGAGGCCAGGCAGCGGCCAGGAGGGCAGGGAGGACCGCGAGTGAACGCACTAATTAATAAGGGTCCGTCGATATTGATTTACGAGGCACCGCGTGTGCCCCGACCGGGACAATTCATCCACAAGTTCGGATGGACAAGATTTTGACCGCATCTAGCGCTATAAGCTCAGAAAGATTAATAATTACTTTGAAAATAAAGAAAATATACAATTAAATGAAACCGTTTTTTCGTATACTGTTCTTGATATTTACGTCATGGATTTTTCAATCATCAGATAAAAATTATCTATGAAATAAAATCTATCCTGACTGATCATAAAAGTAAACAAATTGAACTATTTTATTCATATAACTGTAATTTTTAAATTGTTTATATTGTATTTTATATGGATAAAAACAAAAGGGTTTTATCTGCATATTGAAAAGAACTACAGTGGTGTCTCGATTTAATCTATTTTTGAATAGAACCCAATGACGTCACATTATATAAAAATACATTACGTGGTAGCTATATTAGGGAAGGACCACGCTCTCACAGAATACCAGAGTAAAATAGCAGTTTAACATTGCTGTGTTTTGTATGGTGAGTATAGAGAACCGGAGACCCTTATTACTGGAAAAGAGGCATTCCATTTTAGTACTCACGGGTGACAACACATCTGCATTTTGATTCGCAAATGAGGATAAATGTAGATGTCTATGGGCCACAGCAACCACTTACCATTAGGTGGACTGTGTGCTCGTTTGTCATCCTATCCTATAAAAAAACATATTTTAAATGTTTATTTTTTTAAAGCATTTTAAGAACTCCTCAGGGAAAAATCTTTTCCTTCAACTGAAGTAAGCTATAAAGACAGAGAAAAGCTTGCACGCGCGGCGGTAGCCGGCTAATAGCTAAATTAAAAATTTACTTTTGAATTTACATTTATTTACATAACATAATATACAATATTTTATTATAGACAATATTAAAAAACTATAATAAAAAATAAATAAAACTAGTAACTTAATAATCATACAGTCCTACTCCCCGCGGTATCGTGACAAGAACGCTGGCTGATTTTTCCCGCTGAATGGCTATACTTAGCCTTTGAGCGAGAAAAGAACCAGCCCTCTTATCACCAGCAGCAACGACCAGCCGCGGATAGAGTTCCTTTAAGAACTTCACCGCACGTTGACCCCACGGACCGATAGTATCTACAGCAAATGGCACAAATTTGATGAGTCATCTTTCAGAGACTCATATTTGCGCCACTTACTCAGTCCAGCTACCTTTGACGCTGCCTCCGTTTTAAACGAGGCACCCCTGAGATGAGAGGCCACCAAAGTGTCTACAAAAGTAGCATGCCACACTCATACAGTCGGATCTCCTGTCATGGTCTCTAAATATTCCACAAGGCTCTAAAACCGACGCAACATTTATAGAACTTGTTTCTCTTCGGATGACATCGTTCAATGAACCGTGCCGTGAAAACCTATTAGCACTTTTCTTACATGAAAATCCGTGGAGCCCAAGCTTGTCGACGCTTCTACCACAGGGGCACTGATTGGGTTGACAAATCTCCGCTACTAGTCGAATTCCTACGGCGATGCGCAAGCTTCCCCCATCAAGTAATGTGCCGAGATTACTTGATGGTAAATCTTGTAGCCAGTGACTAGATTCCTTAGTCGAAACAGCTAGAAGGAGTGTCTGATCTTGGTCACAATGGAAATTATGAAACATATCTTTCTGCACGCTCAGTATCAAAGGAATGTCCCACTGTTGTTGTGGGTTAATTTCCAGTGGAACATTTTCGCAGGGACAGATCGTTCGCCATGTCTGCCCTGTCTCAGTAGCAAAGCACGGGTCTACTTTATTATTTAAAATTATGTTACATAAGTCACTGATATTATGTACGGAAGCAAGGAAACCAGGCAATGCAACGCTACAAAGATTTCTCACACCAATACTACCAAATTTTATTGGTAAAGTAGCTTGAGTCTAGGCTATTGTTGTATTTAAAACTTAAATGTAGAATTTTTGCTATAGCTATTTTAAAATTATTATCAATATCTTTTAAAATATCCGAACATTTCCTGACTGGATTCGAGCTGAGTAAGTGTCTAAATCTAGGTACAAAGAGACAATATTTTAAAATAGTAAGAGCAATGTCTTTTGAATTATATTTCATTAATTTACATATTTCAATAGAGATGAGTCGTAAAAAAAAATAACTTTACTAAATAATAAAATAAAAAATAAATTAATACGTAGTATTGTAATCGATTTTAACAAAATTTATAAAAAAAATATCTCTGTATTGGCTACAAATCAAAATTAATTATATTTATTTTAGTTGGATGTGTAAGAATATATTATCGGAAAGATAGATCCTGGCTGTAAAATATGTTTTTAACCATAACATATTAAACTATGTTTTTATATTTTTAATATCTTAAAACATATTTAACAATATTTTTGACAGAAGTAGAACGACAAACGAGCACACAGTCCACGTGGTAGTAAGTAGGTAGATGCTGTGCCCCATCGACACCTTCTATTATCAAATAAAAAAATCAAAATGCAGATGTGTTAACATATAGGTAAATAGTAAGAAGGAATGCCTCTTTAACAGTAAAGGTAAAAAATAAACTATTGTTATCACCTAACCGTGTAGTGGCGGTGTAAAATTATCCACTACCCAGCGGTGAGGCGGTTTGTGGACCAGGAGATGGGCAACTGCATCTTCCTGATAACATTTCAAAACTACAAAAAAATGCGATTGCTAAACCGCATAACAACCTTGGCATTTTTGATGAGCCATGCTGCAACTATCTTACTAGTATAGTTGTAGCACGAATGGGTCAGCTCGACCGGAGAAGGACCACGCTCTCACAGAATACCAGCGTAAAATAGCAGCTTAACGCTGCTGCGTTTCGTATGGTGAGTGTAGAGGAACCGGAGACTCTTTTTTACTGGAAACGAGGCATTCCACCTTAGCCCTCAAGGGTGAGACAACGCATCTGCATCTTTATTCTTAATCGAGGATAGATGTAGATGTCTATAAGCCACAGCAACCACCTACCATCAGGTGGACTGTGTGCTGGCTTGTCACCTTTATTATATAAAAAAATGGCGAAATGAGGCATTCCATGGGAGAGGTTTATGTTCAGCATTGAACTGTTATAGGCTGTAATGGATGAATGAATGTTCTTACCCCACGGCCCACGAGGGTTTTATAGGTACATGTGTAAAGTGTTTGTATGTGTTTTAGTCCTTTGTAATCTCCTGTAATAATTTAACATTAAAAATTTTGTACAACCGACTTCAATATAAATTATTAAGAATAATTTAAAAGCTATTGGTCACACATTGAGCATATTTATATGGAGCTACATGCAATGCGCCACCTTTCAAATAAAAAATGAATCATCGAAATCAGTTCGCCCAGTAAAAAGTTAGGAGGTAACCCGCATAAAAAAACTTACAGTCAAATTGAGTACCTCTTCATGTTTGAATTCGGTAGAAAAACGTCACGATTTTATCTCCGGAATGTCACAATGCTAAATAATGCAATTTCTTAGCATTATATTAAGTATCATCATCATCATCATCATCATTCACAGGCCCATTGCTGAACATAGGTCTCCCCCAAGGACTGCCACAAAGCACGGTCCTGAGCCACCTGCATCCATCGACTTCCTGTACATCTTACAGGTTGTCACTCCATCTAGTGGAGGGCCGCCCTACACTTCGCCTACCGGAACGAAGCTGCCACTCGAGACAAGACCTTTCCTCCCAATATTAATTATAATTTTCATTTATTTTAACTATGGCAGTCCGGTTGTATGTATTTAAAAATAATATACCTGTTTTCATTATAACGACTTCGGGGAAATAGTGATTTTATGCGATCGTAATTGTATGACGAATTCCCAAAATTCAATAACGCAAAGCAGTTCTTGCTTTTTGACCTGTTTTCACATTTCGCAGTAATCAATCGCGAGCGGTGAATAACGAATAAAGACCTCATTGTAGCTACGAATGGGGACACCGCAGAAAAAGCGTAATTATCAATGCACTGAGCGATCGGATATCGGAGTGATGCCCTAAAAAGCGCGCGCATTTCAGAAACAAAGAATGCAGCAACCGCGGAATCGAATGCTCAGGGCTTAATTAATTTTTCTTTGTTTATTATGAAATTTTGATGTAACATGTTGGTTTTTTGTTTATTTTTTTGTATGTGTTGGTATATATATACCACTGATGTGCTTCAGCTTCAAACCGCGAAACAACTGAGTGACCGTCAGTGAGTTTCTTATCTTACCTTGAAATCCGCAGCCAGCAGTGAGCTCACTGCAGTTTGGCGGCAGATAGAGGCAGCTTAGATTAAGCAAATAAAGCTACAGCGGAGTTAGCTAAATTGACTTCCTTTCAATCGTAATAGCTAACAGAGAACTATGGAAATTAATTTTGAGAAACTTTAAAGAATTTGTTACAAACTAAAGTATTTGTTTTATACTTGAATATTATTTTTTATTATCTTTATATATAAAAATTATATGTCACACTGTTTATCCGCGATGAACTCCTAAACTATTGAACTGATTTCAATGATACTTTGCACACTGTGTGCGGGTTGGTCCAACTTGAGAGATAGGATACTTTTTATCCCTATAAGTGACCTTCAGTATTTTTTATTGCGAATTTAAGGCTTTTTCATAGGAAGGGTCGTCGTAAAGGGCAGAACAACGTCTGCCTGGCGAGCTAATTTTTTATATACTTGAATAACTCGTTTTCAACTCTTATAATTTTATACAAATACTTTTATTTAAAAACATGATTATTATGGGGTTGTTATAAATTAATTTGCTTAATTCCGCGTAAAGAAAGAAAATAAAGAAAATGATGTGTCCTGCCCAGCTTTAAGGGGGACCTCCCACCCTCCCTCAATCGCGCGCACTATACCCGTCGCCGTCAATCCCAGCACTACCATCCTCAGCACCACCACACTAGGCAGGACACACCACTCTCGAAAGTACGACACGTGTTTCGCCTCTACACGAGGCATCCTCAGGTGAAGTAGACTCTGCGGAGGCTGGCCGCTAAGTGACTTACTAAGTGACTTACTTACTAACTTTCTTTACGCGGAATTAAGCAAATTAATTTATAACAACCGCATTGTAATGGATTTCCGCAAAGTAACGCCTGATTCTATCAATTATGTCAAAATGATTATTATCATTACCTGAATTTCATTTAACATATTCTCATATATTAATTTAACTATTGCAGCTCTATTAAACCCGAGTCAAATAGACAGCGAATCGATAGCGTGGTGAAACGTTTGTGTTTTGATAAGTATATGTATCGTTTGAATCTAATCACATATAAAAATCGAAAACATACCGATGCTTGCATACATATTACATTCGGCACGTTTACATACATTCGCCACGTTTTCGGTTCGGTTCGCAGTTATGTTTGACAAGGCCTGTACTGAGTGCTGTTTTTAAACTGAATTGTCCTGGTTTTGTTTTCAACTTCAAATCCTAGTATTTTAAATTTGAGGTTGGCAATCCTAGCTTAACCCGCAGGTATCCCTTAACCGCTGAGGACTAAGATGTATCCTCATATATTGTAATTAAACGTGCTATTGTGTATTTGAGTTACCTAATCTAACTTAAACCACACTAATGGTCTAACGTTAGCCAACGATATCTCGGGAGATTTGAGTCGCGTAGTAATCGGAACAGAGCTCTTCGTATATGCCACGGGAAAGAACGAAACTGAATGGACAAATGACTGGATATATGTGTTTGTGTCTCGGAGATGTAGTGGGGTATCCCGGAAGGGGGAGTTGGGAGGCTTCCGCGTCAATCTTGCTCTTTTTGTGTTCCTTTCCAATGGAAATTCGCCGTCACTGGCAACGTTGGCGCGGAAACGGGAATTGAGAATTTTAGGTAATTCATTTTCGGGCTTGTTACGCTCTTGGCGAAAGAAGCTTCGTTGTTTGTTTGCGGAATGCCTAATTAAGCGAGGTCTTGTTGTGTAATATTTTTGTTTCTATAATTAATAGAAACAAGGCAGTTTTGAATATTAATTTTATATACATATATGGTCTTGTTCATTATGTTCTAATGTTATCTAATAATGTGTTAAAAAAGTCTCGCTGGGTTTGTTGCTGGTTCTTCTCAAGACAGGTTTTTTGAAACAGTGGTAATTTAAAGATAAAAAAAAAATGAATTTCATGAAGTATTATTTATAATCTACATTGCATAAAAAAGTTTCTGTTTCCGTTTCTGTTTCTGTTTTTTTTTTCTAAAGTTTAGATTATACAAAAAAAAAATAATTAGTTAAGCTTTTTTATGTCCATTTGTAGGTATTGTTTAATTTGTTTCTATGTATAATATCGCAGACCAATATATGAGTCTACTAGAATCAAGAACAGCAATGTCCGCCATTGCAAAGTTGCAACAATACATAATTTTATTATTGCGGGTAGCTACAATTCACTGGCAATACACTTAATATTTGCAAATAGCAGGGGCATAGCATTTTCTCATGAGGATTTCTATAGGAATAAGCGGTTTTTGATTCAAAATTAATATTGTAAGACATGTCATTTTGTCTATTACATCAGCATTAACATTAATTTTATAAATGATGGACATTGCTGTTTTTGATTCTAGTAGACTTATATATTTATCTCTAAAATCTAAATGTTACCACATTCATGGGTGAGTTGTCATAATATTATTGTCTCAAAACAACATATAGATTTTAAGACAATTAATTGCATTTTGTATTCATTTTTCTAGTTCTAAATATACTTTTAACAAAAGATCGAACTTAAAACTAATCACCAAATAGAGAATAATTTGTTCATTCATTGCAGTCTATCAAAAATCCACAACTGAACATTGGACTCCCGTATAGATTGTCACACAGGTGGGATATTTGCCATATACTCCACAACACCGCCAAGCGAGTCGGCAAGCACCGTATTACCTTAAAATTGAATTGTTATCGATTTATCCGAACTGAAAACAAGCCTTCAACAAACGAGCCTACTATTTGTTGAAGACCGGCGACGCAGTGGCAATTTCACTAGTGCTGCAGTTGTTCATGGGCGGCGGCAACCACTTACCATTAGATAAACCGCATGCTCGTTTGCCCCCTCTTCTATAAAAAAAAAATATCAGGAAGATGCCGGTGCCCATAACCCATTTCGGTTTACCTCTGTAGCCACTTACGACACCGTCGGAGTTATATGGGGTTGTGGATTCTCGTACCACTACACGGTGAGTTCATATGTAGACCGAACCGTACCCACATCTATTTGACAATCCTGTTTGATCATAACCTATATAAATAAAATGATAGAAGTTTGCAGTTGTGCGCATTACGGAAAAACTACTAGATAGATTTCATTTAGGTTTTCAAATTTTTATTTCGATGACACTTGGACCTTATCTGAAAAAAAAAACCGGCCAAGTGCGAGTCGGACTCGCGCACCGAGGGTTCCGAACAAATCCGTAGGTATATGAGTTTAAAATAATTAAAAATATTTTATTATATGATGTAACTAAAAATTTATGCTTTTCGCAATTTTTCCTTTATCTGTGCTATAATACGTTGCTTCGTGTCAAATTTTAAGATTCTCAGTTCACGGGAAGTACCCTGTAGGTTTTGACTTTTGATTCCCTTGCGAATATCGAAAATTTGCGGCTTTCGCGTTGGCTTAGAAGTTTGATTTTTTCACAGCCCCAAGGGACAGTAGACTTGAGTATTTGATATAAATTTTAGCTTGATACCTCCACGCGTTCCTGAGAAAAAGGGTCTTGACAGACAGACAGACAGACAGACAGACAGACAGACAGACAGACAGACGGACGGACAACAAAGTGATCCTATAAGGGTTCCGTTTTTTCCTTTTGAGGTACGGAACCCTAAAAAGATCTAATTTTCATATAATTCATTTTCTTACAGTCGTATGCATATATATATCAAGCAACGAGGACAAAGTCGTGAGTATAAACAAATATATTGGTAAATCCAATTGAGCATGCCTTCGCATTAAAAATAACGTATAGCATGGTTAAACGGATTTTTTTAAAAGTAGTTTAAATACATTTCGACAGCACTATCGGCTTCAACACCCTCGAAACCCATGAAAAAGACACCCATGATGAAAAAATTTATACCTATTGCAGCCGCCATCTTGGCTTTACATTTCAACAGCACTATCGGCTTCAACACCCTTGAAAACCATGAAAATGACACCCATGATGTAAAAATTGGTACCTACTTCAGCCGCCATCTTGGATTTACATTTCGACAGCACTATCGGCTTCAACACCCTCGAAAACCATGAAAATGACACCCATGATGAAAAAATTGATATCTATTGCAGCCGCCATGTTGGATTTACATTTCAACAGCACTTTCGGCCGCAACACCCTCGAAAACCATGAAAATGACACCCATGATGAAAAAATTGATATCTATTGCAGCCGCCATGTTGGATTTACATTTCAACAGCACTATCGGCTGCAACACCCTTGAAAACCATGAAAATGATATCCATGATGTAAAAATATGGTACCTACTTCAGCCGCCATCTTGGATTTACATTTCGATAGCACTATCGGCTTCAGCACTCTCGAAAACCATGAAAATGACACCCATGATGAAAAAAATGGATATCTATTGCAGCCGCCATGTTGGATTTACATTTCGACAGCACTATCGGCTGCAACACCATCGAAACCCATGAAAGTGATATCCATGATGAAAAAATTTGGTACCTACTTCAGCCGCCATCTTGGATTTACATTTCGACAGCACTATCGGCTTCAACACCCTCGAAGCCCATGAAAATGACACCCATGATGAAAAAATTGGTACCTACTTCAGCCGCCATCTTAGATTTATATTTCGACAGCACTATTGGCTTCAACACCCTCGAAACCCAGGAAAATGACACCCATGATGAATAAATTGATACCTCTTGTAGCCGCCACCTTAGATTTACATTTCGACAGCACTATCGGCTTTAACACCCTCGAAAACCATGAAAATTACACCCAAGATGAAAAAATTGAGATCTATTGCAGCCGCCATCTTGGATTTACATTTCGACAGCACTATCGTCTTCGACACCCTCGAAAACCATGAAAATGACACCCATGATGAAAAAATTGGTACCTACTTCAGCCGCCATCTTGGATTTACATTTCGACAGCACTGTCGGCTTCAACATTCTCGAAAACCATGAAAAAGACACCCATAATGAAAAAAATTATACCTATTGCAGCCGCCACCTTGGATTTACATTTCGATAACACTATTGGCTTCAGCACCCTCGAAAACCATGAAAATGACACCCATATTGAAAAATTGATACATATTACGGTCGCCATCTTGCATTTACATTTCGACAACCCTATCGGTTTCAACACCCTCGAAAACCATGAAAATTTCACCCATGACAAAAAATTGATACTACTTACTTTTAGTACGTACTACTATTATTTATTCTGTGCTTTTAAAATATTGTAATTAAAAAATCTGTTATTATTATTATAATCAAGTATTTAAGAAATTTGGTTATTCGAATATTGTGTATTTGTACAGCGATCTTTTTGAGCCGCTGCAAACAACCGAAATAATGTACACTCACGACGGCGACTGACGGCCAACCATAGATAAATATAAATGTAGCAAGCTAATGCGGCGAACTGATATATACAGTAATCTATGGCGATGGCCAACTGAGTTAGTGAGTAAACTACTCTGTGGCTGCAGCTCCCCATTTACAGAAATAATTCTATACGAGGTTACCAAATCAACGAAAATTTCGCCATTTTCGAGCCGAAAAAAATTTATTATAGCTAAACAAAACAAAATTACACTGCCATTTACATTCAGTGGCTTCCCACATGATAGATGAAGAGATTAATAAATAGATTGAGTTAAACAATTGATATTTACAAAAGTTATAGTGTTTACAAGCCTTGGGGACATGATAAATCCACACCATAAGCCACTAAAACCCCTTTTTTATTTAAAAATAGCAATTAATCGATTTAAAAAAAATATTAATAAGTTCAACAATCATTTATCTTTCTAACAATGTGCTTTTTATATCATTTATATGTATAATATGATTGCTGGATACGATTTCATGCGACAAAACGGTGGAATTTTGATTTTTAGGCGTTAGTAGAACATACCCACGCGCTTTGCGCTCGGCATGCAATAAAGACCAAATGATTGCAGTGTAATGATAAGGCTAACCTGTACTTACCCTAGGTTGGGCTAGGCTACTCTCCTCCTTCCCCTCCGAACGTTTTTCCGCCTTGTCGTGGCGGGGGGGCTTAGTAGCCGTGGCTTGGTCACCCACGGTGAACAAAGAGGAACCCCTTGGCTGGCCCGTGGTGAAGGGCCGGCCCGAGGTGGCCACTCCAAGTACGCTTGGCGAGCCCACTTCGGATGTGTGTCGGTGGGCTGCGGTGAGAGGGGTGTCCTCTCCCTCTACCGCTGCAGCCGAAGTGGAGTCGCAGAGGAAGAGGACTGTTGGTATGGCGATGCGCTACTCGCCCTATCCTCCGCGACTCTGACGGGGCCGCACTGTTGATGCGGTGGTGGTGGGTCCGCGGAGGGAGAGGAGTATCGGTATCGGGAGGCGCCGCTCTCTCTACTCTCCGCGGCCGAAACTTGCTTGGCGGCGGAGCCAAAGACCAGATCGGCCGCTGGGATCGGGAAAGCGGGTGCTATTAAGTGCTCGATTTTCCTGGCCCCATTGCCTCCGCGTATAGGACTCGGGGGGGTCCGATACGCAGGTGGAGTTGGGGGCCATGGAGGAGGGCGTGCCTTGTGTTCCTGGTGCGCCTTGCCTGAGAAGGAGAATAGAGAGGAGACGTGCTCCCCCAAGAAGAGGCTGCCATGGGGCGGCCGGCGCTGGTGGGGCTGCGGATGTGTGCGAAAGCGTTCCCGTGGCCCTGCCAATATGCGACGTAGGTGGAACACCATGGGGTTTTAGTCGATGCGAGTCCGACATAACCCGTCCTTGCCCCCGCGAGGCGGGTGCATAGGCTGCACTAAAAGTATCGGGAATGGAATATTTCCATTGTTCCTGTCATATTAGAATCTTTTTAATTGAAAACTCCTTGGTTTTAAAAATCGAATACCATTTATTTATTTAAAAAAAGATTCTCGGTCTTGTCACAAGATTTTGTCAAACTTGTTTAGTCGTTGAGAAAATGGAATTGACTCGAGAAAATTCAAGAGCGATGATTTATTATGACTTTTGAAATGGTTTAACACAAAAACAGTCTGTTGACCGGATGATTTCTGCATTTGGTGATGAAGCCCCATCCAAAACCACAATTTATCGCTGGTTTGCTGAATTTCAACGTAGACGAGTCAAGCTCAGTGATGATCCCATTTAAGGTCGTCCAAAAACTGCAGTCACCCAAGAAAACGTTGATGCTGTGCGTAAGCTGATTGAGGAAGATCGACATGTAACATACCGCGAAATTCAGGCAACTTTAGACATTGGCATGAGTCAAATACAAATAATAATCTTCCAAGAACAATTAGGTGTAAAAAAGTTGTTTTCCCGATGGATACCGCATTCGCTCTGTGAAGAGCAAAAAGCGGCTCGCGTTACTTGGTGCGTCAGAACTCTCGAAAGTTTCCACGCAGGTTCCTCAAATGCTGTATACAATATCGTATCAGGTGACGAATCCTGGATATACGCGTACGAAACCGAAACAAAAAACCAGTCACGAGTTTAGATGTTCGAAAATGAGTTAAAGCCAACAAAAATTGTTCGTTCACAGAGTGTTGCAAAAAAAATGGTGGCCACGTTTGTCTCCAAAACCGGCCATGTTATGACTAGAGCAACAAAACATAGAATTATTAGACCATCCGCCGTACAGCCCCGACCTATGCCCTAATGATTTCTATACTTTCCCTAAAATAAAGAATAAATTGCGTGGACAGAGATTTTCATCACCTTAAGAAGCTGTGGACGCCTACAAAACGGCCATTTTGGAGACCCCAACTTCCGAATGGAATGGTTGCTTCAATGATTGGTTTCATCGTATGGAAAAATGTGTGAAACTTCGCGGAGAATACTTCGAAAAGCAATAAATACATTTTTAAATAGTAATTTAAGTAGTAGTCCTTGTGCAATTTATGTTTGTAAACTGCCTCCACGACACAGGAGAAAATCCTAGTGTGGGGTTAACGTTTTTAAAAATAAGAAAGAAAAAAAAAGAAAAAAAAATGTAGTGTCACTTCGTTGATTCCCGAAATTTTCAGTGCCGCCCTCGTATGCGTAAGCATTTCCCCGTGTAAAAAAAGGCTACTCACCTTCTTGAGCGTGGTTCGGTCCTTGGCTTTATATGGGGCCCCCATATGGGTAGGGGCTCTGACGGAAAGAACGGTTGCCTTCCTGAGGGAACCCCAGAGGGCAATAGCTGTTGGAGTCGCACGAGGATACCGGACGATCTCCTATGAGGCGGTATGTGTCTTGGCGGGGTCCCCACTCTGGGATATGGAGGCAGAGGTCCTTGCGTCTCTGTACGATTGGCGCTCGGAACTTCAAAATCGAGGTTATCGTCCTTCTCCCAGAGAGTGGCAATCGCGGAAGTTTCACGCTCGGCAGCTTATGCTTGAAAAGTGGAAAGAGCGTCTAGCTCACCCCAAGGCGGGAAGCAGAACTGTCGAAGCTGTTCGTTCAGTCTTGCCAGACTGGTTAAACAGGCGGCACGGGTTACTGACCTTCCGGCTGGTACAGGTGCTTTCCGGGCATGGGTGCTTTGGTAAGTATCTGTGTCGTATAGCCAGAAGAGAGCCGACAACTGAGTGTCATCACTGTGGTGGCGATGAGGACACAGCGCAGCATACCCTGAATGACTGCCCAGCGTGATCTGAGTTGCATCGTGATCTCGTGGATGTAGTGGGGGACGACCTTTCACTCCCAGCTTTAATCAAAGCTATGGTTGGATGCGAAAGGCGTGGAGTGCCGGCGTTACCTTCTGCGAAAAAGTGATGTTGCAAAAGGAGGCTGCGGAGAGGGAGGTAGAAAGGACAGCAGATACCCCAATCCGCAGCCGGAGAGTTGGGCGCCGGAGGAGAGCATATCACGCTCTCCTGCACCAACCATAATTGAGGCTTAGGTGACGGACACAGGGCGCACTGTGTGTTTCTCGTGCGCCCCTAAATGAAGAAGGAGTGGAGATTGTCCAACTCCACTCCGTCATCGTCCAGTTCTACTCCGTCATCGAGATGGACCCTTTAAGGGCTATCGCCGTCGGGGCTGCGGTAGTATGCGAAAGTGTTCCCGTAGCCCCAACCAAGGGCGAAGAGATGAACACCGTGGGGTTTTAGCCGTTAGGAGTCCGGCATAACCTGTCTGTCACCTTCGCAACAGGCCTGTATCCATGAGGATTTCCCCACGTATAAAAGAGGCTACTCTCCTCGCCCGTCTCTTTGTGGAATCGGCTACCCCCAGATATTTTTCATAAGACTTAGGTACTTCCAAAAAAACAGGTTCTATTCCTTTTTAAAACCAGCCTAAGCACCGTCAAATCTATGGTGTTAACTGCATGCTCGTTGCTCCATCTTTAAAAAAAGGTATAAGAAAGGTTGCAGCAGTGGACTTTTACCCGATAATAAGATGAAATGAAGTACTAATTGTAATCTTTATTGAATAAAATTATACCGTTTTATTCTATTCTTAATTGCATTATTTCATTATTGTTTAATACTTGCTTGCAGTGTTGCGCTAGAGCCAGATTAAACAGCTGATGATCGAGGTGCAAATGGTTTTATTTACGCGTCGCCTTTATTACCATGAGTGCTCGTTAGCGAGTCGGATCGTAAACGGAGGCCTCACCTGCTTCGTCTAAAATACGTTATTACGTGTCTCGTCGCCATCTCTATGAAAATATCTTAGTGGATAATCTTTATTATATATAATCATTGGTGCGTATGTTTAGTTATCGTGTAACTACTGAACGACTTGACTGATTGAGGTCATATTCATAAAATAATTACACGTGGTAGAGCCATGCTGCTGCTATAATATGGAATGCTGCACTATAACTCCTTGAGGATTAATATGCAACTTACTACACTAGCACTATGCTAATTACTCTGTAATTTAATGATTTCTTATATTTACGCAAACACTACACATATAATAAAACTATTTTTACGGATTTTATCGCGTTTAATTTACTATTTTAATTCCCGACGTTTCGGGTCCTTTACAGCAACCCATGGTCACGGGGGAGACTGAGATGTTTGACGTCCCGATGTCACAGTTAGCCCGGCTACCTTCAGTTTTTTAATATTACTCTGTAATTTTGTAGAAGAGTTGTATTTCCCCCGTCGAGCCAATCCGCTTATGCAGCAACCATAATTCAGCGGTATCTACCATACATAAAAATATAATACACAATAATGTAAAACGTTACTTTTTATTTTATTTTATTTAATAACGTCAGTTATACGTGGTAGAGCCATGTTGCAGCTATGTTATAGTAGTAACACGAGTGGGTCGTTCTACCAGGGAAGGACCACGCTCTCACAGTATACCAGCGTAAAATGCAGCTTAATGCTGCTGTGTTACGTTTGGAGAGTGTAGAGAACCGAACAATATCTCATTCCATCCTAGTCCTCAGGGGTGACAACGCATGTGCATTTTGATTTTTAATCGAGGATAGATGTATATATCTATGGGCTACAGCATCAACTTATAATTAGATGGACTATGTAAAATAAGAAATATATTTGTTTTGTCGAGACGATTGTTCATCATATAGCTCTCTGTTAATTTATGCTATGCTAGGATCCGATAGGTGGCGCTGTCGTTAAATTATTAACAAACTGTATATTTAAGGGTAAAAAGGATCTTACGTTTAAAATACCTATATGTTTAATTAGTGCCAAAATACACTTAAATCAAAAATATAGACCGGTACACTTATTTGAGCCGTGATAGCTAAGATGATTAGCGCTCGCTGTAAGCTTCACAGTAGTCGAGCAACCCGGGTTCGATCCCCGCCGGCACCAATGACATTGTTAATTGCAATTTTAAGTGCTGATTTACCACGTGCTCGGCGGTGAAGGAAAACATCGTGAGGAAACCTCCATGTCTGAGAAATAAGAAAAAAAATATTTCGAAGACATGTGAAGTTCGCCAACACGCATTGGGGCAGCGCGGCGGATATTTACTTGCCCTAAAACACTCTCAGAAATGAGAAGAGGCCTGTGCCCAGCAGTGGGACGTAAATAGGCTGCAACTTTATTCTTATTTATAAATTGTATATTTACGCAATGTTTTTTTTATAAATATTTCGAATTTATATAAAGTCCGGTAAGTTCTTTCTGGCTATGCAAGTGTAGTATTTTATGGGTTGTTACTTTAGACAAAATAACAATCTGATTTAAGTCAACACGTTTTATTTAAAGCCAGCTTGGCTGAAGAATAAATGTCCATCCAGTCTGATGGTGATAATTTAAAGTATTTAAAAGGAAAACATTTTTCTAGTAGCTACAGACTGCAGACTGAGGCAGGCTATGCAACATAGTTTAAAGTAAAACATTTTTAAAATCTACTATTGAACAATTGCGTTAGTTACTTATGTTTGGGAAGTGGGTTGTTAACCGTTTTAAGTGTTTTAAAAAATGCTTCTTCCCTTCTTTGGTTTGACTGTTCCCTTAGTTCCCATAACTTACGAAACTATCGAAGTTGGTTTCTTTTAGATCGACCCTAAACAGACAAGTTTAATTCAGCCAAATTAACGACCAGCAGATAGCGCTACGTATGAACTACGATGAGTTGTTTATTTTTGTACAATTTACAAAATATTAAACAAAACTTTAAAAAGTAAATATTTTCAAATGGATGAAAACTACCCACACGTAATACACTCCGTAGTCAACATCCGAGCACAATAAAGCGGTGCATCGTACGTGCTCATAAACGTTGAAGCTGGAACGAGCTGGCGGCACCGTCGTAAGCGCTCCCGCGGGATCACCACAGCATTACCGTATTACCGATATCAGAGCTTTTTAGCGAAATAGGTCAGCTGCAATACTAGCACGATGTTTCGTCGAACGAAAATATAATTCAAATAGTCTTATTATTTTAAGATCACATCTCATTAAGATAAGATCACATAATCAGTTTAACAAAAATGTTATCACCTGAAAAACATAACATTTATGTCTAGTTTAGGCATCAGTCATTCATCATCATCATCATTACAACCCCTCAAAAGTCCACTGCTGAACATAGGCCTCTCCCAAGGAATGCCACAAATCACGGTCCTGTGCCACCTGCATCCATCGACTTCCTGCATGTCTTACCAGGTCGTCACTCCATCTAGAGGGGGTCGCCCTACACTTCGGCTACTTGTACAAGGCTGATACACGAAAAACTTTTTTCCCCATCGTTTATCGGTTCTATATGGGCGGCACATACCCACTTCAGCTTACTAATACGTTCGGCTATGTTGGTCTACTGCGGATATCCTCATTTCTTAGTTTATCACGCACAGAAACAACGAGCATAGCCCTCTGCATAGCTTGCTGAGCGACCTTGAGCTTCCTCATACGGCCAGCAGTGAAAGACCACGTCTCAGTTCCATAGGTCGCACGTCTTCCAATGCAGCGGTGAAGAGTTTCGGAGATATAACGTCACCCTGTCTTACACTTCTCTGCAGTTGGATAGGTTTCGTACTCTGATTCTGTACATAGCCATCGTAGCCCTACTATACAGATATTTCAGCACTTCGATATACCGACAGTCAACTTGGCATCGCTCGCCTAAATTTCCGCGGAAAGAAAGGCTTTCCCGGGAGGCTGGAAGTCGTCGAGTCTGCATGCGAAACGATTCGTGATGACTCTCGAAAACAGCACGTAGACGCGGCTCCGAAGGGAATTATTTCTTCAAGAGAACGTTGTCGCCTTTCTTGAAAAACAAGACCAACGCACTTCTGCTCCACGCCACCGGAGTAATGCCACCATGGAGGATGGAATTAAAGAGCTTCTAAACGAATTCAAGTACCAGTTTGCCACCCGCTTTCAGATGCTCCGCTGTAATTTCATCCTCGCCCGGGGACTTCCCGTTTTTAAGGCGTGGAGAACCATTATAATCTCGCTCAGACTGACGTCCGGAATATCATCGGAATAGTGTCAGATAAGACTTTCCTTTGGATCGTAACTCACACTTGCGTGTGGCTCCAACTTTGATGTGTACAGCTGCCCATAGAACCTCTCAATCTCACTCAAAATCTCAGGTGTCCCAGAAACGACGCTGCCACACTCGTCTTCAGCTTCGAAATTTGGCTTTTTCTGGAAGACAGATCTCTAGCAAAGACTTTGGAGCCCTGGTTCCGCTCGATAGCTTCTTCAATACGAGCTGTATTGAAGTTGCGTAAGTCCCGCCGCATGGTGTCAGATCTTTTGAAAACTGCAGCGTCATTTCCCGACTAACAACCATGAGATTAAGAGTGTGAACGGAGAGTTTTTGTGTTCTTCTGCGGAGGGTCTTGAAGAACTTAGCTCCGACCACATTGACAGTTTCCACGAGCTTGTCATTAATATCATCCATTGCATTACAATCTTCTAGGCACTGAAAACGGTTTTGTAGCTCGATCTAAAAAACCGTTTATATATAAATACTTATAATTATGTCATCATTTATACGTAAAAAGGTGTCAGATAGATAGATAGGGTTATGTAGCTTCGCCGTGGGGTTTGACCTGTAGAAACTTTGGTCGAAGTCGAAGAATGTGGGTTAGGAATGGTGAATTAGTCGTCAAATATCTTATCAAACAATCTAGGCAAAATTGCATCGTCGGCGGATCAGCTGCAAATAGTAGTTACATTAATGAACGTAACAACAAAGAGAATTTTTGAAAGACAAGAAAGTAAAACGATATTTCAAATAAGAATTTAAGGGAGTCTGTTGAGCTAATGGAATAGTTTGTGTATTTAGGATGTGTGTTTAGCAGGGATGATAGACTTGACAAGAATATAGAACGAAGAATAAATGAGGCTCTTCACTCTATTATGGGAAGTTAAAAACCTTCTTTATGTACGGTAGATAGTGAATGTTAGGTGTAGCAGAAGAAGAAAGAGTATATAAATGAATACTTTAGAAATGAATTGGCACGGCTCTGGATGATAAGGTGTGAAATGATGTGAAAAATTGTGGTTTGAAGGAAGATGGTTTTGACCACGATTAAGTAAATAATGCTTCGATGGTCTGGACACAGAAAGAATGTAAGAATGTGTATGTATGTGTGTGTGTGTGTGTATGTATATTTATATATATGTACAATATTTTTTTAGCCCTTTCTATTTTGATTACTGCTGCACCGCCTGTTTATCCTAATGGTTGACTGGGAGAAAATGCCTTATGGCATTAAGTCCGCCATATGTACAATTTTGTGCGTGAAAGATTAAATAAATAAAATAATGAGTAAATAGTGACAATGCAAATTTATGCTACAGAAAAGAGTGGCAGAGTCGTCAAAACGCTCTGGGTGGAAGTTTATCGACCAAATTAGCGATATATTGAAGATGGGCCTAATTACTCATACGGGGATGGAAGATAGGCAGAATTAAAGGTATCCTTAACCGACAAACATGTATGCGTAGATATAAAAATCATGTGAAAAAAGCGAGAGAGGTGTGCCAAAGGAAAGTCCATAGTCTTTGTCTACCCCTCTGGGTGACGGTAATTAAGGAATTCATGTATATACTTATATACGTAAAGTATTCAGTTCACCGATAGAATAGAGTGCAGGGTACGTAAATATACTCGTATATGTACCAGTGATTTATCGTGTTGGGTCACTGTGAGCTATACGCTCTGCCTCTAGTAATCTAGTACACATTAAACGTGTTGCGTCACAGGCTTGGCTTCAATATAAGCCACACAACTCCTCAATTATGGAATTATCGACTTTAAGATCTATATATAAAAGTCTTCGTATTTCGCGCTCTATTTAGATTTTCTTTCATTATAAAACGATGTATAATACGAACATATATGAATATTTGGATACGAAAGTAGTCCTTGATTTGTAATTTAATCTATTCACATTTTTACTGCAATTAATATTGGTGCCGGCGAGGAACACATCCAGGCTGCTTAGGTGTTTAAGTGCAGTGCTCGGCTGGAAGCAGAAAACCGGAATGTATTTGTTTGAAGTTGGCTCCAGGTGTCCTGCAGTAACCACTTACCATCAGGTGTACTCAAATTTCGTTTATTATTTCAGTTATGCAAAAAAATCTAGTTAACCCATACTCGTACCTCGTATCTACCGCTTATCGGCAATGCATACACTGTTATGTGCCAGTTTGGGGGATGGACAGCTTAACTTTACCTAACTAATCTTATCGACTTGGCTTCGCATGTTTTTTTTATTTTTTGTTGCTGTGACCCATAGACATCTACATCTACCCTCGATTACGAATCTAAATGCAGATGCGTTCTCAGAAGATTAAGATGGAATGTCTCGTTTACAGTAAAAAGGGTCTCCGGTTCTCTATACTGACCATACGAAACACAGCAGCGTTAAGCTGCTATTTTACGCTGGTGTTCTGTGAGAGCATGGTCCTTCCCTGGTCGAGCCGACCCATTCGTGTTACAACTATACCAGTAATATAGCTGCAGCATGGATCTATACGTGTTCGATTTATTATATATTATATTTGAAGTATCCTTCTACGACTTGATCATGCCAACGCCAACACTTCTCTTCGATTCTAGCATTAAAAATGAATACAAAATACCGAAAATATTTCCTAAGACTTGAAAATGATAAAAACCGCAATAAAGTCCATCAAGTGGTTTTACAGTTTTAAGCGAATAGAGAGACAGACGCGGACAAACGACTCTGTTTTCTGCTGAACTGAATAATTATGAACAGGAAATGAAGCACGCCATCTCGATCCCTAGAAGTGATGCATTCTCCATGCGTTCTCTGTTTTCAGAAAGCCACAATTTCAAGAGGTACACTAAACATTAGGTGGACTACAAGCTTATTTTAACCATTTTTAAAAAATAGGAGATTCTCAATTCGAGTGTATGTTTTTTTGTGTGTGTATGTTACACGATATCATCGGAGGTTGGCAATTTTGATGACTCTTTTTGTATTAAATTTTAAGATTATACTTCAAGGGTGGTATAATTCAATTCAATTAAAGGTCCCATATAAAATTAGAGAAAAACTTTGACCTCTTGGTACCCTACGAGTACCTAGCAAATAAATAACTTCTTTTTTAACAATTTGAAGTCGGTTTTTACTTTTTGTTAAAAGTTATAATTATTATTACCCTAGAAATTCGATTTAGCAAACGTGTTTTGTAAATCCCCTTTAAGTGACGACTAAGAGATGCAACCACGAGATCATCCATCATTCTGAAGATTGTTTGACATTAGCACTACAACATCACATGTTTTTATAGAAGTTATTGTCACAAACGAGCACACAGTCCGCCTGATGATAAATGGATGGATAGGCACCTACCGTTACCGTTTACGTTACAGCCTATCTAAAGTCTACTGCTGAACATAGACCTCCCCCATAGACTGCCTCATATTGTGGATATTTGACATAGATTCCACGCTTGGCAAGCAAGTTGGCCACTGCCGTTTTTGACTTTAATTTGTTAGTACGAAGACGCTAGTGTCCATATCCTGGTTTGTTTTCCTCTGTCGCCTTTTACGACACTCACGGTATAATATTGGGTATTCTGACACCGCCACTGCACGGTCCATAGGCACCTACATTAAATTCATCTTCAATCAAGAATTAAAATGTAAATGCGATATTACCCCAGCACGGCTAGCATGGGCTGGGGACAAGAAAACTATCCACAGATTATATACACTGACAAGAGATAAAATTATATTGTCCTTATGCCAAAGCACGGCAACGGGCAAGTATATGCCCATTTGACATAACGAGTAATCATAATATATCCTCCGTCCGTAGCATGGAGACAAATGAAAGAAAAAAAATTATGCTTTTTCGACATTTGAAAGAGACAATGTTATCCTAGTCAATTGAACGTGGGTTTACGTTTATATTCATACAAAAAAATCTATCTAAGTCTGTGTGCTTTTTCGACATTTGAAAGAGACAATGTTATCCTAGTCAATTGAACGTGGGTTTAAGTTTATATTCATACAAAAAAATCTATCTAAGTCTGTGTCTACCTCCCATTTTATCTACTGTGTATATTATATCCACCGGTGTGGCCATGCTCAAAAGGTGGGTAAAACTAAGCGAGGGGATATTCTCTCCTTTATTATCTCCTTTCCCTGAGCATAAAGCTCTCTCCTGGCATGCCAGCCCTGCTGAGGACCGAGTTGAAATGCATGCTGGTATTTTACGCCCGTATTCGACCAGAGCGTAGTCCTACCCCGGACAAGTTGACCCAATCGTGAAAGCATGATCATTCCCCGTTCAGACTAGCCCATTCATACTGCAGTGATAATGTAGCTGCAGTAAGGCTCTCGAATTCACTTTGATTTAACAAAGCTCCATCGGCTGTACTTCGCTGTATCCAGCTAAATCTAGGCAACATAAAACAATTTACAATTTTATTTATTAAGTCTCAAGTCTCATAAGACGTCATGATTTCCTCCTGATGACAACGCTATATAAATACAGTATACAATACAGACCGCACTAGTAATTCCTAAGTTTGTATTTCAAACGTGTAGTAAAATTATGTGCTCTGTTTTGTGGATTACTGAAAATTGTTTTTTGTTTTATAGAATTAGGATGACAAACGAGCACCCAGTCTACCTGATGGTAAGTGGTTGCTGTAGCCCATAAACATCTACATCAATCCTCGATTACGTATCAAAATGTAGATGGGTTGTGACCCCTGATGGCTAAGACGGAATGCCTCGTTTCCAGTAAAAAGGGTCTTTGGTTCTCTACACTCACCATACGAAGCACAGCAGCGTTAAGCTGCTACTTTACGCTGGTATTCTGTGAGAGCGTGGTCTTTCCCCGGTCGAGCCGACCCATTCGTGCTACAACTATATCATTAATATAGCTACAGCATGGCTCTACCGCGTATATAGTTTGGGAGCTAAAATTATTTCTAAGACATTCTAAACTGTTCTACGCAACTGTAACAATTATTACTATAAGATCATTTTATACAGCTTTATGTGGTTAGCCCTTACGGGTATAGGCACGCTGCAGCTATATTTGTAGGGTCGGCTCGGTTGAGGCAGGAGCATGCTCTAACAGAGAGTGACAAACAGTAAAATAATGCTGATATGTTTCGTATTATGAGTGAAGAAAACCGTAGACGCTTCTTACTGGTAACAAAGCACTCCATCTTAGTCCTTATGGGTAGATGTAGATTTGTATGAGACACAGCATCAACTTACCATAAGGTGGGCTGTGTGTTCGTTTGTCACACTTAATCTGTTTTCTACAGTATATAGGGTATACATGCTACTCTTATACTTTATAATGTCATGTATAGCTTCGTAGATTTTTAAAAGTGAAAAGAATTTTGGTAGATTTTTTTATCTCGCGTGAACGAACTTTCGACTCTCGTGATATTCAAAATTTTCATCTTTGATTACA
Organism: Parnassius glacialis; assembly: GCA_033319125.1. Taxonomy (NCBI): domain Eukaryota; kingdom Metazoa; phylum Arthropoda; class Insecta; order Lepidoptera; family Papilionidae; genus Parnassius; species Parnassius glacialis. The sequence goes on from JAVANC010000012.1 coordinate 10,712,751, forward strand.
AGCTTTTCTTTATTTAATATTTCCTCGCTATGGCCGATTCTTTAATTTTCTACTCGAAAATCGTAAGAAGAGAAAAAAGGAGTGATAAGTGATCAAAAGGAAGATTATGTTTTTAGTTTAAATAGATGCACAGCAGCCGTAGTTGCTCAGGAGCAATGCGCTCCTCATAAATTTCACACGCGAACAATATAACGCCAACACTCGCCGGCAGCAATTAATTTGTTGATTACAATATTTAAGTGTTGATTTATGACGCGCTCTGCGGGGAAGGAAAATATCGTGAGGAAATATTGTGAGAAATAAGACCCGCAACTTAAATATAATTTATATATGTTTTTCAAGGTAAAATAGGAAAGTTAGATTCTCAAGTGGCAGGCTCGTACCGTTAAGTGAAGTAAGGAGGACTACAATTCAGGAGTGTACCTGTGAAAGTCTGTAATGATGATGACGATAGTGTTCTTTAGGTGAAATAAACATATAAATTGGTAGTACAAGTAAATGAAGATTAGAATTAAATTTCCTCTGACTTAAAACTCATACAAGGGCGGTAAGGCCTGTGGAGGTGAATTATATTCTATAATTTATATTATATTTAGAAAAAATAGAATAATTTTTATTCAATATAGATTATTTCATAACACGAATTGAACTGACTGACTGGTTTGGAAAATAGGTCTGTCCTGGGAATAACTAGCAAAAACCCAGCGGGACTTTTTTTAAACATATTACACTTTACAATTATTTTGTTTGTACAATTTTTAAATGAATTTTAATGGAACTAACATGGTGGCGATCACCTCATATCCAGCGGTTATTATCGTTAATGTATTCGTTGATATTATAATAAACCTTATTGTACAATATTTCTTTAACAAAACATTTAAACTTGTTCATTGACAATTGTTGCACATTTTCTGGGATTTTGTTGTAAAAGCGTAAGCATTGTCCCTTCTGTTCATTCTGGGGAGTCTAGTAACTCTAGTAAGTATTAATTATATTATTGGTTGCAGTTTAAAGGGCAGGAAACCTAATATAATTCACTTACTCTTCTTGGTTTCAGCAACGCCTTCAACACAGTCGATTTTGATATACTTCTAGCTGTGCTCGTATCTCCAGCGGCAACCGACTGGTTTCGTAGTTACTTGTTTGGACGCCGTCAATGCATCCGTATTGAAGACACTTATTCCTCGTGGTGTTCTCTGGATGCAGGCGTCCCACAAGGTGGCTTGTTCTCTCCTCTCCTCTTTTCGATTTTCATACGCTCTATCACTTCAGTAATAACTTCTCTCTACCATCTTTATGCAGACGTTCTAATATATTCTCAAACAAGTATCAATAATCTTCCATCTGCCGTGCTATCCACAAATCGTGATCTAGCTATTTTTTCAGAATTTTGCACATCTTATGGAATTAAAATTAACCCTAGTAAAACGCAGGTAATAGTGATAGGTAGCAAGCAACAAACTACTACAAAAAATTACTTGGCATACGCTGCCTTTCGTTTGTTTTGATAATTCTGCTATTCCTTACAGTAAGGTTGTAAAACATCTAGGGGTCCTAATTGATAGTACAATGTCTTGGGCACCAAGAATTGAACAGACAAGTAAGAAAATGTTTGCAGCTTGTGGAAGTCTCAAAAGACTTCGAAATTTCTTGTCCATTTCTACCGAAATTGCGTTAGCACATTCCATTTTGTTGCCTATTTTACACTATGTTGATATATGCTATACTGATATTACCATGGAGCAATTAAACAAGCTTGAGCGTCTTCAAAATCTTTCCATTCTGTTCATATTTGGTTTACGCAAATATGACCATGTATCCCAATTTCGAAATCAACTCAAGTGGCTCCCAATTCACATTCGCCGGAATGTTCATTTACTTTCTTTACTTTGTTGTGTACTGTTTGATCCGAAATCTCCAAGGTAACTTAAAGAACAATTTCACTATCGATATGAATTTCATGCGTTCAGTGTGTAGCTTGGCTTTGAATACTCCTTGCAGTTACGCTGCAAGCTTCGCTACTACGCTTCTTTTTATAATAAGTCATTTACTTCACAAGCAACCCGACTCTGGAATTCATTACCACTTAACATCCAGCAAGCGCAATATTTACAGACTTTTAAAAAACAACTGAAGGAGTATTATTTGAATTTTCCGTCATAATCATAGATTATATATATTTTCTCTTTTTAATAATACTTGTTTTCTTGTTTAATTTTCTCTGCATAAATATATGTGTATATACAGAGAAACTGTTTTACTGTTCCCCTAAATGAATAAATAATAATATTATAATTATAATACAATTTTTTTTTAAGTTGTAATATTGTTCAAATTCAGCGGTACCTACTACTCCTCGCCGCATCTATAATTCATTCTAAAACTAACGACGCCACCTGGCTTCGCCTGGCTTGTATCTATCAAAGTGGCGCTATTTAAATTTAAGATCATTACAAATCATACCATTTATTTCATCAACTTTTTATACTTACTTAAAAAAATCTCAAAGATTTCCGGATAAAATATCGCCTGTTGTTGCTCTCTAATTGTTCGTACAGTTGTACATATCATCATATGGTATAACAATCTGTTACGAAGATTATTATTAGCCCGAACAGACAGACAGACATACGGGATTTAAAAAAAAATGGTTATTCGTATCTTAATGACATAACTCCCTCAGCTCAATATAAGGCAGTTATGTTGATATTATTGACAGAACGCCTCAATTTTATTTATATCTATAACACATACATATAATTACAAATAATTATAATTGAAGTGCCAGTTTGTAATGTCAAAATAACAGCTTTTTAGTAAATACATACGAAAGTACATACAGTACTTATAGCAAAAAAAAACAATTTTTTCAATTTTTTGTCTGTCCGTATGTCTATTTGTTCCGACTAGACCGATTTTGACGGCAATTTCATTGGCAGATAGCTAATGTTATAAGGAGTAACTTAGGCTACTTTTATTTTAGAAAAGGAACTTTTATTTTAGACTTCCGCGCAAAAAAATTAAAACCCATAAAATCCAGTCGTAATAAATTCCGCGCGGACATGGTCGCGGGGAACAGCTAGTGTATAAATAAAAAAAAATGAATACACTATAGTATGATACATGTGTATACATTTGTTTTATTATATTACCCACGTTATTAGTACATAATACTTTGAATTTAATATTTGAGGAATGTATATTAATATGAGGAAACGTATACAAAACGAAATAAGTACATACGGTACGCTGAAATTTACACAATGCCCTTAATAAAACTTCCTTTGATACTTTTAGATATAATACTGCCATCCTTCGAATCCACCATGTCGATAATTCATTCTTGGAGTGATGTATACGCTCTTACAACAAAATCCCAGAAAATATACAAAAGACCTGTTCAAAGTTCAAAAACTTCATTAAATTAAGTTTGTATAAAAAGGGTTATTATAATATTAAGGAATTTATGGATGATGATAACCCCTGGGAATGAGGTGATCGCTACCAAGCTATTTATAATTTATTTTGTGTTGTTAATTGTGTAACATATATGATTGTAAGCTGTTACTAAGTTCCACTGGGTTTTTTGCTGGTTCTTCCCAGGACAATTGAATCGATTCCACAACTTCTTTGTGGAATCGATTACCACCAGCGATTTTTCCGGACCGATACTACTTAGGGACCTTCAAAAAAAGAGCCTACTCATTTTTAAAAGGCCGGCAACGCATCTGCAATTCCCCTGGTTCCCCTGGGGTTGCAGTTGTTCATGGGCGGCGGTAGTCACTTACTACCAGGAGAGCCGCATGCTCGTTTGCCCCCTCTCCTATAAAAAAAGGACAGTGATTTTTTTTCCTAACCAGTGGTAATTAAACAAAAGTGTGACTTTTAATAAGTATTAACTATAATTTAAATTGAATAAAAAGGTTTCTGTTTCATTTTCTATCATCTTGTTAAATTATAAACTGTAACAAGATTTTCGCCACTACATTGCCTCTAAAGAGTAAAATATTTTTTCCAAAAAATGCAGAATATGCGGCACATTTTAGACAAAAAAGAAACTAGAACAAAACTACTTTGGTACAGATTTTGATTGGCATTCGATTCCCGGTTGTGAGCGAAACGATAGGTATGTTTATAGAGTGGAAGATCGTAAAACGGGAAGTCCTCTCTACATGCGAGATAGACTACACAAGCGCAGTGCCAACTGGAAGCGCTTTATTACGTTGCGGAACGTCGACGACACGACAACGACAGGTTTTTTTTATAAGATGGGGAACAAACGAACACACAGTCCATCTGATGGTAAGTGGATGCTGTAGCCCATAGACATCATTCATTTATCCTCTATTAAGAATCAAAATACAGATACACTAAGAAAGGTCTCCGGTTCTCTACACTCACCATACTTAACACAGCAACATTAAGCTGCTATTTTACGCTGGTATGTAAGGTGGGGTTTACAATTTAAAACTTTTAAAATTATAGCAATTACATTTTTTTTTATTTTATCATTGAAACACAATCATTATTATTCATAATCATTACACCCTAGCAAAAGATCACTGCATAATAAAGACCATCCCTAAGGAATCCAAAACACTGTCTGGTAAGACATGCAGCCTCAACAGGCTGACACTCTATCCGCGTACCAGTTTGAAGCAGTCACTGTTGAAACTTGTTCCCTATCGATTTACGGTTACTCAAGTTGTAAAACCGAGCCATTGCCATTTTAGTTTACTTGTCGCTGACTTTGGTTCTACTGCGGATTTAATCAAGTAGAGAATATCCGAGACTAGCCCACTACTATATAGCATGCTAAGCGTCTATAAACACAATTTATATTCATAATAATCAAATGACAATAGCAAGCGAGATACATCGTTGGCGTCTCCCAGCGTTGTAACTGTCCCCTGACATGTCGCGAGTCGTTCAGCCATAAAACCGGGGAATGGAACGAGTGGCGTGGGCGGTAGTCTGAGTGTCTTCCGCGTCCAGACTCAGGCGCGACTTAACTAGTAGAGATGGCCATTTGGTTGTTTGGTTTTGATATTTCATGTTGCTTTTGGATAATGTGGCTTTATTTTTACTATAAGCGCGCAGTTTTTTTTGTAAAAAATGCAATAGCAAATATATACATACCTAATTTATAAAAATTTATATCTGTTTGTTCGTATTTTATGCGCTGCCATACCATTCAACAGATTGCGGTAAAATTTTGTCAACTTATTGCTTGCACTTGCGCGAAGGTTATACGAGGACGACACTGAAAGTTTTTAGAACTAGCCACTTGTAAACGATATAATAAAAAGATAAGTTCAAACTTTGAAAATGGAACAGTTTCCCAATATTATTGTTGTATTTTATTAATTTGTCATTTTTTACGACTTGGCGGCAAATCGAAAAGTGTCTGTGTCACGTCAGCATGAATTTAACGCGAGAAAATTTTCGTACATTGATTTTTTATGACTTTCGACGTCAATTAAGTCAACAAGAAAGTTATGATAGACTTCGATTGGCCTTTCACGATGAAACCCTATCTCGTGCCACTTTTTACAACTGGTTTAATGAGTTTAAACGTTGTCGCACTAATCTCACCGATAATCTGAGTGAGGGACGGCCTTCTACGGCGACGACTGAAGATAACATCAGTGTTGTACGGCGTATGATAGAGACTGACAAAAGAGTGACTTATCAGCAGATTCAGACAAGCTTAAGCATCGGTATGAATCAAGTGCACAAAATCCTCCATGAACATTTAGTGGTCAGGAAACTTTGTGTCCGGTGGATACCTCACAATTTGTCGGAGGCTTAAAAACTCCGTCGTGTTGATTGGTGTCGTGAAATAGTTCAAAGATGGAGGTGACTCAAATGCTGTGTTCGACATACTTACGGGTGAAGAAAGCTGGATTTATTGTCATAATCCTGAAAATAAGAGACAGTCTGCTGTCTGAGTGTTCCCTTCCGAAGAGTTGCCAACTAAAGTGAAGAGAGGTCGAAGCGTGGGAAAAAGATGGTGGCCTCGTTCTTCGGAATGACAAGTTACTACGCAACAATTGTTTCAGTGGATCGAAAAACAGTTACTACAGAGTGGTACGTCGCACACCGCCAAGCAAACAATCGACTACTTGGCGACGTCAGACGTGGAATTACTGGGTCACCCGCCCCATAGCCCCGACCTTGTCGAGGTGTCTTCTATACCGAAATGAGATTCACAACAAATAAAACGGCCGATATCTATCTGGTGGGATCACAAGGTACCCTTATATTATTAACTGCTGTGGTTTTTTTATAGGATAGGGTGACAAACGAGCACACAGTCCACCTGCTGGTAAGTGGTTGCTGTGACCTATAGATACTACATCGATCCTCAATAAAGAATCAAAATGCAGGTGCGTTGTCACCCGTGAGGACTAAGATAGAATGCCTCTTCTCCAGTGAAAAGGGTCTCCGGTTCTTTCGGTGGTCACGAGAAACTATTACTGCTGAATAAAAATTAAATTAAACGAAGCAATAAAGAACTGTAGCTGCTCAGAGACTAAGTGCTTGCTATAAATTACACAGTATGTGAGCAACACGGGTTCGATCCCCGCCGGTGCCAATGGAATTGTCAACTGTAATGTTAAGTGCCGTTTTACCACATGCTCGGCAGTGAAGAAAAACATCGCGTGGAAACTTGCATGTCTGAATAATCAAAAACAATATATTTTAGAAGACGTGTAAAGCCCGTCAACACTAAACAGACACTCCCTTACCCTAAAACCCTCTCAATAATGAGAGGAAGCCTGTGGACCTGTAAGACGTACGTAGGCTCTAACTATATTTTATTTTTTATTTTAAACGGAACCATGCCAAAGCTACTTTATTTGGACGACAGTGGTAGAGCCATGCTGCAGCTATATTAGTAGTAGGTATAGTTGTAGCACGAATGGGTCGGCTCCACCGGGGAAGGACCACGCTCTCACAGAATACCAACGTAAAATATCAGCTTAACGCTGCTGTTTCGTATGGTGAGTGTAGAGAACCGGAGACCCTTTTTACTGGAAATGAGGCATTACATCTTAGTCCTCACAGCTGACAACGCATATGCATTTTGATTCGTAATCGAGAAAAGATGTAGATGTCTATGAGCCGCAGCAACGACTTACCATCAGGTGGACTGTGTGCTCGTTTGTCACCCTTATCCTATAAAATAAAGTAAGTGTGAATTCTCATATCTTGACATGGCGCTGCCGTACATTTCAAAGACAACAAAACTAAAAATACATGAACTAAGATGTTGCTTCTTTAGATTTTTATCTATTACGCTTTAACTGGTTCGCTGAGCGCAGATTCAAAAGAGAAAAAATCTAAATAATATACAAAACGTTCTATTCTAATAGCATCTATAATCCAATAAACAGATGGAAGAAGATATTATAGTAGATTATTACAAGATAACGTCTTAGGCCATATCTCAAGAGATACCTAAGCCCAGATATAGACAATCTCAGGCTGAAGATAATGATGATGAACGTCAGGTTTGAACTGATAACAAGGAAAATGTAAATAAAAATATGTAACGCTTAGAAGTAGTTAACCTTAGTAGCTCGCCACCCTTCGACATGCATCAATGCAACTAATCGCCTTTGCTATTGATGATTTGTTCCATATGGGCCCGCAAGATATTATTGGCGATTGTGTGTATATATATATATTCTCCTAAACTGTTGCACTGATTTCAATGAAATTTTACACACTGTGTACATTTTGGTCCAACTTGAGAGATAGGATAGTTTTTATCCCGATAAGTCACCCTCAAAATTTTTTATTGCGAATTTAAGGATTTATTAATAGGACAGAGGGTCGTCAGTATGGGCAGAACAACGTCTGCCTGGTGAGCTTATATATATATATATATTTTTTTTTTTTTTTTAATTTAACCTGAACCACCTAGCAAAAGTCTACTGACTAACGTAGGCCTCTTCCATATATTGCCTCATATAGGAGATATTCCCATAGAAAAGATATTTTTTACTTCAGTTGCTACGAGTACGCTTGGCATGCGGGTCGACAACTGCAGTTTTTTTTTAAATCTTATAGTTGTTATTAGAAAGATGCTGCTGATTATCTTGTTTATTTTCCTGTGTCGCCTCTTGCGAGACTCGCGGGCCGATATGAGGTAGTACGACATGAGACGAATATCATGGAAGACGGATTCGTAAAAGCAGAAAGTAGTTACTAATCTACCAAGGACATTGACGGTGACATTGACACTGGTAAAAATTTTATGCATGCAATGCCGATTTTTGTTCTGCTGAGTTGAGGAATGTTAAATCAATGTTAGTACATATTACCAACGTTTGTTTATACAATAACCACAATACCAGGTGAGAGTGTATTTTGATAATACATAGTTAAATTTATCTATTATTACAATCATTAGTTATAATATCTTAGATAACGTAATCTATTACAAAAACTGACTTGTAATAAGTTACCTCATGATGTTTTGTTTTGTTGATACAAAATAAACGATACTTAAACAAAAGTCATACTCATATCAAAATAATCTTCACAGAAATATAGTCTAGTATGAAAATTTCGGTTTTCAACAGTTTATAGTTGCAGTTTATCCCTAGCTCGCAACATATAACCAAATGTTAGTTGCCAAAGAAGTTCGTCTTTAAAAAAATAAATTACAACCAATCAATAATCAACCGTTTATGCCAGATGTAAGAATAATAGTTAACTTTAAATTAAAAGTAAGCACCGGCTTCTAATATTGAAATGAATAAAATATTTTAAACATAATGTAGTTTCTGAAGTCGGTGTTAAGATTACTACGAAATGTGTATCGAGGAGTTAAAACCACTGCAGAAACTATTCTCTGGATGTTTTTGAACGGAAAACTTCTTTAGCCGCGTTAAGCGATTTTCGGTAGGGGTAAACTTATGGGTTTGTATCGCTGATGACCTCGACATGCTCGTGATCATGTCTACTACGCGTCGCTAGTCTGGCGCAACGTTGGAAGAGCTCGAAAATCTAGTGGTTTCATCTGTCTATTCCATGCATTCGTGTTGGAATATCTGTCAAGAATTTTGAGATCGAACATAGCAGGAAGTTTCAGGGATGGCCTGCAGGGTCAACCGTATTTTTTTCTTAAAATTTATATGGTACCACCTCATAATTTTATTTAACAAAAGAAAATAGTTTAAATAGGTTTAGCAGTTTCTGAGAAATTGGTCAACATACATAAAAATATACGAGTCAAATACAGAACCTCCATTTTTGAACTTGATTCAAATAAATAAGTATACTAAAAAGATAAAATTCACGTCAAAATTTGAACGAAAAAATACATGTAAAAGTTGTAGAACGAATCGAAGCGGACACAAGTGGAACAAGCGGCTGTCAAGTGACTGCACCCTATCAAATACAACGAGAAGGCGTTCCAATAACCTCGTGGCGTGATTACGTGTGCCTTATCGAAGTGACTGCGTCTGTTGATTGCAGCGCCACTTGCCTGGCCAGGGTTACCAGAGTAATATATCCAACAATAAAAATACGGACACTATTATACAAATATTCAATGCCGTAAATATTATTGTTGCTGCCACTGCAAGCTGCATGAAACCGCAAAATAGAGCGGTCATTTCGCTGTTTCAAGCTTCGTTACAATTATCTCTAAATATATTTTTTATAGAATTAAGGTGACAAACAAGCACACAGTCCACAGTAGGTGGATGCCGTGGTTTATAGACCTCCATTTATCCTTGATTTAAATTCGGCATTCCATTTCAGTCCTCAGGGGCATGCATTGTCAGCATCTGTATTTTTATTAATTAATGAAAGATATATATATATATATAGGTAAATATCTGTGAGCTACTTATATAAAAGGTCTGTATATTCTACGGGCTAATGAATAATGAATCATGCTACTTTGTGGTACTTTTCATATTTGTACCCGACTGCCAGTATTTCTATTTCCTTGGCACGCTCTGAAGCCGCTACTAATAAAATATAACTGATAATATGGTGTCGTTAGACTCCTTTAAGCTGTGGAAAGTGGTATATGGCATACATAATATTGGAATTTTTCTTCCGTAGACTTTTACGCGGTTGGTTTTTTAATAACTTTTTCAACCACTGGGCTTGTTATCATTTATGTAATATGGTGTCCACTCACTAGAATTCTGAAGGAATTGCTAAATTATGAAAGGAATGACGTAGTGCTGTTCTATTATGGATCGATAAATTTTGATGGGCTTAAATTATTATCTATCAATATATGCTCTCAAAACATGCCCATTGTTCCGCTGGCGACTAAAAAGTAAGTTATATATTTACCTTACTACAATTCATTTACATTACAATATGTATACTTAATATAAAAAAAATATTTTATTATATGCAATATTAAAAACTAAAATAAAAAATAACTAAAACTAGTAATTTAATTATCAAACAGCCCTACTCCCCGTGGTATCGTGCCAAGAACGCTTTTTTTATAAGATAAGGGTGACAAACGAGCACACAGTCCACCTGATGGTAAGTGGTTGCTGCGGCCCATAGGCATCTTCATCTATCCTCGTTTGCGAATCAAAATGCAGATGCGTTGTCACCCGTGAGGACTAAGATGGAATGCCTCATTTCCAGTAAAAAGGGCCTTCGGCCACCTGCACTCACCAAGCGAAACGCAGAGGTAAACCGCTACTTCACGCTGGTATTCTGTGAGGTCGTGGTACCACCCCGGTTCGAGCCGGCCCATCCGTGCGACAGCAAAAGCTGCCGCGTGGCTCTACCACTGGCTGCGTTTCCCCGCTGAATGGCTATACTTAGCCTTTGAGCGAGAAAAGAGCCAGCTCTCTTATCACCAGCAGCCACGACCAGCACCAGCAGCAACGACCAGCCGCGGATTAGGAACCTTTAGGAACTTCACCGCACGTGGACCCCACGGACCGATAGTCTCTACAGCAAATGGCACAAATATGTAGTCATCGCTCAGAGACTCATTTTTGCGCCATTTACTCAGTTCAGCCGCCTCTAATGCCGCCCCGGCTCTAAACGAAGTACCCTTGAGATGAGAGGTCACCAAAGTATCTACGCAAGTAGCATCCCAAACTAGGGCTTTACCTCTCTCGCAAGGGACCAATGTCATACCGTCGGGTCTCTTGCCATCGTCTCTAAATATTCCACAAGGCTCTAAAACCGAGGGAACATTTATAGAGACAAGAGCTCTTCGGATTACATCGTTCAAAGAACCGTGTCAAGAAAACCTAAATATAAGAATATATATTATATAGAACCATTTCTATACGTAACGACATCAGGCAACCCTGTATAATGGCTAAAAACATTGGAAGTAAATGAAGCGGACTACTTTTGTTTAGACTGCTAGATTATATAAGCTTTAATATCATTACCTAGCTTATAACTTATAGTAATAACTATAACAGTCACGTTAGCTTGGGAGTCCTGTAAAGATTCAGATCGGATCATTGGTTTATAAAAAGTTATAAACGATTTTTACGGTAGGTATAATATAACACTTCCTTTAATTTTTTAAAAGAAAAAAGACAGAGATAAAACAAATTTCTTTTTAAATAGAATAAGGGTGAAAACACATACACATACATCTACCCTCAGTTAACAATCAAAATGCAGATGCGTTGTTATATTCCTGAGGACTAGGATGTAATGGGAGAGGAGCGTGATCCTTCCCCGACCGAGCCAACCTATTTGTTCTACAATCATTTACTGGAAAAGAGGCATTCCATCTTAGTCCTCACGGGTGACAACGCATCTGCATTTTGACTCGAAAACGAGGATAAATTTAGATGTCTATGGGCCACAGCAGCCACTTACCATCAGGTGGATTGTGTGCTCGTTTGTCACCCTATCCTATAAAAAAACATTGAAGTGTCTGTTTGTAATGTTAAAATAACTGCTTCTTACTAAATGCACACCGTGCAGTGGCGGTTAAGAATATCCACTACCCCATATCTTGCCATGGGTGTCGTAAAAGGCGACAAAGGGAAACAGGCAGGAGATGGGCAGCAGCATCTTCCTGATAACAGAAAATTATAATTAAAAAAAAACTGCGGTTGCCAACCCGCTCACCATGCGTGGCAACTATGGCAAATGGCCCCCATGACAAAAGTTACAAAAAGACGGCCCCCAGTCCCCGGCGGCCCCGCTATTCCTGGCTACGGTGGCGACCATGGTAACGGCGGGGCAGGGGGTGCTAAGAATCTCCGGTGGAGGTTCGGTTGCCACCTAAGATGACTCGACCTGGTAACATACAACACACGCACCCTGAGGACTGACGAGAAGATCGTGGAGCTAGAAGAAGAGATAAACAAGTTACGCTGGCATATTGGGCTTAGCTTTCCATTGACTCCCGTCGAGTTGGGGGTTGATACGTATTTTTACAGAAAAGTTACACTATTATAAGCACACACACAAAGTTACAACATGCGGAAACGCGTAATTTTTGAGATAAAAGTTATTGAAAATCAATTATTCTTGCATTGTTTGTATCTAATCCTACCATAAAACTGACGCCATTTTGTAATGTCATTGTCGTCAGTAGGGATGTCGATTCTTTCCGAAAAAGGTCGATTTTTAAATTGATTCAAATCGTAAGCGGATGTATCGATTCACAAAAAATCGATTTCTAAAATATGTGTATTTTTTTATGTTTGCATTTATAATGTAAATATAATTCCATTTTATGAAAAACAAGAAAGATACCATAATAAATGATCTCTTATTGAAATTTGTTTTATTTTAACAGTACTAATTAGGGCAGATAACAAATCAAATAGGTTAGGTTCAACTTATGTCAAAGAAACGAATTGATTGACCCCGACTCCACCTGGTACGAGTCTGTCCTACACCTAGAGTGGTTTTAAAAAGCCGGAGGCGCGTAAGGGGAGCAGCCTCCGCCTGCTGTAACAAATCGTAGGCATCGGATGAGCCGGAGCGGCTGAGGCTGGTTGCCAAAGGCGACCAACAAGCCGAAGCTGCGGAGGCGAGGAGGGATGCCTGCGATTTGTTACGCTAAGGCGTAAAGGCTGCTCTTCCCGCGGCGCCGGAGACGTAGCAGTCTCAAAATAGATACAGACATCCTTCTGAATCAGTCCCCCTACATTTAATGATAAAGGGGATTTTTTTCTCATAAAATGGATTTATATTTACATTATAAATGCAAACATGAAAAAATATAGATATTTTAGAAATCGATTGTTTGGGAATCGATACATCAGCTTACAATTCCAATCTAATAAAAAATCGATCTTTTCCGGAAAGAATCGACATCCCTACTGATAATAACAATGAAAACTGGCGTCAGTTTTATTATAGGATTAGACATAAACAATGCAAGAATAATTGATTTTCAATAACTTTTTTCTCAAAAATTTCGCGCTTCCGCATGTTGTAACTTTGTGTGTGTGCTTATAATAGTGTAACTTTTCTGTAAAAATACGTATCAACCCCCAACTCGACGGGTGTCAATGGAAAGTCGTACCGAATATTATAAGATTATCCGAATTCCGAAGAGAGGGGGAGGACACGGTAATCCTCGAATCCGGCAACTTGCTCTATCACTAGGAGGGCGACCGTCTGTCCCAAGGAGATGTCGGATTTATCGTCCACAAGTCTCTCGTTAACAACGTTGTAAAGATTGAGAGTGTGTCGACGAGAGTTGCGTACCTTATACGCAGAATCACCAAATGGTATTCGCTAAAGGTCATACAGGTTTGCGCATCAACCTCGGCACACCCCGATGAGGAGGTGGAGGAAAAGTATGAGGATATCTCTAGAGCCATGCATTCCTCCATAACCCAATATACGGTGTTAATGGGAGACTTCAATGCAAAACTAGACATAAGAGAGAACGGTGAGCTGAAAGTAGGGAAATTTGGAATAGGGCAACGGAACCTAAGGGGCCGACTTCATGGAGAAAGAGGGACTCTTTATGATGAACTCTTTCTTACAGAAGCGGCCCCACAGGAAGTGGACCTGGTCGAGCCCCGACGGTTCCATAAGAAATGAGATTGACTTCATTATGACGACCAGACAACAACTGTTCAGTGATGTCTCCGTGATCGCGAGGGTGAAAACTGGTAGCGATCACCAAATGGTTAGAGGCACACTGAACCTAAACGTTAAGTTGGAGAGGTCTCGTCTAATGAAGTCAACGCTCCGTCCCCTTCGTGCTTTGTTCCAAAGTCCCGAAACCTTTCAGCTCGAGTTACAAAACCGTTTTCAGTGCCTAGAAGATTGCAATGAAGTGGACGATATGAATGACAAGCTCGTGGAAACTGTCCATGCGGTCGGAGCTAAGTTCTTCAAGACTTGCCGCATAAGAACATAAAAACTCTCCGATCACACTCTCAATCTCATGGCTGTTAGACGGGAGATGAGGCTACAGTCTTCAACAGATTTGACAGCATACAGGCAACTGAACAGACAGATGTCCAAATGCATGCGGCGGGACTTACGCAACTTCAATAGAGCTTGTATTGAAGAAGCGATCGAGCGAAACCAAGGCTCCAAAGTCTTTGCTAGATATCTGTCTGCCAGAAAGAGCCAACTGTCAAAGCTGAAGACCGAGTGTGGCAGCATCGTTTCCGGGGCACCTGAGATTTTAAGTGAGATTGAGAGGTTCTATGGACAGCTGTACACGTCATCGTTTGAGCCACACGCAAGTGTGAGTAACGATCCAAAAGCGAGTCTTATCCGACACTATTCCGAAGATATCCTGGACGTCAGTCTGAGCGAGATTAGAATGGCTCTCCATTACCTTAAAAACGGCAAGGCCCCAGGCGAGGATGGAATTACAGCGGAGCTTCTGAAAGCGGGTGTAAGATCGGTACTTGAAGTCCTTCAGAAGCTCTTTAATTTCGTCCTCCATTGTGGCATTACACCGGAGGCGTGGAGCAGAAGTGCGGTGGTCTTGTTCTTCAAGAAAGGTGACAACGCTCTCTTAAAGAACTACAGATCGATTCCCTTTCTGAGCCGCGTCTACGTGCTGTTTTCGAGAATCATTACGAATCGTCTCGCGCGCAGACTTGACGACTTCCAGTCCCCCGAACAAGCCGGTTTCCGAAAGGGCTTTAGCACCATAGACCACATACATACCCTTCGATAAATAGTACAGAAGTCCGAGGAGTACAATTTGCCACTATGTCTGGCGTATGTGGACTATGAGAAAGCCTTTGATTCCGTCGAAATTTGGGCGGTGATGCAGTCCCTTCAGCGGTGCCAAGTTGACTGTCGGTATATCGAAGTGTTGAAGTGCTTGTATAGTAGGGCTACGATGGCTATCCGAGTACAGAACCAGAGTACGAAACCTATCCAACTGCAGAGAGGTGTAAGACAGGGTGACGTCATATCCCCGAAACTTCACCGCTGCATTGGAAGACGTTTTCAAGCTTCTGGACTGGAAAGGATACGGTATCAACATCAAAGGCGAGTACATCACTCACCTTCGATTTGCCGACGATATAGTCCTTATGGCAGATCGTTGGAGGACCTAAGCACTATGCTCAATGGCCTCAATAGTGTCTCCCAACGGATAGGTCTTAAGATGAACATGGACAAAACAAAGATTATGTTTAATGTCCATGTCACATCTATGCCGGTAGTTCTTGGGAGCACTAAGCTCGAAGTTGTTGACGAGTATGTTTACCTGGGACAAATAGTCCGACTAGGTAAGTCCAACTTCGACCGAGAGGTCAATCGATGGATTCAACTCGGTTGGGCAGCGTTCGGGAAATTACGGCACATCTTCTCGTCAGACATACCTCCTAACCTTAAAACGAAATTGTACAACCAGTGCGTGTTGCCAGTGATGACTTACGGATCTGAGACGTGGTCCTTCACTACTGGCCGTATGAGGAAGCTCAAGGTCGCTCAGTGAGCTATGAAGAGAGCTATGCTCGTGGTTTCCCTGAGTGATAAACTTAGAAATGAGGATATCCGCAGTAGAACCAGAGTAACCGACATAGCCCAACGGATTAATAAGCTGAAGTGGCAGTGGGCCGGCCATATAGTTCGGAGAACCGACAACCGATGGGGAAGAAAGTTTCTTGAGTGGCAGCCTCGTACCGGTAGGCGAAGTGTAGAGCGACCCCCCACGAGATGGAGTGACGACCTGGTAAGACATGCAGGAAGTCGATGGATGCAGGTCGCCCAGTACCGTGCTTTGTGGCATTCCCTGGGGGAGGCCTATGTTCAGCAGTGGACTTATGAAAGGCTGTAATGATGATGATTATGACGATGATGACTAAATGGATGTGAAAGTATATACGGTACTAATAATAAAAATACATTTTTAATCTTTTTGTCGGTCTGTCTGTCTGTCCGTGTGTCTGTCTGTCCGTCTGTCGTCCTGTCCGTCTGTCTGTCTGTCTGTTTGTTCCGGCTAATCTCCGAAACGGCTGGACCGATTTTAACGGGACTTTCACTGGCAGATAGCTGATGTTATAAGGAGGAACTTAGGATACTTTTATTTTGGAAAAACAATTAGAGTTCCGCTCAAAAAAATTAAAACCCACGAAATCGTAGTTAGTTCCACGCGGTCGAAGTCGCGGAGAGCAGCTCGTATAGCATATTAAGCAATGTAAGTTTTCACTGATAATTAGGTATTTCATCATTGCCTTCAGGGCTGATGCAACTGCATTTAACCTTCAACGAGGACAAAAATGTAGGTGATAAATATAGGCCACGACATTTTTTTAAGAACGTATTCATTTTTCAACAGATATACAGTATGTTCGTTTGTGTTTCATGGTATAAACAAAAATGATAATCAAATTGTAGTTTTATACAGTATAATCGAATACGAGTTTACACTAAAGCCATCTGTCGTTAAGAGATCTTTAGTAGCGACAGTAGCCCAATGTCAGGGTGCGAATCGCGAAGTCAAAAGGTCGTGAGTTTAAATCCGCCATCCAACTACTGTCGTAAATCACTCCTAACACAAGCATTTTAAGCTTACATGGAGTGGTTACAGGGAATATTAGTAACATTAATCACATTACTTATACTTAAAAAAAAACGACAAGCAGTCTCAGTCAGTTAAGATTTCATGTAAATATACGAGATTCAGGTATGTATGAAGAAGTCCATTAAGCTACTAGTACACCGTCGGAGTAATAGGTAATTGACATAAAGTTTGGCAAAGGTATTATAAGATAGTGCCTAACGCTGCTTCCAGTTGCTGCATAGATGAGGGCACGTGCACTTATATCATTCCGTCACGTCAACGTGTCATTTATGATAGCCGCAATGTGTGTGTGCATGTGTATTGATACTTGGTCGGGTATACGTGTGTGTGTGTGTGGCACAATCGAGTCGCGCCGGTAAGACGAGCGACCGCAGTGGGCAGGCTTTGTGCGGGCTCGTAGCTAAATAACACTGCTTGCATCCTAACGGGCGAAGAGGCGGCGGAAGTGATTCATATACTTAAACTTTTACATACACATACGTACACACACATGCACACATACAAACACACACACACACACACACACACACACACACTAATATTTCGACTGCTCCGCAGCATAGTAACTAAGCATTGAATTACGACGCTGAGAGGCACGGATGTTAATTCCGCACAATAAAATGACACTGCCTCCACACTACAGAATAAGTAACGTTTTTTTAAAAAAAAGAAATAAATAAATAAAATTTGCCTTTGCGCTTTTTCTTGATTCTATCAAATTTTCAAAGTTTAAGTTAATATTTTAGTGTCATAGCACTTGATTCATCATCATCATCGTCATTATAGCCTTTCACAAGCCCACTGCTGAACATAGTCTTCCCCCAAGGTATGCCATTAATTAATAATATTAGATTATTATTGTACACATGATAGAGCCAGGTTTCAACTATATTAAGGTTGTAGGATTATTAGACCCACAGTCTCACCGGATCCAAGCGTAAAATAGCAGTTTAATGCTATTGTGTTTCGTATGGTGAGTGTTGAACTCGTGAATCGAGGCTTTCCATCTTAGTCATCAGGGATGAGTCTACCACGATTTACATATACGTTTGGTTTCCATAACCTATGTGATATTGCCATTTCAGTTCGAAAATGATTTTACGTGTGCGTTATTGATTTATATTTTGAAATAACGTGGTTGAGCCATGCTGCAGCTATATTACTGGTATAGTTTTAGCACGAGTGGGTCGTCTCGACCTGGGAAGGACCAGTCTCTCACGGAGCACAAGCGTAAAACAGCAGCTTGACGCTGCTGTTTCGTATGGTGAGTGTAGAGAACCGGAGACCCGTTTTACTGGAAACGAGGCATTTCATCTTTACCTCACGGGTGACAACGCATCTGCATTTTGATTCGTTATCAAGGATAGATGTAATGTCTATGGGCCCCAACAACCACTTACCATCAGGAGGACTGTGTGTTCTTCTGGTCACCCTATGCTATAAAAAAATGTAAATTAAAAAAAAATAGATTTCTTCTACAATACATACGAAGTAGGGAAGAACTTTAGTACATACAATATTTCAATACTGATGTCCTACAATATTTCACACAAATATACTATTATACGCCACGCGCCTTTAACGCTTAATCATCACTAGTCTGGTGTAAGCGTGATGATAATACCGAGATTTGGATGGGCCGGCTCGAACCGGGGTGGTACCACGACCTCACAGAAAACCAGCGTGAAGTAGAGGTTTACCTCTGCGTTTCGCTTGGTGAGTGCAGGTGGCCGGAGGCCCTTTTTACTGGAAATGAGGCATTCCATCCTAGTCCTCACGGGTGATAACGCATCTGCATTTTGATCTGTAACAGAGGATAGATGTAGATGTCTATGGGCCGCAGCAACCACTTACCATCAGGTGGACTGTGTGCTCGTTTTTCACCCTTATCCTATAAAAAAAAATTCTTCATTAACTGTTTACTTTTTATTAAAAAATGTTACCTCCACACTAAGATTTTCTTATGTATCGTGGGGACAATTTACATACATAAATTTACACAAGGACAAACATCCAGACCCGGAACAATGATTTGTAAGTCACACAAATACTTGTTCCGTGCGGGGTTCCAACCCGCGGCCCTTAGCGCAGTAACCCATTGCTAAGCCACTGCGCCACGGAGCTGACAAACTGAAGTGACAAACGAACTGACATTCCACTTGATGGTAAGTGGTAACTGCAGTCCATGGACACCTGCTGCCAACTTCAAACAAAGATGGCTACACGTGCCTTGCCACCTCTGAGGACTAAGATGGAATACCTCACAACTTATAAATATACTGACTCTTTATTCACCCTTAAGACCAATATGCATTGTCACCCGTGAGAACTAAGATGCAATGCCTCGTTTTCAGTTAATAGGGTGGGTGTCTGGTTCTCTATACTTACCATACGAAACACAACAGCATTGAGATGCTATTTTACGTTGGTATTCTGTGAGAGCGTGGTCCTTCCCCGGTCGAGCCGACTCTGGTACAACCATACTAATAATATAGCTGCAGCATGGCTCTACCACGTATAATAGCAGAAAAAGGTAAGAAGTGGTACCTACACTTTCCGTAGTCGCCTCTTATGACACTCCTTGGACCAAATGAGGTGATGGATTCTCTCACATCGTAACCACACCGCAGAAACCTAACCTTATTAACGGTGATTCCCGCTCAGCTCATCAATAAAGGCGCCGCTCATTTCGTAGTGCGGGCGTCAGGTGCCCGTATTTTGGTCGCTACGGTCGGCGCAGCCTTCGCCCCGGCTTATATAACGTACATAGCATTATATAACCATGCCAAATACGAACCCGCTATATCTACTCCACTGCGGCAGCCTTCCTTCAAACGTAAACCCCATCAGCGCGGTAATTACCCCTTTAATAGTTGATAGAAGAGAACTGTGAGTTATGGCGCCTGTGGAGTTTTATTTTGTAGTTGCTACAAAATCGAATAACGTGCCACAGAGCACGTTATTTGATTTTGTAGCAATCTAAAACATTACCTAGTATAGGACATTTAAAAAATAAACGACTTTTAAATGCAGAGTATAACAAAAAATATTTACGTTTTATTCTTTTTATTTTAAAAACATCCAAAACACTAGGATATTCCCCTGTATCGTGGAGGTAGTTTACAATCGTAAACTCTAATTGGTATGTGAGCATGGTCATTTATTCATAAGGTAATTTAAAAACTTTTCTAAAATCAGTTATCAGTGGCTATGTATTATAATTAAACTTTAAAAAAGTAAAACCGACTTTAAAAACAAAACATAATAAAATAATCCTATCAAAAACATAAATTGTTAGAAGGGGGTGAAGTTCGGTACAAATGACTCTTAGAAGTTGTCGGCTTCGTCAATAAAAGAATTGAGATCTGAACGGCCCGGGCGTAATTGAAAATAACCTATAATTTTGACGACACTGAATTTCAATAATTAAGAGTTTTCCAATTTTTGTGAGATTTGTGCTTAATGATCTACAATGATGCCAAATATCAAATTACTAAATAAACTAGAAGTGGCTTAGGTTTTTGATGAGTGAATCAGTGAGGGATAAAAATGGATATAGCTTTATACTTGAAATTTAAACGTGGTAGAGCCATGCTGCAGCTATATTATTAGTATGGTTGTAGCACGAATAGATCGGCTCAACCGGGGAAGGACCACGTTCTCACAGAATACCAGCGTAAAATAGCAGCTTAACACTGCTGTGTTTAGTGTGGTGAGTGTAGAGAACCGGAGACCCTTTTTACTGAAAAAGAGCATCTGCATTTTGATTATTTATTGAAGATGGATGTAGATGTCTATGGGCCACAGCAACCACTTACCATCAGGTGGACTGTGTGCTCGTTTGTCTCCCTATCCTATAAAAAAATGAGGTTCTGGGTACTCTTTAAAAATTATAAGTGTGTAGGTCTAATAGTTCTTTAATATATATAGAGGAAGTTCGAAATTGGCTCGCAATGATTCGTGTAAATATACAAACTGCCGGTGCGTCGCCATTTTCTACCGACTTAAAAATTCTTTTTGAAGTCAGTAGGTAAGAAAAAAAAGTGTTTAATTGAGTACCGGCTCAATTACTCAATTAGACAGTTTTTTATGTGTGTTACCTCATGACTTTTTACTAGGTGAACCGATTTCGATGATTCTTTTTTTTATTTGCAAGCTGGTGCTTCACATGTGGTCCCATATAAATTTGATCACGATCTGACCAATAGTTTTTGAGTTATTCTCAATAGTTTGAAAACATTGAAGTCGGTTGTACAAAATTTTTAATTTTAAATTATTCGTTTACAAACTTGGCTGATGCATTGTCGGTCTACATTTCCGCATAATAGCTTCTGACATCGGCGCTAAGACATTGTATCGGAGAATCAAATATTTATGTTAAAGTGAATGTAACCTGATATGTAAAATCTAATAATTAAATAAAACATCATCATCATTACAGCGTCGCATAAGCCCACTGTTAAGGATAGGCCTCCTCCAAGGAATGCCACAAAGCGCGTTCCTGAGCTATCTATATCCATCGACTTCCTGCATGTCTAACCTGATCGTCACTCCATCTAGTAGCAGGCTGCCCTACACTTCACTGACTGATGCTGCCACTGGAGTACCATTCTTCCCATTAAGTTACAGCTACTTTAATTTATTGATCCGTTGGGCTTATCAGTTATTCTGGTTCTACTGCTGATATCCTCATTTAGAAATCTATCATGCAGAGAAATTCCAAGCACAGCCCTCTCTATGGAGAGCGTACATAGTACGCACAAGCATAAATAAATAGATACTTATTAAAAAAAATACTCTGGTATTCCGTGCAGGCGTGGTCCTTCCGCGGTCCAGCCGACCCATTCGTTCTGCAACTATAATACAGCTGCAGCGTGGCTCTGTCACGTAACAACTATGTTGTAGTTTAAACAAATGATATGCTTAAATGATTGCTATTTCTAGAGTATTAATTTTTTATCACTACTGTCTATCAAAGTCCACTCCTGAACATAGACTTCCACATAGTAGTTAATAATTAATATCCTTCATAATAATAATGTCTTCCAGACCGAATTTCGGTCACGGCGGCCAGCCTCAACGGAGACTAGCCATCGGCGCAGGACAGGATTATAGTGCCCAAGTGTATGCGCAAGTACAGGTGCACTCTCTATTCCCTCACTCTCATAGTCCGATGGGACGGTAAACCGACACGACCGGAGAGGGGTCAGGTGCAGGACCAACGGCTTTACATGCTTTCCGAGGCACGGTGGTGAGACACCGCCAACGTCCTGACTCCGGGCAGCTGCTCAGAATTTCTTGATGGAAAAGCTCAATAACTGGTTTCTTTTGACCGACCCGGGATTCGAACCTGGGATCTCATGATCAGTAGTCGCACTACTACAACCACTAGACTAACGAAGCAGTCATAAGGGGGTTAATATTTACTGAAAATTTGTAAACACATTGTAATGGTTTTTAACAATTTAAACTCTTTTCTTATGCCTACCATGTTCGTGATCATAACATATAAATATTCACAGAAACAAATTACAAAATATGTACTCAGGATGTATTTTTTACAAGTTTACAAATATTTAAAAGAAAAATATATTTTACGAAAAGAGAGCAGTTAAAAAATCCCGAAATAATTCTAAATCTCTACAAGGACTTCCTATCCTAATACGGAAGACCTTTTCCCAAACACGTATTCTCTTCTGTCGCCGTCCGCTCTAATGATGTCGAAACCTGATTGGAGCAATTACAAAAGGTTCAAGATTCTACCCAAAATCCTGTTACCGGGGACCGATTTATCGGAACATTGTCTGGTAATAGTGAATTTTGAATTTATTACAGCTAAATATTATCTAATGGTACATTTATATTGTTCATGCAGCTAAATTATGGTTGTAACACGGATGAGTCGGCTCGACCGGGAAACCACCACGCTCTCACAGAATACCAGCGTAAAATTGCAGCTCTTAGCTTGTCTGTTTCGTAAGTTGAGTGTAGAGAACCAGAGATCCTTTTTATTGGAAACGAGGTATTCCATCTTAGTCCTAAGGGGTGGCAATGCAATTTTGCAAAAATGCAATTTTGATTCTTAATCGAGGATAGATGTAAATGTCTATGGGCCACAGCATCTACCTACCATCAGGTGGACTGTGTGCTCGTTTATCACCCTTGTTTTGTAATACATAAACATAAATTCTACTTCCTCATCAGCGCGTCAATGTCCTCGGTTGAACATAAGTCTCTCCTGTCATCAGGAATATTAAACGTCACACGAGGTTGATTCACGATTGCAATACTTAATAGTCCCACGAAATATTTTTTTAAAAATTTCATATTCATTTAATTAAACGACAAATATATACTTTTTTTTTTATTTGAGAGTAGGTTATTACATTTTTAAGATTAATATGTTAACTTGTACATTTACTACAATAATTAAATTCTTTAGGAACTTCTCAAAGTCTATCTTAAACTGCTCCCGTGCTATGAGAGTGAAAGATTTTTTTAAATTTGTTTATACTTGACTCTATTAATAGTAACATATACACGCAGTTGTACACGGACAAGAGACTACAAGAATGAAGCCGATTTTTATAGTATACTAGATGACCAGGCAGACGTTGTTCTGCCCTTTCCGACGACCATTTGCTTTCCTAAAAAAACTCCTGAGATTAGCAATAAAAAAATTGAGGGGCACTTATCGAGATAAAAACTATCCTATCAAGTTGGACCAAACTGCACACAGTGTGCAAAATTTATATTGAGAAATAGGATAGTTTTTATCCCGATAAATGACCTTCAAAATTTATTATTGATAATTTAAAGATTAATAGGAAGGGTCCTTGGAAAGGGCAGAAGAACGTCTGCCTGGCGAGCTAGTTTTTATATATAAAAATAATTGAAAAGCATATGTAGTAGAATCTCGCTACATATATTATTGTAGTAGCGCGAATAGAACGAGAAAAACCACACTCTCGCGGAATACCAGCGTGAAATAGCAGCTTAATGCTGATGTGTTTCGTATGGTGGGTATATGGAAACGAAAACCTTTTTTACTGGCAACGAAGCACTCTATCTGAGGACTACAGGAGTAACAACGCATCCTATGTGCTTCCAAAATCCACTTATCATCAGGTGGACTGTAAGCTCGATTATCACCCTCATTAAAAAAAATCACCAAAAGTATTTTGTTAACATTATTTTATCCATATTCGTTTAAAGGCAACTGGACTCCGGGACGAGGTCCGAACAGCATCCTTCTAATGTGTCGGATTACATTAAAGGTTTTCGTAACATAAATAAGTACCCGTGCCGATTTCTCTATGTACCGAAGTCTCCTTTACTCGCTTATATATTGCGCGGTACATAGACGGTATGTACTCTGTTAGGCTAAGCGCGAACGTTTGGTTGAACGGGCGAGCTTAGAACACCGACTCCTCTAATGACGTCTTTCGGTTCTGCATATAGTGTATCAAAAGGAGATCTTGTCTGTTTATCAAGTTTATTTTTAAATTTATGTACACAATTTTTTACAAAATTTGAAATATGCACAGAACCATTTTAACGGGCAATTATTGTACATAGGTAATATATATACCATGTACTGTTGCGGTATCTTCTACTAGACGTATAGATACAAAAAAAACGTTTTGTATAAAGTAAAAACCTACGCAGTAAATTATATTTTTAGAAACTGTTTTTATTTTTAAACAATATAATAATTTGCACTTAATATCTTCTGAAGTCGGGGCTTTTTTTATAGGATAGGGTGACAAACGAGCCCACAGTCCACCTGATGGTAAGTGGTTGCTGTGGCCCAGAGACATCATTCATTTACGAATACCTCAATTACGAATCAAAATGCAGATGCGTTGTCATCCGTGAGGACTAAGATGGATTGCCTCGTTTCCAGTAAAAGAGGTCTCCGGTTCTCTACACTCACCATACGAAACACAGCAGTGTTAAGCTGCTAATTTATGCTGGTATTTTGTGAGAGCGTGGTCCTTCCCCGGTCGAGCCGACTCATTCGTGCTACAACTATACTACTAATATAGCTGCAGCATGGCTCTACCACTTATAACACTAAAAAAAACTAAAGGCTTTAACACTTTGTCATATTCGAATTTTACTTTTTATGATAAATATTTTTCTTTACTGTTTTAAGTGTATTAAGGAATATCAAAATTCCTTCTCCTGTTTTTACACTGTTAGGAATGGATTTTTTTCAAACTTATGTCGGACTTAAGTATAATTTATTAAATACATAATTTAAAATTAAAAAATGTGTACAACCGACTTCAATATAAGTTATTAAAAATAACTCAAAAATTATTTGTCAAACCTTGACCAAATTTATATGGGATCACATGAGAACCACCAGCTTTCAAATGAAAAAAGAATCATCAAAATCAGTTCACCCAGAAAATAGTTATGAGGTAACACACATAAAATTGTTTTCTTCCTTGCACAACTTCCTTGTGGAATCGATTACCACCAGCGATTTTTCCGGACCGATACGACTTAGGGGCCTTCAAGAAAAGAGCCTACTCCTTTTTAAAAGGCCTGCAACGCATTTACAATTCCCCTGGTGTTGCAGTTGTTCATAGGCGGCGGTAGTCACTTACCATCAGGTGAGACGCATGCTCGTTTGCCCCTATAAAAAAACATACCGTCTCCTTTTTGAGGTCGTTAGAAAACATTCATTCAAATCAGTTCAGCGTAAACTTTAAAACCTATTTTAGATATACAAGTAAGGGTGACTTAAAAGCACATACTCCACCTAATGATAAGTGAAAGCTGTGACCTGTATAACAAACCTACATTTATTCTCTTAAAGAGTCAAAATACAGATGCGTTGTTACCCATAGGGACTAAAATTGAATGACTGTGTAGCACAAAACGGGTCTACGCTCAGAAATTGCAGCACAATACTGCTATTTTACTCTGGTATAAATGCAGCATGAGCGCGGTCCTTCTTCGGTCGTTATCATCGATCACTAATAAAAAACTAGATACACAATCCCATGCAAAAGTTCTCTAAAAACTGTCGCCAATTTTTTGACGTAATTCTAACTGCATCTACTACTCTAAATGCGTTGCCTAAAGGTGGATTCACAAAGCTATGCACAAATTAAAAGCGCACCCAAATGTCCGAGTGGGCGCTCATTCCGTAAGGACATTTTTTGGCACTGATTGTGTATCTAGTTTTTATTAATGATCGATGGTCGTTATATAGTATTCTGTTACATAGTCGTCATATCATAATGCATAACTTAGAATATAAATTCTCTAACGCTCCGCTTGTAACTATATCGTGGTCTCGTTTGCGGCTGTCAGCTGCAACGTAGTAGAAATGGACCGCGGCTGTGTCACACTTAAAGGACTTAGGTAACTATCTCCTGCTTGTTCCACACCTACAGTACCTACTCAATACAAGGTTCGCTCACTAAATTATACCAAGTCCTTTACACAAGTGAAAATTATTCATTTTCATAAAATTAAAGTGACAAACGAACTTACAATCCTCCGGTTGGTATGTGGGCTACTGCTGAAATAAATTACAACATGTAATAAATTGAAAATTAGAGTTCTATGGATAAAATAGTTGTTTCAATTTTACATTCAGTTAGTTTATATATTTTTAATATATTTTTGTGATTGTACTTCTTTTTGCGGGAAATTTACACTCGTTTCTTTTTTAATACTAGCAATGCTATTAATATTACTAAAATTCCATTTAACCACTCCCAGTAAGCTAAAAATGTCTGTGTTAGGAGTTCACGACAGTAGTCGAATGGCGGATTCGAACCAACCACCTTTCGAGTTCGCGGTTCACACCCTACCATTAGGCTACTGTCGGTTCAATTTACAATCAATTGTTTTTAAACTTTTGTGTAGAATGGCTTTCCGTCAAAATTCAGGCGGTACAACATTACGTTCAGCGGTGCTACGTTGACTGTCGGTATATCGAAGAGCTATACAGTAACTCTAAGATGGCTACCCTAGTACGGAACCAGAGTACGGAACCTATCCAACTGCAGAGAAGCGTAAGATAGGGTGATGTTATACCCCTAAAACTCATCACGCTGCATTTATTTTACGTTTTCGTTTACTAAACTTATTCAAGGAATCTTGGGTAAATCATCATTCATCATTACAGTCCTTTACAAGTCCACAACTGAACAAAGGCCTTCCCCCCAAGAAATGCCACAAAGTACGGTGCTGAGCTACCTGCATCCACCGACTTCTCCATGTCTAACCTAGTCGTCACTTCATCAGTGGGAGGACGCCCTACACTTCATCTACCGGTACGACGCTACCACTTGAGAACCTTCCTTTCCCATCGGCTGTCGTTAAGTTAAATTGGACAAAATAGGATTTACCAAATTCGACCCAGCCTAGGGCCACGTTATAGATATTTATACATCATTTAAGATGGTAACGTACAACCACATCCTCACTACGGTGAGTCTGTATTACGAAGTATTATAAATCCGTGGGCACATCACAAATGTTCGATAGTCATGTGTCATCGTACGTAGACGTGCATCCACTTACACATTACACGCCCGAGCCAAACTCAAACGGCATATTAATGCAAAGGCTAGAACTAGACGGCCTCTCTCGAGAACTGTTCAGATGCCGGAATGCCTTTGCCGCAGCATTTAGCCCCGGTTTGCATGTGAATTTCGTTTACGTAATTTTTAATTAATGGATAATACAGGAGGTTAACTTTTTATATAGGTCCAAAGATTGTTAATATAATAAAAGTTTACTTTATAGACTAATAAAAAATACTATTAATCAACATGTACCGTCCCGTGCGTGTCGAAAGAGGCGACAGAGAAAACCTGAAACAGGAGATGGGCGGCAACATCATAAACATAGATAATATAATAATACAAAAAGCGGTTGCCAACCCACCTGCCAAGCGTGCCAATATTTCAAAATCCCCTCTATGAGTCAACCTATGGGGGAGGCCTAAGTTCTGTAGTGAACTTTTCTAGGCTGTAATGGAAGTGACAAAGGGAATATGATAAAAAAATGATGGTAGATAGAGATAGATAGAGAAAAATGAAAAGGAATAAACACATCAATAGAGGTTCTCTAATAAAATTATACAACAAAAAAAATTTTTTGGAAATCATTTTGGTTTTTTTTAATGTTTGAGGTCTTACGGTTTTACTTTTTATAAAAAGTCCAATTATTTGACAATCATTTCAGATACTTTACTATTTAAAATTTTACAATGGGTTCACAATGCCGCCTAATCACACTATTTTTTATTTTTTATATGTATTTCTGTTAGTATTATATTGCATAATTTGTGGCTAGCACCATAAAAATTCCCCAAAAGAATTGTCATTACAGCCTATCAAAGACCACTGCTTCATATAGGCCTACCCCGCAGATTGCCTCACAGGAAGGATGTTTAACACAGGAGCCACAATTGGCAGACTAGTTGGCAACCGCTGTTTTTTAATATTTTCTAGTTTGTTTGTCGCCTATTACGATACTCTTTGGGACAAAATGGGGTTATGGATATTCTTACACCGCCACTACACGGCAGACCATAAAAATGGTATCTTTCATTTAAATACTTTATCTATTAATTTATCTAAGATTACATTGGAGAACAATAGTTACATAATTTCTATAGCCAGGACGATGAACAGAGATGTTAATATTTAATGTACCTTATTATAAACAATGGCAATAAAGCTCGTAGCTAAGTTTTGTCTGATTAAGAATAAAAAATACTGGAACACACCAATTTTTAAAAAAAAATAACAATGGTTTCCACGATGTTGTGTAGCTACAATTCATGTATAAATTATGCGAAACGATTTGTATTCGAGGTCATCCCTATTGTAAATGTCACGGTAATATCTCTCTACTCGTTTTTCTTTCAAACCCTACCCTGGCTCCTTCAAGGGTTAGGTGACAATGACCACTTAAAACTGAACGTGCTTCAGTTAAATTGCCTCCATTAACACAAACATTTACTTTTCTATCTTCCAGCTTATTCCATACATAAGAGCAATTAAAAACAAAATATTCTTCAGTAGACATTTCAGTAATCTGTGCCAAATTCACTATATATACCTATATGTCTAATACAATATATCGGAGATAATTTTGGAGAATTAAAGGCATGATAGACTTACTTTTTATTTATTCGAGATTTAAATTTTATTGTTTACCTTCTGGCACCTTTATTATACACTACATTATAACAGTATTTCACGATGTTCTGCGTTAATATCCATTAATTAAATTGGTTTACAACGTTTTATGGCTATATTAACGATCAATTGCAAGGCGAACTTTGTACAAAGTCTCACGTAAGTGGTATTTTTGATTGATTCTACGCTATAACTAAGTTTGGAATGTTATATTAGTTTTCACATCTGTCCTTATGTGTTCAACAAATAAGTGCGTCTAACGTTTTAACTATTGTCCGACCGAAACAGGATTTTCAACCGAAACCGAAACCGAAAACGAACCTTCGGTCCGGGTGTCAGTTTCGGCCGAAACCGAAACAGAAACTTATTTAGACATGTTAATTTTTTGTTGTATACTGAAATCTGGTATATTTTTTACACATATACAGATAGGTAATGCATGTTAATGAAAAACAGTCATTTTAATAGTCATGTAGCAATATATTTATTTATTTTAAAGTAAAAATGAACAATTTAAAGTTAAGAAATACTTTTTAAGTCATTTTGTAAAAAATCAACTCTTACACCCTTAAAAAGTTTTTGTGTTTTTGAGTTTAATTGAGAACATCATTGTGTTTACAATATTGTTAATATTTTTCAATGAGAGCACTACCTTAATATATCACACTCACACACACACAATATACACACAAATTAACAAAATCCCAGAAAATATACAAATACCTGCTCAAAATTCAAAAACTTTAATAAACTCAGTTTGTATAAAAAGGGTTATTATAATATTAAGGAAGTTATGGATGATAATGACCCCTGGGAATGAGGTGATCACTACCTTGCTATTTCAATTTTTTTGTGTTTTTAATTGTGTAACATACATGATTGTAAGCAGTTGTGATGCCCCCAGACTTTACCACAGATAATTAATTAATTTTATCACTTTTACACTCGAAAAATAAAGTCACGTGTGTTTGTTTGGGGCCTCGCAAGAAACTCCACTTAAGTGCAACTGCGAGGCAGTTGTAACTACCTTCAAAGACCGCGACTGTTACTTTGACAGAATACGAAACTTGTCAGGAATTAATAGATATGAGTAGGTATGTCATGTCATAGCATGATTGATAGGATAGATCCTTGGAACGAAAGAAAAGGGGCCCCGCTGATGCAACTTCGCCCACGTTTATATTAGTCCACGCTACGCCTCTGATTGTAAGCTGTTATTTAAAAAAAATGTCCCGCTGGGTTTCTGGCTGGTTCTTCCAAGGACAGAGGTTTTTTTCGAACCAGTGGTAATTAAACAAAAGAGTAACTTTTAATAAGTATTATTTATAATCTATATTAAATAAAAAGTTTCTGTTCCTGTATAATTAAGAATAATACACGAGTCACGAAGTCGTCCCAATGACGCAACGTTAATCCACGAACACTGAGTTCGGCGCCGCCGAAGGTTCGGCAGTTTATTGACGGCTCCGTGGCGCTGTGGCTTAGCAATGAGTTACAACGCTGGGGGCCGCGGGTTCGAATCTCGCACGGAACAAGTATTTGTATGGCCTACAAATAATTGTTCCGGGTGTGGATGTTTGTCCTTGCGCAATTTATGTTTGTAAACTGCCTCTACGATACAGTAGAAAATCCTAGTGTAGAGGTAACGTTTAATAAAAAAAACGAGCAACAATCAAATCAAAGTAAATGGATGCTGTGGTAGCCACAGACATCTACATATATCCTCGATTCCAGTAAATA
This sequence comes from Parnassius glacialis, assembly GCA_033319125.1. Taxonomy (NCBI): domain Eukaryota; kingdom Metazoa; phylum Arthropoda; class Insecta; order Lepidoptera; family Papilionidae; genus Parnassius; species Parnassius glacialis. The sequence goes on from JAVANC010000012.1 coordinate 10,743,672, forward strand.
TTATCTCCGGTTCTCTACACTCACCATACGTGAAACAGCAGTTTTAAGCAGCTATTTTACGCTGGTATTCTGTGAGAGCATGGTCCTTCCCCGGTTGAGCCGCCCCATTCGTGCTACAACTATACTACTAATATGGCTCTACCACGTAAAAAAATGGGTTAAGAATGGGTGAATTAGCCGTCAAATATAGATTTTGAAGTTCAAGTCATATTTGAGTCGTCGGTGACCGAGTTGTATGTGATGATAACATTAATGAACAGTTCATTATAAGAAAGGGGAATAACAGTGAACGCAAGTAAGACGAAAGTAATGGTTTTTGAAAGACATATATTTGAGTTTTTGTATTTAGGACTTGTGTTTTGCAGGGGTGATAGACATGACAAGTGGTAGAAGACGAGGTAGAATACAGGACACAGAGTAAATGGACCTCTTCACACTATTGTGCGAAGTCCGAATGTTTCAAAAAGACACATATGGCAATTCACAATTCTGTGTTAGTCCCTACCTTAATATACAACCTGCATGTAACAAAAACTCTGTGGTTCCCGTTAAGTTTGTTACAAGAATCGACATTCATACGTATAGAAATAACTTGACTTCAGAAAACTCGACATTATTTTTTTCTATTTCATTTAAATAAATTTTATTTGCTTGTTATTATTATTACTATTAATTTTATTAACTTGAAAACGAGACTGTACAACCAGTGCGTGTTACCAGTGATGACTTATAGAACTGAGACGTGGTCCTTCTCTGCTGGCCGTATGAGGAAGCTCAAGGTCCCTCAGCGAGTGATGGAGAGGGCTATGCTCGGGATTTATCTGCGTGATAAACTAAGAAACAGGAGAACCAGAGTGAACGACATAGCCCAACGGATTAGTAAGTTGAAGTGGCAATGGGTCGGCCATATAGCTCGAAGAACCAACCACCGAGGGGGAAAAAAGGTTCTCAAGTGGCAATAAGTGGCCTCTTACCGGCAGGCGAAGTGTAGGGTGACCCCCACTATATGGAGTGATGATCTGGCAAGACATGCAGGAAGTCGATGTATGCAGGTGGCTCAGGACTGTGCTTTGTGGCATTCCTTGGGGGAGGCCTATGTTTAGCAGTGGACTTATGAAGGGCTGTAATGATGATGATAATGATGATGATGAATTTTATTTGCAAATTGTGTGTGTTTTTATTACCTCTAATACTCGTAGACACGCGCATGAGTAAAGCAGGGTCATTGAGAATACTCTTGCTCCTTGGTCAATGTAGAGGTAATAAAACCACATACACTTTGCAATTATTTTTTTATTGATTATTTTTTTATGGTTAAATTTTCTGAAGTAATGATATTTCTATACATTTTAGCACTGATTCTGATAAAATATACTTTTAACCACAGGAACCACAAGGTTTTTGTCACATGTTGTATAATAGGGAAAGTTGGGCGTGGCAGAATAAGCAAGAGAGTAGAATAAATGCTGTAGAAATGTAGTCATTAAGGAGTATGTTAGGGGTATCTCTGAAAGACAGGATGAGAAATTGTGTAATAAGAAATAATTAAAAATTAGTACAACCGACTTCAATACAAATTATTAAGAATAACTCAAAAACTATTCAGGCCTTGATGAAATTTATATGGAACCACATGAAAAGCACCAGATTTCAAATAAGAAAAATAATTATCGAAAACGGTTCACCTTGAAAAAAGTTATGTGGTGACACGCATAAAATAATTAAAAATTAAAAATTTGGACAACGGACTTCAATATAAACTATTAAGAATAACTCAAAACTATTGGTCAGACGTTGATCAAATTTATATGACACTACATGTGAAACACCAGCTTTCTAATAAAAAAAGAATCATCAAAATCAGTTCACTTAGAAAAAGTTACGAGGTAACCCACAAAAAACATACAGTTGAATGCAGTACCTCCTCCTTTTTGAAGTCTGTTAAAAAGTGCGTAAGTCTTATTTAACCTAATTATGTAAAATATAAAATAAATATAAAATAATATGTCGTAAAGAAGTTTCACTTCGTACATGTGCACACAATCACACGCACATTTTTTTTATTTAAATCTTGTCATAACAGTTTCATAACCAAAATTCTAAAATATATCAAACAAAAATACTTTAATCCCTGATGTAAAGTTGCCAGACTTGAACGTATTTATGTTACGCGATATCTTTGTCAATTGTGAACTGATTTTAATGATTCTATTCAATAAATATAAACTACTAATTCAGGGGTGGTTCCATATAAACTTAAACAAAAAATTCCACCCCTAACGAAGGAAAAATAGGAAATGAAATTTCTGATATAACTATTAAGACGACATTTAGATTGTTATATTCCTTAGTCCACTCAAAATGATAAAAAATATGGTTGAAGCATGGAACAAGCTGTCATCAGAAGTGATATCTGCACAAACCATAAACAAGAACAGATTGGATAAACAACTAAAATAGTATTAGTAGTAAATAGTAGTTAGTAAGTAAAGTAAATTACACATTTGAAACTAGGATACAGGCTTATACCAGTTGTTTCAACTGCTGGCCTGTTATAATAATAATAATACACACAGTTCCACAGGGAAGTGTTCTCGGTCCAATTCTGTTTTTATTGTACTTAAATGACATTGTCAATATGATGAAGCATAAATGTATTCTATTTGCTGATGACATTTCCATAATCGTGACTTCCAATAAAAAAATTAATAATATGAGTGACCACGAAGCTGACATAAATAATACAATAGATGCTTTAATTAATTGGGTTGACATACATAATTTAAAAATTAATTTAGACAAATCTTTATATATACAATTTAATAAATGCACTAATAATAAACATAATCTTAAACTTAACATTCCAAAAATAAAAGCAGCTAGTCATACGAAATTTTTAGGTTTAATTTTAGATGACGATATAAATTGGAAACCACATGTAAACGATGTCTTTATCAAAATAAATAAATTCGTGTATGCACTTAAACAAATAAAAAACATAACAAACATAAAAACCGCTGTCATGTCCTACCATGCATACGTAGAATCTTTACTGCGGTATGGTCTCATAATGTGGGGCAACAGCACTGATCAAAATAAAGCATTTGTCGCGCAAAAAAAATGCATTAGAGCTATATGTGGGCTAAAACCGAATGAATCGTGTCAACCAGTGTTTAAAAAACTTGGCTTATTACCACTACCATCACTTTATATCTATGAAGTATGTATGTTTGTACAGAAGCACAAAACGTTGTTTACAACGGTAGATGATGTAAATCCCCGCAGTCGTCGAGATCCATGGACTTGTACTAAACGATAATCCTATAATACGAGTAAGAAAATATAATAAAAGTTGTTTATTTATGTGTGTTCAGTTATATAATAAGATACCTAATTACTTAAAAACATTAAATACAAGATCATTTAAATTAAAACTGTTAAAAAGTGTTAAGGATTTTTGTAGCCAAAAATATTAATGTAAAAAAAAATTGCACGCTATGAATAACCGTAGCAAAACATGCGGATCTGAAACGTTTTGTAAAATCTATTACATACCATGTTTTATGCAAATAAAATATTATTATTAATAATAATAAAATAACTTTTAATAAAAAGTTAAAAACAACTTCAACGAACTAGAAAAAATAAAATTGTTTTACATTCTGAAGTGGAAGCTTTAATATTTTTTCTATTACTATGTCTTAACACAGACTCTTTTTTTTTGTTATATGTAGTTAATATAAATTGGGTTTTTCTTTCATGTGTGCATGTAGAACATTGTTTCATTCGTTTTAATTATTCGATACTATACATACGTGGCGAATTAATGGTATGACGTTTGAAGCCGTCAGCGCCGTGCAGTATTCATCTGAGCAGGTTGCCTTAGCGATGGCCTAGTTGCTACAAGGCGCGCCCGACCGCACGTGTCTCCCTCGAAACGCTCTAAGCCGGAGAATGCTCTATATACACTATCTACATGTATGAATATATAACGTACATAGCGTGTATCTGACGTATTACGTAGTTCAAGTTGTAGCGTCGCCCAGAGATTACGGGCTTAATATGCATGGATGTATAAATAGAAATCTTCCTGCTAAAATTTCCTCAAAAGGACATGTTATTTATTAAAATTTTCTTCATTTAGCTATTTTTAAAAAAACCGCCAAATAGCCAAAACCCTCTCACTATTATTAACTTTGTTTATTCTCATTTTTTTTAAACCCATAGACCAACTCACTCACAGATCAAGGTGTGCTTATGGAGTATAGAACCTTAACTCATACCTTAACTGTCACAAGTTTGCAAGCGGTTCTGTTAAAAGAAGGCATAAGCCACGGGACAACGACGAGGACCAACGTCTTTGCATCCACTTGTCCAATTTCTGAACATATTTATACGTGATCGAACCATGCTACAACTATATTATTGTTGTAGCACGAATGGGTCGGTTTGACCGGGGAAGGACCACGCTCTCACAGAATACCAGTGTAAGATAGCAGCTTAACGTTGCTGTGTTTCGCATGGTGAGTGCAGAGAACCGGAGACCCTTTTTACTGGAAACGAGGCATTTCATCTTAGTCCTCACGGGTGACAACGCATCTGCATTTTGATTCATAATCGAAGATAGATGTAGATGTCTATGAGCGACAGCAACCACTTACCATCAGGTGGTCTGTATGCTCGTTTGTCACCCTTATCCTATAAAAAAATTATAAGCAATTAACTCGTTTTCGCCATTATCAGCCGTAAGAGTAAGTACCGTGCGTAACCATAAGAGTGCACAGCTGGACAAGGGCCGTTCCCATCGTACAAAGCAGTTGCCATAATCTCTACACGTTGCAGGTGGATTGACAGCTGCAGTATCAGACGCCTCGTATCTTTGACATTGCTCATCTTCATTCAGTCATAAATGTGCATAATTTTTATGGTAATAACAGACAGGATGGAAGAACGAGTTTATTTGCATTGGTCTATCCATATACATCAGAAAATATAAAAAATATTTTTTTAGATTAGTTAATATTTATTACGTGGTAGAGTCATGCTGTAGCTATATCATGGTTGTAGCACGAATGGGTCAGTTCGACCGGGGAAGAACTATGCTCTCAAAAAATACCAGCGTAAAATAGTAGCTTAATGCTTATGGTGAGTGTAGAAGAACCGGAGACTCTTTTTAAACCAACAAGGCACTCCATCTTAGTCGTCAGGAGTGACAACGCATCTGCATTTTGATTCCTAACCGAGGATAAATGTAAATATCTATGGACCACAGCATCCACTTACAATCAAGTGGACTGTGTGCTCGTTTGTCACCCTTATTCTATTAAAAAAAAGAACTTTTTAACAAAAATACCATCATACACACGTCTCACTACTTGGCACTGTTTGAACTAGAACACGTGGCACTGCCAAGTAATAGTAGTTTAGGACAAGGAAGAATTCACATTTTCTTGAAATATAATTTTTATTCAGGCGTCGTCACGATACTTCCTTCATCGTTGACTTACAATTGAGTACTATGAAATTACCGCGAAGTAGCAAAACAACCTGGTGTGTCCCAGTTATGTGAGTCCGAAGAAGAGAACAAACGTAAATATAGACCCAAATTCCATCTTAATTCACAAGGGTGACAATGCGTCTGTGACTTATTTGTTTGAAGTTAGTTGTAGCCTTCTATATTTGAGTTTGCTTGCAGGTGTCGACGTTCTGCAGTAACCACTCACTATCAGGTGGACTGTTGATTCGTTTATTACTTTTATGAACTCGTGTCTTGACTGTTCTGTATAAACTTAGGTAAGTACAAAAATAGTTAAAATAAAGGTAAGGTTGGCACCGAATGGTATGGACAAGTGGCAAGAGTTAATGAAAAAAGAGTTGCAAAGCATATTTATGCTGCTAAAGTTGGGAGAAGAGTACGAAAGGGTGCCCTAAAAGGAAGTCTATCGACCAAATTGGCGATATATTGAAGGTGGGTCAAATTAAATGTACCATTAACCGACAAGCATGTGTATGCGTAGATAATCTGTAGAAAGAAGCGAGGAAGTATGTCAGTATCCATGCTATGGGCGTCCCGCCTAACCCGAGGCCGCGTGACAGGTGTGACAGTTTATTTATCTATATTTAGATGTAAAGGGAAAGACTTAACTTTGCAGTGGAAAATAATATTTTCTCATACATCGCGATCTACACCTCGATCGATGCTCCAACTAAAAAAATATTTGTGATCCTACTATTATTATGTTATTATTAAGTATACAATAAGTTATAAGCATATGTCACAAAAGTTTCATTTTCATTCATAAAACGTCAAAGTTGTACCTTAAGGACAAAAAGCAAACAAAAATTTAAATACAAAGAAAATTATATCTTATATTTACGCGAAAACTACACATTAAATATGATTAAATGACACTAAATTTTACGGATTCTATCGAGTTTAAAATAACTTTTTAATTCCCGATGTTTCGGGTGCCGAATGTGTGGAATACCACACGATGTAATAACATTCAGATGCAATATCCACATAATAAACATGCACACTCATAAATTATCACATTAAAGAAACACAGATAAAATATATTGCAAACAAAAAGAAATAAAACTTCATGGCCAGAAATGCTTTTAAAATAAAGAAACGATTAAAACTCGACTACGATACGCCCGCCTTGCGATGCCGTAAATTATGTTGAAATGTTATAAAACTAAATGCATGAAACAAATCGTCGACAAGCGGGAGGGATGAGGGGACGCGGGGTGAGGTGGCATAGGCGGTAGAGGGGAACCTACAACTCTACTACGGGCACTCTCAGTTTCATTCATAACTTTTTACAAGTTTATCTGCGACGATACCTCCTACATATTTATGTGTTTGCGACTGCGATGCTACAAAGATTAAAAAATATTATAATATATTTCAGAAGCGTCAAATCTTTGTGAAACTTATAACAATGTAAATTTATTAACGTATTCTTAATACATTACAATAATTGTAACACTAATATAATAGAAACATTGATTAAATATTTTTCAAATATAATTACACCAAACAACAAAATTACTCATGAGATTTTTGACATGTCATATTTTATTTATAGAATTATAGAATTAGGGTGATAAACGAGCACACAGTACACCTAAAGGTAAGTGGTTACTGTGGCCCCATAGACATCTACCCTCGATTACGAATCGAAATGCAGATGCGTTGTCACCCGTGAGGACTAAGATGGAATGCCTCATTTCCAGTAAAAAAGGGTCTCTGGTTCTCTACACTCACCATACGAAACACAGCAGCGTTATGCTGCTATTTTACGCTGGTATTCTATGAGAGCGAGGTCCTTCCCCGGTCGAGCCGACCCATTCGTGCTACAACTATACCAGTAATATAGCTGCAGCATGGCTCTACCACGTATATTATCGCAATAAGTAGGGGTGACAATAAAGACAACTAAATTAACTGCACAGAAATGGATCTAATCTCTGTTGACCTTAACATCTATTATATTTTGACTACAGATAAGATCGTATCAAAGTGTACTTTTGTATACATTCGTAACTAAAGTTACGTTAAAAGTCAGCGGCATTCTTATTACTCATTCTACAAACGGTAAACTATAACATCTGACTTATATTATTCTTCATATAATTTAATAATAACCCACGATTATTATTGCTTACGTTATTGGTTCATAAAACCCAAGCTTAATGTTATTTTTAGCTAAGTTTTATTTTCCACAGCAAGACAAAGGTCTTGTCTCAAATTTTTTATTAGTATATGTAATTTATTCTTTACTTCTAATGCCTAAAACTCCTAATCTTGTAAAAATAAGACTAGATTCATTTAATTTTTCTTAGATTCCGTTCGACGACGTTTTATTACTACTGTTTTAGTGTATACTATTCTTGTTTTTACTATTTCCCTCTTTTTATTTCGCGTCACTTGATTTAAATATTAAGTTAAACTTGAATTATATGTTCACAAGACGGATTATCTTTGCATTATAATTTATTATATTTGCGGCGCACACTCCTTGGCATTTATGAAAATTATGGATTGTCTGGGCTGATAATAAATTAAAAATAAAATATGTACTTTTCATAAAATAAAATATACTTAGTTGTACTAAAATGATGCTCAAGTGATTATTAACTTCAGCTAAAATTAGAGTTCAAATATCTGAATGCCTAAGTAATGGCGAAAAAAGAAATAAAAACCTACTCACTTTTGAAATCGGCTAAAATAGTTCAATTGCTTTTTAATTTATTCTAAAATGGCAGAAAGCTATATTTAACAATGGTATTATTTTTAATTGTATATATTTTTATAAATATATATGATATAGAGTATACTGGTTTAAATTTTTGTGTGCATTTTACTTAAAATTGTATAATAATAAATACTGTTGCGTTTAGTTTTTGTGAAATTTTTGTTAGTACCCACGGTCTATGCTGAGTATATCTTTTTAGTAATCATTTACCAGATTTATAATATGTTATTATTGTAAGCAAACTGCTATAATGTGTTACTAAATGAACTTATATTCTTTATTTTCTTTCTTCTTAAAGGCCTTATAAATTTAGGCATTTCAGTAACATCCCAATAATAATCCCCTCCTATATCTATTCTTTGAAATAACAAACGCACACATGCGCAGTCGAAACTGGCACGGTAAGACACACATTTATAAATTGAAATAAAGTTTGTTTTAGTTGGGCACTGGCATGAATGAAAGCGAAAGGGCGGGAAGTTGGGAGCGGACGATTGTTATCAAAACATTGGCTGTTGCGTTGCGAAAGTCATTTGTCATCCGATTATGATTTATTTTATTTTTATAGACTTTATTTTTATGATACGATTTTTATGTTGTTGATTTGTTTTATTACTGTCACATTAGCTTCAATTTATTTATGATTTACGATCGTTTTGACTTTACAAAAATAACGACGATGTTATTAACGGCTACGATGTTGATAATTTACGAGCTGTATTACCTCATGAAATAAATGATTGTCTTAAAATTTTAGAGTACGAAAGCATACCGTGTTTGATATTATCATAATTTTTATTTGCTGTCTAAAGTACTGATTTATCACCTGCTCGACGGCGATAAGGAAAACATCACGAGGAAACAAGCATGTCTATGAAATAACAAATAATTCTAGGAATTTTGAAATCCACCACCAGGAACCAGGGTAGTACCTGTTTTTGCACTAAAAACTACTCAGTAATAAGATGAGGCCTAAGCCTAAGAGTGGGAAGCATGTAGGCTGTTACTCTACTTTTTTACTTTTAAATTTTGAAGGAGTATGAGTGAATCATATCTCTCTATTGTTTGTTTTTCACTTCAAATGATAAAATCTACGTCAAAAAAGTAATATAGTAGATTAAATCGCAATTTGCATGAATCGATATCACGATGTATGAAGATTTTCTTAAGTTGTCGATGAATGCATGTGGCTTGGTGTTATTCCTAGGAAGGCCTGTGATGAGCAATGTACTTGTCAGGGGTTTTAATGATGATTATAATAATAATCCACTTCTATTAGATATTGACACTGGATCTTGAGCACTAATGGAGATTCAAGTTTAGTTTAATGAGAATAATCTAAATTCATACCAGAATAATAGGAGATCTTCATAGAAATCAAGATTATATGCCGAAATTACAGGGAAAACTGTGGTATTTTTATAATATTCTACTAAAATACTAAATAATAGTCCACCTGGTAGAAAGCTACTGAATGCAGCACATAAACACTGGCAACACATTTCAAGCACTACTATAGAATTTGTTAATATATCAAATTTGGCAGAACAGGCAGCGTAAAGAAAAACGGTTATTATTTTGTTGAACATTTTAAAAAAACTTCAAATGTTCACAAAATTGTTTTGTTTCCAATTCTTTCATTCAAGAATGACCACAGGAAAATAAGCTTTTATTTTAATTTACAAATGAATAATTTATTCCGTAATATAATAACTTAAATTTGACATATAGGTAAGTGTAATGATAAAAATGTCTCTGAGTAAACGGAAGGAACAATCACAAGCTCGATTCTACAGAATCAGTAATTCATTCATTGGGCAATGGGCTTTTACAACAAATTCCCAGAAAATATACAAGGTATCATCACCATTACAACTCTCCACAAGTTCACTGCTGAAAATAGAGGGCTATTCATATATGTATATTTTTTTTATAGGATAGGGTGACAAACGAGCACACAGTCCACCTGATGGTAAGTAGTTGCTGTGTCCCATAGGCATCTACATCTATCCTCGATGACAAATTGAAATGCAGATGAGTTGTCACCCGTGAGGATTAAGATGGAATGCCTCGTTTCCAGTTAAAAGGATCTCCGGTTCCCCACACTCACCATACGAAACACAGCAGCGTTAAGCTGCTATTTTACGCTGGTATTCTGTGTTACGCTGGTCCTTCCCCGGTCGAGCCGACCCATTCGTGCTACAACTGTACCAGTAATATAGCTGCAGCATGGCTCTACCACGTAAAATATATATACTATTTATAAGGGTCCAAAAATGCCACAAAGTATACAAAGTAAAGAGATATAATTCTTATTTAACATTTAATAAAGGGTTATCATAATATAAACGAGTACGTGGTTGATAAAAACCACTTCGAATGAAATAATTTAATATTAAAAATTTTGTACAGCCGTCTTCAATATAAGCGACTTCAATATAGGTTATTTAAGAATAACTCAATAACCATCGGTCTGACCTTGATCAAATTCATATGGGACCACACGAGAACTATCAGCTTTCATATAAAAAAGAATCATCGCAATCGGTTCGCCCAGTACAAAGTTATGAGGTAACACACATAAAAAAAAACATACACTCGAATTGAGTACCGTCTCCTTTTTGGAAGTCGGCAGAAAATCGCTTCTAAGCTGTTTCTGAAAAAAACTTTTGTATTGGCACAATCTAGTTTTATTGTAGAACATTTATTTGAAAAAAGGTGTCACTAGTCGTGATGCTTCTCAGCACGGAGTTTTCTTTTCAAACCAAAGGTTAAAAGTAAAAACTGACTTTCAATAAGAATTATTTATAATCTATATTGATTAAAAAATTACTCTATTCTATTCTAAAACTAAAGCAGTATCTGTCCCGTTTGGTAAGTTGTAAGTTCGATTTTTTTTTAAAAACAGAATCGATCCAAGGGAACCTTAATCACGTACTCATTATGCAAGAAGGAAATGAAGTAAATTGATTTGGAGACCATTTTGGACATCATTTATTACAAGTATGAGAAACGAAGACAAATTTACTACGAGTTAAACACACTCACAAACAGTCGTCTCTATAGAAATAATAAAAGTATTTTACGACCTTATCACTAAATTCGACCTTTTACGTAGTAGAGCGACGCTGCAGTTATATTCTGTTACAGCACGAAGCGGTCGGCTTGACCGGGGAGGACTTCTCAGCTTAATGCTACTGTGTTTCTTATGAACGATGAAAGAGTGACAAAGCAAATCTATATTGCAGATGTGAACGGCAGTGTCGGGAAGGAACGCCCTAGACGAAGGTTTATCGACTAAATTAGCGATATATTGAAAATGGGTCAGATCTCCTAATCTGGCCCATTTTTTTTACCCTTAACCGACAAGCATGTATGCTTATGGATATAAAAGAGACGAGAGAGGTGTGTCAGGTCGTGCCAATTGGAAGTCCGTATTCTCTACATATCCCTCTGGGTGACAGGTGTGAGTGTTTATGTATGTATGTAGTTTCTTATATTGAATATAGAGAACTGGAAACTCTTTTTACTGAAAATGAGGCATTCCATGTGGAGCTGGACTGCATGCTCGTTTGTCAACCTTATTCTATATAATAAAAAAACAAATCCGAACAGAAATATCGTTTATATATGCATAAACATTTCACACTGATTATTATTTTTTTAAGCAAAAACACTGGCATAGAAAACAGCAATTCAAAAAGAAAAAACGATACTACGCCGTTCCATGACGATATTTCTGTAGCCGAGATGACCTTCGGAGCCAAGCAACGCGCAGTCTGCCCTTGGATAGTTGACCGATTTACTGGCATTTATATGCTATGCCTTCTTACATCGGATGCACGATAAGCTGGCTAATGTTTCACGGTCAGATTATAGAATAAATTAGCTATTTGCAACACTACTCTCACGAATTTAGGTACTTTTTCCACCGTCTTTAGAAAAGGAAGGGGTTCGACTGTATTTTTTATGTATGCTACCTCAGAACTTTTTATAGGTGAACAGATTTTGATGATGTGTTGTTTGGAAGCTGATGCTTTGGCACCATCAGAGGTCCATATTAATTTTAATCACCAGTAGTTATAGAGTTATCCTTAATAATGCGTATATAATTGACGTCGACTACATTAATGATATTCTCATTTATATGAATATTGAAGTCAGTTGCACAATATTTTTAATTTTATCACTTGTTATTAAAAACGTATGAATCTTAATGTACTGTAAATAAATTAAATAAAGCAAGGTAATCTTAGTAGAAGCCATGGTAGCTCACATGGTTAGCGCTCGCTGTAAGCTTCACAGTACTCGAGCAACCCGGGTTCGATCCCCGCCGGCACCAATGGAATTGTTAATTGCTATTTGAAGTGCTGATTTACCACGGTGAAGGAAAACATCGTGAGGAAACCTGCATGTCTGAGAAATAAGAAAAAAAATTATTTCGAAGACATGTAAAGTTCGCCAACACGCAGTGGGGCAGCGCGGCGGACACTTCCTAGCCCTAAAACTCTCTCAGAAATGAGAGGAGGCCTGTGCCCAGCAGTGGGACGTAAATAGGCCGCAAGTTTACTTTTACTTTAATCTTAGTAGACTTACTCAATGTGATATGTAATAATTAACGTATTGTGTTATTCAATCTATCTCGTAATATAAATATTATTTATACTTGATACGTATTCTAATACATACATGTGAGATGAATCATATCGTGCCGTTAGTGTCGTAACAGGCGACAGCGAAAAGAATCGTGAGCTCGGCAACAGCGTCTTCCTAACAACTAATAGAAAAACTGCGGGTAGCCATCCGCTTGCCAACCGTGGCAACTATGGCAAATCCAAACCCAATTATTTCAATGGGGAGGCCTTTCTTCAGCAGTGGACTTTGAATGCTCTACTGGAGTCATGATCGGCATGAAGCTAAAGTACTGTTTAACTTGAAATTAGATATTAAGGTTCTTTTTTTAACGATGACATAGTGAATCTAACTTATGGCCAACGTAACTTTATTTATGTATTCTTTATTGCATTTCCTATTACGAAATAATAAAAAGGGCGGACTTAATGCCATGAGGCATTCTCTACCGGTACCAAAATAAAAAAAATACCTAAACAAAAATTATATATGTAGACAATTACACAACTTAAGTTTTACTTTATTTACGTTAAAGACTTAGATTGCAAATTCTTATTCTGATTCGTACTAAATATGTACAATGCGTGATAATTAGTGTCAAGTATGGATGTGTCGTACATATTCCTGTATCTCATGCATCGTATTTGAATTTTGTCACAATCATACAATTTAAATTTAATAACCAATTTTATAGAATAAGGATGACAAACGAGCACCCAATCCACATGTATGGATGCAGTGGTGCATATATCTAAAATCTAAATGCACATGTCACTCCTGTGGACTGAGATGAAATGCCTCGTTTCCAATAAAAAAAGGGTCTTCGGTTCTCTACTTTCACCTTACGAAACACAGCCGCATTAAGCTTCTATTTTACTCTTGTATTCTGTGAGAGCGAGGTGCAATCCCGGTCGAGCTGACCCATTCGTGCTACAACCATAGAGAAAAATATAGAGCTGTACAGTGGCTCTACGACGCTGGCTCTACTACTATAAATGCATACATTTTTAATAGTTTAAATTAGTGCTCCTTTGTCACCGTTATACTACTCGTATAAAAAAAAACTAATAAAAATGAACAAATACGTAGGTTTTCGTACCAATTACATTTCCTTGGAATCAAGTTCCTTATCGGACGGTACGAATTTGGCGGATGGAGGCTAGGCGAGAAAAAGTGTAAGATTTTTCCGTCACGACCCTTTCTAACGTAGTGTAGACGGCATTGGTGGCTATAAGGAAGCGAGATGGAATAATATCCATCTCTCTCGCACTTTTTCTTGTCTTGCCATGAAATAAATATTATTTTATTTTAAATGACGCTTCTTTTATTAGACGCTAATAATTCATTTATTTGTATTTGTTAACCAATAATATTATACGTTTATCATTAATAATATACTACGAAAGGAACTTCATTCCAACCGAGTGTTCCACGACACTCACGTATGTTTCTTTTCGTTACATTTCTGTTTGTAAATAGCAAAGTTCGTAGGGATGGTTGTAAAACGCGGAAAATCTATTTCCTATATTATATTAATCCGATAGATGGCGCTATAATCTTCTCGTTTACACCAGATCAGACCTCTACATCTATCCTCAATAAAGAATCAAAATGCAGATGCGTTGTCACCTGTGAGGACTAAGATAGAACCCCTCTTTTCCAGTAAAAAGGGTCTCCGGTTCTCTACACTCACCATATGAAACACAGCAGCGTTTTGCTGATATTTTACGCTGGTATTCTGTGAGAGCGTGGTCCTTCCCCGGTCGAGCCGACCCATTCGTGCTACAACAATATTACTAATATAGCTGCATCATGCCTCTAGCACGTAAAAAAGTTTGAACTCTACTATGTTTGAAGTTGTTTGCAGTAGTAAAAAATATATAGAAAATATTTGGACCGGCGACCGGCACCAACATCAAAGATGCCGTCTGCACTGCGATCTTCAATGACAGTGGTATTATTTAAGATGTAGTAAGTATTACTGTTTGAATGAGCAATGTCTTAGATCATAAAAACAGAGGTTTAGGTACTCGTGTAATGATGATGATGAGTGTCGAAAATTCAGAATTTTGCTATTTTACATATTACAATAATATAGATATGTTTCGAGGATCACAGGTCCATTAATTTCGCAATTCGTCACTTGTCGCATCCGTTGCGGACGAAAACGAATCGGTTGCGGGTTGCTGACCGTCATAGGTAGCGTGACGCGACCGGTGAGGGACACTGAGGCGAGTGAGGAGGGCAAGAAGAGGGGGGAGGCGCCCTTGCGCGAAGGTGAGGCGACAATTAACGCGCGG
The DNA here is from genome assembly GCA_033319125.1 of Parnassius glacialis. Classification (NCBI taxonomy): domain Eukaryota; kingdom Metazoa; phylum Arthropoda; class Insecta; order Lepidoptera; family Papilionidae; genus Parnassius; species Parnassius glacialis. The sequence continues at coordinate 10,758,868 of JAVANC010000012.1, forward strand.
TCATTCCTCCGCGGCTGGCGCGGTGTCAACGATTCCGATCATCCTGCCGCGATAGCGGGCGACCGGACGCGACGCCCGCGCCGCCGCTGAGTCGCGTCGCGGGTTCTAGGGTTGTCACTTGCTTAGTTTAATCGGCACCAAAATATTCTTGATAATCCCGCAAATGGACCGTTAGAAAAAGACGTATATAAAAAGAAACTTGTTACAGATGTGTAACAAGACAGAGTAATTAAATGTGTCACAATTGAAAATAAGAGTTAAAAAATAAAAAATCTAAAAATAAAACAATTATAACTTTTAACAAAAAGTAAAAACCTACTTCAAATTGGTAAAAAAGAAATTATTTATTTGCTACCCTTAGGAGTAAAATTTTTTCTCCAAATTTATATGAAAAAAATAATCATCAAAATTGATTCACAATCTGCGAAGATATCGTGTAACATGCGTACAAAAAAGACATACACTCGAATTGAGAACCTCTTCCTTTTTGAAGTCGGTTAAAAAGTCACAAAATGAGTTTAATCTAAATTATAGCTTAGATCTCAGAGGAAATTTTTATGATGATGGTAATGTTTGTTAAAAATACAATTTTATAGATAGTAAGTAACTTATGTAGTTAGAGGTTCAAGTTCTAAGAAGCTTTGTGAAATCATTATTTCAAGAAATTAATTTTGACGGCCCTATGGCGCAGTAGCTCAGTATTGAGTTAAACGGCACGGTTGGTCCATGCTTGATTTGTATAGCCTACCAATAATTGTTCCAGGTCTGGATGTTTGTCCTCGCGCAATTAAGATTTATAAACTGATAACGATACCGGAGAAAATCCTAGCGTAACTAGCATTAAATATAAATAGAAAAATAAATAAATAACACAAATTTACAAAGATCTCATATTCAAAAATAAACAAAATTGTCGTTTTTAAAAATCGATAAGAGAGAATAATTGTGAAAAGAGTATATGGTTTTTATTTAAAGGAATCGTGATAAGTTAAGTGGATAAAAAGGTATAATAAAAAAATTCATAGCATTTGAGCAAATCCACTACGATCCCTACCAACCGTCAATTAAATTAAATTATTTTTTTTTATTAATTAAATTTATATTAATATGTATATTATGCTTGTTGTAAAAGGAAAATCATTTGAAGAAACTTACATATTTTTAAAAATTAAAATATTTCGAGGACTTAACAAATCTGTCAACATCTTTTGTAGTAATGTGGTAGTCTGCTCCAAACTCAAAGAAATGAGAGGAGTCCTGTACCCAGAAATTCTATTTGAAATTATTTTTTATATAAAAAATTGTAATATCGTTGTAAAAGAAAGAACTAAGTACATAAAACAAATTCGCCGTGTAATGACGGAGTGAAAAATCTACTACCACATAACATCCCGCGGCTATCGTTATAGCCGACAAAGGAAAACAGGAAGAGGAGGAGAAAAAATTGATATTTTACCAGGAAGATGCTGCTGCCCATTTCCTTTTTCAATTTCACTCTAAGTATAAAAAAAACATATATTATGGCAAATATACCTCCTATGAGGCAATCTATAGGGGAAGCCTGTATACAGCAATGGACTTTAATATGTGATGATAATGATATAAAACAAATGTGTCCAAAGATATCAAAGTTCTAAACATGTTTTTTCGTTATTAAAACCGATAAATTTATTAAATTTAAATTGGGAATAATAGTTGGCAGTGTATTAAGTTCTCGTTTAAAAAACATTATATATTTTTCAATTTCAAGCTCGTCTTTTGGCGGCAATATTTCCGTTTCCTAGCAAATGATGACACCAAACTATATTTTCTTTATGTATTGATGAATGAAATTTCCAAGTCATCCGAAAGTGTGTAAGTATAGAAAACAATGGATGACCTGCAGTAAGACCCATTTTACTGGACAAGAGGCATTCCATCTTAGTCCTCAGGGCTAAAAACGCATCTGCATTTTGATTCGCAAAAGAGGATAGATGTAGATGTCTATGGGCCACAACAACCACTTACCATCAGGTGGACTGTGTACTCGCTTGTTACCCTTATCCTATAAAATAATAATTATTACTATTATAACGATAAAAATATTGCTATGAAGTTCTGCATGATATTTAAAGTATTTTGATAGAGATTTAGGTTTTTAATAACAATTAGACGTTATTAAAAACCTAAAACTCAATCAAAATGCTTACACATACCTACTAAACCCTGTTTTATTTATATAAACTTGCAAACGTTCCTGGTGAAATAAACTAGCACTCACGACTTATCCAGTTCTAATTACAACACCACAAATAATTGGAACGTTTTAGTTTTGAAGTGACTTCCACTGGCCGTTTTTACAACCGAATAAAAAAGATAATTGTTTAATAGCATGACAACACGCAGCCCTGTGCGACCCGGTCGCCATGTTGTCCCGCTTAATTGCGCGCCGCACGCGCCTTCGCGCTTTTGTCCGCAGCGGGAATTCTACTCAAGTGGGCACAGCCAAATTCAACGCTCTGTTTCTACCTAACTATGTATATACGAAAACACGTTTTACACGTGTCCGTACAGTATAATTACCTACACTCAATTCATATTGCTTCTACACGTATGTCTCTAAATTTAATTGGACATTATTGTAATAAAGTTGACATACCTTTTTATCTCTACCGCGTACATTTTTGTACGTGGTAGTGACACGCTGTAGCTATATTATAGACGTAGTACGAATGGGTCGACTCGATCGAGGAAGGGCCACGCTCTCACAGAGTACCAGCGTAAAATAGCAGCTTAATACTGCTGTGTTTCATATGGCGGGTGTAGAGAACCGGAGACCCTTTTTACTGAAAACGAGGCTTTCCATCTCAGTACTCAGGGACTACAACGCATCTGCATTTTGATTCTCAATTGAAGATAAATATAGAGGTCCATGCATCCACTTACCATGAGGTGGACTGTGTGCTCGTTTGTCACCCGAATTCTATAAAAAACCTATTAAAGGAACAACTTGTATTAGGGTTTTACATAAATAAATTTATATTAAAAAAGTTCCTCGCAATCGACGCCAATCAAATGGACTCGGTGGTGAAATAAAACGTGTGGATAACTCATGCAGTTTATGTTTAAGAAATTATTTCAAAAAAGTCAAGGGTTTGCTAAATCTACATTATAAACCTTAGGCCTGTACCCAACAGTGGAACATTTATTTATATTGAAGGAGTGATTCTTTTTTTACTACCACTGACTGACCATTAGGTGAGCCGCAGCTAGCTTGTCATCTCTTCCATCACAAAAAACGTCACTATGAAGTGGTAAAAGAAATACTTTGACAATCACAACAGTATAACTCCGAAATCGAAGTGCTTTTATAATATTTAGCGAGGTTTGTTCAAAATGTCTACGTTCTTTTTTAATTGTGATTTAGTGAATCGACTTGTCTGACGTCGTGATTGAGTGTGACGACTTTAATATCATCATCGTTTTCTAAAAATTAAATTTCATTTTAGGAAGCTAGGATTTCGTGATGGACCGTGCCGGGAAGTATTCAGCAGCGGATTTGGGATACGCAATAACGATGATGATATTTAACAATACTTCTTGTTTGTCACCCTTACTTGTATAATAAATAACAATCATCTAAGTTTAAATTATGTTATTTTCATAGACTTCCATCGTCTGCTTAGTAAATATCGACAGTGTTCAGGTTCGATTTAAGTAGTTACATAATTCCATAATGGATGCTTGGAGACGCGAAATCACAGGTGGTGTTCGGCGCGTCCCATCGATCTCGGTAAAAATACGATAATAGCGTATATTGCCTACGTAGCTCTTTCTAGTACGTGGCGCGGCCGTTAATTATAAGTGAAAGCGATTTAAAATATATATTTTTTTATCACCACTTTTCCTTCTTACCAAGTAAGGTCACAAAAACTTAACTTAATATTGTATAAAGTTATAGTATAAAGTTACTATTGCATTATTTATCAAGATTAGAGGTTTATTGATTTTAATTGGGTATGCAGATTGTTTACAGCGTTGCTTTGACATGACAAATATAAGACGTTATTCCTTGTTACGAGTCTGTAATCTGTATTTGAAACTAACTCACTCCTATTTATCGAGTTCACAGTGTTCCTATGTATACTTATTAAACAATTGTTTTATCTCGAGTTGTTGTCATGTATGTTACAAACGTGTTTAAAATTTAACTAAAATTACTTTAATCTTAAGACAACTTTTATGGAATAATTTATAATTAAAATACTGTAAGAAATTTTAATGTAGAGCTACAGAAAGAGGCTTTAATCCCACTTTTGATTTTAGAAACTATTCCACTTCTGCTATTAGAAATTATTCTGAAGGTTAATTGTTAAAAATAATAAAAGTGTGAGAGCGGATGTTCAACTTGCTCTCTTGCTTACGCAATTGATCATTATCAGGAATAAAACAGCGTATAGCACTACACATTCAGTATAGAGCAAATACAGTTCGACCAACCGTAATATGTACCAGACACAATCACACATTAGTGTGAAGAACATAATTACATGATAACACCAAAATATGCAAAATTACAGCTACACTACTTCTCTCGATGTAACACAGGGCAGCCTCTCAGCAACACGATCTTCCTTGCTGACACTAGAAAAACTACTACACGAATAGAAACACATTGTCTTATTTGGGCAGAATGTCAGTGTAGAAGTAATGGTTTATATCAACGGGTATAATAACGATATGAGACTTGTAGAATTACAGACTGATTCTCTTAGTCGGCTGCGTGATACTTTATACTGCTAAAATATGTGGGAGATTACCATTCTACGTTCATTTGTTCATATTTTCTTTTATTTTTTTACCCTCATTCCCTACAATATATTAACTACTCCGCTCTAAGTTTATTCTTTGGTCGCCGCCTTCTATTGCCTACGCGGCGGTAAAAATACACGCGATCCGTGGCCGTCAACGATAACGCAGAGCCCGACACCGCCCACGCTACCTTCCACACTCCTACATGTGCTCACACCAGTGCACGTACTTTATACGCCATTTGTTCATTAGGGAGCGACGAGACGTTAAATATAGGCGGCCGGGAAAACATTTATACGAGCGGGAAAATGCATCGTGACCGCCTCGCCCATTACCCACAGGACGCGTATAAAACTTTAGACGCTTCTCGATATCAGCGAACTAAATTTATCCCAGGCGACTGCGAAAGGCGCGCTCATAAAAAGCGCGGCACGGTTGATTACAAAGCCGTCGGTTTTATGGAAGCACTTCTCGCCGAGCAGCGGGGTAGTTTTTCAGTCGCGACCCGTCGCATAAACAAGCGATCACCATCCCCCCCCCTCCCCCCTCCTGCCCGTACCTCCTCTCGTAAACCAAGCACAGATAGCGAGAGGACTTAATGGCTGATCGGATTTTGATTAGCGCGGGCCAGCGACGCAACCCAACTCCGAGGCCCGAATTTGAATAGATAAGTAGGTACCCGAGGACGGCCGTCCGCGACCGTAATTTACATACTTACTCGCTTTCGGCGAGCGTCGAGGGTGCCAAGTTATGGACGACGCAAAAGCGATAAACTTGATATAGAGGTTCGGTCATCGATTCGGCCGCTTCGAGTGCTTTTTCACCGAACTCTGTTTGTTATCGCGGCGCTGCCGACATCGTTTTTTGCTCGATTTAATCGCTCCGCCTCAATATTGGAACAAAGCGGAATAGAATTTTGACAGCTCAGTTTTCTGTTATGCTTTCCCAGTGGCGTGAAAATAGAGACGCTTTTAGCGAATGTAGAGATCGCCTCGGCTGAACGATCGGTCCTTTAAATTTATCTTGTCAAGTAATTCAAATTAGTTGGATAATTAATTTGCTATGGTTTATTTGCATAATTTCTTTTTGTATCAAGCGATTTTAATGTGAATTATTCTAGTTGTTTTGATAGTAAAATATTGCCCTTTTGAAATTGTACAAAGTTTTTGTAGTTGTCTTTTTATATACTTCATAAGGATGAAAAAGGAGCACACGATCCACGTCATGGTAACATAGCCATCTACATCTATCCTTAATTAAGAATCAAAATGCTGATGCGCTGTCACCCATGAGGACTAAGATGAAATGCCTCTTTTCCAGTAAAAGGGTCTCCAGTTCTTCACACTTACCATACGAAACACATCAACATTTATTAGGCTGCTATTTTTCGCTGGTATTCTGTGAGAGTGTGGTCCTTCCCCGGCCGAGCCGACCCATTCGTGCTACAACTATACTACTAATATAGCTGCAGCATGGCTCTACCACGTACAAAACATACATACCTTTTAAAATATTTAAATAAAAATATAATTAAAAAGTAATTGTGATATAATATTATAATAAATTAGCACATATTATATGCATAATAAATGACAAATTTTACAAATTAATTAAATCCTAGTAAGACATGCAGGATGTCGATGGATGCGGGTAACTCAGGACCGTACCCTGTGGCATTCCTTGTAATCTTGTAAATACTGTAATGATGATGATAATGATGGTCGAATTTCGACCACTGGACAACCACTAGCAGTTATAATTATTAGTATTTTATGTTGGTATTCAATGAGAGCGTAATTTTTCCGCGGTCGAGCCGACTAATTGGTGATAATTTCATCATTTATTACTCCCATTCTGAAAGTAAACTTGACGAAAGTTCAACGGCAATATTAATTAGCAATGTAATTACAATTAATTTTCATGATAATTACTTCCACCGTTTACGTGCCTTAATAATTAGTTCTTGAGGTTTTACATATGTACATAACCGTGTTGTGGCGATGTAAGAATATCCACTACCACATATCAACCCGTGGGAGTCGTAAAAGGCGACAGAGGGAAACAAATCAGGAGATGGGCTGCAGAGTCTTTCTTATAGCGACTAAAATAAAAAAACCTGAATAAAATAGAATGATTTTTATTCAATATGGATTATTATATAATACTTATTGAAAGTCATTTTTTATTTACCACTGATTCGGAAAATACCTCTGTCCTGGGAAGAACCAGGACTTTTTTTTAAACATAATTTCACTTAACAATAATTTTGTTTATGCAGTTTTAAATAAATTTTCATAGAAGCAGCATGGTGGCGATCACCTTATTCCCAGGGGTTATTGTCATTCATATATTCCTTGATATTATAATAACCTTTTTTGTACAGTTTTCTTTAATAAAATTTTAAACTTGTTTATTGATAAACTTTGAACATGTTGACTGCTTTTGCCAACCCGCTTGCCAAGTTTGGCAACTATGGTAAATATCCCCTCCATGACGCAATCTATTGAGGAGGCTCATGTTCAGCAATTCCCCTGGTGCTGCGGTTGTTCATGAGCGGCGGTAGTCACTAATCATCATGTGAGCCGCATGCCCGTTTGCCCCCTCTTTTACAAAAAAAAAATGGACTTTAATATTCTGTAACGGTAACTCTAACAGTTTTATACATGTCACTGCTAAAAGCCGAAGTGTGCTTACACCTAGGTTTATCCGGCTACAACTAGGTGCAGCTCACTGCGGGTTTATTAAATTTAGTTGTATTTGATTTATTGAACACGTCAAGTAACTTCAGCGACAGAAGGTTAAGGTGCAAATGGAAATGGAACGGAATGAAGAACCGCGGACATTGATATTCTGGCATGGTATGTACACACTGTGAATTATTTGAATACACCTAAGTTTATCCAACCACATTTGGCTGCACCTAGTTTTGGCCGGCTAAACCTCCACACCAAATATTTTCTATTTGAAATTAAAGTTTTTATATTTAGCGTTTCACACGTGGTAGAGCTACGCTGCTGCTAAATTATGGTTATAGCACAAATGGGTCGGCTCGTCCAGGATAGGACCACGTCCTCACTGAATACCAGCGCAAAATATCAGCTTAATGCTGCTGTGTTTCGTGTGGTGAATGTAGACAATCGAAAGCACTTTTTACTGGATACGAGTTATTTCATCTTAGTCCTCAGGGGTGACAGTTCATCTGCATTTTGATTCTTAATCTAGGATAAATATAGATGTTTATAGGCCACGGCATCCACTTACAAGTACTATCAGGTGAACTGTGTACTCGATTACCGCACTTATTTTATAAAAAAAAATTAAAGGTAAATAAAATAAAATAAACAAAAGCATTTGTGTGGGTTGTTGATATTGGTATTAAGTGTACAAAAATACGTTGATCTCAACTAAACTTTTCGTAGCACACGAAAACAAGGATATCTAGCAATAAGAAGTCCGTAAACCGGAATAGTTGCGAGTCCAGTCCGCGATTCCCCCTGTCCGTACCACCCTCGTCCCCATCGCGCCCCCGCGTGTTTAGTTTGGCAGGTAAAACTCAACGGAGGGTCGCGAGGGTTTATCCGCCAAAAATTTTGGACAGAAGAAAAATACGGGTGCTTCGAAATACAGTTTTATCAAAATAAAAGTTAATTTACAAATTAGGGCAGTTATTTTATACTGACTAACTTTTAGTCGTAATTTAAAAAAAAACTGATTGCGAGATATTTTTTTAGTTACTAATACCCATCTATGTAAAAATACCCATTTATATACAATATACATATTTACTTAATGGTAATTTAAATCTACAGTATTCCGTAAAACAGTTTATTCAATAAAATTGAAATTGTAATATATTTACTTTAAGATATTAATTATGTACAAAAAGGAATAAAAGATAAAATTAAAAAATAAGAAAAAAATAATTATTAATCAGGTTAGGTCGCACCAACCACCAATATTCGATCGCAAATATTTTTTTACGTGGTAGAGCCAATCTGTAGCTACATTATTATTGTAGCATGAATGGGTCGACTTAAATAAGAAAGAGCCACGCTCTGAATACCAGCGTAAAGTAGCGGCTTAATACATTATACCTACTGCTGTTTCGTATGGTGTGTACGCCTTAGAAAAGAGGCATACCAACCATCTTAGTCCTCAGGGGTGACAACGCATCTGCATTTTGATTCTTAATCGAGGATAGATGTCTATGGACATAGCATCCACTTACTATCAGGTGGAATGTGTTTGTAACCCTTATTGTATAAAAAAGGAAATATAAAATATACAAAAATATAAAGTTCAATATAAAAAATCTCTTTTGTATTTTTGTCTCGTACGTAGATAAAGTGTGCTTTTTTAAGTACAAACACTGGTAGTTTTTACTTCTAGTAACGGTATACTACTAACACCTATAACAGGATGAGAAGAACATGCAGAATTCAAACGACACATTTGTATAATATCTACGTTGGGAGCGCCTCAGCGGTCCGAGATCATACGCTGTTTAAACGGCTATCAAAGCGGCATGTACATAAAACGGGTCCCGTTTTACATTCAGCGCTAGGACTCCGCTTTATAGCGGACCGAGCGGAATTCGACTCGTAATGAGAGAACTCAAGCCTAACCACTGGTATTCGATTACAACTAGAAGGAATAAAAAGTTGACTTGTGCGAATCGACAAAATAGTTATTTTAAAAAGAGGTAAAATAAATGAAAAGTGTATTTATGGCGTTATTACTATTTATTTAAAGTTCATTATATTTCCAACTTTTCAAGAAACATCTACAGCGATTCTCCACCAAGTTGGGTAACGGCTTTTCAAGAATAACGCCAACTGGAATGCGTAACTCGAAATGTTTGTCCATAATCAATACGCTAAACAGACCTTAATTGACTTAAATAACGCAGCAATTAACGGAATTTAAGTCGATTCCATAATATATAAACACTCTTTTCTAACAAACGCAATCCGCAGTTATTAACAGGACTTATATTAAAATTGTAAATAACCTCGGATATCAGTACATGCTACCTTACACTGAAACAACACAGATATATATCTATGTAATCACATATCATTACAATATACACATTTGTTCTAATTAATGTGCATTTGGATCTGAGAATGAATAGTGTATAACATGACATATAACATTAAAGTTTTATAAATACTCGAACTTAAACGAAAACAGGTCAGTATTATCAATTATACATGGTAGGGGGTGCACAGTAACAGTTATTTTAGCTCTTGGCACCTTATCTGCGCCAAAGGCAAGCGCGAATCTGCAGCGCTCTGCATCTTCAAACACTAACAGGGAGATAAGAACCGGGAAATTCTCTTGCAAAACCGAAAAAGACTCAATACGGATCTTTTCAATTTTACCTACAAAACTTACGTAACTCGGTCTAGAATGCTAATCTACACGGGATAAGTAAATTTGGATCAAATGAATATTACTAATTTTGTTTTTAATATTAATTAGATATCTCATTTAACTATGTATGAGTATTTGAATCATTTATGTTTAAAATTTGTTTTCGAATTGCAAAATACATCTATATATAAATAAAATTGAAGTATCTATCTGTTATATCGCAATAGCTGCTTTGCGTAATCGCACGCAAAATATTCATATGCATAAACGGATAGTTTACGACAGGAAATAAATATGGCATATTAAATATAATCATATCTCATATAATCATAAATCAGCGACTTTTCCGGACCGATACGACTTAGGGACCTTCAAGAAAAGAGCCTACTCCTTTTTAAAAGGCCGGCATCGCATCTGCAATTCCCCTGGTTACCCTGGGGTTGCAGTTGTTTATGGGCGGCGGTAGTCACTTACCATCAGGTGAGCCGCATGCTCGTTTGCCCCCTCTCCTATAAAAAAAGATGTTTGTTTATTTAATAAACATTTATATTCATTAAATACAAAAATTAAATATATATAATAAAATTACATACATTCTAAATACATACCTACCTACTATCAAATAGTGTGGCGACGCATGCCAACAGTCGGTCTGACCCGCCACTATAGATGTTTCACATCAATATGTATAAAGCACAAGCAACTGAAGTGAATATCTTCTGGACAAACGTCATTTGTGGTTCAATCGAAAATTCACACCTACCACGTAATCAAATAATTTAAAATTATAAATTTTGTACAGCCGACTTCAATATAAGCGACTTCAATATAAGTTATTTAAGAATAACTCAATAACCATTGGTCTGACCTTGATCAAATATGGGACCACACGAGAACTATCAGCTTTCATATAAAAAAAGAATCATCGAAATCGGTTCCCCCAGTACAAAGTTATGAGGTAACACACATAAAAAAAACATACAGTCGAATTTATATTCATAAATTTGAAGTCGGCAGAAAGACAGCACTTACATAGTAAACCAATCACAAAATCGATAACAACTGACTTATTTTGGTACTTTTTTATATTTTTAGTGTACTGAGCTTAAGCTATCACGTATAAGTACTTAACACTATAAACATATCACTATAATTAAATCGGTGTATGTCCGTTATAACTACACTATATTACGTCGTAATGACTACTCATGTTAGTTACTAATATTTATTACGAGGGAGTGTAGTTAGCCTCAATAAGCAAGCCTGTGCTAAGACAGACTTAGTCCGTTTACTTTGTTAATAATTTAAAATTAAAAATTTTGTACAGCCAACTTCAATATAAGTTATTTAAGAATAACTCAATAACTATTGGTCTGAGCTTGATCAAATTCATATGGGACCACACGAGAACTATCAGCTTTCATATAAAGAAAAAATCATCGAAATCGGTTCACCTAAAAAAAATACTCTCGAATTCAGTACCGTCTCCTTTTTGGAAGTCGGCAGAAAAGAAACTTAGTTGTAGTGTTATTAGTTAGTTCTTGAAAACAGTACCCACATTAGGATTTGCTCTTGTATCATGGATGCATTTCTCATACCTATTAAAAATTGAACAACAGCAAACATCCTGTCCCGGAGCAATTATCTATAGTCCATACAAACACACGAGATACGAACCCGAGACCCCGCAGAGTTGCAACTGGTTGCAACTATATGTTAGTCAGTGCGCTACTGAGTTGTCAATACAGTTAAGTAATTAGTGAAATTAGTTAATAGATAGTTTGAAGTGTGAATGTTAAACATAATATTAAATGGATATTGATATTATTGGTATTGATACTTGTAAACAGTATACCATCAGTATTTAGATCTAGATTATAATTTAAAATTAAACATTTTGTACAACCGATTTCAATATAAATTATTAAGAATAACTCAAAAACTATTCGTCTAACCTTCATCAAATTTATATGAGACCATACGTGAAGCACCAGCTTTCAAATAAAAGAAAAATCATGCAAATGTGTTCACCCAGTAAAAATTTATAAGGTAACACACATAAAAAAACATATAGTCGAATTAAGTACCGTCTCCTTTTTGAAGTCGGTAGATATAATTGAAATGTATACAATTTTGAATTTTGTAACAATAATAAAAAAAAATTAAATTATCATACAATCCTAGTCCCCGTGGAATCGTGCCATGAACGCTGGCTGCGTTTCCTCGATGAATTACTATACCAAGTCTTAGAGCAAGAAAAGAATCAGCCCTTTTATCACCAGCAGCGACGACTAGTCCCGGATATAGTTTCTTTAGGAACTTCACCGCATGTGGATCTCACGGACCGACAGTCTCTACAGCAAATGGCACAAATCTCTCAGAAACTCATATTTTTTTATTTATTTAAGCTTTTATGCTCAAAAGCAAAATCATACATATGGCGGACTTAATGCCTTAAGGCATTCTCTCCCAGTCAACCATTAGACTAAGCTACCATATCTGCGCCACTTAAATAGTTCAGCTGCCTCTGATGCCACCCCAGCTCTATATGAGGTACCCCTAAGATGAGAGGCTGCCAAAGTGTCTACGCAAGTAGCATCCCACACTTGGGCATTACCTATCTCCCGAAGGACCAATGTCATGTCATGAGAACATTTATAGACAAAAGAGCTTTTCGGATGATATCGTTCAAAGAACCTTAACGGGAAACCTACCAGAAATTTTCTTACATGAAAGTCCGTGGAGCCCGCCGTCCGTAGAGTCGTCGACACTGTTAGCACAGGGACTCTGATGGGGTTGACAAATTGTTGAAAAAAAAGCAAGCTTTCCCCAGCAAGTAATGTACCGAGATTACTTGATGGTAAATCGTGTAACCAGCTACCAGATTCCTTAGTCGAAACAGCTAGGAAGCAGGCCTGATCTAAGTCACTATGGAAATAATGAGTCAAATCACACTCCGTGCCATCGGAATATCCCACTGTTTTTGTTAGTTGACTTCCAGTAGATCATAATTATAAATGAATAAATATAAATAAATTGCTATTTATTTATATTTATTCATTTATAATTATGATAAATATTAAGCAAAGTTGAGTAAAGTTTTATGTTCGCTGTCCATTAAAAGCCGTAAACTTTAAAAAATTGGCGTAAAATTAACACAATAGTCAGGATTAAAAAATTCTACTCTAGCGTGAACAATTGTTATAAATTATCTAATGATATAGTTAGAGGCCGATAGCACGCCGTTCCGTTAAGTCTTATTGTGGAAGCTTGAACTTGAGCATGTGTTCTAATCCAGAACCTACAACTATGTGAAACGCTGACTGCATGATCCCGAAGAATGTAAACGACTATTGTCCGTCTGGACTAGTAACACCTTTTTACCTATTTCTGACATTAAACAGTAGCAAAGTTGTGTACCACTTTGAATGCTTAGACTTACTAAGAAAAATAGACGAAGTGCTCTGTACATACATTAAGTGACGCTGAAACCAACCAACTTCTTGACACGCATACACTCACGCATACATCTTTATTCGTTCTTTCTTTATCAGCCCGTAAAAATGAACTATTAGACGCACACACGTACGAAAATACATATAAATATACAATACACATGACCATGCCGTTGGATTTAATGGTTTTAAATGCATATGGGTGAGAGCGTATTCTTCCATCAAGTTGAAGTTGGCTTGGGCCTGGTTTCAGGATCACATGAAATGTACGTACTGTTTTTTCTATCTTTATTTTTTGGTTTAAGTTAGAAGGGTAAGACAGGCGGGAAAATTACAGGCTGTGAATCTTTTGAACTTAGTCCTCAGGGTAGAAATACACCACAGGACAGTAACCATTTAGTTAATTTATTATCATTTCTAATTAAACGATAAAACTCTTCCAACTTCAAAACGACATTTCCACAATTATATCTTCTGTGGCAGCAACGCGCCGGATACCAGCTAGTGAATAAATAAAATTAATAAGACTGACTAGCAGACAAACTTAGCCAAATGTGTGTGCGCAGATCATCTCTATTTTTGACCAGTCAATGCTAGTGTTTTAATGTTCGATATACGTCACTGACCCTGCAAATGCTTAACCCAAGGTGCAAAGCGATGTACAAAAACCTCAAATGAAAAACTGTGGTAACCTAGCATCTGTCAAAAAAACGATTCGACTAGACGTCGGAGTGAGCTCCGTCCACTGCCCGGGGCCGCGCTCAGCGTTGCCACTTTAGTGATTTTGTCACTAGATTTAGTGAATTTTTGGAGATCCATAGTGATATTTTGAAAAAGAAAATCACTAAAAAATTATTTGATGACTTTTAGTGATATTTATCAAATCTTGAAGAATTTAGAAAATACCTATTAATAACCCTCTTTATCTGTCGGTAGATTCCCCAGTTTATGTCAAAATAGCACTATCCTTTTCTCACATTACAAAAACGTAATTAGACATCTTTGTTTGGTTATGCTAAGTCTACCTTGGACTTTTCCCGACTAATAATGAAGACCTAATACGTATGTAAAGTTGGTTTCAATGAGCGCTGAATACTGAAAGGTTGATATATGAATATTGAAATGTAAGAAGGTCTCCTAATAAAAAAACCTAATTGGAATCGGGGTAGATGCCTCTGTCATGACTGGAATTTGTGTATGTGTGTGTGTGTGTGTGTCTAATGAGTGAGTGCCTAATTAAATTCTAGTCAGATGTGTTCGCCACTCATGCACTCATTCACACTGTTTCACATGTGTCAGAGCAAACGTTACCGCGAAATATAGTTTCACATTACAGAAACATAGAATTATTCTCACATTCACCCAAACGTTGTGATGAGTACAAAGATATATATGAGACAGTAAATTGTGCTGAGAATGCTTTAAAAATATTGGGCTCTTGTGATACTCGTTGGCTGTCCGTTGAAGAAACTATGACCAGGAAGCCGTCTCGATTTTATATGTTGTGTTTATTGTAATTATTTCCACAATTAAAATAGTATTTTTATTACATACCACGTTATTTGATTTTAAATAATTTGGTGAATTCTAGGGATTTTTTTAAGTAAAAATATTCCTAAATCTGGTGGAATTTCAGACCATAACTAGTGATAAAATTTTCTGCAAGGTGGCAACACTGCCGCGCTCCCTAGCAATTTGGATGCCGCGCCGCCGCCGCGAGCATGCAGCCCTATGTCAAAGGGCCCTTTTGAGTTATCAAAGTGCCAAGATTATTACGTGGGAGGCTCAAACGCCTGTGTGCATTTTAAACGGCACTCTGTGAGCAACACTTCAATTTAGGTAAGTAGATAGGTCTAGGTCATTTCTAGATGTTCTATAAAACTTTAACGAAATAAAATTAATTCATAAATAGGATGACAATAAAAATTGTTACTTCAACTTAAGGCCGAAAATGACAAAAATCTCATATTGTGACAGCAAAAAAGCAAAGCAAGTAAAGAGTCTACCGTTATGGTAATTAAATTAGAAAATAAAATATATTATGTTCTATTGTAATCGATTAAACACTTCTTTTTTAATGAGTCGGAAGGACAGATTTATAATAGTTTATATTTTTCGTTATTAGTTGTTTTAAAGTCGGCACCTCCTTTTAGTCGATTTCATAAAACGCAGGGGATTCTCAATTCGTCTGTATTTTTAGGGTTCCGTACCTCAAAAGGAAAAAACGGAACCCTTATAGGATCACTTTGTTGTCCGTCTGTCTGTCTGTCTGTCTGTCTGTCTGTCAAGACCCTTTTCTCAGGAACGCGTAGAGGTATCAAGCTGAAATTTATATCAAATACTCAAGTCAACTGTCCCTTGGGGCTGTGAAAAAATCAAACTTCTAAGCCAACGCAATCAAAAGATACAGCCGTTTATGCCGCAAATTTTCGATATTCGCAAGGGAATCAAAAGTCAAAACCTACACGGTACTTCCCGTGAACTGAGAATCTTAAAATTTGGCATGAAGCAACATATTATAGCACAGATAAAGGAAAAATTGCGAAAAGCATAAATTTTTAGTTACATCATATAATAAAAATATTTTTAATAATTTTAAACTCATATACCTACGGATTTGTTCGGAACCCTCGGTGCGCGAGTCCGACTCGCACTTGGCCGGTTTTTTTTTATATTTGAGCAAAACCTCTTTCTTTTTGAAACAATTTTAATGATTCTGCTTTTATTAAAAAGGTATTTAATAAAAGCAGAAATAATAATAATGTACCTAATAATATTATATGCATACTTCAAGATTGGTCCCGTATAAATTTTAAGAAAAAATCGCACATGAGTGGAGAATAGAGAATGATGTTTTTTTCTATAGTTCACTCAAGTAAAGAGTTATTAAAACTGACTTCAAAGACTTCTTTTTGCCACGCTGCAGCTATATAATGGTTGTAGCACGAATGAAACGGCACAACCGCTCTCACAGAATGCCAGCGTAAAATAGCAGCTTAACACTGCGTGTTTTGTATGGTGAGTATAGAGATCCGGAGATCCTTTTTACTGAAAAAGAGGCATTCCATCTTAGTCCTCACGGGTGACAACGCATCTGCATTTTGAGTCTTTATTGATGATAGATGTAGACGTCTATGGGTCACAGCAACCACTTACCATCAGGTGGACTGTGTGCTCGTTTGTCACCATATCCTATAAAAAACCATTTTGGTTGATAGTATTCGAAGTGCAATTAGCACTGGAAACGAGTAACTCCATATTGGTCCTAAGGTGACAACGTACATACCTATCTTGATTTTGATCCTTTATCGGGGATAGATGTAGATTTATATGGACCACAGCATACAATTATTTGGACTGTATGCTCGTTTGTCATTCCAACCAACCTCTACCTAGCATGAAATAATAGCACAAAATATCTCATTTAAAAGTTTGTGATCGAAATCATATATTTATAAGCTTATTTAGCTTTTAATTTTTGGTTTAAGGAAATGTAAATCTTACATTTCATAACACGCTGAAGAAACTCAAAACTTTAGAAAAATTTAAATTTGAAGAAAACTTTACTATACATATTATACATACATGCGATAGTAAATTAATAAGTAATGAGTGATAATCAACACTGCTGGCCGTATGAATACGCTCAAGGTCGTTCAGTGAGCTATGGAGAGGGTTATGCTCGGGGTTTCTCTGCATGATAAACTTAGAAATTAGAATATCCGCACCTGAGTGACCGATATAGCCCAACGGATTAGTAAGCTGAACTGGCAATGGGCCGGCCATATAGCTCGAAGAACCGATAACCGATGGGGAAAAAAGGTTCTCGAGTGGCAGCCTCGTACCGGTAGGCGAAGTGTAGGGCTACCACTCACTAGATGGAGTGAAGACCTGATAAGACATGCAGGAAGTCGTTTGATGCAGGTGGCTCTGGACCGTCCTTTATGGCGTTCCATGGGGAAGGCCAATGTTCTGCACTGCACTTGTGAAGGGCTGTAATGATGAGCGAAGACCGTTACAGTACATGGTTAGACCAATCTCCTTGGAAAGGAAATTTGCCGATTGTATTTGGTTTGCAAGTCGTAAATAGCATTCTAGATGTCACTCGAGAAGCCCAGCCTCATTTAAAATTTTGTTTAACCCAAACGTTCACAGTTTGAGACACAACAGGCATGAGCCCTTACAGTCTCCCTTTTGGCACGGGACACCTCCCGGAAAACTACTGCTCCCAGTCTGGGGTCGCACTTTGACGTATTTTATTGTAGCTGGTAATCCTTGCGTACATCCTGTCATTAGCAGTAATAACAAAATAAAGGCATATCTCTAAAACCACAGAGTAAAAAAATCTCTTAAAACATTTGCGTAGTATAATCATCATGAGTAGCAATCATCTCTATATATAAAAAAGTAAGTACTTTGCTGAATAAAGTCTCGGATTGTGGGCAACTAAATCTAGTCCAGTTTAATCCTCAGAAGACACAAGTTTGCGCGTTTACCGCTAAAAAGAACCCCTTTGTCGTATCTCCTCAGTTTCAAGGCACTCCGCTTCTTGCCTCAGCCAGTATCAGAATCCTCGGAGTCGACATATCGAGTGACGTGCTGTTTCGTGGTCACTTGGAAGAGAAGGCCAAATTGGCCTCTAAAAAGCTTGGTGTGCTCAGCACAGCGGGACAGTTTTTCATACCGGCACACCGCCTGTAACATTACAAGGCGCAGGTTCGGCCTCACATGGAATACTGTTCCCATCTCTGGGCAGGGGCTCCCCAGTGCCAGCTCCTTCCACTTGACCGCATCCAGCGCAGAGCGGCTCGAATCGCCGACGACCGAGTCCTTTCCGATCGGCTCGATTCATTGGCACTGCGAAGAGATGTTGCATCCCTTTGCATTTTCTTTTGCATTTACCACGAGGAGTGCTCTGAAGAATTATTCGGATTAATCCCAGCCGCCAAATTTCACGAACGCACATCGTGGCAGAACTCCCGATACCATCCACACCATCTGGATGATTGGCGGTCCACCACTGTGCGATTTAGAAGATGTTTTCTTCCTCGCTCGAATCGATTACCATCAGCGATTTTTCCGGACCGATACGACTTAGGGACCTTCAAGAAAAGAGCCTACTTCTTTTTAAAAGACCGGCAACGCATCTGCAATTCCCCTGGTTCCCCTGGTGTTCCAGTTGTTCATGGGTGGCGGTAGTCACTTACCATCAGGTGAGCCGCATGCTGGTTTGATCAGTTGCTGTCCGTCAGTCTCACTAAAACACGAAAATTAGCTCGAACGATATTGATGAAATGTTTTGTGTGCATTTAAGTGGGCTCCGGTATGGTTTAGAATTTAGATTCACAATTGGCGCTGTTGTCGAGATACAGTTATCACCCGTGCGAAGCCGCAGCAGATCGCTAGCGTGTTATAAAGATAATATTTATGTATATGGTAAAGCGACACTGCAACATGAATGTGTCGGTTCGACCGGGGAAGGACAACGCTGGCATAGAATTACTGGAGACTCATTTTACTGATAAAGGAACATTCCATCTTAATCCTCAGCGGTGACCGCGCATCTGCAATTCGATTCTTAATTTTAACAGTGGTAGAGCCACGCGGCAGCTTTTGCTGTCTCACGGATGGGCCGGCTCGAACCGGGGTGGTACCACGACCTCACAGAAAACCAGCGTGAAGTAGAGGTTTACCTCTGCGTTTCGCTTGGTGAGTGCAGGTGGCCGGAGGCCCTTTGTACTGGAAATGAGGCATTCCATCTTGGTCCTCACGGGTGACAACGCATCTACATTTCGAATTGTAATTGAGGATAGATGTAGATGTCTATGGGCCGCAGCAACCACTTACCATCAGGTGGACTGTGTGCTCGTTTGTCACCCTTATCCTATTAAAAAAAAATTGAGGATAGATGTTGATGTCTATGAAACACAGCATCCGCTTAGAATTAGTAACTAATAAGTGCCCACTTCTAACCTTTACTTTTATAAGTTTATTGAAATATAGTTTTATTTAAACATGTGTATCACGTATAAATTTATTTATTATGTTATTTAATATAAAAAAAAAAACAAAATATATATTGTATATAGTTTGGATAAATAATAATTTCGCAAACTCTCTCCGCACGTTCACTTGAATATAACATAAGAACCTAAAACCCCAGACACTTCCAATATCTGTACACTCGAAGCTATCTCAAGAGCCACGTCTTTTCTAACTTACGCAACAGAATTTACGCTTAAGTGAGCTGAGGTCCACTAGTACGTTGCTCACTCACACACATGCATTTGTACGAATCTACGAACAAACCTAACTTGATCCGCCTCTTCTCCCCTACGTCTTAATATAACAGACGCCGGAGGGGTTGAATGGAATCGTGGTCAGAGCTCTGGTTTCGCAAAACTATGGAATAGTATGGGATCGGTAACGCCAATGTAAGTTGAACCGCCCCGTCCTGCGCTGTATTCGATTACAGTTTGCTGTAAGGGGGCCATGGATGCAAGATGAAGTTTCACTTGTGTTTGGTTAGGTGCAATATGTAGGTAGCGAGGTAGGTGTGTAGCGAGGCGAGAGGCAAGCAGGCGCCCGCGGCATGTGGGTGAGACGTTTACGGTCGGATCGCTGGTCGACAGCGATGAAGTTACCATATTTGCATTTTACAAATCAGGACATTTTTTTATGGACACGATAAAATAACTCTTAATATAGAAAAGCACAAATGATTCCCTTCCGTATCGATAAAAAGGATTTTCCTTTAATTTGTTATTTTATTCTAATATTAATATTACAAACCAAATATCCTAACATAACGATTTCTATGATAAATTAATACAACTTAAAGAGTTATTCGACTTGTAAATAAAATGTAGATAGTTTTTTTATTTATCATATTAGCTTTGATAGAACCTCTTCTTTTTATTTTTCTTCTTCGGCTTTTAAAAGGCCACAGCTGGGAACGAGCCTCTCCTGTCATAAGGAGACTTTGACTTTATCGTTGTGTTTGTCGGGCGGATTGATGGTAGCATTATCAGACGTTTAGACGCTGTTTCTAGTCACGGGTTAGGATATTTAATGCGTGGTGAAAACGAAATAGTTATACTGCCATCTATCGAAATTCATAAGAACTATCACATAATATTTTTATTTTTCTACACCTACGGGATGCAATGGGGTGATGAATTGTCTTACGCCATATTTTAAGCAAAAAGAATAAAAAAATCTTAACCCAATACACAGGCCCTTTAAAGAATTCGTCGACTGAAATGGAACTGGAAGGTTTGCCCACAACTCACACATGATTACGAACACAAATCTTTGTGGGATTGAATGAGGTATTTTCTTATCGATATATTACCATTAGGTCTAGTTAGTATTTTAAAATTTGTTACAGCCTCCACAACTGCATAAAAATATATTATTATCCACGAAATAATCTATCAAAGCGTGGAAACTCACCGCGGGCGCAATACCGCGTTGAGACGCGCCGCGGTCGGCCCCTCGCGTCGCGCCAATTAATTACGGTGGCCATCTTACCTCCCCCTGCCACCCCCTGCCAGCCCCCACCGCCCTAGTCGTGCTGACGGACAATAATCGCCGAATCTTGCCCCTACCTAGCCATATCTACATGTAGACCGTCCTTTAGCCTTGCCGAAACTACAGTTCTAACTACGCTTACCTACCTATAAACGATCTATATGTAGAAGTACATAGTCCGTTCCTCTCTAGTGAACTATCATGGTACATAGGTACAAATTTATATCAATATAGACGGTTCTCTGGTCGCTATGGACGGCTCGATTTGACCTTATAAGCCTTTGTGATAACCGAGCTCTCGCAAATAGTCGACGATTATGGATTAAGTGCAAAATTAATTTTAATAGTGTTTAGGCTTAAACTGCGATCTAGTGTAGTTTTATTTTGAAAATAATATATTATAACGTACTAAGCAGAGGTCCTGGCAATATTTTTTATTAGGTCATCTAATAAAAGTAACTATTATGAAAATATTTAATCTGGATGCAAAGAAGTAATAAGAATAAAATAATTTTACATTTTAAAAGCATAATACTTTCTTATTTGTAATATTCTGTGATAAGAGACAGAGAAAGAGATAAGAGAATTTAAGCACCAATTTTAACCGACTTCAAAGAAAGGAGCAGGTATTCAATTCGACTGTATTTTTTGTGTGTTACCTCAGAACTTCTAGGTAAGCCAATTTTATGATTCTTTTTTTATTTGAAAGCTGGTGCTTCTCATATAGTTCCATATAAATTTGATCAAGACCTGACCAGAAGTTTTTGAGTTATCCTTAATAATGCGTATTTAATTGACTTCCACTAGACTAGACCTTTTAAAAAGAGCTTACTCCTTTTTAAAAGGCCGGCAACGCATCTGCAATTCCCCTGGTTTCCCCGAAGTTGCAGTTGTTCATGGACAGCGGTAGTCACTTACCATCAGGTGAGCCGCATGCTCGTTTAAATGCTCCTATAAAAAAACATTGATGTTCTGATTTGTAGTTGTTTGTACAAAATTTTTAATTTTACCAATTGTTATATAGCATCATTATAATAAAAAGTATTTGTATGTAAATAAAATATAAACGCAACAGGTGAATGACACGCAATAATCTAGTCCCAAAAGTCCCTTTACTGCTTTAAGCAGCCATACTATTAATCCAGATACCTATATTTACTAAAATTATTTTTTTTATAGGATAAGATAGATAGGGTGGCAAACGAGCACACAGTCCACCTGATGGTAAGTGGTTGCTGTGACCCATAGGCATCTACATTTATCCTCAATAAAGAATCAAAATGCAGATGCGTCGTCACCTGTGAGGACTAAGATGGAATGCCCTTTTGCAGTAAAATGGGTCTCCGGTTCTCTACAATCACCATACGAAACACAGCAGCGTCAAACTGCTATTTTACACTGGTATTCTGTGAGAGTAACTGAAATAGTATTGGCCGCAATAAAGTCATTTTAATATTAAATTGTTCGTCATTTATTCAAGAATGATTCCAGATTTAAATAAAAGAAAAAGTAAAATGTGTTGGCGGTAAAAATTGATTTGAACTAGATAGAGCGAATTTTGTACTCTGAGTAATTGTTATTTTTTTTTTTATTGAAACCGCTATTTATATAATTTTACATTTTATTGCAATGCATTGTCGACATTTAAATAGAGAAGAAATAGAAAGTAAGAGTAGTGGGAAAACTGCAGGTTGGGCTTTTCAACGTGACGTCGCTGCGTCAAAATATGGTAACACTATCGTGCCACAGGAAGGTGACAGGAGTTTTGGCGGGAACTTGATCGGCGGCGGTTTGTTGCTCCTGTATTATTGTTTAAATAATGGTTTGAAGTGGACTTTGATGCATAAAAGTGGTGCGATTTTTTTTATTTTTTTTTTATAGGAGAGGGGGCAAACGAGCATGCGGCTCACCTGATGGTAAGTGACTACCGCCGCCCATGATTTTGTGTATTAAGTGTCTGCGCATGTGAACTATTAGTGGAAACTGTGAAACAAGTGCTCTGATGGTGATGGATTCTCATGATAAGCTGTTTGTTTGCATAGACGCCTTTAGATACCATCGCCAACTGTCAGCTGCCTGCTGGCTCAAGTTGCCGTCAAAATCTCCCAAGGGCTGCACAATGTGACGCATCAACATATTGTGAAGCAGTGAACTATGAAGAAATTATAATAAACGGAATAAAATACTCAAGACTTGGCCTAAAGGTCTAGATACCAGGCCATAAACTCCAAAAATAATAATAAATAGGAAGGTGACAGGAGTTTTGGCGGGAACTTGATCGGCGGCGGTTTGCTGCTCCTGTATTATAGTTTAAATAATAATTTGAGGTGTATTTTGATATGTAAAAGTGGTGCGATTTTATGTATTAACTGTCTACGCATGTGAACTATTAGTGGAAACGGTGAAACAAGTGCTCTGATGGTGATGGATTCTCAAGATAAGCTGTTTGCATAGGCGCCTTTAGATACCATCGCCAACTGTCAGCTGCCTGCTGGCTCAAGTTGCCGTCAAAATCTCCCAAGGGCTGCACAATGTGACGCATCAACATATTGTGAAGCAGTGAACTATGAAGGATAATAATACATAAAGACAACGCTTGAGGAAATTATAATAAACCGAATAAAAATACTCAAGACTTGGCCTAAAGGTCTAGATACCAGGCCATAAACTCCAAAAAAAAGGAAGGTGACAGTGACACCCAGACAAGACCGACGTAATTGGTCCAAAGGTACAGTCTGAACACCAGATGCTTATGAGCGACCAAACTGTGAAAAGGAGACTACATGAAGCCGACTTTCATGTTCATACCAAGGTGGTACCAGACCACTGCGGGTTCCAACTCTAAGAAGAGGAAATCGTGGACGAAGACCGCAATGGGGTAGAGAACACGTGAACTAGGAACCTCATCAATGGTCACCAATTCACCGATGAATCCCGATTTGGTGCTCATCCTGATTCTAGTAGAGAAATTGTTTGGAGATTTTCTGGTCGTACAAGCCGGCTAAACACCCTCAAGAAATTCATCCATACCAAGGTGGTACAATTATGGTGTGGGTAGGAGTTCGTTTTGGTGGAAGAATGGACCTCGTTTTGACCTGTCACCAATATCAAACTAAAGACCACAATGGGCGGCCTTAACTCCTCATGGTATTCTCTGCCAGTCAACCCTGGGTAAATCAGAAAAATAATGACAGGTGCAAATATAAAATAAATTATTAATAAAAGGTTAAAGAAGATAATAATTATAAGTTTAGTTTATATCGAGTCACACAGAAAGACAGTCCACGGAATGGTAAGTGAATGCTGCAAAAAAACAGATTTGTTGTCATTCCTGAGGACTAAGATGGAATGCCTCGTTACTATTCATATAGTTCTCCGATTCTGTACACCCACCATACCAAAACACAGCAGCGTTAATCTCCTGTTTCACGCTGGTATTCTGTGAGAGCGTGGTCGTAACCTACCCCAGTCGAGTCGATCCCGTAATGCAGCTATACATAGCCGCAGTGTAAATCTGTCACGTATGGTTAACTTATTAGAAAAGATATATACTTTTACACATATATAAAAACACACATAAGATATTAAGTTAACCGATAACCATTACCGTTACAGTTACAGCTTGTTAGATATCCACTGCTGAACATAGGTCATCCCCATAGATCGCCTTATAAGGGGTATATTTGCCATAGATATCACGCTAAGCAAACGGATTGGTAACCGCAGTTTTTTATTATTTTTAACCGACTTCAAAAAGAAAGAGGTTCTCAATTCGCATGTTTATTTGTAAATATATATTTTTTTAGGATGTTCGGGCATAATTACGACATATATCGACGGATTTGCAAAATTATTTATTTGTTCGAAATATGTTTTTTCCGAAATGGGCCCATTTCATTGAGTTATATGTACTACGTACTAGAGAAGCCCTTCCGAACATTGATTATGTTCAACTGAACTGTAGTGCAGTCCCTGCAGTTCATACGAACTAAATATTGTGTAAATTGAAGATTTGTGAATTCCATAAAATAATTATTATTACATTTTATTTAGAAATATGTTTGTTTAGATTATAATAAGATATTTTATATTAAATTCTTATATTTATTTTATATTAATATCTTATTTTATAACAAATTAAAGTCTTCACGCATTCGCGACTGCTACTCCCGCGCATGCGCGACGACATAGAGTAGGACACAATTTTTGTTTGGAAGGGCTTCTCTAGTACGTAGTACATATAACTCAATGGCCCATATAAATTTATTAAAGATCTGATGCTAAGTTTCGGAGACAGACAACGTAACTCTTCAATAAATGCCAACAGATATACCGCCATTGCAGCTATCACATATCTATGCATTGTTTATGCAATCACACAACATAAAATCAGACCTGTACCCTCTAAAGGGGTACACAGATGTGTTCAATACACTACGGTACACCGTCATTTCTGTTAAAGATGTTATTGAGGTATCTCTAATCTTGCAAATAGCTTCGGGCATAACTTTTTTGTTTATGTCTGAATTGATTTAATTTATATTGAAGATGGTCGTATAACATTTTTAATTGTACCACTTGTTGACTTATTTTTAGGAAGACGCTGCTGCTTATCTCCTGGTTTGTTTCCTTTTGTCGCCTCGTACGACATCCACGGGACGTTACGGGTTAGGACATTCTTATACCGACATTACATGGTCAGTAAAAAAGAGTAGACTCTTAATCGATATGAACTCGTCATGTAACAAACACATAATATTAAAAAGGTCAGTATTTAAATAAAATTTCCTCTTTAAAGTATTATAGCCATAATACCGCTAATACATAATAATCTTTTTACAGAAATTTTACACGAATAATAAATCATTAAGCCACTCTTACCGTTTAATACTTAGTAAACATTAAAGACTGGACCAACAAATAACAATCGGGCGCGATCAAAATGGTCAATTCTTGGGACAGTGTTACCGAAAGAATCTCAATCGAAACTCGTGCACCTATGAAGCGGCGATGAATACAGAGACTAAATACATCAGGAGTGTCATAAATTAAACAAAATGCCTTTGTAGCAACAGTTCGATCCGTTATTACAAAAACATTATGGAGCCTCAAGGCGGCGGGTCGCCCGCGGCGAGCGCTCGCGCCGGATGCGGCAGCGGCAGATGCGGCACGTACCACGTACGTCCATATTGCAGATCAAGCGTGACGCAGCGTGACGTCCGTACATAAAAAGTCATCATATATCCAACGACTTAAGTCTCATATTAACTTGCTCTTGTCATTTAGCCTCGCAATGTACATATTATATCACGCGAACACCAACAGATATTCGAATCATGTTATCAGTATTATAAATGCTAATTTAATTTGAATGCTACAAAATAAAAGAGAGCTTGCCCGGGCGAGAGGCAATAATTGCTCGAACCCGAAAACGGTTTCATAATTTCTTAAAAAAAAATGCTTAGATACTGGGTTTTCTCACGATCTTTTCTTATAATCAATCACGCATAGTAATTTTAAAAATGGCACTAGGCAATTTCACACATGACGTACAGAAAATTCAATCCAATGCAGTGCCCAACGGTGCCTTTTAAATAACTTCTATAACACTGTTTCATTCCCATCACAAGTCATGATGTAAGACAGCTAATGAAAATGCACACGAAAGTATGCTTAATTAATTTGTAAAATGGATATCTAATTAAAAAGAGATGAATAAAACTATCCACAAGTGTACAGAAATAAAAACATTATAAAAAAAAGAATTTTAAATAAATACTTACGTTTTAAAACAGAATTTGAAAAAAGAATCATAATTAAAAGTATTTTTCTGTTCTAATTTATTCCTCCCCGGTCTAATTGCTCTTATAACCAGCGGCGACGACTAGTCACAAATACATTTTATTTTTTAGCATAAGGATAACAAACGATCACACCGTCCACCCGATAGTAAGTGGATGCTGTGTTCTGTTCTGTTTCTACATTGGGATCTATTATCTCAAAAACTATGTAAATTAATTTGTACATTATACCTAACGGTAATTAGGCATAGACATCTAAGTCTAACCTCGATTAAGTATCAAAATGCAGATGCGTTGTCACCTCTGAGGACTAATATATAGCTTTTATTTTATTACAAAATATGATGTCTCGTTTCCAATAAAAAAGGTTATCCGCGTCTCAACACTCACCATACGAAACACAGAAGCAATGCGCTGCTATTCACTATATTTTTATTACTATTTTTTATTTTTTACTATTACTATTCACTATATTTTTATTATTTATTTTTACGTGGTAGAGCCATGTTGCAGCTACATTAATAGTATATTTGTAGCACGAATGGGTCGGCTCGACCAAGGAAGGACCACGCTCTCACAGGATACCAGCGTAGAATAGCAGCTTAATGCTGCTGTGTTTCGTATGGTGAGTGTAGAGAACCGGAGACCCGTTTTACTGGAAAAGAGGCATTCCATCTTAGTCCTCACGGCTGATAACACATCTGCATTTTAATTCGCAAACGAAGATAGATGTAGATGTCTATGAGCCACAGCAACCACTTACCATCAGGTGGACTGTGTGCCCGTTTGTCACCCTTATTCTATAAAAAAAAAACATTATGATATTCTGTAAGAGCGTGATCCTTTCCCGGGCGAGCCGATCCTTTCGTGCTACAATCATAATTTACCTGCAGCGTAACTCTACCACGAATATAATTGCTCCTGCCGATTGACTAATGGTGCAAATTCGATCGAAAAACGTCGAACATCAATTTTACAGACTGTTTATTGAGAACAAGATTATCACCCGAATACCCACCAAACCGCTTGATCTGCATGGTAAGTCTGGACAAATTTCACATTCTTGGAAAGTCTAGCAATTTACTTAAAAAGAAGTTGGAGAAGAAGAAGAGGCATTAAAATGCCATCAGTCTTAAGAACAAACGTAACTTGTATGTATATTAGGGATTCGGCAGAAGAAATCCTGAAGAAATCCAGTAGAAACTATTAAAAAAAGAATTTTTCATGTGGTGGGCCCACCACGGGAAAAAAATACAACAAGAGCAACAGACCACCGGTGGTCAAGTTCCTTCCAGAGATTTTTTCGTTCAAAAACATAAATTACTTATTATTATTTTATAAAATACCTATACACGTTAAATAACTAAATAAATGTATGAATCGTATAAAATCGAAGTTTGTATATTTCGGAGTAATTTTTGTAACATTTAGTATGACATTGTCAACAATAAGCAAAAGTACATAACATCAAAAAAGGTTAATAGAGTCATATTATTTCGTTTGTAAAAGACTTCAACGACGCTCTTACCCGTAAATGGAAATGTAAGCAACTGCTCTTTACTAAGTTTTTAAGCCTTCGAAGCGAGTTATTGTTATGTCCTTAGATATTTTCAACCATGTATTTCAATATAAAGCATCTATGTCTTGTGGGTGGAGACGACACTATAACCATTACGTTATGATGATGTATAATAAAACCTTTAATATCTCTTGCATTGCATATATTATGTGTTCCAAAGATAGGAGTTCTAATTTATATTTCTATAAGTGGCAACCTAGTAAAAAGTCATCAGTTTGTCTATGTGCTAGGTTAGGTGAAATTTGTAGCTCATAGACCATTCCCAATTAAGAATGAAAACACGGAAAGTTCGGAACGGAGATCCGTTGCAATCTCTGAGAAGTAAGATGAAACGCTCCGATGCCAATAAAAACAGTCTCCGGCTACCTACACAGCGGCATTGTAATGCTCGCTTCGATCAGTTGGTATTGTTGATCGAAGACTGCACGTTTATACTGGCTACGAGGCATCACCCAATCGTGCTGCAACAAGGATTAGGGTACAATATGGCTTTGATATAATAAAGATTTATTTTATTGTTATGATTTAACTACGAGCTTTATAAACTACCACAGTCATATATTATACTATAATATAAACGTAAACTTTTAGAATTAATTAAATGTTTGTATTTTGTACTCGTCTCATTCATTGTTTTCATTAACAACCAATAAGTCTCAGTGTTTTGGAAAGCTAAAACTGACCTGGGTTAGAGGCTGGAAATACCTCGAGGCCTGCTACGGATGGTGTTAATTTATCTCGTTTATTACAAATGTTGATTGCTCAGGCCGATGATAGAAAACTGCATCATAGGTACATGACATGATATTTTGATCACCAATAATTTACATTTAAAGCAAATACTTTTTTTTCATGGTTCCACGTCGCTGTAGTTATGTTAGGCTGTGGCACGAATCGGTCGGCTCGAGTGGAGAGGGAATACGCTCTAACAGAATTCCAGCATGAAATAGCAGCTTAATGTTGCTATTTTTCATATGGTGAGTCGTTTTTGACTGGAAACGGGGCATTCCATCTTAGTCCTCAAGGACTAAGTTGCTCGTTTGTCTTGCCTTATTCCCAGTTCATGAACAGCTGTGGACTATTACGGGCTGATAAAGCAGAAGAAGGAGTTTTATTAATTAGAGAACCTCTCTTAGTATTTTGAAATAGCACTAGAAAGTTAACATTTACTTAAATTAAATCTTCGAAGTAACTGATGATTTTTTTTTAAAGCGTAAGGGTGACAAACGAGCACACAGTCCACCTGATGGTAAGTGGTCGCTGTGGCCCATAGACATCCACATCTATTTTCGATTACGAATCAAAATTCAGATGCGTTTTCACACGTGAGGACTAAGATGAAATGCCTCGTTTCCAGTAAAAAGGGTCTCAGGTTCTCTACGCTTACCATACGAAGCACAGGAGCGTTAAGCCGCTATTTTACTATTATTATAGTTATAGTATAAAGGTGACAAACGAGCACACAGTCCACCTGATGGTAAGTGGTTGCTGCGGCCCATAGACATCTACATCTATCCCCTATTACAAATCAAAATGTAGATGCGTTGTCACCCGTGAGGACTAAGATGGAATGCCTCATTTCCAGTAAAAAGGGCCTCCGGCCACCTGCACTCACCAAGCGAAACGCAGAGGTAAATCTCTACTTCACGCTGGTATTCTGTGAGAGCGTGGTCCTACTAATATAGCTGCAGCAATAATACCACATATTTATCTGGTATTATTGAATAATATATTTTATTTAATCGGATATTTCTATTTGGTTTTATTTTATTAAAATATTAACAACCCGTCCCGGTTTCGCCAGGATGCGATCAATTAATGTGGTAATTTAGATTAAAGATAAATAAAAACATCTTCAAGTCTTCGAATTATATATATATATATATTTGCCTTGATAACTCCTGGCATTTCTTTTTATCAGTTCGAAGAGTTTAATCACAATCGGTTCAGTTATTCTGAAGATAAGCCCGAATAAACGGACGGAATCGTTTTTAAATGGTTGTCTTAATAAATTAAAATTAAACAAGAAAAAAAATATTTCGAAGACAGCATGCATTGGGGCAGCGCGGCGAACACATGCTTGCATAAGCATGTGTTGTAGCATGCAAATAATTTACTTAGCTTATTAGAAGACAGTTATTTCAATATTATAGACAGACATATCAATTTTATTTCTATGTATAGATAAACCTCGTTTAGCCTACTATAATTAGATGCAGTCAGCCGATTGCGTTTGGCTAAGGCCGTGTTGTTGTATGGTGTGTATGTTATGAAAGCGTTATCTCACTCACTGCAATTGTCGAACAAATAATACTATAGTTTTAATAATTACAGAACAAAAACACAACGTCGGCCTTATTCGTAAACACCGACTAAATATAGTACTGGAATGAATACTACGTTTAATGCGAGCACTAAATAAAACGTTATTACAAAAACAGAATTATCTCTAGTTCAGTTGGTAACTGTGGCACTAAAGTCAAATTTCTGAGACCCTTAGTTTATCTAGACTAACATCAATTTCGATAATACTTTATTTGGGGTTAGCATTGTTTTTATTTTGTGTTTTTAAAATCGTTAAAAATGGATATTAACGTGGTTATCTTGATGACTTTCGAAGATATCGTACCTACTTGTACACATACAAAAACATAAATTATTTACATACTTTTACTGACGTTTTCGTCGACTTATCCTCTATAATATGTGCTAATTGAGCAACAGGTGTACGTAATAATATTTCATATATCAACCAGAACATGCGCTTCAGTCGAAATAAGGGTGGTACAAAAACATACATACAAACTTACTTACTATAAAATTAATTTCGAAAAAGTTAGGAACACTAACTTTT
The DNA here is from genome assembly GCA_033319125.1 of Parnassius glacialis. Taxonomy (NCBI): domain Eukaryota; kingdom Metazoa; phylum Arthropoda; class Insecta; order Lepidoptera; family Papilionidae; genus Parnassius; species Parnassius glacialis. The sequence goes on from JAVANC010000012.1 coordinate 10,790,257, forward strand.
TCAACTCCAATTTTCGCACTATTTTTTTTGTTACATTTTTATATACGTAAATTACTATTTAACCATACACACAATCTTACAAACCTAACTAACTGCAATAACACAATACTGAGAACAATGAATTAAAATAACAAGAGCATATTTATTCTATGGACGCAACATTAAACATTTTTTTGATAATCGTCTCGAATTACGCGCTCGCGTTAACTACGTAATTCACTCCTTTTCACGCTAGAGTTGTTAAAATTAAAACAACTTTGATTATAAAAAGTGCTTCTTCTTCTTAATAACTGGCTTTACGGCTCTAGGATCTAGCCCTTCTGAGCCTGAAGTTACAATATATTATAATAATTATCCTTTATAGTATATGGCTTCACAATATGTTGATGCATCACATTGTGCAGCCCTTCGGAGATTTTGACGGCAACTTGAGCTAGCAGACAGCTGACGGTTGGCGATGGTACCTCAAGGCGTCTAAGCAGACAGACACCATATTTTGAGAATTACATCACCATCAGAGCACTTGTTTCACAATTTCCAATAATAGTTCACATGCGCAGACACTTAATACACAAAATCGCACCACTTTTACATATCAAAGTCCACTTCAAACCATTATTTAAACTATAATACAGGAGCAGCAAACCAACGCTGGTCAAGTTCCCGCCAAAACTCTATATAAAAAGTGCGTCTTAAGTATAAATTGTGATTGTTTAATAGATTTTAACCTTAACGATTAAAAACGTAACACATATATTTGTATTGATAATTAATAATTTAAGCATATCAAGCGTGATAATAACATTAGTATTTAGTGAAACAGAACTATGCTTCGAATAAAACCTGTATGAATAAATGAAAGCGTCATTTTTTGCTTTTTATATGTGGATGTTATTTAAATCAGTATTAACGTTGGTACTAACGCGCCCTCGGATAGTCCGCCTTTTGTAATAAGCACATGTTTTGATTCTGGTATTAACGTTATTACTGTAACAAACCTGAACCTTTTAATCGTGGTTAAACCATTACTAAACCATTTTTGGACCATCGAAAATTAAGTCAACATCGAAGATTAAGCCAATGAACTATCCAGAAATGCTCAACATCGGTATACGACGCTAATAGACACGCTAGGACGTATAAAAAATAATATATTAATCAACAGCTATTATAGTCGGAGATAATTCTTAAATTTGACTAAATCGTATTACATAGAAATTATAGATGCAAACCTTCACCAATAAGTTTACCTATGACACCTACAAAAGTGGACTCTACGCATTTCTTTAGGCGCAAACTTTATATCAATAAATTTACCTGTAACACATACAAAAGTCGACTATACGTCTCTAAATAAGGAATCAGCAAGCCCAGTGAGAATAAATTATATGTGCAAACCTAATAAAAGCGGCTGGCGCCACCTCACTGATATCTAGCAGTACTCTAAGCTCAGTGTTTTATTACACAGCTGTGGAGACTAATATCTCTAGTAGTTTTTACTAAAAATCTGCTTTTAATACGTTTTATAAATTTTTTGCGAGCGATGTTGTACGTAGTTTTGTAAATTAATTTGTAGTATAAAAATGCCTGGTTCACCCAGTATTGATATTGCGTATCGCGTGTGCAAAATTGAAAAATACCGCGAATTTTCAATATTTAATTTTCGTAGAAATAACGATATCAAAGAAATACAAATGACGGAAAATATATTTTTAAATGCATTTTAGTTCCATATGAAACTAATTTAAATTTGGAATTTCAAGTCGATTGCGTGATATCAAATCACAAACTAGTAATTACCTCAAGTTAACTGGTAGATTAATAAAGTATTCCTTAATTTTTATGGCATTTTGCATTGTCGAAAGTTGATAACAACTTCGATGAAGACATTATGCTTAATATCTTACATTTTACTTTTATAATCGACTTAAGCAATTTCAATACACGAAACAATACGTTACAGTTTGGAATCTTTAGACAATAACAATAGTACACCATATTTTCAGTATCTACAAAATTCACTCGAGCGTTAAATCGGAATCATGTCTAGTTGAATTGCCCTGAATGCTATATGAGAATATTGCCTACTATCCAACAATGAATACTCATAACAAGGAATTCGTCTGCCGTATCCCAAACACACGTGCAAGTTACGTTAGCTGTACATACTGATGCCATTTTAATACTTCTTCTTCTTCTTCTTCTTTAACTGTCTTCTCTAACTTCTCTAAGTCCACGGTGGGACTTTCCAAGAATGTAAAATTTGTCCAGACTTAACTTGCAGGTCAGGCGTGTTGGTATACGTGTGTGAATATTCAGGCTGTAAAATTTATGTTCAAAGTTTTTGGATAAATTTTGCAGTCTATCAGTCGATCGCCATAGCAAGGCCAAACCAGGGCAAGTACAGTTGATATTTGGAGAAAAAGTTGAAATATTTCTCCTTACACTCGAGAAATTCATTCATTTACACATTGATAGTTAAAACTACCTTAGCACGGTCGCGTTTGGATTATAACTTATATTCATGGATGGATAAAAAAGTAAAATAACTGCTGACACACTGCACTGCTGGTCACAGGCCTCCTTCTTATTTCTGAGAGGGTTTTGAGGTAAGCACTATTTTATTCTTCACGACATGTCATCGCATTATATTTAAATCTCTCAGATATGCAGGTTTCCTTGCACTGTTTTCCCTCACCGCTGACCACGTGATTAATCAACACTTAGAATTGCAAGTAACAAATAAATTGGTATCAGCGAGGATGGAGTCAGATGGAGTAAAATTTACGTCAAGCCTATAGCCTCTGAGCTACCATCGCGCTTGGTTAGGGCTTATAGGTGGATTAGAAAGTTAAACATTTAAATTATTAACTGATCAATTACGTACAGAACCCTGTCCTACCCTAAGTTGTCACCTTTGAGGACTAAGATGGAATGCCGCCTATCCAGTAAGGAGGGTCTTCGGTTCTCTATACTTACCATACGAAACACAACAACATTGAGCTGCTATTTTACGCAGGAATTCTGTGAGAGCGTGGTGATACCCCAGTCGAGCCGACCTATTTGTGCTACAACTATAATATAGCTACAGCAAAGCTCTGCCACTTATACAATACTTAGTATAAACTGGAATCAAAACACTCATTGGTCTTTATAAATCGTCCTATGAATCCCATTCTTACTTTTGAGGTAAAATTCAATAAGATTCGGATGTCCGTTATTTGTGTGTATAGTGCATAATTAATATTTTTGGCACATGGCTAAGGGGAAAGTATCTCACCGAAATCATGTATCGTAGTGATTACAGGCTGTTGCGTGTGTTTCATTAATTATCAAGAATTATTGTACACAACAACCCATTTTCCATATTTGCTAATTAACATAATTTAAATTACAATACAATACATGATAACTCGTCCCCACTTTTCCATGTGCTATAGACAGCATTAAAAGAATTTTAGCAGACCGTTTAAGTAATGTCAAAACACCAGAAATCCAATCCATATATCCAATATTTTTGTGTCATATTATGTACAGGTTAGGTTAGGATTCGACTTCAGGACTTCTCGTTAGGTCACGTAGACGGAGAGCTTACACTACCTATTACTATGTTTTGACGATTACCATATTATACTGTTTACAGTACGCAATCGGCCATATAGATCTTATATAGATTACTTTAGACGTATCTAGATCCTGTTTATGGGCACTAAAAAATTATAAATCGCAATCCTTAGTGTTAAAATTGTAATAATTATATTAATAGGAATATTTTTATCGTTTTATTTTTAAATATAGTGTAATATAATACAATCTTGAAGATATGTTACCGTTCATTACGACGCCCATGTAGCGCAAGAGACGCAGACTTTCTCTTCAATATCCCCTCAATAATACCATCTACCATGGGGAGTGCTCTGAGGAATTGTTCGGATTAATCCCAGCCGCCGAATTTCACGAACGCACATCGCGGCAGAACTCCCGATACCATCCACACCATCTGGATGTTTGGCGGTCCACCACTGTGCGATTTAGAAGATGTTTTCTTCCTCGCACGACTTCCTTGTGGAATCGATTACCATCAGCGATTTTTCCGGACCGATACGACTTAGGGACCTTCAAGAAAAGAGCGTACTCCTTTTTAAAAGGCCGGCAACGCATCTGCAATTCCCTCCCTGGTGTTGCAGTTGTTCATGGACGGCGGTAGTCACTTACCATCAGGTGAGCCGCATGCTCGTTTGCCCCCTATACTACGAGTATAAAAAAAAATAACACGAGGGCTGTGCCTAGCATGACTTGTTTATAAACACATCACTTTTAATAGTTCACGCAAGATTTACCGCACAGACGGCCAACTCAGGGTTGCTGGCTGATAAAATTTTCAGGTGTCGATTTCCGCCAGGGCGTGCTTGCTCGGAGTTATCTGCTACAAGACGGTGTCCGGCCGGGTACATATTAATGAGAGCAGGTAGCTAAGGGTGGCGGGCGGTTGTTATGGCGACGCGACGCGGCCTCGGGCGCGGTTCTACAATGAAGGCTACGATGCTCTTGAAATAGGGTTGCGAGATCCGTTTAGATAGAATATTACTATTTACGTTCATTTATTTTTAATTTTTAAATTAAAGTTTATAAAAATGAAATAAAATTCATTTATAAAAATAAAATAATGATATGTTATAACAGATGTATGCTTCTGAACTGTATTAAAAAAAGAAAGTAATATAATTTGGTACATTCGGACAACGATTAATTTTAAAAATAATTAAAACATCAAGAAACGAATCAAAACTATGTTTAATGCATTAAAGATTTATAGTAGAGCCACGCGGCAGCTTTTGCTGTTACACGTATGGGCCGGCTCGAGCCGGGTTGGTGCCACGACCTCACAGAATACCAGCGTGAACTGGAAGCTCTGCTTCTGAGTTTCGTCTGGTGAGTGAAGGTGGCCGGAGGCCCATCTCCCCCCCCCCCCCCTCCCATCAACAAGGTAGCGGAATTAAATCAAGTACTACCACAGGAGGGTACCAGCACCCCTGGAAAATCCCTCGCTGAACATCGCGGCCTAACTCCCGATACGACTGCACGTTTCACTAGGAGTTTTCTTCCGTGTACGACCTCTCTGTGGAATAGATTACCACTGGCGATTTTTCCGGACCGATACGACTTAGAGACCTTCAAGAAAATAACTTACTTCTTTTTAAAAGGCCGGCAACGCATCTGCAATTCCCTTGGTGTTGCAGTTGTTCGTGGGCGGCGGTAGTCACTTACCATCAGGTGAACCGCATGCTTGTTTTCCCCCTCTCCTATAAAAAAAATATTTTGTAGTTTAGAATTTATTTTTAAATATTTAAAAACCAATTTAAAAAAAAAACGTTCTAGCCTTTCACTTCCACTTCCATTTGGTATTTTGTAACTAATTACTAGTTCGATTTTATTTCATAGGAATAAAGTACAAAATCGATTTTAATTGATTTATGGAAACTTATTGAGACATTCATGTCGCGTATGTTCACTAATGTACACGCTTACAAACACAAGCTTTAAGATTTTTGTGAAAAATTTTGCTAAATTAAATATACCATCCCGATATTTAAAACTTGGCAGCCCTGTTCCGCCGATCACAACCACCCCCATCTACAATCGCGCGTGATATTCGCGAGGGTGGGGGCGGCGGTGGGCCGACGGGGGGCCGCGAGCTTCCCGGAACGTGTGACGACAAAAAACCCGCCGCTGACCCGGGTCCAGCCGCCATAAAGCGCCTGCGAGCGTAATAAGCCCCCCCCCCCCTGCCCCCTCAAAGTTACGTCACGGGATTAAATGGAGCTAGAAGGAACGCACGTCCGCGCGTTCTAATTCCGAGTGGAACGAGCGCGGTGCCGATTTCGAGCCAATGCTAAAATTCGCCGACTCGATCGGACTGCGCTTTGTTAATGAGGATCAGACAATGCAACGCCGTGGCATTGTGAAACGTGCACTAAAATATTCATATGTTTTGTATTTTTTAAAAGATAGAACCTATTATAAAATTCATCAGTTTAATACACACCTTATACATTTCACAACAAAAAATATAAACAATAATTTTCGAATCGCATATTACGTTAGTTTTCCATAAGACGTATAAAATCATTTAAAAATTCTATATAATTACTAGAACTTAACCATAAAACTTGCTTTTGAATACCATCGAAACTATAGCTTTTTTTAACAGTTTGTGGCCATAAATATCTTTGATTAGATCTGTAAGATGAAGTGGCAATGGGCCGGCCATATAGCTCGAAGAGCCGACAACCAATGGGGAAGAAAGGTTCTCGAGTGGCTGCCTCGTACCGGCAGGCAAAGTGTAGGGCGTCCCCCCTCTAGATGGAATCCACCACAAGACATGTAGGAAGTCGATGGATGCAGGTGGCTCAGGACCGTGTTTTATGGCATTCTTTGGGGGAGCCCTATGCTCAGCAGTGGACTTGTGATGTATGATGTACGACAAACTTATTGAGATGAAATTATAGTAAGAGTAAGTAATGACATAAAAATAGTAAAGTTACTACATAATACATAATATGTACATACCACAGCTGGGTGTTCTCATTTCTAACAGGGTTTTGGACCTGTTATGTCGCCGCGTTGTCCTAGTGCATATCGGCAAACTTTCCATGTCCTTGAATATTCTATTTCTCAGACATGAAAGTTTTATTATCTGTGTTCTCATTTAGCGTAGAGTAAGATAAACGTAAGTCCACAGTGAAGTGACAGTGTAAGAATATCCAGTAAACAATACTATCCCGTAAGTATAAAAAGCCCTCCAGTGTCGTAAATTTGAAATAGTACATACATACATACATACATAAACACTCACGCCTGTCACCCAGAGGGGTAGGCAGAGACTATGGACTTCCATTTAGCACGATCCTGACAGACCTCTCTCGCTTCCTCCACATCCATATACCTACGCATACACGCTCGTCGGTTAAAGGTACTCTTGATTTGGCCCATTTTCAATATATCGCCAATTTGGTCGATAAACTTTCGCCTAGGGCGACCCTTCCCGATTCTGCCGTTCACCTCTGCAACATAAATTTGCTTTGTCACTCTTTCCTCATTCATTCTTTCTACATGACCAAACCACCGAAGCATTCCTTTCTTAATCCTGGTCACAACATCATCTTGCAAACCACACTCTTGTCTTATTAAACAATTTCTCACTCTGTCATTCAGATTCATCCCTAACATACTCCTTAATGACCGCATTTCTACAGCATTTATTCTACTCTCGTGCTTCTTCTGCCACACCCAACTTTCACTACCATACATTAAAGTAGGCACTAACACAGCATTGTGAATTGCCATACGTGCCTTTTTGGACACGTTCTGACTTTTCACAATAGAGTGTAGAGCCCCATTCACTCTATTTCCTGCATTCACTCGTCGTTCTATATCCTTATCATATCTACCATCCTTGCTAAACACACATCCCAAATACACAAACTCATCTACTTGTTCTACCAACTCCCCTTCTATTCTTATTTCACATATCGTTTTACTTTCTTCTCTTTCAAAAACCATAACTTTCGTCTTACTTGCGTTCACTTTCATTCCCTTTTCTTTTAATGTCCTGTTCATTAATGTAACCATCATTTGCAACTCGGCCGCCGAAGACGCAAGTATGACTTGATCATCGGCGTACAAAAGGCATTTGACGGTTAACTCACCCATTCTTAACCCGCATTCTTCTACTTTCAAATTTTCCAAACAACAGTCCATAAATAGGTTGAACAGCCACGGGGAAGCCACACAGCCCTGTCTGACACCTTTATGGATGCCAAACCAGTCCGAGTAAGCCCCGTTGATCCTGACACAGGCACTAGAGTCCCTATATAGAGACTTCAATGCCTGTATCAGACCAGCGCTCAACCCAAATGAGGTCAGTGTTTGCCATAACACGTTCCTGTCCACTCTGTCATAAGCCTTTTCCAAGTCCATGAACGCACAAAAAACTTTCTGGTTTTTGGCCAAAAATTTCTCCGCAATCATGCGCATGGAAAAGACTTGATCCGTACACCCCATCCCCTTCCTAAATCCAGCTTGCACATCCCAAATTTTTCCATCAGTTTCTTCCATAACTCTTTCAATTAACACCCTAGCATACAGTTTACCCACAATGCTAAGCAAGCTGATACCACGGTAGTTTTTACAGTCCTGCTGCGACCCCTTTCCCTTATATATTGGGACTATAACGGCTTTGCACCAGTCTTCCGGTACCCGCTTCAGTTCCCAACATAAATTAAACAAGGTGTACAGCAGGCCTGCAACCACACCCTCTCCAGCCCTTAGCATTTCGAGTGATACTCTATCATATCCGGCTGCCTTACCTGCTTTCATGCTTTTCATTGCTTTCACTATTTCATCTACACTTATATCTCTACCTCTCTCCACTTCTTCCGGAATTTCTATTTCACTTACTTCAGACGACTCTTCACTCTTAAACACGCTTTCAAAGTATTCCTTCCATCTCTTTAAATTCGAAACTTCATCATTCAGCATGCAGCCATTCTCGTCTCGTATAGCATTCATTCTAGGCTGTTTTGAATTGCCCCTGGCAGTTCTTACGAGCTTCCAGAACATTTTAATATTTGCCTGGAAGTTATCAGTTATTCTTCTATCATTCTTATCTGTCCTTTCTTGCATTTTCCTTTCAACAACTTCTTTTACTCTCTTATTTATACGTCTAAAGTCTGCCTTTTTTCTTTCAATCTCATCATTCATACCGCCAGAATTACCAGCTATATATAGTACAGTTTGTACTATTTCCAATTTGAATTTTAACAAAATGCTTATTGTAAAAATTATAATTTGAGCTATTATAATTTGAATGAATATTTTACATAATGACAAATTATAAATTTAAAGTATTTTGACAAAATTTATTATTTCCGTTTACTTTTATGACAGTGTTAATATTTTCATCAACATTTTAAATCTTATTGACATGAATGAAAAATGACCAATAGTTGAGATGAAATATTTATTGACGTTTCATTTTAAAATAAATGCGTGTATTACATATTTAGTTTGATATTTAATAAATTAATTAATAATAATGTATAGATTATTGTAATTTAATTTGATTCTATATTAATTAACATTTAAACTCCGTCTTATGCTACGCCCGTACAGGGTTGTCACATGCTCTGTAAATATATTGTAACAACTTTATACTTTGTGACATGCAATAAATGAATTATGAACTATACGATACAGGGAAACTGAAACAGATATAGGCAACAGCATCTTTCTTATAACAACTCAAAATAATGAAAAACTGCGGTTGAAAATCTGCCTACGAGGACTGGCTCTTCCTTGTGAGGCAATATATGGGGGAGGCCTATATTCAGCAGCGCACTTTTATAGACTGTAATCGTATTGCACTGGTAAATAATAGGTAAATAACTTGATGAAAACATGGAAATAAAATGTTTTGGAAGTGAATCGTTGTGATTTGAAACTCGATGAAACGAAAAGGCAAGACTAAAAAGAGACAAACATAATATACATCTATAGAATTTAGCCTTCTTAGAGAATAAGATAGAATACAGTGTAGACTGCGAAAGCAAAACGCTGTTCTTTTGATTTATAACACTAAAATTATGTCTAAAGATGAAAATTGTAGCATTTATTTGCTATAAAATTAAACTTTTACCTTATATTTGCGGTTAATATACCGCCAAAACTCAATAGCTTGCATTCGTTTTGGGATTCAAAATTCAAATTAAGGTCATACTGAAATACCTCAATTTAAAAAAAGGTTAAGCTCGAACACGCACTTAATAATATTATTGTCATATTGTAATTGTGAAAAAAAAGATCACCTTAAATTTTACGTTTATTGCATAACCCAAAAGATTCTATAATTATATCTAAAAATAAATATGGTGAGCGCACCAGCGCATACATAATATCTCGCTTAATAAATGGTCTTGATAATAAATTTAGAAGTCAACTTAATGAAGTTAACATAAAGTGTAAATTAAAATGTTATTTCCTTAACAAATATTAGTTGTTATCCCCTTTTTGTAAATGTAGACGGAACAGCACGCAACACAAACCTGTGTGGTTTTTAGGGTTCCGTAGCCAAATGGCAAAAAACGGAACACCTATGGATTCGTCATGTCTGTCTGTCTGTCTGTCCGTCCGTATGTCACAGCCACTTTTTTCCGAAACTATAAGAACTATGCTATTGAAACTTGGTAAGTAGATGTATTCTGTGAACCGCATTGAGATATTCATACAAAAATAGCAAAAAAATAATAAATTTTGGGTGTTCCCCATACTTAGAACTGAAACTCAAAAAAATTTTTTTCATCAAACCCATACCTGTGGGGTATCTATGGATAGGTCTTCAAAAATGATATTAAGGTTTCTTATATCATTTTTTTCTAAACTGAATAGTTTGCGCGAGAGACACTTCCAAAGTGGTAAAATGTGTCCCCCCCCCCCCCTGTAACTTCCAAAATAAGAGAATGATAAAACTAAAAGAAATATTGTACATTACCATGTAAACTTCCACCGAAAATTGGTTTGGACGAAATCTAGTGAGTAGTTTTTTTAATACGTCATAAATCTTAAATTATGTTACTTGCTGTTACGGAACCCTTCATGGGCGAGTCCGACTCGCACTTGGCCGCTTTTTTTTCTGTGCTGCATAGCAATATTATTATAATTTTTATCTAATAATAAATAAATAAAACATTACGTTATTTTTTAAGAATACAACATAATATATTTAAGCCAGTCCTTATTTCTTAATAAAAATATTATAGCCGCATTGTACTAGATAATTTAAAAAATATACCTATCCTTACTGATATAAATAAATAAAAAATATTGTTATATTTTATCATGGAATAATATACGTGAGAATTAGTTTTGTATGTAGAGCACAGGGACAACAAAAATAGTAAATAAAAACATCAATTAACAAATATACGAGTTGCACTCAACAGGTGGCGGTATTCGTTTTAATACTGTAAAACTTTTTGACCCGGCCACAATAACTGACCAGCGTTAAATGATCCCTGTGTCAGCTATACATTAAACTTCGTACTTCGACAAAAAGATAACGTTTTGGAATTGAGAGAGACCACGTTACAAAAGTTTTACTTCACTATGTTTTATTGTCTTCGCCTTTGGAAGTTTATTAAAGTTTAAACTTTATGTTCTTGGAAAAAGCATTAAAATACGACGAAATAAATTACCTGCACTACATAAAATATACAAGTTGAAATATTTGTAACACAAAAATGTTGTTTACATCGTTATATTGCTGTAATGAACGTCGGTTTAACTGACCGTGACATTGCACGCCGAATACTTATAAGGTTGTAGTTGTACCATATAACTGGATAGTGGTTGCGAGGGACATGACTCGACCCAGGAAAGAACACAACACAAATATGTATAAGAAAAGAGACCCTTATTACTGGTATTTATTTATTTAAAATCTTTATTGCATTCCCTTAGAAAAAAACGACAAAAAGGGCGAAGATAATACCCAAATGCATTCTCTACCAGTCAACCCATCGACACTTAAAAGGTGAAAACGTAATTTCATTTTGATTCCTAATCGATTATAGATGTAGGTGTCTATGAGACGCAACATCCACTTAACATCAGAGCAGACTCCGTGCTCATTTTTTTTATTGAAGTAAGGGATACAAACGATCACATAGTCCACCTGAATGTGAACTGAGATGAGCGTCATTACCAGTAATAATTTAAAATTAAAAATTTTGTACAACCAACTTCAATATAAGTTATTAAGTATAACTCATAAACTATTGGTCAGACCTTGATCAAATTTATATGGGACCACATGTGAAGCACCAGCTTTCAAACGATAAAAGAATAATCAAAATCGGTTCACACATAAAAAGAAACATACAGTAGAATTGAGTAACGTCTCCTTTTTGAAGTCGGTAGAAAAGGGTCTCCGGTTCTCTACAATCAACATACGAAACATTACTACTACGTTACGCTCGCATTTTAAAACCATGTCTTTTCTTCGCTCGAGCGACCCATTCGTGCTGCAACCATTATAAAGCAACAGCGTGACTATATCTATAGCAACAGGGCCAGCGCGCGCGACTATGAACTCTACCATGTAATAATTTAAAATTAAAAATTTTGTACAGCCGACTTCAATATAAGCAACTTCAATATAAGTTATTTAAGAATAACTCTATAACCATTGGTCTGACCTTGATCAAATTCACATGGGACCACACGAGAACTATCAGCTTTCATATAAAAAAAGAATCATCGAAATCGGTTCCCCCAGTACAAAGTTATGAGCTAACACACATAAAAAAAAACACACTCGAATTGAGTACCGTCTCCTTTTTGGAAGTCGGCAGAAAAATATTCATCACCTTACTAGTATAAAAGAGGTCCAATTATAGGAACCTAAGCTTCTTTGGAAGACAGCGTACAATAACTTAAATCTTCATTCAGACAAACTGGTGTTAACAGTTAATTACTAGTCTAACCTTAAAAATAACTTCATTATCGCATAATTATAACTTTTAACAAAAAGTACAAGCCGAATCCAAATTGCTTGAAAAGAAGTTATTTTTTTTCCTATAACCTACTTAAAAAAAAGAATCATCAATATTGGTTCAATATCTGCGAAAATATCGCATAAAATACATACAAAAAATACACTCGATTTGAGAACCTCCTCGTTTTTGAAATCAGTTTAAAATTAGTGTTATGTAATAAGGTCTAGACTTAAATTTTGCCAAATTGCTTCTGAATACCGGCCTCAACGTCGGTATCACTTTAGATATACATACTTATTACTTACAATTAAGTATACTCGATACTCGTGGATTTTCCACTTCAAATACAAAAATTCTGTTTTCTGTTCCAAATGCTGCATTACTATTCCGTTTAAAAGCGAAAAAAAATCACGATACATAATTTGACGCATGATGATGTCCTTTATTCTCCACTGATCAAGGACATTTTGAACAAACTTTAACTACCTCTACAAGTCTATCATAATATATTAGTATCAAAATATATTATTTTATCAAATAATATAAAGGCCTGTATTCATTTTGTTTAGTGATCCATATAGTGGTCCAGCTAATTAATAATTGCGGGTGATTGGTGCAGGTGTGTTAAGTCCTTTGATTGAAATTGTCGTGTAAAAAAATCATATTGGAAACTAGCGTCGTGGACGACAACTAACCTACATTTGCAGATAAATGTTTGTAAGTAATCATGAAACTGAAAAATTTAATCTAGCGTATTCTTCTTAAATAGAATTGAGGATTTTGAAATATCAAATAGGTATAGTTTATTTATAACATGTTATAATATCGTGTGAATCTTACGCTTTTGAATTTTAGATGCTTGGATTCTTGCATGAATCCAAAATACAGACTCAGACCAACAATAATTTAAAAATAAAAATTTTGTACAGCCGACTTCAATATAGGTTATTTAAGAATAACTCAATAATCATTGGTCTGACCTTGATCAAATTCATTATGGGACCACACGAGAACTATCAGCTTTCATATAAAAAAAGAATCATCGAAATCGGTTCGCCCAGTACAAAGTTATGAGGTAACACACATAAAAAAAAACATACAGTCGAATTGAGTACCGTCTCCTTATTGGAAGTCGGCAGAAAACAGATAGTCGGGACGCTGCGTACATTTGAGGTACGCAGCGTCCCGACTACGTGACGCTGAAACCATGCTCAACTTCTGGACGCGCATTTACGCACACATTTTTCTTTTTTTGTCAGCTCGTAAAAGGGCACTGCTGAACACACACATCTAAAACCATATTGTTGGTTGCAGATGATTTAAAATGCTTGTACGTGTGCTTACAATAAGTTGAGCATAGTTTTTAAATGTACAAATACAATAATAGTACATTTACACGTGTTCCATTTGTTGGTCTGAGGATACAGATTACAAGACACGCGATAAGAAACGCATAAGCAACAAACTAATAAGGTTACTTCTACTTACTCAACAAGATCAACAAGCCGACAATGTATAATTTGCACAAATATTGACCAAACAGCGTAGCAGCCAGACAATAAAGCGATCAAACCACACAGTCACTGTATTCACCACTAATACTAAATTTCTTTTTTTTAAGAATAATGGTAACAAACGATCACACAGTCCACCTGATGGTTAAGTGGATGCTGTGACCCATGGGCATCTATATTTATCCACCATTAAGAATCAGTTGCGTTGCCACCACTGAGGGCTAAGATGGAATGCCTCGTTTCCAATTAAAATCTCCGGTTCCCTACACTCACCATAAGAAACACAGCAGCATCAAGTTTCTTATTCATTCTGGCACACTGTAAGAGCGTGGTTCTACCCCGGTCGAGCCTACCCACTAGTGCTACAACCATAATATAGCTGCAACTTGGTTCTACCACGTACAAACTGAATACATATTACAATCAAGAGACATATGCTGATAATTTTAGCAAAACTGTATAAGTACATAATATACCCTCGCACCAAGCAAATGAATAGCGTCAAAATATTTTAGACGTTCATTTGATATCGTTAGAAAAACTCCTAGATAATTTCGATAATTTTCAGCAAGATATTATCTTCCATCGGAAAGGAATATGAAACAACGCACTTCAAAAACAAACCGAGATAAGACTACAATTGCGTCGATAGCAGACTGTTTGTTATTTTGTGCGCTTGATACCAGTGAAGTATTTATTCACCTTCAAGGTATAAGTAGGTATATGGCCGTCCGTGATAAAAAGGAGCCGCGAGTCACCTCTGCGCATAATGCGGCGGCTAATAACCAGACGTCGGTTTTGATTCGCGTCGCGTCGCGCCGTTCCGCGTGACTCACTCGTGGACCGCGATAGCAACTCGCCTCGCAGCGGATAAGCGATAGGATGAGAGCGTTTCGCTTAAATATCATTGTTATTAATAACTAGCGTTCCCACCCAGACGAACACGCCTTGGCTTCGTCTGGGTGCGACCTATTAATGTGGTGTTATTTAGATTTCTTAAATAATCATCAATGGCTAATAATTTTATCAATTTTGGTATTTCACAAAAATAACATCAAGTTTTTCGAATAAAATATATTCTCCTGGCTCTCTATCTATTGGTGAAGATTTATTAGTCATTCCGTAGATTAACCCGAACAGACAGACAGACAGACAGAGAAATTTTTACAAATGGTTGTTCATACCTTAATGACATTCAAATAACTGCCTAAGCTATAAAAAAAATCACAAGCAGTTATTTATGTATAGATTTTGATAGCGAGATTGTCTAAATACCAAAATCATTTGTAAAAAAAAATTATCAGCATGTAACATTCATTGTTGGATATAGTCCTCTCCCATAGTTAGGATATACAATATTATATTGATTAGCACTAATCAAGTTACTTGACTAGCGTGCAATATCAGCTATTACACATCTCTCAGATCTCATCTGATTTTAAGAGTGTGAGGGTATTAACGTTACTAATTTAAATATTGAAATCATGTCGTTCGTTCGAGTTCGTCCGATTTATGTAAACTAAGCATTTTTTTTCGGTATATCATGACGAATTTTAACCCTAATATGCAGTTTCGTTTAACGCTAAACTAGATCCGATATCAATACGATCTGCTATCAAAGAGACAATAAAAGTACCATTAATATAATAAACGTACAAAGCGTCAGGCACCAACTATCTGTGTGAAGCTGTAGATCAGAGAAAGTATGTCGCATGAAGCTCCCTTTGTAATTTTTACATTTTAATTTTAATATTTTATAAAAATGCACGGACTTACTTAAAGTTGTCGATTACCGCTTTCTTAAATTAAGTTATAATTAATTTTGTGTAGAGAGAGAGAGAGAGAGAGAGAGAGAGAGAGAGAGAGAGACTAACTTTACTTTTATGAGTAAGGTCTATAATATTTGCAACGCTCCGTAACTCACCTAATGTAATTTTATGGTTTGATTTATATTTCACCAAATAACCGCCGGTGACAAAACCTAGTGTTCAGCCGGCTACTCGCCTCAGTCTATGTCTTGAGGCTTGTTTTCGCGATTCAAGGCAAAAACAGAGCAGCTGCGCTGCGCTGTGGGTGCGTTACCTCGGAGGGGAAAACACGCGAATGGACAGTTTTGCATTGCTGACCGCGCTCGCGCATATTATCGTGCGCCGGAATCGGGTTTTTATAGATATTACACGTTGAATACGCAGATCAAATTGTTTGTAATTCAAACCCTTACATTGTACACATCTTGCTACCTAAGTGATGTTAAACAATCCGACTGCAGCTACTGGTTGCGACTCGGAAAGAGACTCGTTTACTCGTTAAGACTCGTTCGCCATATTATGTCTGTATCACGCAGCTGTCCCAAAATTTCTTAATAATACATATAAGAACATTAAGTCCCTTTAATCTACTGTATTCACTGCTAAGGTCCAATGTAATTAACATAATTAGCATCAGGTAGAAACGTTGCCTCGATTCGGTATCTGATTCCGTCAGATAGTTTCATCTAGGTGTCGAGCACAGAAATATAAATAGAGATTTTTGTGGTGTCAAGCCCAATTGGTATGCAGAGACTTGATTATAAAAAGCATATCAAAAATATAATATATCTGGGAAGAATATATTAAACCAGCAACGTCCATACTGTAGCCTTTATTAATGAAAACAAAAAGACATAGTGACTTGACCATTGACAGATAAAAGGAAGAATCACATTGACGAAGACGCAAAGTTTGTATATTGTGCTATATGAATAAAATTAGAGGTAATTATGTCATTAATTTTATTTATGTTTCGTTTGTGAAATACAGTAAACACTCTAACACCTACTAACAATAATAGAAGGAGCGCGCGGATTCATATTTTCACCATCGTATTTTGGTAGATTTACAAAATTTCTCCTTTCTTTCTTTCTTCCAGGTAACCAACGGCATACAGAAATAAAACTGCAGATACAAGATACAAACAATACAAGTATAAATAATACTATACAAATAAACTTAAGATATGCTTAACTTTTATATACTCGCTATTATTATTAAGTGGCGAAGCTTGCGAAGTCACTTATTGATTTCACGATGTCTGTCCGTCTGTCCGTCTGTCCGTCTGTTTGTCTGTCCGTCCGTCTGTCCGTCTGTCCCACGATTATCTCGAGAACGGTTTCGAATTTTCAAATTCCGTTTTCAGCAATCGATTACTGATCACCCAGGCATCTGAACCTCCTATTTTGAAACTGATTGCTCAACGGCAACCGTTTGAAACCGCTACAAAGGTGATTGCTTCGCCACTTTGCTATGCTGTTAGCTTGCTAGGTTTATTAATTATTAAATTCTTGAAACACAATATAAATCGGAAAATTCAATGTAAATAATATAATTATAGTAGTTTAATAAAAGCCGACTGTTATTGTATTAGCCGGTATTTAGGGGTAAGGATTAAGGATAATATCTTGAATATTGAAAGACAACTTATAAATATTTCCGTAATTGATAAACAAAGAAGTATCCAAAAAGTGGGGGTATCTGGTACTGCAATCACTAATGCGTCCACCAAGCCTGGCTATTACGGCAAAACCTCTCAACTCGGAACTTTAAAAAAATCCCAACTCGGAATTTTAAAAGTATAAAAATTTACAAATCGTTCATCTGATTGATTGACATTACTTTTTCATGTAGTGCAGGTAACAGTGACTAAGAGGTTTCAAGCTCATTATCAGCTCAATTTTGGGGGTGTCAGCGAAATACGCCGGCTAACAGGACCCTAATAAATAACCTGGTCCGACGAGTGTTCGGCGCACAATTAAGTAACATATGAGGGGCGGCGTGCGCTACCCACCGGTGCCGTGTAGGGCTGTCAAAAATTTAAAAAATATACAACAAATAATAATAATGGCACAAAGGTAACTAAAAATACCTCTAAACACCTCTACAGACCTCTTCTCATTTCTAAGAAGATTTGGAATCAAAGTTTGTTTGCGGACTTCATATTATGTTCTTGAAATAATTTGAATTTTTCTAAATGCAGGTTATTTTACTTCGCTAAGTACGTGTCAAATCACATTACCAATAAAAAAAATATTTTGTCATGTTAGGTGACGAATGTAAGTCTTTATGAGAATAAAAGAGAATAAATGTGTTTAAACCTAAACCTATATAAAATTAGTTTAGATTTGGTATCAAGTACAACACAACAAGATGTACAAGCAGTATCAAGGACAAAAAAAATCACAACGTACCCAAATGCAAGAGCTGTGCATTTGGTTACGTTGTGATTTTTTTTCAGTCAAAATTTCAACCCTTGACCCGCGAACAATAATCTGATACTCACACCACTAAGCCACCCTTTTCTTTTATCATGCCTTTTTATTCTTTGACCGCTATCATTGTACACACTAACGTATATATAAAGATTCATATACCCTACCCCCTTCGATTTTTATTATTTGATACTATCAGTTCTTTACGCACATGTTCTCTGGAAAAAATCACTTCAAGAATGATAAGACTATTAATATTTCATACTGTACTTCAACTTTCATTGTGTATTTTATGTACAATAAAGAATAAATAAATAAATAAGCCACATTGCCAAAATAAAATAGCAAACGCGTGACAACCCTATCGCCGTGTACATTATTGAGCAGCGTGGGAGTCGCGCATGATTCAAACGCTGCGCCCGCGTCGGTCCACGAACTCTTGGGTAGTCGGGTCACGGGCCCATTTAGTGTTATACGTTCTCTTTTTTCCTTATTCGCTGTTTGTATTATGTTTTGGCTACAAAAACGATCACGTTTTGCTTTTTGTATAATATAGTTAGAACGCGGGCCGCGGGTTCGAACCTTCTCCGAAACAAGTATACCTACCAATGACTTTCTTAAATTATATAATTTATTTATTTAAATCATGTCCATGATACAAAATGAACAGCCTGTGGCCACAACGTTATTTATTAAAAAAATAACTTAATTATTTCTTATACTTACGCGAACACTACAGCGGGACTGCCAAGCGATAAAATCCATAAAAACAGTTTTATTCAATTTAGGGCTTGGGTGTAAATTATTAAAATTAACAGCCTAGGCCTAATTATAAATAATAAACTTATATATAAAAGCGATACCAACTATTTTCAAGTAATGGTTTTAATAAACGACGGTATATTGTTTACGTAGGACGTAAACCAAATTCCTCAAACACACGTACGTACGACGTAGATCAGCGTAGACGGGCATCATTGCCAGCCAAGCGTGACGTTTATGACAAATCTTTGCCAGAACTGTACTCTGACAGGACCGATAAAGAAAGATGAACACGCACATTGCGAGCGTGTAGATCACCTACTGTCGTATTCTACATATACCCGCAGTAATGTAATAGATACTGTAGGTAGATTAAAGTTAGTAAAAATTACTTTGCCTATATCCGCGTAGTAAAATAAAATGAGGTGTCTTACCTAGTTTGAAGAAAACCTCACGCCCTCCCTCAATTGCGTGCACTATCCTCGTCACCACTCTTCCCAGCACCACTACTAGTGTAATAAGCCACCTCCCTCGTGCGGAGGTGAAACACGTGTGGTATTATCGTCGGTGGTGTGTCTTTCTAAGCGTAGTGGTGTAGGAAGCTAGGGAGTAGTGGTGACGGGATTAGTGGTGACGGGGATGCTCTTCAAACTAGGACACATCATTTTATTTCATTGAGCGGATATAGGCAAAGTATTTTTTACGAACTTTAATATAATATATTTCCGGAAAGTAACGCCCGATTCTATTAATTAACTGTAAGTAGATTAAACACCGAGTGCCGTCGTGTACAGATAAACCTTGTTAGGATTTCGCAACACCGCGTGTTCTTAACAACTTTTTTATTTTGTTTCTTAACCGTATTATCGATTAAGAAACGAGCACACAGTCCACCTAATGGTATATTGTTGCTGTGGCACATAGAGACATCTACTATTTATCTATTTTCGAATAAGATCCAATATGCAGAATGCGTTGACGCACCTGAAGATTAAGATGGAATACTTTTTATTTACATTACATGTACTGAAAAATAAATGCGAAATTTCAAAAAAAGAAAAAAAAATGTATAAATTAATTCATGAAATTAAATTAAAAATTTAAACTCCGGTTCTCTATTCGCACCCTACGCAACACATCAGCATGAAGCTACTATTTCACGCTGTTTTTTTTTTATAGAATAAGGGTGACAAAGGAGCACACAATTAGGTAGACCTAATGGTAAGTGGATGCTGTGGTCCATTGACAATTACATTATTTTATCCTCATTTAAGAATCAAAATGCAGATGCCTTGTCACCACTGTGGACTGAGATAGGATGCCTCGTTTCCAGGAAAATGGGTCTCCGGATCTCTACTCGCACCTTACGAAACACAGCAGCATCAAGCTGCTATTTCACGCTGGTATTCTGTGTGAACGTTATCCCTCCCGGTCAAGCCAACCCATCTGTGTTACAAGCATAATATATCTGCAATATATCGCTACCATTTTTAACTAATGTTGTATGTATTAGATTTATTTAAATTAAAAAAAAAGAAAAGTTGCAAACGAACAATTTGACACACAGTCTATCTTAGCTCCGGTTTTTCTCACTCATCATTAGAAACAGGGCAGTATTATTTTGCTATTTTGTTATTGTGCGTGAATTGTCCACTGGGGAACAATTGAGTCAACTCATTTGTGTTCCAAAATTCTGGTGCGAAATGATGACGTAATAATAATATTTAAAGTGGCAAACGAGCACACATCATCATCGTCGTTATAGCCCATCACAAGGCTACTGCCAACTACATAAGCCAGCCCCCAAAAACAATACGGGGGAGTGGATTTTCTTACACCGCCACTACATCGTGTGTAAAACAACACGTAATAATAATGTAAAATATAAAATAATGCATGCACGTATTTCCATAATTATACGTTAGAAAGCGTACATATAACAGATCACATTTTATTACAATATTACTTTATAATAACATTAACAGTTAATTATATTATTATAAAGAAGCAAATATTTCAGAAAGACCGTAGGTACTACAAAATTTATTTCATATGGCAGTAATAATATTCTCACTTTAGATACCGGCTATATTTCTTAAAAGTTTAAAGAAGTCACACAAATTGCTATATTATTCATTCGGTAGCACATTTGTCATGTTGGAAGGGCCAATCTCGATACACACAGCGCCCACTCGCTCGTAAGTCGTAACTCAACACATTGGACGAGAGCCGGTGCCAAGCGAGACCGAAGCCCCGCACGTGTACAGGGGACGTGAAATAAAACTTTGAAACTTATTGTAGAGTTGAGACGCTGCTATCCTCGTTTCATTGCACTTCCTATTTCGATGTTACACGATTGCATAGTTTATCTCGACGTTTATTGACCGTTTCACTCCTTTTAGCGTTTTACTGATTTGTATTAAACCTTCAATGTAATGGCAAAAACTTTCCGTATTATTTTCGCCACAAGTTATGCGTAACAGATCGTCTCGCTGATGCACCCACGCACCCACGCAGTTTTCGGCATTAACGAACAGATCCCGCTCCCGCAATATTCCGTCGAAAGATAATTAACCGCTCGGTGCAATTGCTACAAGCAATTCTTTCATCATATAACTATCGCAAGGAACGTTGAACGTAAATTAGGCTTTTTTATTTACTCGAATTAATTTAGTTATTCTCAGCGAAAAAGCGTTACAGATTTCCTAGTTCGCCACGATAAAAAAAAATTAGTAAGACAAAACATATTTTACTTTCATTAATTATGGGATTGATATTTATAGTAATTAACAAATAATATGAAACTGATTTCTATTTGTTGGTTTATTTAATAAGCCACAGTATTTAACAAGTCTTGCCGGCAATCACATACAATACTGAAAGACGATGCCGATTGACTCGAAGGACAAGAAATAAAGTAGTGCAACTTGTACATCCTGGCGTCAATTCTATAATTATTAGTTTTTTTTTTTAAGTTTAACCTAGTTTTGGCAACGTTAACATCCTTAGACAAATATTTACTTTGTAATGACAACACTGCACTCTGTACGCACTAAGACTTTCGTTCTTTGAATGTGCTAAGGTGAAGTACGCATTATGCATAACTTTTCTCAAGGGACTTGTTTTATTTCCAGCGGCTTATTGATGTAACCTATTCGTAATTTTAGTTTTAAGTAAAAATGATTGCAAGTATAAACTAAAGTTCATTTATGAAGGCCTTAGCGGTCAGCCACCGCAGAGTCTACTTTACCTGAGGATGCGTCGTGTAGAGGCGAAACACGTGTCGTATTATCGACGGTGGTGTATCTTTCCTAGTTTAGTGATGTTGGGAGTAGTGGTGATGGGATTAGTGGTGACGGGGATAGTGCACGCAATTGAGGGAGGGCGGGAGTCTCTTCAAACTAGGTAAGACGTCATTTTATTTCATTGCGCGGATATAAGCAAATAAATTTTTAACAAATTTACAGTTTGAGAAGTTACCGATTCAATACAAGTACAGCCTTGACGCATATTTTCTATGTTTAGAGTTGGTTATTAGTTTCCATAGGTTACAGTGACCACTTACCATCAGGTAAACTGCAAGAACGTTGGCCACTCTTAATTATATAAAAGGAATCCCTGACAAATAGTATCCCAATACCCTAAGTAAATAAATTAGGTTAAATACCGTAGTTAAAAAATAAAATGTTTATTAACACTCTATTATTCTTCATCAACTCCTTAAAGTTCACAGCTAAATATAAGAATATGAACAGGTTTATTTTGTGGTATAGCCACGCTGCAGCTATATTATGGTTGTAGGATGAATGGGTCGGCTCGACCGGGGAAGGACCAGAATACCAGCGTAAAATTATCTGCTATGTTTTTTATGGTGAATGTAGAAAACCGGAGTCCCTTTTTAATGGAAACGAGGCATTCCATCGTAGTCGTCAGTAGAAATGACAATGCATCTGCATTTTGATTCTTGATCGAGGATAGATGTAGGTGTCTATGGGCCACAGCATCCACTTATCATCAAATGGGCTCTGTGCTCGTTTGCCACCCTTATTCTATAAAAATGAGCCTCTCCCAGAATAGCGTGGATTTATCTTATATCTTTATTTATTTATTTATTGCATTCACATGTGGTTTTGTGTGACACATTACAGCACATGCGCCCAGCAAGGGTATATTAAAATAAAGCTAGCCTTAATTTCTAATACCTTAATTCTAATAGTAATATTTATATATTTTTATACATTACAGGTATTATTGTAGTATTTAGTATACGTGATATTACTATTTTTATTTATTTATTTCTATTTTACATAATATTCATCTAATTTATAGTAACATTTCTTAACCAAAAAGCTATTTAGTGCTCTCACAAATTTCTTATATTCTTTCATCTTTCTCTCTCTCTCTCTCTCTCTCTCTCTCTCTCTCACACTTACACGATGAATTGACAATCGCAGCACCAAACGTCTCGCACATTTGACACTGCATCTCGTTGCCGATGTATTTATCAGGTGACTGCCTCATTGGTCTAGTGGTTGTAGTAGTGCGACTGCTGATCATGAGGTCCCGGGTTCGAATCCTGGGTCGGGCCAAAAAATCAGTTATTGAGTTTTTCCATCAAGAAATTCTCAGTAGCTGCCCGGAGCCAGGAAGTTGGCGGTGTTTCACCCCCGTGCCTCGGAAAGCACGTAAAGCCGTTGGTCCTGCGCCTGATCTCTCTCCAGTCGTGTCGGTTTACCGTCCCATCGGGCTATGAGAGTGAGGGAATAGAGAGTGCACCTGTGCTTGCGCATACACTTGGGCACTATAATCCTGCTGTGCGCCGATGGCTAGTCTCCGTTGAGACTGGCCGCCGTGGCCGAAATTCGGTCTGGAGGACATTATTATTATTTATCAGGTATTTCCCACAGTAGGCCCTTTTTACTGGAAACGAGGCATTCCATAAACATGACTGACAGCAGTGAACGTGTTAATCGAGGATAGACGCAGCTGCCTTTAGGCTATAGTATCCACTTAACCAATCAGCGGGACTGTGCGCTCGTATAAAAAAGTCGTCTCTCACGACACCCACGGGGCAAGATGAGGTGATACATACTCCAACGCAACCACCACATGGTAAGAAGAGAAATAAACACTATTACGCAAATAAAAATATAATATTAGTCATTCAATAACGTGTGACATATCGTAATGTCATGTGAAATGCAATCGAAACCAGCGGTTGTAATCAACGTTGCGATTCCCATACGTGACGATAAGGAACACGATTCTCTCCACGTGTGACGTGATATTATTATTAAATATGATAACTTTCATCATGGTTATGCCGCAAACCGTCCACCGCTACAGAAAGTTTCAATTATAAAGGTTTTGACGTAATCGCCGCACGCAAGCAATTTTCTTAAAAACATTACCGGCGTAATGTTGATGTGGTGGCATTACGATTATCTCCTGTTTCGTGGAGGCGGTTTACACAGATCAATTGCACAAGCACGTCCAGACCTTCAATAGTTACGCTAAAAGGATCCAACTCACAGTTGAGTCAAAAATGAGTTATTATTCAAAAATCAGGGATTAGGATCTATTCCTACATAGATTAAAAGAAATTCAATACAAATCTCAATCACAACTTTAATATACCTGCAGAAGACAATGCCAAAGATCTGTAAGTAGGTACGCTTGCTCGCACCCATTGAAGATGTTAATTACTGACAAAGTGTTTTAGGTAATAGAAAAATTTTGTGGACTTCAATGTCTTTTCCATATCGAAAAATATAAAATATTTACAAGTGTAAGATTACAAATATATTATACCTTGAGTTCCGCTTAATTTTAATAGATTTAGGACAGGTTAGAAGAATAATATAATTTAAAATTTTAAATATTGTACAACCGACTTCAATATAAATTATTAAGAATAACTCAAAAACTATTGGTCAGACCTTGATCAATTTATATGGGACCACATGTGAAGCACCAGCTTTCAAGTAAAAAAAGAATCATCGAAATCGTTTCACCTAGTAAAAAGGTATGAGGTGACACATAAAAAAACATACAGTCGAATTGAGTACCGTCTCCTTTTTGAAGTCGGTTGAAAATATAAAAACTCAGACTAAAATTAAACGCTGATAGATGACTTATTTATTAGGAAACTTCTTTTAGTAGACTTCAAACGTCAATATTTTAAAAGCAGTATTTTGTGAATTACAGTAAAACTCGCTTAATACGATCACGTTTAATACGATTTCTCATTTAATACGCTATTTTATGTCAGTCCCTGCAATTTGAGGCATGTTTTCATACATTTTTAAATCCCGTCTAATACGCCATCTGGGTCGGAAAAGTTACATTATTCCATTGATGACAATGTTGCACCCTACGAAACCTGTTCGATCGAAGATCTTATTCAAGATGTGAATAACATCCAAAAAGAGGCCCTAAGTGATGACGATGAAGATGAAGGAGAATCAATTCCGATTTTGTCAAACGCAGAGGCATTATCAGCAGTAAACGATTCAAGGCGCTGTGTTTATTCTTTCGGGAAAAGTGAAGATGCACTACAAAAGTTTTATATTGAAAACCTTGTCATTAATAATGCATTAAATTTTTTTTCAAACCAAAATAAGTGATTATTTTAAGTAATAAATAATAATTAACTTGATGTAACGTATTTAAATACATAAACATATGTACATCATTATACCTTTCTAACAAATTTATAAATACGTATACTCATAAAGCAATACCTACACAGTATTTGTAAATGATGTATTATTTTCCCTATCCCGCATAATACGCTTTCCCGCTTAAGTCGCGATTTTGGCTGGGTCCCTTAAATATTAATTAAATCTTCATAAGCGGGTTTTACTGTAGATCCTTTTTACGTAAGAACATCCAATTATTTCTAGGCAGTACAAACTCTCGTTCCGTGCAGAGATCGAACGCACGCTGTAGGGCGCTGCGACCAAACACTAAGTCAATGCGCCTCGGAGCTGTGCAAATTGTACCATTTTAGTTACACATTTTAGATTACTTGATCCGCTTGGATGGCCCCGTGGCGCAGTGTCTTAGTAATGAATTGCAGCGCTAAGGGCCGCGGGTTCAAATCCCACACAAAATAAGTTTTTGTGTAGCCTACAAATAAATGTGCCGGGTCGAGATTTTTGCTATTGTGCAATTTATGTATTAACTGCCTCAACGATACAGGAGAAATTCTTAGTGGTGGTACCGTTTTTATTTTTAAAAAAGTGCGCAGAGTAAATGGTCGGATTAGTTCCAGTCGCCAACTTTCACATATTGCGACAAAATTTGATTCTTGGTTGTGCATAAATGTCTGATTTTCCACAAGGTTTCTGTCCTGCACGACTATTTTCTGAATCTGCTATCATCAGCGATGATCGTTGATCAAAAATCATACAACGAACACGGGAAAGTGACAAAGTGCTGCGATCAACCCTTTTTGTTGTAGAACAAAGGCGTTACGTGATTTAAATATCTGTACGTCGATATTTTAACTACATAAATCTATCTAATCATGATATCTAAAAAGTGATTTTTCCGGATCGACACGACTTAGGGACCTTCAAGAAAAGAGCCTTCTCCTTTTTAAAAGACCGGCAACGCATCTGCAATTCCCCTGGTTGCCCTGGTGTTGCGGTTGATCATGGGCGGCGGTAGTCACTTACCATCAGGTGAGCCGCATGCTCGTTGGCCCCTCCTATAAAAAAAATACCCCATTATCTATCAAATTACAGCGCATTTTCCTCAGGTTATACACTAAAATTAAAATAAAGATGCAAAAAATATTTCTTAATATAATAAATCAAATTTTTCTCTCTTCTTTTTTAGTCATTTGGTTGTTCAGAAATTACGTAAGCATGCTCAGAGCCGGGGGTTCAATTTTTCTTACGTTTGCTGACAATGGGGGCGGGGGGAATATTAAATGTCTTACGTAGCATAAAAAAATTATAAAAAACGTCTGATGACGTCAAAATGGAGATGTTTTTTTTTTAAATTTACCTCTACGTATAGCACTTAAAATAGATTTATAATGTAAAAGATTTTCTCATTTTCCATTTGTGCCTCTATCAAGTCACAACTCAAAAATAGAGTGTGAATCTCTTCCGTTCTATGAAGGATGTGTCATGTTCTCTACGGTTGGCAGATGTATTGACGATTGTAGCATAGACCTCTCCCATCTTTGTCGCGGCCTCCGATATTATGAGTATTTTACGTCAGACGTTAAGAGAATATTTAAGAATTTGAAATTCGAAATTCAAAATTCTTTATTCAGTATCTTAAATTTAAATACATTAACTAGGCTGGGGTCTCCTTTTAAGTATATCAATACCTGTATGTAATACCCCCCGCTCTTCCATAACATTTTTTTTGATACTTATAACATCATAAAGATTAAACGTGTGTGCATCCGAGTGTGTGTGTGTGTGTGTGTGTGTGTTACGTTAAGAGAATATATAAAGAGCGATCTATAGAAGTTATGAGATGAATCAGGCACTTCCCATTGTCACCTGTGATGATACTCACGAGACGAAATGGGGCAATGGATTATCTTACGTTGGCACAAGCACAACATGGTGGAAAAATCAAATCCTCGGTTAACAAACCGTTAACATGATATATTATTCATTTATTATTATTTAGTTTTTTTTTATAAAACTGAAGTGACAAACGAACTTTACAGCCCACTTGATTGTGAGTGGCTTCTCGTACATGGACACCTGCAGCCAAAGAAGAAGCAGAAACAAAGAAGGCTACAGGTGCGTTGTCAGACCAGAACACAGCTGTGCAAACAGTGTTATTTGGCGGCAAAAATAGGGAAGAGGTTAATACCTAACCAGACAGATATCTAGGTGAAATAAGTCCTATCACCTAATAAAGTAGTATTAATAGTAAGTTTTAATATGTAACAGTAGAATCATACCAAACTTTGTCCTAAATAATTAAAAATTAAAAATGTTGTACAATCAACTTCAATATATATTATTAAGAATAACTCAAAAAACTATTGGTTAGACCTTGATCAATATGGGACCACATGAAAAGCATCAGCTTTCAAATAAAAAAGAAGCATCGAAATCGGTTCACCCAGTAAAAAGTTATGAGGTAACACACATTAAAAAAACATACAGTTGAATTGAGTACCGTCTCCTTTTTGAAGTCGGTAGAAAATTAGAAAATACGTTAAAAAGAACATATTTTCAAAATATTTGCGAAATACGTTAAACATGATCGACGACAGATGAAACAAAAAAAAACTTTCAAATCTTTTTATAATTATAATAAATGCATACTTATTATATTTTATACCTATGCATATTGCTAGGCTGATTACACACGGCTTTATATGTTTCTGCAAGAGATTAGCTGGAACGATATGATTTTTGCAAAAGATAGCCATAAACAATGAACTTTGCGTTGATGCACGGATATATTACTTATGCAGATACCAACGTTCTCCAACGAGGAATAGAAAGGCAGTAGGCGTCGGGCAGCGGCGACGCGCAAAAAGAAAGGAAACGCTGTGATCGATCGTAGCTATATCCGTTCGATGCGGTGACGCAACGTTGCAGCGGCGCCGGGTGCAGCCCACGCGACGCAATACGCTGCGATTCTAATAATATCTTTTTTTATAATAAGGGTGACAAAAACAGCTCACCGTACACTGTAAGTGGATAGTACATCTAGCCTCGATCATAAATCAAAATGCACATGCATTGTCGCACCTGCGGACTAAGATGAAATGTCTCGTTTCCAGTAAATGTTCGCTAATAGTGTATCCGCTTCTCTACACTCACAATACGAAACTGTGCAGTATTAAGCTCCTTTTTACGCTAGTATTCTGTGAGACCCAACAGAAAGATAAAAGAAAATAATCATTAATCATACCCAAATTAATGGAAAAGAAAGCTACTCGAGTAGGCTTAAACCGGTAAGTACCGGCAACCAGTATGGCGGCCTTCATATTATACGGAATGATGACCAATGCATGTGGCTCTGGACTTTGTTATGTGACAATCTTTATGCAAGGCCTATGTTCAGAAATGGTTCAAAATCTTGTAAGGTGTAGTGATGATGGTAATAATCTTGTTTTAAATCCCAATCGTAGCCAATATTCTGGAAAAACTGAAAATTGTTCGTTCTCGTTTTATTTGTTCATATTTTCTTCGCATTGTTGACATAAATTCGAGACTAGCTCTGATTTAATCGCATATACGTAACATTAAATACAGTACAGTAAAAGCAGTTTAGGAGTTCTACCACTCTGTCTGTCTGTTTTACCACTATTCATCATCGCAATAGATTATTTTGTCCTTGATTATGTGAAGGACAAAAATAATCTACATAACTGAAGAAGTTTTACACCTTCTTTCCGCGCATGGAGTGTACCTGCGCCCGCGACGGCGCGGCTCGCTGCGAGGTCACCGCGCTGATCGCCTCGCGGGCAGTGACGCGCCTAACTGTACCGTCGATGTTTCAACAACGTTCGAGATTTCGATAGGAAATTATGTGCACATATAACGTCGACTGTACCCCTGTAAATAAGAGCCGCATCGTATTTTTGGAAAAAAATTATACATTTATGCAAAATTAAACACAAAACACATATTATTATTTCCGTAATTTATTAAATTACAAACACTTGTACTTATCCTCACAATGTTTAATATCTGAGATTAATGATTATAGCGAAATAACGTTTCAAAAAACAATCAATAGATATTACTAGAAATAGCATTCGCAAGGATTATTTTCTTTATTTATTTAAACATTCATTGTATTAACCATAAAGGTTTCTAAGGGGGGACTTAATGCCAGTCAGCATTCTATGCCAATTAAATTTACCCACGACGTGATCAATAGTGGCAGGTGTCCGTGTGTGTGTCTGTGTAGTGATAATTAAATACTATAATGAATTATAAATATCTAAATAATTGTTGGTCTATATTTCAGTTATTTTCCTTATCCTAAAGTTAAGTAAGTTAGTATTTGTTTTATTGTACATTTCTTTTTTTATAGCAGCAAACGGTCAGACAAGCAATTAGTTCGAAAGGCATAAGCATGTCATGTACAGCCGTTACTTAGAATCCAAAGCACTTAGACACTGCCTTGCGCTCGTTACTGTGAGAGGTCGTAATTACAGATTTCAATATATCGACAGTGGACACGTGACGAATGCCCTAGGGCGGTCGGCGCTGGCGCATACGTCTACCGCGTGACGCGCGGGTCACTGCCGCTGTCCGCATCGCCGACTACGAACTTTCTAGAACCCACGCCGCGGCACACATCGTCAAACTGCAATATCTAACTACCGAAGTAAATAATTCTGAAAGACCCTATCTTTTGCTCTTAATTGACTAAAGATTCGCAGCAAAAATATGGTGCCTATTGTGAAATTATCTTCCCAAATTGGGAAGGCGTTAGGCCAATTGCTGATGGAACCTCCTTTACGGTTCGTTATAAATAAAAATGAAAATAAATCATTTGACGGCTCTGTGTCCCAGTGGCTTAGCAATGACTTGCAACGTGAAGGCCGCGGCTACTAATTCCGCAGAAATATTTGTATGGCCTACAAATAATTCTGTTCTGTAATTATGTAAGTTCCGGGTCTGGATGTTTGTCCTTCTAAAATTCGTGTATTTAAACTTCCTACGATACATTTTCTATTGGACGTAATAAAATAACCGTGGAAAAAGTGGCCAAATTTTTTTTATAAGATATCATGACAAACATGGACACAGTCCACCTGATGGTAAGTGGTTGCTGTGGCCCATAGACATCTACATCTATCCTCGTTTGCGAATCAAAATGCAGATGCGGTGTCACCCGTGAGGACTAACATGGAATGCCTCTTTACCAGTAAAAAGGGTCTCCGGTTCTCTACACTCACCATACGAAACACAGCAGTGTTAAGCTGCTATTTTACGCTGGTATTCTGTGAGAGCGTGGTCCTTCCCCGGTCGAGTCGACCCATTCGTGCTACAACTATACTTCTAAAATAGCTGCAGCATAGCTCTACCACGTATAAAAATCATTCAGAATCCATCCCACAAAAAGCAACTTTTGAAATATTTACATTTGAAGTTTAGCTCAGTACAATGAATGGCTTAAGTACTTCGATTTATTCATAATATCACTTACGATTGACTTTTGATGAAATTGTTTTTTCGATAAGAAAAATTGTTTTCACTAAGTATAACTAAGCCCTGAGGTACGAGTGCCGTCTGCAAAATTATTAAGCTGGGATAAGGTGTTTGAAAACTCCCGGTTGTCAAACTTTAAGGTTGAACAGAACACGTTATACAAACAGATTTTTTTTATATTTCTCACTATATATATATTAATTTTAATTTTTATGCATATTTTCATAATTGCTTATAATTTTTGATTGTACCAAATTATGGAAATGTCATTGCATTACACAATAAAATAACGATATAATCTTAAAAATCAATCCCAATGATTAAAACAGTAATAAAAAACCAGCCAAGTGCAAGTTGGACTCGCGCATGAAGGTTTCCGTACCATCTTAAAACACGTTTCTAGTAGGGGAGCTCCCTTTAATTTTTAATTTATTTTTTAAATTATTTGTTGTCTTAGCAGCAACAGAAATACACATTCTGTGAAAATTTCTACTGTCTACCTATTGCGGATCATGATACACAGCCCGCTGACAGACAGACCGACGGACAGCGGAAACCTAGTAATTAGGTCCCGTTAGTTAACCTTCCGTTAGGTACCGAAACTCAAAAAACCACTGCTTAAAACAGTTTACTGAAAAGAGAAAAATTTTATACACTATTTGACATGACATGTGGTTTGATTTGATTATGACGTATACACAGTCAGGCCATAAGTATTGTCACACAGTAAAAACTTTTCTTTTAGAATGCTGGCCACAAAAAAGTTTATTGAATTCGAATTTCGAATTGTTCATGAAAATAAAACTGTATACTTTTTAGAACTTTACTCATTTTTAAATATGGAGTGGACGCTTAAAGAAGACCGTGTTGCAGTTATTGCGTTGCATCGTTGCGGTTACGCGCCAATTCAAATTTTTGACATACTGAAAAATTTGAATATAACCAAAAGATTCGTTTATCGTACCATCAAACGATACAATGAAGACTCTAGTGTAGATGACAGGTCGAGAAGTGGTCGCCCTCGGTTTGTTAGGACTCCAGCAGTGATAAAAGCTGTGAAGGCGCGAATTCAAAGAAATCCCAAACATAAGCAGAAACTGTTGGTCGTTCAGATGGGGTTAAGCAGAACTACGGTGAAAAGGGTGTTAAATGAAGACTTAGGGCTTCGGGTATATCGAAGAAAAACAGGACATCGTTTGAATGCTCGTCTAATGGACCTGAGACTGAAGAGATGCCGCGCTTTGTTGAAGCGGTACGCGGGAAAAAAATATTGGGATATTCTTTTTTCGGATGAAAAAATTTTTACCGTAGAAGAGAGCTACAACAAACAAAATGATAAGGTGTACGCACACAGTAGTGAAGAAGCGAGCAACCGTATTCCGCGTGTCCAACGAGGTCATTTTCCATCCTCGCTCATGGTATGGTTGGGAGTTTCTTATTGGGGCTTAACAGAGGTACATATTTGTGAGAAAGGTGTAAAAACGAATGCAGTTGTGTATCAAAATACAGTCCTAACGAACCTTGTGGAACCTGCTTCTCATACCATGTTCAATAACAGGCACTGGGTATTCCAACAAGATTCGGCGCCAGCTCAAAGAGCGAAGAGCACACAAGACTGGCTGGCGGCGAGTGAAATCGAGTTTATCCGGCACGAAGACTGGCCCTCCTCCAGTCCAGATTTGAATCCGTTAGATTACAAGATATGGCAACACTTGGAGGAAAAGGCGTGCTCAAATCCTCATCCCAATTTGGAGTCACTCAAGACATCCTTGATTAAGGCAGCCGCCGATATTGACATAGACCTCGTTCGTGCTGCGATAGACGACTGGCCGCGCAGATTGAAGGCCTGTATTCAAAATCACGGAGGTCATTTTGAATAAAATTTTGGTTTCTTATAAATCTATGTTTTGTTAAGTTCATTTTGGTATATAAATGGTTACATAATGAATAAACTTGTTTCAATTATTTTATATTAAACATGTGACAGAATTTATGACCTGACTAGGTATATACATGTACATACAATCAACGCAATTACGCTCCTTCTACGACAGTCCGTTAAAAACTACACTTTATGTTTCTAAAATTTCGATATACTCATTAGTTTAATATGCAATTTTGCAAATGCGAGTAAGTTCGGGCGGATAGCAGCCAAATCCCAACAATTAATTTAACACTTATATTTATAACTAAGTTTTAACCAGAGTGTGTGTTGGATTCTTTTTGTGTAACGACATCCAATCATGTTAAGTTAAAATGTTTTTAATTGTGATAATGTTGCCCTTACAGCCAGATTCGGAAACTGTTAAATATCTTAAAAACAAATGTATTACAGAAGAAATATCGATTGCGCGTGAAATCTGTGGCACAAAATTAACAGAAAACGAGAGTCGTTTTGTCGTTTACAAAGCAACGTACATGTGTCTTAGTGCTTCTACTAAAACATCAGAAGTAGGCTTATGTATTGCAAAAACACAAAGATTTACAGCAAAGTTAAGCTCAGCAATATGATGTACTGCACAATACTCAAGACGCGATATCACTACACATATCCAGCGGTAGACTTTTAGGGCCCGTGAGCACAGAATAAATAATAGTACTTACCGTGAGACTGATGGAGAAGAGAAGAAGATTTGATTTATTATATTGAGAGATAGTGTTTGCATCTTTATTTCATGATTAATTTTACTTTATTTCATCATCATTATCATTTTTTTATAGGATAAGGGTGACAAACGAGCACACAGTCCACCTGATGGTAAGTGGTTGCTGCGCCCCATAGACATCTACATCTATCCTCGTTTGCGAATCAAAATGCAGATGCGTTGTCACCCGTGAGGACTAAGATGGAATGCCTCATTTCCAGTAAAAAGGGCCTCCGGCCACCTGCACTCACCAAGCGAAACGCAGAGGTAAACCTCTACTTCACGCTGGTATTCTGTGAGGTCGTGGTACCACCCCGGTTCGAGCCGGCCCATCCGTGCGACAGCAAAAGCTGCCGCGTGGCTCTACCACTGTTAAATTACATTACATTACATACATCATTACAGCCTTTCATAAGTCCACTGCTGAAAATAGGCCTCCCCCAAGGAATGCCACAAAGCACGGTCCTGAGCCCCCTGCATCCATCGACTTGTCTTACCAGGCAGCATGTCTTACCAGGTCGTCACTACATCTCGTGGGGGGTCGCCCCACACTTCGCCTACCGGTACGAGGCTGCCAC
This sequence comes from Parnassius glacialis, assembly GCA_033319125.1. Lineage (NCBI taxonomy): Eukaryota > Metazoa > Arthropoda > Insecta > Lepidoptera > Papilionidae > Parnassius > Parnassius glacialis. The sequence continues at coordinate 10,824,711 of JAVANC010000012.1, forward strand.
TCAAGAACCTTTCTTCCCAATCGGCTGTCGGATCTTCGAGCTATATGGCAGGCCCACTGCCACTTCAGCTTACTAATCCGTTGGGCTATGTCGGTTACTCTGGTTCTACTGCGGATATACACATTTCTAAGTTTATCACGCAGAGAAACCCCGAGCATAGCCTATACTGTATTTAATTTAAATTTATTATTATTATTAAGGTATCTGTAAAGTTTTCTTATCTGGTTGGGCTGTATAAATATATAATTGTAAATGAAAATGATAAACATACATAAATATCAATAAAGTTAAATAAATACATAAAAAATACATAAATAAATAAAAAACCCAACCAGATGGAAGCCCTCGGCAGGGGAGACCAAACGGCCGAGGGTTAGGGGGAAAGGGAAAGAAACCGAAAATAATAATTATTACCTTCCAAAGGTAATAATTATTATTATTATTGTTACATAATTATTATTATTACCTTTGGAAGACGCGCTATAATTTCACACAAAAAATAATACGGCAAGCGTGTTTATGTAGTCGAAAGTGTTTATGTAGTGCGGTGTTAGTTAGTGTTTATGTAGTGCGGTAATAAAGCTGGAGAACGGACGGTCGGTGTTGTTACGCGTTCCGTAAACTAAGCGTTTTAAAATTATATTCCAAACTTTTTCTCATTCAGTGTATCAAAATTTAAATGGTGATCTGATAAATACCATATAGTGTTATATTACATAACTTTTAATGGGTATAAATATACTAAAATCAGTTATAAAAAATTGTTCCCTACATTGGATTATAAGCGACTTTTGTGCGGTGAATTGATATTCTTATTGCGACGGTCTCCAGCGTGAATAGTACGCAACATTCACGGTTGTGTAACGTGCATAAGTGTTCCTTTGGCTTGTAACGTTCATAAGAACTAAAGGGGCAACCGTTATCATAACAAAAGTGAAGGTGTAATTATTTCAATAACAATCTTTAATATCATTTGTTATCTAATAAATCTAAAGATGTCAAAAATTATTTGGGGTTGTTGTACACCACATGGTGATAATAATGAGAAATATATTGTATGTAAAAAATGTAATAAAAAATATCATTATACATGTATGTGCCTCGAGTACTCCGCATATAATGCTGAGATGCGATCCCTTTGGTGTTGTCCTGAATGCTTAAATGCTGCTCCAAAAGCAACAAAACATGATAACACTCCAGTACGCAACGTTTCCACCAGGGGTTGCAAACGACCTACCCCTAACTCTCCTCCGATTTCGAGTGAAAACATTGTTATGAGCAAGGAAATTATTCGTGAAGTGGTGCAGGACATCATTAAAGAGAGCACGAGTAACATAGTTTCAAAAATGCAAGAGAGTATAATCAACATCCTTAATAATGAGCTGAAACCAGTACGGGATGAGTTATTACAGATAAGTGAGTCTATGAACTTTCTTAATAGCCAATATGAAGATATGAAGAGGGAGAACGAATTCTCTAAAATGAAAATAAGCGAATTGGAAAAAGAGAAGGACATATTGAAGAGTACAATTAATGATTTAAACTTGCGTGTTGACCTAATGGAGCAGCATGCGCGTCAAAATAATATTGAACTGCAATGTGTGCCAGAGCATAAAAATGAAAACTTATTAAATATCATTACGCAGTTAAGTAAAACCGTGGGTTGTGTTTTGAATGATAATGACATTATACACTACACGCGCATCGCAAAGGTGAATAGAAATAATACTCGTCCACGGTCTATCATTCTACAACTGGCGTCCCCAAGAAAACGCGATGAGCTCCTTGCATCTGTAATTAAATATAATAAAAGAAACCCTGCAAATAAATTGAATAGCACTCTTTTAGGAGTGCCTGGCAATTCTTCACCTGTATTTGTGGCTGAGCATCTGTCTCCTTCGAACAAAGCTCTTCACGCTGCAGCTAGACTAAAAGCAAAAGAAAAGGGATACCAATATGTATGGATAAGAAATAGCCGAATCTTTATGCGAAAGAATGATGAAGCAAATTATATCCACGTCAGAAACAAAGACATGCTACAAAAAATAGAATAATTTAGTTATTAAGTAATTTAGTAGTTAAGTATATTGTGGTTTTTAAACTTTATGAACAAATTATATATAAAATTCACTTCTCTAAATTTGTATTATCAAAATACGCGGGGTTTGAGAACAAAAACTAACTTTTTTTATCAGCAAATTCTTTGTTGCGATTACGATGTAGTAGTACTCACGGAAACTTGGTTAAATAAATCTGTTCTTAATAATGAGCTTTTTGATCAACGATATATTGTCTACAGAAAGGATAGAGAGGATGCTGAATATTGTTCTAAAAAAGATGGAGGTGGAGTTTTAATCGCTGTATCCAGAAAAATAAAGTCTCGTCGCATGTTTGAGTGGGAATCTAAAGTTGAAGATCTTTGGGTTGTAATAGATGCAACGGTTTCAAAAACTATTCGCAAGATAGCTCTTTGTGTCGTTTATTTACCGCCACCAGTACATTATTCTTTGTTAGAGCATTTTTTCGATAATTGTAGTTTTGTTTTAGAACAATGTGATAGTCATTGTATAATTGGTGATTTTAATTTACCTAGTATTAACTGGAGTTTGTTAGGTCATGTCGCGAATGATAACAAACTAACAAGACTAAATCAATTTTTAATTGACTTTACACATATGAATGGTTTACAACAACTTAATCATATAGTTAATGCGTCAAACCGAATTCTCGATCTTGTTTTATCTAATTTGCCATCTTGTACTGTGAGCCGTTCTCATAACTCATTAAGTATTATTGATCAATTACATCCACCTCTTGAGGTTGATATTACGTTGATTAATGAAACAAAACTCTGTTTTAATAATAATATTATTAAGTTAAACTATTACAAAGGGGATTATGAAAAGATAAATAAGGAATTGTCAAAGTGCAATTGGGAAAATATTTTTAAGGGTCATCATAGTGTAGATGTCATGCTTGAAACATTCTATTGCAAAATTAACGCCATTATTGCAAAGTTTGTCCCTGAGAAGAAAATAAGAAATAATAAATACCCACCCTGGTTTGATAAAAATCTCATTAGAACCCTTAAAGATAAATATAAAATCAGGTGTCGGTTTAAAAAATATGGAAATCCTATGGATGAATTAGAGTTAAAATTATTAAGTTCTCGTTGTGGACGAATGGCAACAGAGTGCTATAATCGTTACATTAGCAACTTGGAGAAGCAAATAGCCACTAATTCAAAATCATTTTGGTCATTCATAAAAAACAAACGCGGAGGTACTAGTGCATACCCTATTTCAATGTCTGACGGAAATGTAACTGCTACAGATGGGGAACAAGTATGTGAACTATTCTCATCTCAATTTGCATCTGTATATACTGATGGGGTTGACAATGCTTCGAATAATTACGTTCTCTCTAATTATTTAAATTATTTAGAAAACTATAGTCTACATCTTTCGCCTATTGTTATCGATAACGAATAACTTTAAACAAATTAAAAAGTATTGACTGTAATAAAGGTCCCGGCCCTGATGGGATCCCACCCGTTTTTATAGCGGCATGTGCTAAATATTTAGTATCACCCCTGTCATTAATTTACAATAAATCACTCTCAACAGGCATGTTCCCGGCTAAATGGAAAATTGCAAAGGTTATTCCTATTCATAAATCGGGAAATGAAGATTCAGTAAAAAACTACAGGCCCATTTCAATACTGTCATCATTTGCTAAAATTTTTGAAGCTTTGATATGTCCATTTCTACAAGATCATTTTAAGCAATTACTTAGTGACAAGCAACATGGATTTGTTCAATGTAGATCAACAAACTCTAATCTGGTAAGCTTCACTGAAACTCTTTATGAAGCACTTGATGCCAATAAACAAGTTGACGTCATATACACGGATTTTAGTAAGGCTTTTGATCGCATTTCACATAGTGTACTCCTAAAAAAACTGTCCGCATATGGAATCTGTAATGGTTTAATGCAATGGATCTGGTCTTATCTAACCGACCGTACTTTTTATGTGGTCATCAATGGCTTTAAGTCGAGTTTGCGTAAAATCACATCTGGCGTACAACAGGGATCTCACCTGGGCCCACTTCTGTTTAATGTTTATATTAATGACCTACCTTTGTGCCTAAAATTTTCTGAATCTTACATGTATGCTGATGACTTAAAATTTTGCAGAATAATTGAAACGACAGATGATGCACGTAAACTCCAGTGTGATCTTGACAATATCTTTCACTGGTGTAATTTGAATAAGATGGAACTCAATGCAAAAAAATGTTTCTACGTAAAATTTGCTCGGAAAATGAATCTAGTTTACTACAGTTATCACATAGGCAATAATAATTTACAGGAACTAAAAGAGACCAAGGATTTAGGCGTCATATTTGACAGCAAACTCACATTCGTGCCACATATGGAATATATTACAAAACGTGCCACCAAAATGTTAGGATTTCTTTACAGAAATATTAAATTTTTCCGTAGCAATAAAATCAAAATAATGCTCTACAACAATTTAGTACGAAGTATCTTAGAATACTGTTCTGTAGTTTGGAGACCACATTATGCAACGCATTCTTTACGCTTAGAACGAATACAAAAAAGATTCATGTGGCATTTAGTATACTCAAATCGAATTTCAAAAAAGAAACTTTCTTCGTATAAAAAACAGCTATCTTTTTTCAAAATTACATCTTTGGCTAATCGTAGACAAATATCCGACTTACTCTTCGTAAGCAAATTATTAAATAATAAAATTAACTGCCCTCAATTGTTGAATAAGATAAAATTTCGCGTACCTCATAGATACCCCCGTAAGAGAGTAATTACTATTAGATCACCTCTTCGTAAAACAGTATTTGGCGCAAATTCCCCGATCTCTAGGTTAAGTAAATTGATCAATGAACTTCCTCATGCTTTTGATATTAATTCCGACTCACCTAACAAGCTCAGAAAAGAACTACTCAAACATAATGCAAATGTAATAGATTAAGTTTTTGTATTTTTTTTTAAGTTTTGGTTTTCTGTAACTATGTCATATTCTTGATGTATATTCCAGTGCATGTTGTAATCACCTATAATAGTTTGTAGCATTTAAAGTAATACCCTATCTACGTATGTATGTAAATTATAATTTTAACAATGTATACAAATGTTGGTGATGCTTTAATAAAAAAAAAAAAAAAAAGAAATGTCAGCGTACGGATATCTAGATCACGTAACGCGATAATCTGCAATTGTTCTATGACAAAAAGCCCCAAGCCGCTGCGCTTTGTCACTTTTCCGCGTTCATTGTGAGATTTAAATTGTAAAATTATTGACCAGCGATCATCGTAGGTGATAGCAGATTCGGAAAAGAGTTGCCACATCACTTTAATGGATAGATTGAACAGCACGTATGGGTATGGCAAAATATGAGCGTAGCTATCACTGAAACTGCTAGTGCAGTATCAATAATAAAAGGCACATAAATTAAGACTCAAAATAACTAAGGCCAGCTGATATATTAACACGCAAGGAATTCTAACACAAGACCAGCCAATGCTGCATATCATTACTGCATCATTAAAGTCTATCTTCAGCATTATAAATCATACAATATTTGTGAGCTAAAATAAACTGACCGATCGCTTACGATGCCATAATTATGGTGCTCACTGTAGTTACATTCAACGCCTCTCACGTTGTAAAAAGAATTCGACATTCGCCACACTTGGCAAGTTGACTGGCTATCGCAGAACCAGACGTCTTCCACCTTTGTCACTGACGTCATCAGTTTTACGTCTAGTGGCGTAAATAGTCCCACGGCAAAACATTTAAACGCAAAACCTTTAAAGAACTGTAATTAATTTAAAAATATCAACACTACGAAAATGAAAGAGCGGAGGACATTTGCAGCGACTCGTGTATCCGCTTCCGTATCAATCAGGATCTTCACGCCGATATAAAATTAAGCAAAATATAATTGTTACCTACGAAACGTAATTTACAAGCTATAACTTCGACACTACCAAAACAAATTAAGCGTAATCGACCTTATCACCAGGAAAATAAAGTTCGTTCGCTTATTTTTCCTCGTGTGTAAGAAGTACCCAAAAATGATGAGTCGCTGCATAACTACAAAAGCGGTATTCGCAATAGGTCACTGAACCAACGAATACACGTTTCAATTTTGATATGCAAATGCAGCGTGCACATTGAAACATTTCGCCGAATGAATTTATTTCTTTCTGTGACTTCCGCGTCTCTTATAGTAAAAAAAGAACGTCCCAAAATAAAGAGACTACCAAAATTTTACAGATTATTATTTTTTTCCTAAAAAATCCAAAATTTTCTTAACAATATATTCACCACTGAAATAGAAATAAATTAAAAATACTTTAAAACCCTTGACTTGAATATTTATATGGGCCCAATACGTCCTACTTCACGCTGGCATCCACCTATGTGTTTCTAAGGCTAGTTTTTGAATGAAAAAAAAAAAGAGTATCCCTTATATGTCACAATACCCAAACATTTCTTCTCGTGTGTGTTTTAAAATACGTTACTCCATTAAGCTTACATATAAATTACATGTGGGAAACTGACAGCCTAATCTGTCGGTACATAAGATCGTGCCTTGATTCGGTCGACTTTCTCTCGTGAGTCATCGACCCTATACGGTCTATACTTGATTTGAGCGAGCCTTACGTCTCGCATTAAATTCTGAAAGTGTTGCTATGCCTTACGCGACTCATTATGCTAAGATGAAAATACATATACTTCACGTGGTGGAGCCATGCTGCAACTATATTAGTAGTATAGTTGTAGCACGAATGGGTCGGCTCGACCGGGGAAGGACCACGCTCTCACAGAATACCAGCGTAAAATAGCAGCTTAACGAGTGTTAAGCTGGAGCACAGGAGTCTGTGTTTCGTATGGTGAACGTAGAGAAGCCGAGACCCTTTTTACTGGAAACTAAGCATTCTTCCATCTTAGCCATCACATCTTAGGTGACAACGCATCTGCATTTCGATTCGTAATCGACGATAGATGGGCCAGAGCAACCACTTACCATCAAGTGGACTTTGGAACTGTGTTATATTTTGCTCGTTTCTCGCCCTTATCCCATAAAAAACATGTCTATAACAAAACAATTCGGTTAAAATAAAAAGGCCAAGTTCAATGATGAGCTTTAGAAAAGTCTGAAGAAGAAGAAAAACAGATCAAAAGAAAGCTGAAAGTATTTCATTGGATCCACTGACGTCACACTGAAGACACATATAAAAGATAAAAATATGTATCTGACGATGATCTGATGCGTTAGCATTACAAACAATTTTTTTTCACACACACTCACTCCTGTCACCCAGAGTAAGCAGTGACTACGAACTTCTATATGGCACGATCCTGACACACCTCTCTCGGCTTCTTTATATTCGTACCTACGCATACATGCTGTTCGGTTAAAGGTATTCTTAATTCGTCTCGGGGGTCCTTTCTCGATTCTTCCGTTCACTTCGCAACATAAATTTGCTTTGTCACATATTCTTACTACATAACCAAACCATCGAAGCATTCCTTTCATCCTGGTCACAACATCATCTTGTAAACCACACTTTTTCTCTTATCCTACAGTTTCTCATATTAGCATTCAGATTCAGCCCTAACATATACAACAAAATAAAGGTTTAAAAAGAATTGCATGTTTAAAAGAAATGATGATAATTTTAGTAAACTACATAATCTCTTTAGATTACTTCTAAATAATGTCTTTAGATTACTCAGTTTAGAACAGTACAAGCCACCATAACTAAATTTAATTTATTTACACAGTAGCATTCCAAACCTATTTATATAAGTCACAAATAAGTCGCCAAGCGGACTCCAACCAAGCAATTAGCGAAATGGGCACCGGAAAGGACGCACGGAGAGCCGGGGGCCCGCGATGCTCACTATTATTAGCGCGGGGTGATCAATATTCGTCGTACACCACTCCCTCGCCCGTGTCGCTTCCTGGAAACCGCGGACTGCAGGGAAATACGTTTTCGTAAATACAAACAAGTTTCGGT